>OX369290.1:238927-1459209 GCA_947284805.1 Coleophora flavipennella | reverse complement strand
CAAGTCGACGGCCGAGTCCGCACGCAGTGCCGTAGCACAGGACAGTCCCAGCTGTCTGCCACCGCACCGCACATACTGTGATTAAGCATTTCAGGTCTGTCTGTTTATCCGTTAACTTCAAACCACGCTACAGATTTTGAAACGGTTTTCACAAATAGAAAGAGCGATAAATAAGAAAAGTTGCGGCTCGCGCACCGCGCACCAGTTAAACAAATTTCTATGTTTTTCTTCCAGCTCACCCAAGCTTCTTTGCTCACCGTTTTAGTTTTAACTACCGACCTAATTAACTTCTTATTCTAATTTTTTACATGACAGCTCACTTAATTAACTGTACAATTCTCGCGAAGCCTTCCCGGTCTGCGTAGTCGGGCAAACACAAATCAACAATGTTCAGTGTATTTACTTAGTAGCAAAGAATAAAGCTAGGTATGTCAGACTTGAAGCGTAGGCAGGCCTCCCCACTCAGTGGACCGACGATCTGGTGAGAGTCGCGGAAAGCCGCTGTATGAGGGCAGCGTAGGACCGGTTGTTGTGGAAAGCCTTGGGGGAGGCCCTAGGTATGTCAGACTTGAAGCGTAGGCAGGCCTCCCACTCAGTGGACCGACGATCTGGTGAGAGTCGCGGAAAGCCGCTGTATGAGGGCAGCGTAGGACCGGTTGTTGTGGAAAGCCTTGGGGGAGGCCTTTGTCCAGCATTAGACGTCTTTCGGCTGATATTATAATATCAGACTTGATCAAAAATTTACAAATAATTTGGGTTTACGTTGATCAGTCAGATTTTTCTTGTAATAATGAAGTACCCAATGCAGTAGGCCTTATTATTTACAAAAATCAATAAAAATCTTTTGAGCAATTTTGGAAAAAAAGGAAACAACCTGGATTTGTATGGGAGGTACCATTTTTCCTAATTTTTATTAGAACAGTGGACTACCCCGTACTATAGTTTATAGTCTAACGATTTTTTATGAAACTCAGTATGTTATTATCACTGTATATTATTGAGTTGAGTTGAGTTTAATAAAAATCGTTAAAGCCATTTTTAGTAGAATTTTTAGTATTTTGTACTATGGTGGCAACCCTAAATATCAAGATAGGGGAAATTTAAAAACACCTGGAGATATAAAAACAATATTGCCCTAACCCAAATTTCACCCAACTCCGTCTAGTAGTTTGTGAACTAGAACACCGTACGGACGCGGAAGTACAGAGACATACACAACCACACACATTTTACATTTTCTTGTTTTTTAGACTGTAATGTTAGTGTAAGACAAACAATCCCCATTTAAATCTCAAACAACGATTTTTTTTGGCCATCACAATACCTTCTTCGCTCCTTTGTCGCTCGCGAGTAAAATAAAAAGGAATGTAATATTTTAAGGTCTAACCTATGAGGTATGTTTATTTTCAGATTTAACCTATAAGGTATGTTTATTTTCAGGTCTAAACTATAAGGTATGTTTATTTTCAGGTTTAACCTATAAGGTATGTTTATTTTCTTGTATGGGATTGTGGGGGACAAGGAATGGCCCTGCTCCAGCCCAGACTTGATTCCGTTGGATTACAAAGTGTGGAAGTATTTAGAGGAGATCTGCGCTAAACCACATATAAATTTGGACTCACTAAAGGCATCCCTCATTATAGCAGCCGCTGTTATTGACTTGGAATCGTGCGTGCTGCTATTGACGACTGGCCGCGTAGGTTGAAGGCATGTGTCGGAAATCGGGTCTACATTTTTAAAAAACTTAAATGAATATCATCATCATCATACCAGCCGAAGGACGTCCACTGCTGGACATAGGCCTCCCCCGTGAATTTCCACGATGACTGGTTCTGCGCTACCCGCATCCAGCGGCTTCCCGCGACCTTCACCAGGTCATCGGTCCACCGAGTGGGATAACCAAAGTAACCGACAAAGCTCTCAGAATTGCAGTGGGCGGGGCACATTGCTCGTAGAACAGATGGCCGTTGGGGCAGTAAAGTTCTCGAGTGGCGACCATGCACCGGAAAACGTAGTTAGGCAAATGAATATAATAATTTGTATTTAACTACCTTTTTAACCGACCTCCAAAAAGGAGTTTCTCAATTTCTGTAACCTCAGAACTTTTGACTGGGTGAACCGGTTCTGATGATTGTTTTTTTTATTTGAAAGATAGTGCTTCCCGTTTGGCCCCATATAAATTTTATCTAAATCGGTATAGTACTTTGCAAAATTGTACTAAGTTGCTGCGATGGATGTTGGTTTTTTAACGTGTTTAGCGTTTTCAATTATAGTCATGTATAAATTGTTTACATAAAAACTAAACTGTGTCATTTATTTCGCACAAAACATGTGACAGAACTTTCGACCCGATCTAGTATATTTATTCACTTTTAGAGCAGTCGCGTGTTCTTGAAGATCTTGGGACCTACTGGGAGGGATGATGGCACCTGGAGAGTGCGGAAGAACCAGGGGCTGGAAGACCTTGTCGCTGAGCCCAACATAATTGGTGAAACTAAATCGGGCTGGCTTCGCTGGCTTGGCCACGTACAGAGGATGGACGAGGATCAAGCTGTAAAGAGAGCGTACACGGGACGACCGACGGGAAAACGTCCGGTCGGGCGTCCCAGATACCGCTGGAACGATGAGATGCACTTACGAGGACCTAGCGTCGGCCTGCTCTTAGGCCATGGCGGTCGTAAAACATTGGCTCAAGCAGCTGTGACTCTCACACGACTAAGAAGAAGAAGATGAGGTGCAGAAGGACCTGAGCGCCAGAGACCCGATTGGCGCAGAATTGCGACTTTTAGTGTCGGAGGCTAAGATTCTCTTCGCGAGTTCGTTGCCTGGACCTATGGGCACATCCTGGACACTGCATAGAGCGGTTGTGAAATGAAATCTCTAAAAACAAATGACGGAGCAAACGAAATCACGGCGAAATCCTATACGTTCGAGAACCAAACTATAACCAATCTGTATCAATCAGGGTGACGAGGGGGTGAGGTGAGCGGCAGAGAGTGTCCATACTGTATGTTAGTACTAATATATAAACTCTGCTATGGGTCCAGTAATACTTAACGGTAGGGTAACAAATTGTCGGGATGGAGCCCATACATTATAAAAATTAAAAATATTACCTGTAGACATCCTTTAAGGTTAGTAGGTATATCTACGTAGAATACAGGTACCTACCTTGTTTTTCGAGACATTTAGTACATACGAAAGTTTTGAATTTATAACATCTTTATGGTTATTTCATTTTATCGAAACTCGTATTTATCGACGTACAAAACCGAACGATTTCGGCAGCGGGGGGTAAACGATCATAACATAAATTGTATGTTTAGAATAATTTTGTCGTCTAATACATTCTTATAATGGACTATTTACACAAATATTGTAACAAAGTAGTCAATCTGTAATTTAAGATTGGCTATAATATAAGTTATGTTAGGTAGCTATGAGAATGAGTTAAAGATATGACTAAGTTATTCCGGTCTGGCTCCTACTCAATGGAGACTATAAAATATAGCTTCATTCTTAGCAAAAATATTCAAACAAATTTAAATGAGCATTTTATTTTTATTTTTAACTTATATGTGGCCACCACCTGACTCAAATCTTATAATCATCTTCATTTTCAAACAAAATCGGTTCATAAACGACGAAGTTATCCGCGAACACACATAAAAAAAATTAGATACGGTCGAATTGAGAAACCTCCTCCTTTTTAGAAATCGGTTAAAAAGGAGAAGGTTTCTCAATTTAACCGTATATATATATATTTTTTATGTGTGTTCACGGATAACTTCGTCGTTTATGAACCAATTTTGATGATTATTTTTTTGTTGAAAAGGAGATCGCCCAAGGGTGGTACCATGATAATGAAACTAGGATCTGATAATGGCATCCCAGAGAAATCGAGGGAAACCTTAGTTTCCTGTTTGAAGTCGGTTTTTTTTAATAGTCGGATGACATCTACTTACTGCTGAACACAGTCCCCCATCAATCGACAATCAATCCAAGCTTGTCCTTTTTCTTTGTCGTTTGCTCATGGCTAAGAGACGTGCCCATCGTGGGGACCTCGTGCCACCACTCTCTTCAGGACGCTCGATCTTGAGCACGGCGATGCCGATGGCTGGCCTGCAGTGTCATCCTGTTCATTTCCTTGACCGCGTCTGCCCGTGGCAAAGACATAAGTCGTCAGCTCCTCTTCTCTTTCATACGACCAGTCCTTCCAATCTAAGAAATAGGTACCTATTCAGATTCTATCAGTATTTTAGATTTTTAATGTTTTTAAGATCTACATCATCCAGTTTATCCTTAAGCATTCTTTGTGTGCATATATTGATATATACATATAGTTATAGTATATATTTATATTTATTTATGTATTTGTAATTTATCTTTAGCCGTATGGCTCCCGGCTTAGAATAGGGCCATCCTATTTCATCCAATAGGTGTCGTAAGAGCCGACTAAGGGACTCAAACCGAAGGATGGGCAGCAGCGTCTTTCCGTGACTTGCAGCCAATCTGCAACACTGCGATCGCCAACACGCCTGCCAAGCGTGGCGATTACGGCAACACCCCCCAAATGACCGACACAAATAAAAAACGGCCCCTAGTCCCCGGCGGCCCCGCTATTCCTGGCTCCGGTAGCGGTCAAGGTAACGGCGGGGCATGCGGTGCGAAGAATCCCCGGCAGATGCCAGGCTACCAACACAAAAGACCTCTGGCCCTGGCAACCTACAACACGCGCACACTGCGAACCGACGTAAAGTTAACAGAACTCGAGGAAGCATTGAGCAGGTTACGATGGGACATCGTAGGATTGTGTGAAGTCCGAAGAGAGGGGGAGGACACCATAATCCTTAAATCCGGAAACCTGCTCTATTTCCGGGAGGGCGACCAACTGTCCGAGGGTGGTGTCGGGTTTCTAGTCCACAAGTCCCTCATTAACAATGTGGTCCGGATCGAGAGTGTTTCGACGAGGGTAGCGTACCTTATTCTCCGAATTACCAAACGGTATTCGCTGAAAGTTATTCAGGTTTATGCACCGACCGCGCAACACTCCGACGACGAAGTGGAGCTCCTATATGAGGATATCTCTATAGCTCTACATAACAGCTCCCGGACTCAATACACCATTGTTATGGGGGACTTTAGTGATGTGAAGTGATGGTGAGCTGAGAGTGGGGCAATTTGGATATGGAGAGAGAAATGCACGTGGCCAGCTGCTGGCCGACTTTATGGAGAAGGAGGGCCTCTTTATGATGAACTCCTTCTTCAAAAAGCCTAAACAGCGAAAGTGGACATGGTTGCATCCCAATGGCGTAACGAAGAACGAGATCGACTTCATCTTGTCGACAAGAAGGCAAATATTCAATGATGTCTCTGTGATCAACTCAGTCAAAACAGGAAGCGATCACCGAATGGTAAGAGGCACATTGAATCTAAAGACCAAGCTAGAAAGATGTCGACTGATGAAGTCCACACTCAGACCAGCGCCCATCCAGTTCCAAAACCCCGAAAACTTTCAGCTCGAGTTGCACAATCGCTTCGAATGCCTAGGAGACTGCGAGAATGTGGACGATTATAACGACAGGTTCGTGGAAATTGTCCAAACGGTCGGGTCTAAGATTTTCAAAACTCGCCGTTCCAACAGAACCAAAAAAATCTCTGACTTGACCAGCAACCTCATGGAAGAAAGACGAAGATTGGTTTTGCAGTCCTCTGAAGACGCTACTCAGTATCGGCAACTAAACAGGCAGATCTCTAAGTCTCTAACTCGCGATTTGCGCCACTATAATACAAATTGTATTAAAGAGGCGATTGAGAACAACAAAGGCTCAAAAGTGTTCGCGAGAGATCTGTCTGTTGGTCAAAGTCAACTGACCAAGCTGAAGACTGAGGACGGCAGGATCATATCGTCTAAGACTGAGTTGCTGGAAGAAGTTGAGAAGTTCTACGGACAATTGTACACGACCACACGTCTGCCTGTCAGCGATCTGGCTAAAGACCCAAGAGCTAGACTTACCCGACACTATACCGAAGATATCCCGGACGTCAGCCTGTACGAGATTAGAATGGCTCTTAAACAGCTTAAAAACAATAAGGCACCGGGTGATGATGGAATTACGGCTGAACTTCTGAAAGCAGGTGGAACACCGGTACTTAAAGCTCTTCAGAAATTATTTAATTCCGTTATACTTGAAGGACAAACGCCTAAGGCATGGCACAGAAGTGTGGTCGTGCTTTTCTTCAAAAAGGGCGACAATACCCTGCTGAAGAACTACAGACCCATCTCACTTCTGAGCCATGTCTACAAACTGTTTTCGAGGGTCATTACGAATCGTCTCGCACGCAGGTTTGACGACTTCCAGCCTCCCGAACAAGCCGGTTTCCGAAAAGGATTTAGTACCATAGACCACATACATACGCTGCGGCAGATTATACAGAAGACCGAAGAGTACAATCAGCCATTATGCTTAGCGTTCGTGGACTATGAGAAAGCCTTTGATTCGGTCGAAACCTGGGCTGTGTTACAGTCTCTCCAGAGGTGCCAAATTGACTATCGATACATCGAAGTGCTGAAGTGTTTGTATGAAAACGTCACCATGTCGGTTCGCCTCCAGGATCAAAACTCGGAACCTATCCAGCTGCAGCGAGGGGTGAGACAGGGAGACGTTATATCTCCGAAACTGTTCACCGCCGCCCTGGAAGATGTTTTTAAGCTTTTGGACTGGGGTGGACTCGGCATCAATATCAACGGCGAGTACATCACCCACCTTCGATTCGCTGACGATATCGTGGTCATGGCTGAGACTATGGACGACTTAGGCACAATGCTCGATGGCCTCAGTAGAGCCTCTCAACAAGTGGGTCTTAGAATGAACATGGACAAGACGAAAATTATGTCAAACGTCCGTGTCATACCTACTCCTCTGAAGGTTGGAGGCTCTACACTCGAAGTTGTTACCGAATATGTATACCTGGGACAAACAGTCCAGTTAGGTAGGTCCAACTTCGAGAAAGAGATCAATCGTCGAATCCAACTCGGCTGGGCAGCGTTCGGGAAGCTTCGCAATATCTTTACGTCCCAGATACCGCAGTGTCTTAAGACCAAGGTCTTCGACCAATGTGTGTTGCCAGTGATGACGTACGGAACTGAGACATGGTCGCTTACTATGGGCCTCATAAGAAGGCTCAAGGTCACCCAAAGGGCAATGGAGCGTGCTATGCTCGGAGTTTCTCTGCGTGATCGAATCAGAAACGAGGAGATCCGTAAGAGAACCAAAGTAACCGACATAGCTCTCAGAATTGCTAAACTTAAGTGGCAGTGGGCGGGGCACATTGCTCGTAGAACAGATGGCCGTTGGGGCAGTAAAGTTCTCGAGTGGCGACCACGCACCGGAAAGCGTAGTGTAGGCAGGCCTCCCACTCGGTGGACCGATGACCTGGTGAAGGTCGCGGGAAGCCGCTGGATGCGGGCAGCGCAGAACCGGTCGTCGTGGAGATCCTTGGGGGAGGCCTATGTCCAGCAGTGGACTTCCTTCGGCTGATATGATGATGATGATGAATTTATCTTTATTAATAAGTATTAATTTTTGGTTACACATGCACTCACCTGCTATCGTTCCACTTTCTCGTCTTCTCCATTCACCAAAAGTTGGCTGGAAGAAATCGCTTAAAGCGATAAGTTCGCCTTTGCATATAATTGTGTATTCTGCTAGTTAATAAGTTTTTTCATTTTTGTGTGCATGAATGCATAACGGTGAAGGAAAACATCGTGAGGAAACCTACACACGCCTGCGAAGAAACTCGAAGGTTGTGTGTGAAGTCGACCAACCCGCACTGGGCCCGCGTGGTCGACTAAGGCCTAATCGCCCTGATTCAGGGTAGGCTCGAGCCCCTCGGTGGGGACGTATATGAGCTGTAATGATGAATGCCACGCCAAAGTGAATCAAGTGAATCTTCAAGACGAGAGTGAATAGGCACTATTTGGGCTTGCGTGTTACATCCTCGGCTGCATTAGCACTTACCATCAGGTGAGGTGCAGCCAAACGCACTCAAATTTTTAATAAAAAAAAAAAAACAAAACGCCAAATTCAGCCATAAAAATGATAACATGAAAAAACAAAAACAAAGTGAAGACAAAACTAGCTATATAACATAACAAATAATCAAATAAATGACATTCAAATTGTATTTTGTCATTATTAATAAATTTATAATCCAAAAATTCCTGGACCGAGTAAAATGTAGAGATAAGTCCAACTATGTACGAAAACAATGATTTCTTTTAGTAAAATTAGCTTTCAACAATATTCAGGGTACTTTCTCTCCAGCTAACGCTCGTTCCTTCCATCCTGTATATGGGTTTGACGAATTTTAGCATTTCGCTGATGGTTGTTAAGCTCTCAAAGCGGTGACAAAGTACAGCATCCTGTATTGTAGCTATAGCTTACCACATAATTTACCCTCTCTCTCTCTGTATGGCTCTCTCTTACATTGTGTGGTAATCAATGCGGAGTCCCATAAGGCTTGATGTGATGTTAATTTTTGCGCCAAAACTGGTTTTGTATCTGTCCTATATGGCCTTGAACTTAGCTTTTGTAAGTTTTTGTGAAGTTTAATAAAGTGATTTATCTTGATTATTACTATAAAAATATGGAAGTGTCAAGTGCCAGTATAGTTAACGTCTCGGTAATTAATGAGTTTGTATTTGGCAAACCTATTTTTGCAGTAATCTATCGTCTTTAAACTCTCGTGTCGTCAACTTTATCACCAAGTGTTAAAGAATAAAATTGCACAGCAGAACGTTTTGTGGTACAACAGTCAATCACACGTCTTTGGTAACTTGATCAATGTCTTTAAGCAAGCGGTCTCGTTGTTGGTGAAGTTTCTGTTGCGTAGTTCAGTTCATGATGGTAGTGTTACGACATTAGAGGCACAAATTGGACTTTTTGATAATTGTATTAAGATTAAAAAAATAAACAAGAAGACGTAAACAATAACATTCCCCAAGGAACAATAATAGAGCACAAAAAGTAAAAAAAATATAAAAAAATGCATGTTTTTTTATCCAGAATTGTTAAGCCCTTGACATCATCTCACCTGATGGTAAGTGACGATGATGCCAAAGATGGAAGCGGGCTTACCAATATTCCCCAACGCAAAGGGGAACTGGCTATCATATATATCAAGCCGGAACACATCTATGCTTGGCGTCAAGACTTAAATAAGATGGTGGTCCGTGGTAGCTATCCAGGCAGGTTTAGCAAATGTCCTTTCACAACAAAACCGAGTCTTACAAAGTTATAATCCGCCGGGAATCGAACACGCGACCTCCTGATGTGCAGCTAAAGGACTTAACTGTTACGCCACGGAGGCGGTGTCACTTCCAAGTATGAGAAGAGACCCCTGCCCCAGGAATGACGACGTCATGGGTTGTTAACGTATACACGCACACACATTCACACACACACACACACACACACACACACACACACACACACACACACATACACACACAGTCGTGTAAAAGGATCTTTATTCGCAACAATAAAATTGAAAACAATCCCAGAAGTGGCCAACCAAAAAGCAAACAATAAATTTTAATTAGTATTTCACGTATGCTCCACAAAAACTACCTCGTCCTTCCCAAGGCATTTCGCTATAGGAACCTCGTTATCATGGAATCCACTTGTATCGATTGATGGTTCGACTGGGGTGTCAGTTTGTACTATTCTCAGAATGTCACAAAGATTTAAAATGTCCAAGTTCAAGTGTTATACATCTACAAGCAGTTTGCAAGCGGCTATGCCCGCATGGATATCGAGGGTGCGCGGTACTCCGCGGTGATCTTTTTTAGTTTCGGGTGCCTGAGGAGCGGACGTTGGCGAGTGATGAAAGAGTAAAGAAGGTATTGTGATGGCAAACAATTGAAGTTAAGTTTTTGATGGGGATTGTGTCACAAAAATTAAAAAAAAAAAATGTTTGTGTGTCTGTGCGTCCGTCCGGTGCTCTAGTGCCCAAGCTACTGGACGGAATTGGGTAAAAATTGGTACAGGACAATATAATTTTTTATGCCCGTTTTTTTCAATCTCTCTTTATGATTGCCATTTCAGTAAAAAAAATCACGTTAATTTTTTTCCCAAAAATGGATATAACCATTATGATGAAACTCTTTAGGTTATTATAAAATATAATTCTTCTTTACGTCATAGTTCATCGTCCTAGGAAAATTTTTTGTGAGATACCTCTCATACAAACCCAGGTAATTTGTTACTTTTTCTCAAAAATGGCTATAACGATTTTATTGAAACTTTGTGAATAATTAGGACTTTATAAGACCTACTTCTGGGTAGTTAATTGTTTCAGGAAAAATCTGAATAAGGTAACTTTTATACAAATCTAAATGACTTGCAAACATTTGTTCAAGTCTGGTAGGTACACCTTCATTATTTGCCACTAAGTAAGCGATATGTTTATTGTTGATTTGTGTTTGCTCGACTATGCTAGATGATGAAGGCTTCGCACGATGTATGCACAGCGTGGCTGTACTAGTTATTTTAGCCTATGTTGATACTGAAATATTGATGCAAAAGTATTATCCAAGTGAGGCATGTCTGATACGCGCCACACAAATAATCAGACATTTTGAGAACAGTTTTATTAGTCTGTAAAGTTGCAGGTGTATTACCTCTCAGAGAAAATATTTTTCGACGTAGAGGTACTCACATTCTGTGATTTAAAGCACCAAGAATAGTAGTTTGTAGTAAGATGACGGTACACGGTGTGTTTTGTTGGTTTGTTTGTAAACCCTTTATTGCATATACAATTTAAAAATAACAAATAAATTATTCACCTTAAATACACAAATAAACGTTAGTTAGTATAAATACTTAGTAGCTTTCGACAACCGCGGTGCTTTTACAAAGTCGTATCATTTTGCGAACTTGACAATTTGAGAGCAACTCGTATCGATCGTTTGCAAAAACGATCGTGCGATCGGGTTGGAGTCAACGACCCGATGACAGGAGACGTGGGAATCCTTGTTGACATACCTGCCTGCGACTGCGCACTGTATTGTTTCCTTTTTATTGGGGTCCTGCACACGAAGCAATCTCATCTGTGCTCGAAGGGTGCTAACGGGACCCTATTACTATGCCTAAGACGTCTATGCGTCCGTCCGTCTGTCCTTCTTTTAAAGGGATGTATCTTTTGAACCGTAATAGGTGGCGGGTTGAAAAGGTACAGGTACGCTAGTACTAATACACCTTAATTTTTTTATAACCTGCGAAACTTTCAGATGTGATTCAGTGTACGATATACGATCGAAATCAATTAAAAAAACATAGTTTTATTTTTGTCATTTTTTGTAAGTCTGTCTCGAAATTCTAAACACTAATTTGCAGATCATACTCATTTGCATTAACAACCAAATAAAAAGATTATTACTACTAAGCTTTTGCTGTCGAAGTGGCAACAACGTCACTTCTATCAAGCAAAAACAACCCCAAAATAAATCGCATAAGGACGAATTATTCCCTCAAACGAAAAATAAGGTGAAAACGTACGAGGGCTGTTTGTTAAGTACCCGTTTAAGGCAAAAAAAAAACCATTTTTTTTTGTATATATGCATTTATTTTTCTACGTAGTCACCTTTTAACTCTATACACTTGTTCCACCTATACTCAAGCTTCAATAAACCATCCAAAAAGTATGATTTTGGAAAGTAATAGGCCTCTGTGGCGGCAATGACTTCGTCATTTGATCCAAATCGCTTACCACCGAGCAATTTTTTTAGGTTGGGAAACAAAAAGAAATCGCATGGGGCCAAATCTGGAGAATACGGGGGGTGAGGCAATAGTTCGTAGCGTAACTGTGCTAATTTAGCCTTTATTTTGGGTGGAATGGGCCGCACTGCGCTCTGTCGGCGGCGGCGTGAGGGATAGTCCGCACAGGCCAGGAGGTGCAGCTGGCTACCCTGGCTGGCACAGTATAATAGTACTGTACTACTCCTGGCCTGTGCAGACTGCGCCTCACGGTCGCTTTTAAATTGTCACGGTTTCTATTAAGTCAAAGTAATACTTATGTGAATTTCTACTTGCATTTACAATAATTATGAAAAGTGGGCTTTGCTTAGATGGGTGAGGGAGGCAGCACGAAAGACGCTTTTGCGTTAAAAAACAATTTTATCTTGTGGATGGCTTTAGAAAATTGCAGTTTTGTGACTAATACTTACTAAGTTACTATAACATTATAAATATTAGTGGTCTAAATTATGTCTTCATTTTAATTTAAACGTAACAATTACAAAGACCTTGGTTATAAGAAAAATTGTTTTTTTTCCTTCATGGTCTAGGGCGTGGTTAGTGGTATGCTTATGCGCTTCATTTATTCTATTTCTTTACAGATGCTTTTACTAACCAACCACTCTAACCAGAATTAGTTTATCATGGATTTCCAAGAAGTAACCGATAAAGCTAAAAATAAATTTTCTATATGGCATTATTTTCTTAGATCACAAGATAAGTCTAATGCAAAGTGTAAAACTTGTCAAAAAGTATTAAAGTATGCTGGAGGTAGCACAAGCACCCTTCGCAAACACATGAAAAATAAACACCACATTGATATTGAAAAACTTTCTGAAGAACATGCAAAAACTATAGAGTTGTCGTCTACAGCACCAGATGTGCCAAAAAAAAGCTAAATTAACAGACTTTTATGAAAGTGAAACTAACCCAAGTATGCAGGTTATGGTTGCTCGCATGGCCGCAATAGACGGTGTTTCTCTCAGGACTTTTGTGAACTCCAGGGACTTAAGATATTTATTTGAAAAAAGAGGACAGCCTTTACCTAAATGTGCTAACACTATACGGGAAATTGTTATCAAGGAGTACAGCAAAAACAAAAAAAAACTTATAAACGAAATAAAGAATATTGTCTCCCAGGGTTTCAAGTTATCGATATCCTTTGATGAATGGTCGTCTATTCGGAATCGGAGATACTTAACTCTGAATGTTCATTCTAGTAATTTTTCTGGAGATAAAAAATTTCGAAGCCTAGGCCTTCTCAGAATATTTGGTTCAATGAATGCGGCGAGATGCATAGAAATAATTGATGCGAAATTGCAAGAGTACGAATTGTTTTTGAACAGAGATATTGTGACACATGCAACAGATGGCTGTAGTCTAATGCAGAAAGTAGGTAAGAATCTCAACATATTTCATCAAAAGTGCATTGCTCATGCAGTACAGTTGACGATCGTTGATGTGATGTATAAAAAGACACCAGATAGAGAAAAAGATCAAGATCAAGAGGACGATTTGACCCTGGCAGAGTTGGCATTTCCAATTCACAATAACGAAATAAGTGACGTTATTGATGAAATTGCGAGTGAAGATGAAGAAGATGGTGGTGTGAATTTTTCAATCACATCTCTACCGGAAGCTAATCAAAATGTCCAACATAACTTTGAATATTATGATCTAGTTTCAAAAATTAGGAAAATTGTACGACTGTTTCGAAAATCTCCAACCAAGAATGACGTCATACTACAAAAACACGTGAAATCGGACTTTGGGAAAGAGTATACCTTAACTCTGGATTGCAAGACTCGCTGGAGTTCAATGGCTGACATGGTGTCTCGTTTCAAGATTTTAAGAATTTCAATTGAGAAGGCATTAATTGACATCAAGTCTGAAGTTGTTTTCAGTGATGATGACTGGCAAAACATGGAACAGTTTGCTAATGTCCTAAATATTGTCAAGACTATAGTAGAAGCTTTATGTCGACGCGATGCTACGCTTTTAACTGCTGATGTCGCAATCAAGTTTGCTTTAAAAAAATTAAGCAATATGAATTTTGACCTAAGCAACAAAATGACGAACGCGTTGATCAAACGATATAAAGAACGTCGATTGATTCAAGCTTCTTTGCTGAAATATCTAACTAATCCAAAAAAATATTTCGACGATGTAACAACTGAAGATTTGAATATATTTAAACGCCAAAGCAGCGAAGAGATGTGCCATGAAATGGTAACTCTTTTAGAGCGTACTAATACTACTAATATTGCTCAAAATGCAACGCCGGAAAGCCAAGACGGTCATGAATCGGAGAGTGAAATGGAAGTTAGTGGCTTGTCATATAAAGAAGAATTAGAGATGGAGATTAAACGAGCTTTGACGACGAAGTCGACGTTAAATGAAAACAATGACACTAGATCCTTCCAAATACTTACTATTTATTTATTTATTTTAATGTCTGTAAGGATGGAAATGGCTCTTTACGAGAACGATGGAAAACGTGGGTGACTTCTAGAATTTGTATATAACCATGTCTTAACTATTCCGCCAAGCAGCGTGGAGTCGGAGATATTTTTTTCTTCTGCAGGAATAACTTGCAACAGAATAAGATCTTCTCTCGGAGATGAATATTTAAACACTTTAAGTTTCTTGCGTTCCTTCTATCTCAGCCAAAGTGGGTAACTAATTAACTATACCAACTTTAGTCAGGATTAATCCTATTACATTTTAAATTCTAATAATTGCATGCACAAATTGTATTCTTTATGATAATTAAAAATGAAAGTTTATTTATAAGCTCTGTTTTTATTGTTTAAACCACGCCCGAAATCACCTTTCAAATTTACCTGAAAGAATCGAAAAAAACCGGGTACCCGGTTCCGAGTAGCTATCAGAACCGAGAACCGGTTCTTGAAATAAAGCTTCGGTTCTGCATGCCCTAGCGCTAAGCGACCATGTCTTAGTTCCGTATGTCATCGCGGTACACACATAGCACAAATATTATATTCTGTGGTGGTACGCTTCGCATTTTGCCGGTTTTCAACCGACTTCCAAAAAGAAGGCGGTTCTTGATTCGACTGTATATTTTTTTATGTTTGTTACCTCAGAGCTTTTGACTGGGTAAACCCATTTGGATGATTCTTTTTTTTATTGAAAGCTAGTGCTGACCGTGTGGTCCCATATAAATTTGGGAATTATATTTTTCGTCCCCAGTTAAATAGATTCATCTCTATTCAATATTTTCGTTCTCAAACTGATAGATCTGTCACCAAATTGATAGTTCTGTCATCAAATATATTTTTCGTCCCCATCTCTATTCAATATTTTCGTTCTCAAATTGATAGATCTGTCATCAAATTGATAGATCTGTCATTAAAAATACGTGTGGCACTCGGGGACTGCCGCGGTAAAGCTATTGCACGGTAACAAATCGAAAACTAGGGGGTAATCGGTCAAAAACAATAAATAAATGAGCGAGCGAAGCGAGCGATGTTAGGTTCGGTCAGGTTTGATTGATGTAACAGTCAAAGAGCCTCGCGAAGCGAGGCTCCCCACCCTGGGTACAAAATTACTTCGCAGCAGAAGAAATCATCGGAAGATGACCCCTAACGGGGGCGTAGCCCCCGCCGCCCGTTTCGAACATCAACAAACTTTCGGGATCCGAAGAGGATGTGGGAGTATCTGTAGGTCACCTTTGTTAGTAATTTTAGGCATTTATTTGGTGACAGATCTACTATTTTGAGTACAAACTATATTATTTATGAAATTTCAATTTTTTTATTTAGTGATCGAAGCTATTTAATTGACAATCGTTAAAAGACTTTTCTGGTGATAAATCTTTTCCTTTTGAGTATTGTTTTGGTGTTGTTTGATGACTTTACTTTGGTGACAGATCTACTATTTTGAGTACAAACTATACTATTTAGGGAATTTCATTTTTTTTATTTAGTGATCGAATCTATTTAATTGACAATCGATAAAATCATACCCTATAAATTTTATCAATTTATTTTATAAACCTTTGCAGTACCTTGCTTAAACATCTCTGTGCAAAAAATCACAACAATCCGTTGCTCCGTTGCGATGTTAAAGAAATCAAACAAAAAAGAGTTTTTTTTTAGTTACCTCAGGAACTGTATCGGACTATTCTATTTTATAACGGAATAACTTAGCCAATGTCTGTCTTCTTCGTCAAGATTGGTTGATGTGTTGAAGCGTGAAAAGGTAACATACAGACAAACACATTTTTACATTTATAATATTAGTAAGAATGATCCCGTTGTTGTTGATCAGTGAGAAAGTGGTCAACCAAATACCTATGAGCCAGGTACTCCAGCGGCTCAGAGACCCTAATTGAACCAAGACCTGGCGCCAACATTAGAAGACGTTACTCTTTCTCTCTGCACTGTCTCTTGCCACTTGGTTATCTGGAGTTCACGCAGACGCGCAGGCTCTCTAGCATTTTATCTTTATGATCATCATATCAGCCAAATGATATCCACTACTGGACAAAGGCACGACCGGACCTGCGCTACCCGCATCCAGCGGATTCCCGCGACCTTCACCAGGTCGTCGGTCCACCGAGTGGGAGGCCTGCCTACGCTACGTCTACCGGTGCGCTGTCGCCACTCTAGACGAATGGTTTACTGCCCCAATGGCCATCTGTATCTCTAGCTGGAATAAATAATGATGTGTTTCCCATTAGGTCGTCCGTCGCTGGCTTTCTTTATGGTTCGATCATTTCCTTTAATTTATTCTCTACAAAGTTTGAGAAATTTTTAAGTGAACCTGCGTCAAATATCACACAACATTATGTCAAGAAAGGGCATAAAAATCGTCTACAATTTATTGTAGAATTTTATTTTTGACAGCATTTTAGGCTTTAGTTTACAGAACTATAAAATACTGCAAAAAACAGTATAATCCCAATGGTTGTATTAAGTGTCTCTGCGTAGGATAAAGTTAATCATATTCCACAGATTGCATACCAGTCGGACTTCGATTCGACTCCCACTCACTACGAGCCAATAATAACTACAATTTTGTACTGTCAACTGGCTATTTGAAGAGTTATTTGAAAAACTAATAGAACTCGGTCAGTGTTAGATGGAGATACGATTTAAATTTTCGTGATGGAAAGCAATTTTCAGTTCGAACGACGAAGGCATCGTTGAAGGCATAAGAAGGCCAGTTCTCCATTGCGTTGGAGAAACTTGGAAGCTCGCTTCCATGTTCGGCGTCATCGTCACTTACCGTCAGGTGAGATGATGCCAAGGGCTTAACAATTGTGAATAAAAAAAAATGTGCGTGAAATGCACCAGTAGCTGAGATAAAAACTTCATGTAAATTCAATGTTAAGGTAATTAAAAAACTTCATGTAAATTCAATGTTAAGGTAATTAAAACCATTTCACACCTGTACGTATATAGTACACACACACACACACACACACACACACACACACACACACACACACACAAGACAACAATACCACTCCAAAATACTAGACAGTACCTATATGTGCTATGACGTCGTCGAAGACACGCACACACACACACACTAACGCATGCACGCACACACACGCACGCACACACATACACACGCACACACACACACACAAGACTCATTACACATCGATTTCGCACACGTTTCAAAAAATGGCTTCAACTTGACAGTTCGCAGCATTCCTTTTTAGGGTTCCGTACATCCAACGGGTGACCAACGGGACCCTAGTCCTAAGCCTCCGCTGTCTGTCCGTCTGTCCGTCCGTTAGCGGGCTCTGTATTTCATGAACCGTAACAGGTAGAAAGTACTAGAAAGTTGAAATTTTCGCAGAATTAACAAAAAATACTAAAAACTAGAAAAAGTGAAAAGTTAATGGGGTCTCCATACAAAAAATGTGTTTATTTGGAAGGTCTTTAGAAGTATTTAGATTTAGCTCTATCGTAAAAATGTTAAATTAATACACACAAGCGTGAAACTTGTTGTGATTATAGAACTAATACTGTAGTAAAATAACAAATGCTAAAAATAGGCTAAGTGTGAGTCAAACTCGCACTAAGGATTGCTAGGTATCATTGTGTAGTTGTGTGAAGCGTTGTGGTGGTACGCAATCGCTCTTGCCCAGTTTTTATGTCAGCCCAGTAGATATCATTACGTAAATAAGAGTACTGGTATGCAAGTACCTCATCATCATCATATCCATTGGGATATCTCCTTTTTAAACAAAAAAAAATCATCAAAATCAGTTCATAAACGATAAAGTTATCCGCGAACACACATAAAAAAATAAATAATATATACAGTCGAATTGAGAAATCTCCTCCTTTTTTGAAGTCCGTTAAAATGCACAAAATTGATCAATTAGCTGATCGATTGGTATGGGAAAAGTTGTTCAGTATGTTGAGTAGAAGCTCCAGTTACCGGCTCCTATGCTAATTTTGTTGCACCCTGTATAAACCTATTTAAAATACAGGTTTTTCTATCGTTATCGTATTTAAGCTTAAAGGTGAAGCTAATTAGTTTATAATCCTCATGAGACGTATTGCGAGAGATACAGTGAGAAACAAAAATAAGAAAATCAATTTTGTGCAATACGTGATCATTTTTAAGGTTCAGTACCAGGTAACTCGACCCTATTACTAAGCCTATGCTGTCTGTCTGTCTGTCAGTCTGTTCATCCTTTAAAAGGCTGCATCTTTGGAACCGTAACAGCAAATAATAGTAAATATTACTACGGTAATAGGTAGCTAGTTGAAATTTTCACAGAACACATTATTATAGAGGATTTACCAAAAATTAAAAAAAGGGCAGAAAATAAGCTGGGTCCCCTTGCCCCTTGTTTTTATAAGTTGGTTTTGTTTTTGCTCCATCAAAAAACCATAATTCGTGCAAGCGTGTAGTCTGGTGTGATTATATTATAATTCGAATCCTGAAGTAAAAAAAGCAATAATAAAAATCTAGTCTTACTTGCGCTTAAAGGAGCCCGACCTGAAAAAAAAACCTAACCACTCCGAGAGTGCCTACAGAAGTGAAAACTTAAAGAGCTTGTACCCAGAGACGTTAAAATATTCTTAAAAAATCAGGGTGTTCGTTAAGTTAACGGTAACAGTGTTGCGAGTTCAATGATTGTCTCCTATCTCAAAAATGCCCAAAGCGCCTAAATAAGTTTTCACTTCCAAAAAGAACATTTTTCTTTCGCTTTAACTGGCGTTGATGTCATTAGTATAATTTTTTTTTACTTATATGGAGAGGTGTGATGGTATTGAACCCTCGTGCGCGAGTTCCACTCGCACTTGGCTGGGTTTTGTTATAGTTTCATACCAAGTCCACTGCTGAACCAGACACATCATCTCGATCCGCTAACAGTAAACCCACGCATAGCCCACATTCCCACAATGTAACGCTACCCGCGCTCCTTGTGTTACACGTCGATATAATTGACGATAATTAGTCGATGTTTCCTGCCTGCCGATAATCGATGCTGATTATCTTAATCACAACGAACATCGATACGGAATGTATCGAAAATTGATATTTTTTGCGGCGAATCCGTGTGGTCGGATTGTCATTTGTGATTGCATGGAAGCAATTTTTAAGATAATTATCCATTGAATTTAAAACAAACAAAGGATGTACGATGTATGGACTCGAGATGAACGGTTTAAAGTATTTTTTTCAACCAACTTCAAATAAAGAGTAGGTTCTCAATTCGATTGTATGTTTCTTTCTTTTGTGTGTATGTCACGCAATTTCTTCACTGATTGTGAACCGAATTTAATGATTTTTTTAATTAATAGCTTATGCTTCTTAGATGGTTTCTTATAAATTTTATCAAAAACGGTTAAGTAGGTAATTCTATAGAAAACGAAAAATAAAAAATGTCGCAAAATTGTTTGTTACGATTGAAGTCGGTTTTTAGGGTTTCGTACAACCTCCGCTGTCTGTCCGTCTGTCCGTCTGTAATAGGTAGTTGCCACTAGATGCCTTAGTTAATGACGTAGTAATTAAATTAAATAATAACCTTAAAGTTGCTTGGGTATTCTTGGACTTGAGTTCAGCTTTTGATATGATTAATCATAGTATACTATTAAACAAGCTTGAACACTGCGGTGTTAGGGGCAGTATCTTGAAGTTACTAGAACCATATCTCAATAATAGAAAACAGTTTGTAGAGGTTAATTCAATTGGTAATAATAGTAAGGAAACAATTTAATCATCTGAGATAACAATTATCACCAAAGGTGTGCAGCAGGGTTTCATCTTTGTCCCTATTTTCTTCATTATATTTGTCAATGATCTGATAAATTATGTCACTTCTAAAGTCCCAGTTGCCCAACTAGTGTTGTTCGCTGATGACTCAAATGCAATTCTTTTAGGAACTGGTATTAAGGAACTGAATGCCAATGTCTATTCGACTCTAGCAGCTTTCCGCAGATGGTTTGAAGCAAACGATCTAATGCCTAACCCACAAAAAACTGATGCATTTTTATTTAAATCAACTGCAAGGAGCCGAGATTCTCTCAGTTTGATTTTAAATAATGATTAATGAGATCATAGAGTTAGTAAATACGGTTAAAATTTTAAGTATACAAATTAACACATTAGTATGCTAGAATTTCAATTCGCTCTGCGTGTCATGCTTTAAGAAGCAATTATTCCTTTGATGAATTTTAAAATTGTGACATTAAAATTATTTAAAAAAATGTTTACATAGAATTGAATATTGTGTTATTTTGTGATTAGATTTAAGTTTCTAAAAATTGTTTCGCACAAAGATTGACTGTTTTTGAAATAAACATTGATGATGATGATATAATATCAAATACTAAAAATAAAAAAAAGTCACGAAATAAGGGAAGGGGTCACCATACAAAGAACATGTTTTTATAGGTCTTTAGAAGTATTTTTGATTTAGCTCTATTGTAAGAACGGTAATACATACAAGCGTGAAACTTCGTGTCATTGCACTAATAAGTACTGAAGTTAATTCACAATTAATGAAAATTGGCTCGAGCCAAGGAGTCCGAACTGAATGACAAAAAAAAACATATTTTTGTCACTTGCGTTGATGTCTTTTGTTTGTAATGTGAATAGATATCATTGTCATTATACTATGTAGTTGTGTGGAGAGGTGTGGTGGTAAGGAACCCTCGGAGTTCTAGTCCGACTCGCACTTGGGTCGGTTGTCACCGACTTCAAAAAAAGACAAAGATCCTAAATTCGATTGTTTGTTTTCTTAAAACGTAAATTATAGTAAGTAAGTATTTTTTTAAATTTATTTCTCTGCACGCAAAAAGAAGTCCAGGCCAAAAGTTATCGTAAAACGAAGGCATCTCAGCACGGTGGCGACTGGCGGTGTCAAAAGAGTTGACATAGTGGGGCAAGTCAGGGCAACCTTTATTTTGGGTTAAGCTTAAAGTTCGTAACAAAATCGCGGGCCGTAGTTTAACGTAGTTGTAAAAAATCTATTAGGATTATTCATATATTCATGAAGTACAATGTTAAGTTACATCAGTAATTAACTATGTTTATAACGAATTAATCTAAATCATCCAAAACTAATGGGAAGGTTGAGCCTGACTGTGGAAACAAGATAATCATCAATATTGGGATCAATACCAAGGATGATCTTATTATTAGATACCTAGTACATTCAATACCACTAATATAAGGCGCAAAGCGGACATGCACGTTGTCATGTAGGGTAAAAGCCGGATAGTTGCCACACTTTTTGAAATCACTTTATATCTCTCAGTACAAAAAGCAAAATACTTTATTTGTAAAGCTGTCCAGTACTTTTATTTTTTACCTAAAAAATTATGAAGAGTAAAAAACATTATTTTAAATATTACCAGAGTATAAGCGATTATTGTGGCTCAACCGGTAACGACTCTGTCGTCCTAACCAGAGGTGCCGGGTTCAAATCCGGACGGTCAATGTACCAATGAGTTTTTCGTAACTTACGTACATATACTCACTGATTGCTTTAACGGTGAAGGAAAACATCGTGAGGAAACCTGCACAACACACCTGCGAAGAAACTCGAAGGTTGTGTGTGAAGTCGACCAACCCGCACTGGGCCCGCGTGGTCGACTAAGGCCCGATCGCCCTAATTCAGGGTAGGCTCGAGCCCCTCGGTGGGGACGTATATGAGCTGACATGATGAAGCGATTTTTGTAAACCTTTATATTTAACCTTTAGCACATCCTAGACACTTCATACAACGGGCCAGAAATAACATTTCAAAAAAAGAATGACGATTCAAACAAAATAGCGGCGAAATCCTATACGTTCGATAACCAAACTGTAACCAATCTGTATCAACCTGGGTGACGAGGGGGAGAGGTTACAATCTAGAGAGCGGCAGGGAGTGTCCATACTATATGTTAGTACTAATATATATACTTTGCCTTTAGGGAATAGGTAGTTCCCTAATCCATGTAAATTGCGTTAAGGATATATGTACCGCCGAGAAACAGGACATATATCCCGCAAAAACTTTGCCTTTCCATGCAATCGCACAGAGACATGAGACATGGTCAACTTAGTGGTAGTTGGAGAGTCTTTCGATAGATTATTAAAATAGCATGCAATTCATCCGCGAAACTAGAGCAATTACAATTGGGCAACTATAACCCTGGGGCAACTATACTGGTTTTACCCGATCACGATTGAATCTAGCTAGCTAGAAGAATGCTCTCTCACTGTCAATTTGAATGGAGAGTACATTATCGCGCGCCGCGAGTCGGACTATAAGCTGGGGCGAACTCATCACGGGGTTGCCCATATGTTGTGGGGCATAGAAGAGCGGACACGAATGCTCAAGGTTTTTCTCACGATCTTGAATGTAATATTACTTACTTACATATATATGTATCTACCTGAACTTTTTTTTTATCACAATTGGTAAGTGACGATAATGCTGAAGATGGAAGCGGGCTTATCAAGATTCCCTAACGCAATGGGAAACTGGCTATCTTATCTTCAAGCCGAGTCGTTCCTTTCCCTCTAATATGGTTGAGTAAGTAAGTAAAACATTTATTTGCAGAATATTGGTAACAAAAGAGGGGAGCGATGGCTGACTCGTGATCGGGTGCTGTCCGTGTGGACTGGCCTACTTTTGTAAAAGGCATTCAATGATTTTAATGTATAACTTCTCGTGTCATATTGTTTTCATCTTCTAATGACATAATTTGTTTTATATCAATAATTGTATTTTGTTACCTAATGATTGTTTGTTTTTTATTTTTCGCAAATGACATCTTGAATTCTTGATATAGCCAGAATACTTAAATGTTGTTGGCACTGATGTTTGGTGGCAAGATTTAGATAAGATGGTGGTAGCTGGCCAGACGGGCTTACACCAATTAAACCGAGTCTTGAAAAAACAGACTCCGCCGGGAATCGAACCTGCGACCTCTTAGTGTGAAACTAATAAACTAAACCCTTGCGCCACGTAGGTGGTTATATAATGGAAACGCTACCTGGCTTATTTATTTTTTATCTATAAATATCACTTTACATACAATGATATAAAGGCTCCAAAATTTCCGAAGGAGCCATAGCCTGGAGCTTCTACATAACATAACATGAAAAACTTTGCCCAAGAAACCCCTAGTCAATTCTCAAAAAAAATGTCTACGCTCCATACAAAAATGCACAAAATTGGTCGATCAGCTGATCGATTGGTACGAAAAGTTTAAAATTTTCAAGCGAATCGACTGTGAGTCTCTGTGGGCCAGTTGTTCAGTATGATAAGATAGCAAGAGCTCCAGTTGATGGCTCCTACACTTTTTTTTTTAAAGTTACTGTTTTTTTTGTTATTTCTGCTAGTTGAACACAAACCTTTTGTAGTTGGGAGAAATGAACAAATAACCCTTTAATTTTTTTTCTTGAAGAAAAATATTCAAATTTAATGTTTTTTTTTGTTAAGTTTGATGTACCTACATAAATGTATAATAATGTTTTTTTATACCTACAATTATTTCTTGACTTGTAAGTAAATGTATTATCATTACCAATAAATGACTATTATGACTATTACTAGCTTTTGCCCGCGGTTTCGTCCGCGTGGACATCGTTTTAATGACGGTCTTTAAGGGTGATTAGTAAATTATGTCGTTTCCTACCTCCTCAACCATTGCGATGTAAAAGAAATTTACTAAATAGTATTTTTTAATTCCCTCAGAAACTGCATCGGATTATGCTATTTTCCCGGGATAAAAAGTAGCCTATATCCTTCCCCGTGACACAGGCTACCTGCATGCCAAATTTCATAAAGATTGGTCAAGGCGTTTAAGCGTGAAAAGGTAACAAACAAACAAACACATTTTCACATTTATAATATTAGTAAGGATAAAACCCTAAAAACCTAGGACGTAGTACTATTACTGCGCCGGAAGGAAGGTTATATTTTCCGGGTGTATGTATGTATGTAACTATGTATGTATGTATGTATATTTCATTGGCACGCCATGTAGCCTAAACGGCTTGATGGATTTTGGAGTGCGAGGTGTCGTTAGATTCGTTTTAATCCCGTGAGTGACACAGGATACATTTTACCCGACTGGGAAAAATAGGAGTTAAGTTTTTATGCAGTCAAGTTTTTAATTTTTAAGTAAAGCCTAAATATTGATTTTATTTTGACATTATTAACTAAAAATATTTTAATAAATAATCCTAAAGTGATTTTCTTGTGTTTCACCATAGGATTCCTGCACTGATTCTGCCTATCGAGATTATTTATTCGTTAAAATTATCTGTACGTACGTACTGCATGTACCTATGTACGTGCACGTACTCATAGGAGTGGGTGCTCCGTCGGTCGCGGCATGAAAATAAAACTGGAAACCAGGAGCTCTGTAAGTAATATCCGGGCCTTTGAAATTCGTAACGAGCCTTCAGCCAGCGCTGGGTTTCCTGCTGGGCTACGAGATACGAGCGCAGAGGCAACTAATATATACAGCGTGGTAGGTTAAACACCTGCATCCTTGAAACTGGTAATTCAGTATCGTGTTTAGAGTCGAAAATCAATAAAAAAGACGCGTGGCACTCGGGGACTGCCGCGGTAAAGCTATTGCATAGCATTTTTTATCAACTTATGCAATAGGGGATCGGACTGCATCAAAAATAAAATCTGAAATATGATTTTCTAAATTGCTCTCCTCTTGATTCAAAAAACCTTACATGTTTTGTTTTTTTATTACGACTTCAATTTTAAATTGATCAAATTCACGTAATAAGTTCGTCAATGACGCTTAAAATCTATGACGTCACTTGTGGGTAATTCAAACATTTTTATAACAAAACTTCTTTTTTGACAGATCATAAAAAGTAACTGAAATGACTAGCAGTCCGATCCCTATTATAATTATTTATTTATTTTTATTTATGCAGTATTTACTAGTACCATATAGTCCTTGGGGCGCAGGATGTTTATGTTTATCATCATCAATCGCCATCATCAATCGCTATCATCAATCGCCATCATCAATTGCAATCATCAATCGCCATCATCAATCGCTATCATCTTATCTTATCTTTGTAAGTGGGGGCTGCAGTTACAGCGACACTTCGACCCAATGGGATCTTTTGTGTCTACCCCTATAACCTTTGCACCCCAACCTAATCGAAGATGTGCTGCATTAATGCAGCAATTCCGCTGATTGGAAGGTGCTTGTAGTCCTCCGGTTTTGGGTAGCCATCACCTAGGAGGTACATACGCTTGCTAGCCAGGACATCGCAGTGACACAGTAAGTGTTCCATTGATTCTATATCTTCACCACAGGCCCTGCAGGTCGGGTCGTGCGTCAGGCCGATTTTTTGCAGGTGTGCGTTTGTGGCAAAGTGGCCCGTCAACGCTCCTGTTATCGCCCTGACTCGCGTCCTGCTGTTATTCCAAATGTACTTGGTTGCCCCTGTGGTGACCTCACCGATGAAGAGCTTAGAGTGTTTATGTCCATCTCTGGATAGCCATGTCAATCTGTGTCTTCCCTCGGCCTGTTCCTTTAATGCCCTTATAATAGTGCTCCTTGGTAGCCCTATCCTCGGTTCTGGACCACACATTGTTGTTTGTGATCCCATTCTAGCCAGTTTGTCTGCTTCTTCATTGCCTTCCACTCCTACGTGTCCAGGGACCCAGACCAGTTGCAGTTTGTTGTGTCGGCCCACCTTATTGAGGACCTTTACACAATTTAGCACTAGCCCGGAGTCAACCTTGAAGGAGTCAAGAGCTTTAAGAACAGCTTGGCTATCGCTGAGAATATAGATGGTTTTGTCTTTGACTTCCTTGTCTATAATCTCATGTGCACATGCAATGATAGCATAAGTCTCCGCCTGGAAGACTGTTGCATATTGCCCTAGACTAATACTCGCTGAGTAATCCTTAGCATAAACGCCTGCACCAGCACCAGACTCCATTTTCGATCCGTCTGTATACCATGTAAGAGTGTTTGGTCCTTGTTGTTTAAGTCCTTTACTCCATTCTTCCCTCGTAGGAACATAGATTTTATATTCTTTTTTGAATATGTGCACAGTCTGTATTTTGTCACATCCCATGCGCATAAGCCTTTCCATACCTGTGTCTAGTTGTAGATTGGTATGTCTGGTTTTGGGCATGTCAAAATTCCACATGCCATTTAACGATAACCTGTGTAGGGCCTTGGCCGCCTCTGTCTGAATGTGTATTTGAAGCGGCTTTAGATTTAGCAGCATTTCCATAGATGCAGTAGGTGTTGTACGAAATGCTCCGGTAATTGCCAGGCAGGCCAACCGCTGAAGTTTTGTCAGTGTTTGCCCGCACGTGCCTAACTCCGTTCTAGGCCACCACACAATGCTGCCATAAGTAATAATGGGTCTTACTATCATTGTGTATAGCCAATAAATGACTCTGGGTTTCAGGCCCCAGGTCTTTCCGTACGCAGATCTTAGCATACCAAAGATTTTTGTGGCCTTGACCATGATCCTTTCTGTGTGCAGACTCCACGTTAGTTCTTTATCCAAGGTCATGCCTAGATATTTGACGCTCGTGGACCAGTTTAGTTCTGTACCATACAGTTTGAGAGTTTGTAAACCTTGTAGGTTTCTTTTCCTTGTGAATGGTACAACCGTTGTCTTGCTAGGGTTAATCGACAGGTGATTTTTACCACACCACCTTTCAACTTTTTGCAAGGCCTTTTGCATTATTTGCGATACTATGTTCGGAAATTTGCCGCTGATTAGTATAGCTAGATCATCAGCATAACCAATCGTGTAAAGAGGTCCGGTGTTCAGCTCCTGTAGGAGCGAGTTGACCACTAGGCTCCAAAGTGTTGGTGACAGAACACCACCTTGTGGGCATCCTTTTGTAGTGGTGGCAGTAACCTCGTCCCCCATTAGTGAAGATGTTATAATTCTCTTCCTAAGCATGATATCTATCCATTTGCATAACGTTTGGTCTATGCCATGGGAGATAGCTGCATTCTTAATTGCCTCAAAAGTAGTGCGATCAAAGGCTCCTTCTATGTCAAGGAAGGCAGCAGCACATACTTCCTGGTTCTCCAACGCTCTTTCAGCACGTGATACTACAAGGTGAAGTGCTGTTTCAGTCGACTTGCCAGACTGATATGCACATTGTAGTCCATGAAGTGGTTTTTTCCGCAAAGGACCCTCCTTTATATGTTTGTCGACCAGCTTTTCCAAAGCCTTTAGCAGGAATGACGAAAGGCTTATGGGTCTGTAAGACCTCGGTTCATCATATCTGTCTCTTCCTGGCTTTGGCAAGTAGACAACCTTCACACGTCTCCAGATTTTAGGAATATATCCGAAGGCGATACACGCTTTGTATAGCCTGCATAATGGCTTAAGTAGCGCCTTTGATCCTTTTTGTAGTAGGATGGGGTAGATCCCATCTGGTCCTGGCGATTTCAATGGTTGAAAGCTACCTATAGACCATAGTAGCTTTTGCTCATTTACTACCTTCTTAGCTACGTCCCAGTCTTTTTTCCTCGTTTGAGTATTCAGCTCATTCCGAGTTACTGGGTCATCCTTTTCGCTATCTGTTATTTCACAGCCCGGGAAGTGGGTTTTAAACATCACTTCCAATGTTTCCTTCCCAGATTCAGTTAGTTTTCCCTCTTCGGTTCTAATAGATTTTAGCTGATCTGATTTTGTAACAGAGAGCGCCTTTGAGAGTCTCATTCCTTCAGGAATATTGTCAATACTTTGACAGTGTTCTCTCCACTTTTTCCTTTTTCTCTTACGAATTTAACTGAATTGAATTACGAACTGCCAACCCCCCATCGCTATCATCAATCGCCATCATCAATCGCAATCATCAATCGCCATCATCAATCGCCATCGTCATCGTCATCATAATCATCATGATGGATAGACAGATGGCACTGTAAGTTTTTTAGAACTCAATATATATTTTTTTTGGGGTGTCAGGTTTTATTTTCGTTACGAAATTTCTTGATTCGGTTACACCCTCAAAAAGATTTTTTAAAATATTAATATTCTAAATGGTAATTTAATAAGCGTGTTGGATGTGCCTATAGGCGAACGAACCCGTGAATGGCCAGCCGCGGTCGTTGGCCGTTGACCCCGCGCCGCGGCGCGAGCGCCGTCCCACCCTTCCGCACCCCCGCTGTCGCCAAGAGTTCATGACGGGTCACGAGTTACGAGTTCATTCGCCTTACAGGTACGTCCAACACGCTTAAAGAATTAATATTTAGAATATTACTATTAGGGTGTATTTTTTATTGTTTTTCGACTCTAAACATGATACTAAATTACCAGTTTCAAGGATGCAGGTGTTTAACCTAACACCCTGTGTACTTTGGCAGATGTGACCACTTTTCGGCAAAGAAGAGTAAAAAAGTTATTTATTAAGGGGCTACCCCCAGCTAACTAGCGCCACCACCAGAGTTGTGCTACGTAATCGAGCATCTCCATCGCATCCCACCCCTCAAGCTTGCCGCCATTTTTAGGGTTCCGTACACCTAACGGGTGACCAACGGGACCCTATTACTAAGCCTCCGATGTCTGTCCGTCTGTCAGCGGGCTATATTTCATAAACCGTAATAGCGAAGTATATATATTAGTACTAACATACAGTAAGGACACTCCCTGCCGCTCTCTAGATTGCCACCTCACCCCCTCGTCACCCAGATTGATACAGATTGGTTACAGTTTGGTTCTCGAACGTCTATACGTTGAACCTGGACACTTCATACAACGGGCCAGAAATGACATTTCAAAAAGGAATGACGGAACAAACAAAATGGCTGCGAAATCATAGGATTTGTATGAAGTGTCCACGTTGTGGTAAACAGTTGAAATTTTCACAAAATGTGTATTTCTGTTGCCGCTATAACAACAAATACTAGAAATAAAAAAAAAGTGAAAGGGTAAGGGGGTTTCAATAAAAAAGTGTTTTTAATAGGTCTTTAGAAGTATTTTTGATTTAGTTCTATCGTAAACACGGTAATCAATACAAGCGTGAAATTGACTAAGACTAAAATAGAACAACAAATAGGTACTAAAAATCGGCACAGTGTAAGTCTTATTCGCGTCAAGGAGTCCGAACTGAATGACAAAAAAAGCATATTCTTGTCGCACGCGTTAATGTCTTTTGTTTGTAATGTAAATAGGTATCACTGTATTTTTACTACGTAGTTGTGTGTGGAGAAGTGTGGCAGTACGGAACCCTCGGAGTGTTAGTCCTACTCGCTCTCTGGGCTCTCAGTCTTTTAAATTCGTATTTAGACAACGTAACACAAAAAGTACAAGTGAACGGCACGAACTCATCTGGATCTAGAGTGAAAATGGGTTTGCCCCAGGGTTCCATATTAGGGCCTTTTCTTTTCCTTGTTTACGTAAATGATTTGCCTTTTATGGTGCAACGTCTGTCAAATATTGTGTTGTTTGCGGATGATACTCCTCTTATTTTTAAAGTGAATAGGAATTTAAAAAAAATTGATGAAGTAAACAACACTCTTTCAAAGATACTGAACAAAATGTATAAAATTCTGTTTGCCTAAAGTAAAAAAGGTCGATAATAGTATAATATTAGACAGTAACAAATTAGAATTTGTAAATACTACGGTGTTCCTGGGTATAACTTTGGATGTTTCACTTCAATGGGGATCACAGATTGAAACTTTAGCGGGAAGGCTTAGTTCAGCTGCTTATGCCGTTAAGAAAATAAGGCAGTTAACAGATGTAGGTACTGCAAGACTAGTGTATTTTAGTTACTTCCATAGTATAATGTATGTCTTATGGCATCTTACTGTGGGGGCATGCGACTGATATTGAAACTATTTTCATCTTGCAGAAAAGATCTATCCGCGCAATCTATCAGATGCGATCTCGTGAGTCGTTACAGAATAAGTTCAAAGAAATCAATATTTTAACTATTGCTAGTCAATATATGTATGAAAACATTATGTACGTTCGTAAAAAAATACATTTATTTCCTAAAAACAGTGACAGGCATAATTTGAATTTAAGAAATGTAAATAAAATTTATATACTTAGCCTTTTCGAGACTGAGTAAGGTTAAAAAGTCATGTGTGGGGCAGTGTATAAGATTCTACAATAAAATTCCAGAAAATGTAACTAGTTTGTCAGAGAACAAATTCAAGACTCATGTCAAAAAATGCTTGTGCTCTAGAGGATATTATAAAATAATAAATTATGTAAATGACAAATATATATATTATGTTGATTAAATAACAAATACAATTACCTGAGACTGTAATCTGAATCATGACATTATGTAGTAGACAATAAGTTTTTTTTTGACTATTTAAAATTAGTGTGTGTAAGCATCTTGATTTTGATTTTTGATTCGCACGTGGCCGGGTTTTTATCTAGCTTTTATTAACCTCACCTGTATTTAAGTATGTTTGTTTGTATGTTTGTAACCGACTCCTTTGCACTCGATTTTGACACGGACAGATTTAATTTATACTTTGTACATTTATCAAGAATGAGTGACAGTAAATTAATTTCACAAGTTTATCTCATTATCTTGATCAGGATCACCAGGATAAAGTGCACATCAAACTAAAAATTGAAAAATAAATATAGTTAAAAAAACTCAAAAACACGTTTTTAAAGCACATCAAACTAAAAAGTGAACAATACTTCTTAATATAGGTACTTAAGCTGAAAACAATAATGAACGAAAAATACTAGTATTATTGTAAAAAAAGCGTGGATTGCTCGTTATACGAAAAATATGGCACAAAACGCCCCACGCTTTTTTCACAATAATACTAGTATTTTTCGTTCATTATTGTTTTCAGCATACGTCCCTATATTAATAATTATTTTTCACTTTTTAGTTTGATGTGTTTAAATACGTGTTTTTAGTTTTTTAAACTATAGTCTTATGAATCTATTGTCTCTATAAACAAAAACCGGCCAAGTGCGAGTCTGACTCGCCCATGAAGGGTTCCGTAGCAGCAAAATTACTTACTAGATCTCGTTCAAACCAATTTTCGGTGGAAGTTTGCATGGAAATGTACATCATATATTTTTTTAGTTGTATCATTCTCTTATTTTAGAAGTTACACGGCGGGGGGGGACACATTTTACCACCACGTTGGAAGTGTCTCTCGCGCAAACTATTTAGTTTAGAAAAAATATATATTAGAAACCTTAATATCATTTTGAGTTTTAATTCTAAGTATGGGGAAACCCAAAAATTTATTGTTTTTTTTCTATTTTTAAATGAAAATCATAATGCGATTCACTTCTCTACTTTTCAAGTTTCAACGGTATATAGTTCTTATAGTTTCGGAAAAAAATGGCTGTGACATACAGACAGACAGACATGACGAATCCATAAGGGTTCCGTTTTTTAACATTTGGCTATAGAACCCTAAAAAACCCTATACCCATTCATCCATGGGATCATAGCAATAAATCGCTCAGCAAATGGGTAACTTGACAAAGTATCTTGGGCGCAAACACTCTGATTTATAGCTAAACAGCCACCAACATTACAAGGATATTTAACAGAATAACCATGAATCTATAGACAACTAACAATCAAAAATAATCTAAAACAATTACTCTAAATAGGTACTTCAACCCTCAAATCCCAGCACTGTAGTGCGTCGGTGCTTTTTAAAATTATTACTTGTTGAGTCACAGATTTTACGCCAGTAATATAGAAGTCATTGTGTTGAGTACATACTTAAACGAATATTTTAAACGATCAATTTAAAGAATATGAGTACTGTAGTTTATTTGGAAACAATTAACTCTGTAAAATATAGGTGTAAGTACAATGTAGTGCTAAATGGCCTCGTTTGGCACTCATGCTATCTGTTACTACAAAGAACTATATTTCTCATAGTTTGTAAATAAACCTATTCTTCATATTCATCGTTTAAATACCAAATTTCATCTTCTTTGTCTTTGTTTGTCAAGATTGTAGTCCGTTTTTAAAATCCACAATTGATAAGCCCTTGGCGTTATCTTACCTGATGATAAGTGACGATGATGATCTTCAAGCCAGAACACATCAATGAAGTTAACAATGGTGTTTGGCGGCAAGATTTAGGTAAGATTGTGGTAGCTAGCCAGGTGGGCAACGAAAATGCCCTACCTCCAACCAAATCGAGTCTTACAAAGTTGACCTCGTCGGAAATCGAACCCGCGACCCCCTGGTATGAAGCGAATGGACTAACCATTACGCCACGAGGCGGTTAAAATCCTTCTATATTACTTACTTTATTGCCGGACAAACAGTGACCTTGTAAGGGTTCATTTTAGCATCATATGTATGGAACCCTAAAAATGTTGTTGCTGTTATGAGTCCACATCCACACGCTTGTCTTGAGAGGATAGGCTGTATATCTTGGAATGCCTTTGCCTCACGCAAAAAGAGAAAAGAAAATTGAAATCGATTGTAATAACGGATAAAATGTGCGGAAATCATTTGAAAATCCTTCCAAATAAGTCTTAAATAAGTAGAAAAGTTGCTACCTTCACAGTGCGCTCTTTTCAACCGACTTCCAAAAAGGAGGAGGTTCTCAATTCGACTATATGTTTTTATGTGTGTTACCTCAGAACTTTTGACTGGGTGAACCGATTTTAATTATTATTTTTTTATTTGAAAGCTAGTGCTTCCCGTGTAGTCCCATAAAAATTTTATCAAAATCAGTGTATTGATTTGTTAGAAAATAAAAAAAATCAAAAGAAATAATAATGCCAAAATGTTCATAAAGTTCTTGCGATGGAAGTCGGTTTTTTAACTTGTTTAGTGTTTTCAATTATGTGTAGGTGCCTATACATACCTCGGAGTAATGAAAACCTACCTATAATTTTATTAGATTTTAACTTTCTTCCATCGCCATAACTTAGTACAATTTTGCATAGATCATTGTTTTTGGTGTTTTTAACAAACATTTCTAAAAAAGTACTGCACCGAATTTGATGAAAATTATATGGGACCAACAAGGGAGCATATCCTAATGAATAAAAAAAGAATCATGATAATCGGTTCACAATCTGTGAAGATATCGCGTAACAAACATAAAAAAAAAACATACAGTCGAATTGAGAACCTCCTCCTTTTTCGCGTAGCACAAACACTTTTACTCAAGGGTAGTTTTTAGAGTTCTGTACCCAAAGGGTAAAACGGGACCCTATTACTAAGACTTCGCTGTCCGTCCATCTGTCTGTCTGTCTGTTTTGTCACCAGGCTGTATTTCATGAACCGTGATAGCTAGACAGTTTAAATTTTCACAGGTGATGTATTTCTGTTGCCGCTACAACAACAAATACTGAAAACTAGAAAAAGTGAAAAAATAAATAAATAAATGTAGATTCTCCACACAAAAAACGGTTTTTTTTCGAAACATGAAAAAAACTAGCACCATCTAGTATGATGGTACAGAACCCTTTGTATGCGGTTCTGTCTCGCACTTGGCCAGTTTAAAAAAATATATTATTTAAGTATATCGTGAATTAAGTACTTACCTACTAGAATACGTAATATAGGTACCTATTTTCATTTATATTTAAATCGCTATCCCCGCTGTTTTCGTGGCCACAAAAATATCTCCGTATATCGCACCGCAGTTATAGTAACGAACAGCGGGAGGATTGTGAATTTAGAGAGATTGGACAACACACTTCGACGTACTCGTAGCTAGCTACACCTTCCGTACCTGCAGGTAATGACAATGTAGATTCTTTGTGAGACTAAAGTAATCCCAACAAACCATCATCAATGATGACAATGACAATGCCTACGAAAAGTCGTATCATGTTTACTACATGTTTTTGCTAAAACAATAGAGGCAGGCACTCTTATACAAGATTTAGGTCAAAGGCAACAACTTAAGTTGTAATAATTTTAAACGAAACGTAACAATTTCTTTTCATACAAGCTGATCACCTATAGTAATGTTATCTGTCCAGGATTTTTGACATTTATCTCCGAAACTAACTCTCTCTCTCTTTCTCTTATCGTGTGGCACATTTAACCGTGCTATGCAAGGGAAACTACTGGGCCTAAAAAAAAACCAAGGTCCCTCCGTTCTTACAGAAAACAAGCCAAAAAAATATCAAACTTTTAGGCACAAGCTTTTAGTCGTTTTTCAGATTCGCGCTCCATCATCAGACCCTGGATATCATCTAAGACCAGCCAGAGTCCTTGTCACGACGAATTAAACGAGCCCAAACTTGATGGGGTAGCGTTGTTTAATTACAGAGTCCTATGGCTACCTCTATCACATCAGCTTCATGTCATAAGAATGTTGTATTGTCATCCGATTTACATATGCGTGTTAAATTTTAGCTAAATCGGAAAACGGAAAGTGGGTCAAATTTAATTTGGAAAATTTGAATACAGACACCGGGACAGGTAAACTAAATAAAAGTTTGTAATAAAATGAAATTCCTAAAGTTGGATTGTTTACAAACTAGCGACACCATCTATAGATGGGGCTGTATATGAAAATTTTTTTTTGGTACGGAACCCTTCATGCGCGAGTTTGACTCGTACTTGGCCGTTTTTTTTTTAAATTCACAATGGTAAGCCTTTGGAATCATTTCACCTAATGGTAAGTGACGATGATGCCAAAGATGGAAGCGGGCTTACCAAGATACCCTAATACCGAAATGAAGAACTGGGTATCCTATCTTGAAGCCGGAACACATCAATGCTGTTAACAATAATGTTTGGCGGCAAGTCTTAGAAAAGATGGTATGGTGGTGGTAGCTACCCAGGCGAGCTTTAAAATGCCCTATCACCAAACAAATCGAGTCTTACAAAGTTAGACTCCACGAACGGGATCGAACCCGCAACCTCTTGATGCAAAGATAATGGACTAACCGTTACGCCACGGAGGTTGTCAAAAATTTCAACGCCTCAGTAGTGAAGGGTTTTAATCAGTACTACGTCTCGTTAAACTGTGCTTTCAAAAACCGACCAAGTGCGAGTCGAACTAGTGCACCAAGGGTTCCGTACCACCAAACAACATATCGTATTTGTATTGTGACCGAACAAGACCAATAGTTTACGAAAAACTTAAAAACTTTTAGGTACAAGCTTTTAATATTGCATTGTCACGCGATATACATATGCATGCTAAATTTCAGCTTAATCGGAAACCGGGAAGTGGGTCAAAATTAACTTGCAAGTTTTCACCCGAAGAAACATACATACATTGCAAGTTAAATAAAAGGTTTTTAAAAAGTATTAGTTTAGGTCGGAATCCAAACCATAAGTCCGACTCTAAATTGGCTGATTTTATTAACAATTTCTACGTTGAAAAAAAAATAATGTTCCTTAGCCCCACTTAATTTACGTTTATTTTTTTTGTACATATTTTTTGAAAATTTCAACCGCCTAGTATTACGTTTCAAGAGATACAAGGCTTTGGACTTAGGGCAGACAGATAGATGGAGGGATAGACGAACAAATGACATACGTTTTGTAGTCCCGTACCCCTTTGGAACTGTAGGGGTACATACCTACCTACCACATAGATCGCAGCGTAAGCGCTCGTGGCTCGACTCGGCTTTGTTCGCCAGTCGTCCCGAACCCGCGTCCAGATATAGACTCAACCTAAGAACAACCTACCTATGTAATTCATTCATGTAAAAATAAATCCGGAAATTCGTGAACTGCAAACCTGGTCACTTTTCATTGAACATTCCACGCAACCTTAAACAACAGGTCCCCTAACCACGGACCCCTAACATTGGTGACCCCGACGTGATATCTTGAAAGGAATTACATAGGTAGGTTGTTCTTAGGTTGAGAACCATAAAAATCTCGAGGAAAGGGGACATTTTTCCTGTTCGTTAATTACATAAATTGAAAGGTGCAAAAAAAATAGTGAAGGTGTTTTTTTTACACTGGGGCTTCCGCTTGAAACCCTGAACAGGTTTCACCAAACCGATCTCACCGAAAGCTTCATCACAAATTAATGTCTACACGGTGAGACCCAGAGAGAATCCCCTACAAAAAGGTGGAAGAGAGTAACTCACGCCACCTAATAAATTTCGTTCAATCGGGCGAGCAGTTGCCACATAGCTCGAGTGGAGAACCTGGAAAGCCTTAATCGCCTGCGATCTGGAGTAATGCGATCCAAGCAACAATACATCTTTAGACTACTCCACACTTACTATGTTTCCCTAGGGGACCAAATTAAACCACAGAAGATGTAATGAAGGCAACACCTGAAGCGATTGAAGTGACATGATTTTGGCAAAGATATATGCATAATAATCATACGTTTATTCGACGCTCTTACGGTGAAGGAAAACATCGTAAGGAAACCTGCACGCACCCGCAAAGAAACTCGAAGGTTGTGTGTGAAGTCGACCAACCCGCACTGGGCCCGCGTGGTCGACTAAGGTCCGATCGCCTTAATTCAGGGTAGGTTCGAGCTGATATGATGATATGCCTAATAGACAAGAGATGGATGCGGGCAGCGCAGGACCGGTCGTTATAGTTATCCTTGGGGGAGGCCTTTGTTCAAAAGTGGACGTCTTTCGGCTGTTGATGATGAAGATGGTGATGAGGCAAGAGCGTCGGTGGCGTAACGACTAGGGCAGCTACCTCCTGTCCCGGTGGTCGTGGTTTGCATCCTGCCACGTACCAATGTGTTCAAATTTCGATTTCATATGAACGTTTATCCGACGCTCTTACGGTAAATATTTTATTTTGAGGAAACCTGCACACGCCAGCGAAGACATAAGTTTAGAGAACAATGCATGGTTAACTAAGAGATGTTATTCTAAATCCAATATGGCGGACTCCCCTTTATGGCTTTTTTTTATATTTTTTTTTATTAAGAATTTGAGTTTTGTTAATTTGTTTTTTTTAAGCTTTGGTAAGAAATACAGTTTGTACCTAAAAGTTCTTAAGTAATTCGAAAACAGTTTTTCCCATTATTCGTAACGAAAATGATGCAGAGGTACACAGCTGCTAGTGAGGTTCCATATATGATAGCTACCTCATTAGATCTGTTGTAACTCATATATTGAGGGAAGCATCATTATCATCATCATATCAGCTGAAAGACGTCCAATGCTGGACAGAAGCCTCACACAAGGATTTTCACAACGACCAGTCTTGCGCTGCCCGTATTCAGCAGCTTCCCACAAGCTTTCCTAGGTCGTCGGTCCACCCAGTAGGAGGGCTGTCTACGCTACGCCATCCGGTGCGCTGTTGCCACTCAAGAACTTTACGGCCCCTGCTCCAACGGCCATCTGTTCTACGAGCTATGTCACTGCCACTTAATTTTAGCGATTGTGTTAGCTATGTCGGTTACCTTGGTTCTCCTACGAATCTCCTCATTTCTGATTCGATCGCGTAGGGAAACTCCGAGTTAAAACTTTACCTTTTAATCGTTTCGTTTAACCAAATTATTTTAAATCTGTGCTTACGTACTCTTCGACAAAGAGTATAAAAATCACTTTTTGACACTGCTCTGTGGTACATCATTATATTTCCACATCGAATGACGATCGGAAGCATTTTCTGTCCCTTTACCAAAATCCTACATATTTGCTGGTAACCGCCAACCGTTCGGAATTCACGCATCCTGGACAGCACCAACTCTTCTTGGGGAAGAAGGAATATCGATTTCGTCGATCCTCAAGAACTTCACCGACTCGCCCGCGTGCGCCCATCGACCGACCAGAGTGCTGGGACTCTGAAGTCGCACCTGGACCTGGACAACTCCTTCACATCTCCCGGACGAACCTCCGCCTGCCACCCTGCCGTGCTTTGGGTGACATTGAGCCTTCTTAAGAGGCTCATTGTGTTAGCTTTTACAACAAAATTTTCACTTAGTTTATTTCTATTTTGAATTTTACTTTATTTCAAAGTGACAAAAATATTAAAATCAGTAGTTTAAAAACATCAAAGTACATGACGAAACGGCAATAAATATAATGAAATTGCACAACAGATTGACAAGCAACTATCGCCCTTTCTTTCGTAGGACATCCGAACTGACAAGACACGTTAATATTTGGTCTGCGAAAGTTACAAATAAGTAATTGTTGTACTCAAAACCTTTGATTTGTTTGAAACTTAAGTAGAAACTAGTCGAGCAGCGAGATTCTCCGAAATTAGTAAACGACCATGTTGCAGTTCCGTATTGCTGGCAACACACACACAAACACACACACACACACACACACACACACACACACACGGAAATAGAGAAGTAGAATTAATTATTAATAATTTTATTTCTTGACTTAAAATAACAATTAGTTAACAAATAAACTTAAATCAAGCTAAATTAACTTAATGCTTCTGCGTCACAACTTAGTAATTATAATATCCTAAAAATTCGAACACCTGATCAGGGAGTTAATAATGTGTTAGTAATAAAATCAATTGATGACAAGCTATCAATTCATTTAATTACTAGTCTTAGATAACGAACAGATAGGTACGTAGTAACTTTATTGTATCGTTATGATTACGTAGTCAATATTTTTCAAAATGATTGAGCTTTACCTCTTGCGTTGCTAAGTTCATAAGAACACCAGACATCCACAACTAATTAAGGATGTTAAACTGAACAAAATATTGTTGGATTAGTTGCAGGCAGTAGTAGTCCTCACCAGCAATGTAGTACCGTAATAAAGGATGACTTGTTGTATTAACATAGAAAAGTGTGCAACATTTGTTGCAGAACTTATTACATTTGTTGCTTTTGTGATTTGCATTTGCCTTGTTATTTACGTTTTAGGTAGCATTCGGATCTTCGACGGTGATAGGTGACCACGCCCGGGTCGCACTACCCACTGTTTTGTATGAATACTGTCGCGCGACCTGGTCGCTTGCATTCGTCAGTGCTTCATATTACTCCTTTCCGGCCCGGCTTTAACGAGCGTGCGTTCAAAATACAAACAAGTTTGAACCTTATTAAACACTTAGTGTTTTGTCGTACACATCAAAAAATTACTTTCACTACATTTAAAAATTCTGTCCAGGTCCCTGAAAGGGGTATTTTTTATAAAGTGTGCGTATGTTGCTGTCGCTGGTCTCCGATTGCCGTCTCGCCAAGGTCGGAATGCTACCAATAAAAAAACAAATTTTGATTAGTTTAATAACTCTTCCAAACAAGTTGAAACTATCAATTAACCTCATGTACTTACAGGTAAATAATTGTTCCCTTAATTATAATAACACGATATTACAACTTAAAATTATCATTAGTACAAAATTAATGAAACGCTAACTTACACCGATATGGCACGAAACAGTACTCTAAGTTTATATTAGTTACTTTAAACTACGGTTTAACTTGGCTATTAATTAACCTAGGAAATGCTGAGAATCCCCGTTGAACTTTGAGATAAGAGTTTAATCTTAATGTTGCTTTAGGGTAACTAACGAATTACACTTAAATAATGTGTTTTTGTTTCAGGTATGTAATGAATGAAGACATTAATATTTTCATAATTATAAAAGGTAACTTACTATTTGTTTACAGTTGCACAAAAGATTAATATACAGTCTGACAGAAGAATGAATAATGACGGGCGCAAGCGAGCGAAGCGCGTACGCGAGAGTGATTTGTAGAGTTTGAGCGAAAACGTGAAGCTCGCTTTGTTCGCTTAACCCGGCGAGGATGTGGAGGGGTCATTTTGACCCTGTCAATTTTTAATCGAGTGTAGTTTTTTTTCCCGCGGTCATAGGTCGTTGGACGTCTCAGTAGCTGTTGCTAAGAGACCCGCCCACACGTTCAACACTGCTTTTTAGTCGGCCGCCGCCTGCGAACAGAGTCGCACATGCGCAAAGTCAAAAAGATTAAATATCACCGTACCAAAAGCATTACAATCCAGCCTTTAGCAGTGTCTTCATACAGTTCAGTATTTTTAAACCTTTGCTAAAACGAATGTAATAAAAACATTTTGTATTATTACATGTGCTTTTTTTTTGCAAAATCCATACAATATTACTCAAATAATAGAGTCAACTTGAATTCTTTGTTGAAAAATATAAATATAGCCATTAAAAATGCAATAAAATACAGGGTCAAATATACCCTCCACAACCGCCACGTAACTTTTTTCACCGCATCCTCGCCGGGTTAATTAACTAATTATACCCATAAAAAGACCACAAGTTTAACACTTTTTCCGCTGAATACGCTTGCGATGTAGTAGTACGTAGCGACCTTTTAACAATACACAGTGTACTCGCTAGGTGCATAGATCAGCGGCGGTAAAAGTGTTACAATAAGAAATCATTATTAAAAAAAAACCATAAATTAAGTTTCTTCGTTTTTCAAAACAAAACATACTTTCTGACGAAATATTAAATTCTGAAAAACAAAATTTTAACAATCTACGAGTAAGCTATACTTTAACACTTTCGTGACCGGGCCGCTACAACTCGCAGGCAGCATGGGCACAGATGAGATACTAGTTACTGCCACCATGGGTTTTCTACTTCTTCGCCGCCGTAGTCGCAACGCAAATATGCGGTCGCGGACACGAAAGGTTTAAACCTAAATGTAAACCTGCCATGAACCTTGGTCCCTAGCACCGGGAGAGGTCGGGCAGGGTCTTGTCCTTGCAGTACACGTAGGATGCCGGCCAGCCCTTAAAACCGGCCCGGTCGTGCACGCGCTTCGCGCACCGCACGTCGTCCGTCAAGTCGTCGTTCAGGAGATCTGCAAACACCATGAGTTAACAACCTTAATGTTAATGTTCCCACTGCTTTCCAAACTCAGGAAGCTTCGGCCACGCACACAGTGATCAAGTCCAGATTGCTGGAGGTTGTAGGGATCTTGGTTAGACCGCTTCCATCTTCGGCATGATCGTCACTTTACATCAGGTGAGATAATACCAAGGGCTTAACAATTGTGAAAAATAAATAATTTAAAGGGCTAGTGGGGAATCCTACCGTTAGATGTTTTGAAGCCGCCTATGAGGACTCTCACACGGCTTAACGATTCTCAAATAGTGATTCTGAACTTGCAAATTTGGTACGCTCGCGTGGCGTAATCTGAACTTGGGAAATCTTGGTAAGCTCGCTTCTTTCTTCGGTATTATCATCACTTACCACCCCGGTGAGATGATGCCAAGGACTTATCAATTGTGTGTAAAAATATATTTATCAATTTGCTCGTCTTCTTAAATTTGCCCTTTCCTAGACAGCACAGTAATTATCTCCTATACTCTTCGACCGGGTTCGATTCCCGGTCCGGTCGAATCATATTAGTGTTTTTTTTAGTTTATTTGCCTTTTTCAAACAAAACTCGGTCGCCCAGGCACTGTGTTTAACACGTTAAAAACATGCGACTTAAATTTTTCTTCTCTATTATTTTTTTGCTAAAATTTCCAAACCCACCTTATTAAAATTTGTATCGAAACACTCTGAAGGCTATAACAAATAAAATTAAAAAAGATTGAACACAATTGACGAAAATAATAATATTAAAAAAAAACATAAAGACCGTTCCCATGAGACTACCCAAGAGGGCAGTCGGTTGAAAAACAGCAAACAGTAATTTCATATGTTATCTTCAATCTTAGTTATGACACACCCCGGACACTTCATGCAACAGGCAAAATTACATTTCTAAAAACAAATGACGGAGCAAATAAAATCATGGCAAAATCCTATACCTTCGACAGTCAAACTGTAACCAATTTGTATCAATCTGGGTGACGATGGGGTGAGGTCGCAATCTAGAGAGCGGCAGGGAGTGTCCATACTGCATGTTAGTACCAATATATATACTTTGGTTACGATTACATGTATACCTTCGCATCTCATGTTGCATTGTCCGCCCTTGCGCCCCTTTTTGCACCAGTCTTTGCTGTTAATCTGTAAAAAAACAGTTTTCGAATAAATTAGTAGATCCTTTAATGATCTCTGTATAATCATCGTCCATTGCATCTCCATATATATGCGATTGAATTTTGCGAATTACTGAACTTAAGTGGAAGTGCGCGGGGCACACGGCTCGTAGTGATGGGCATTGGGGCAGTAAAATTCTCGAGTGGCGACTGCGCACCGGAAAAGGTAGTTTAGGCAGGCCTCCCGCTCGGTGGACCTGGTGAAGGTCGCGGGCAGCGCAGAACCGGTCGTCGCGGAAATCCTTGGGGGAGGCCTATGTCCAGCAGCGGACGTCCATCAGCTGATATGATGATATAATTATGCGTACCAGCCGCGCATAACGTAAAAAAACAAATAAATAGTAACGGTTCCTGTTTGAAATTCATTCATAGTCGTGCACGTGCATGGAACCTTCAGATCCTCGCTATTAGTTTCAGTACGCGTCCATCTTAGTTTTTAATTTTATCTTAGTTTTTTTAATCTGAATCAAAATAAAATCATTTACCGGAAGAATAAAAAGATATAAAAGTATTATCAGTTTATTTGACGTGAAACGTTTTTAAAATCATGTACGGGGTACTAAGGCTGTACCGTGACGGTAGTGACGAAAGACTGCAACGGAAGTGACAAAAGAATCATAGCAACAAAGTAACAAACCGCGAGGCAGCCTGCCGAGCTCCGCGTAGGGCGAAGCCCGTAGCGCTCGCTGGGAGGGAATAAGAAAAAAAAATGGGTCGTCAATACCAGATATTTCACGTTAAACCAACGGAAGTGTGCCCCCACCCCTTGACACAGCCCCACCCGATTTTTTCCTTTGGATGTAGGTTTCAGCTACGACCCCAAACCCACGGAACCACGTGAACTCACGGAAGTCAGCTTTTTTAACCGCCTCCGTGGCGTAATGGTTACTCCATTCGCTTCACACCAGGAGGTCGCGTGTTAGATTCCCGGTGGGGTCAACTTGAAAGAATCGTTTTGGTTGGTGGTAGGGCATTTTCTAAGCCCGCCTGGCTAGCTACCACCATCTTATCTAAGTCTTGCCGCTAAACATCAGTGTTAGTAACATTAATGTGTTCCGGCTTGAAGATAAGATAGCCAGTTCTCCATTGCGTTGGGGAATCTTGGTAAGCCCGCTTCCATCCCGACAGTACGATTTTACATCTACAGCCGCGTATTGAACAGTTTCTGCCATATCGTTTTTGTATTAAAAAAGATATATGGTACTAATTTATACAATATTTTACTTAACCACCTCCGTAGTTAATCCATTCGCTTCACACTAGGAGGTCACGGGTTCGATTCCCAGTTTGGTTGGTGGTAGGGAATTTTCCAATTATGCCAGTTATTAGAAAATGACGTGAAAGAAATGGAAACTAGATCGTGCGTTACAATATAGAGGGACTCGCTGCCACACAGTCCCTCTCGCTCTGCAGTAGAAAGACAAGATTCCCTGTCAAAAAGCTATACTCTAAATAAAAAAGCTTTGACCACGTGAATTATTCTCTCTTTTTTCAAGCGACTTCCAAAAAGGAGGAGGTTCTCAATTCGTCTGTATGTTTTTTTTATGTGTGTTACCTCAGAACTTTTGACTGGGTGAACCGATTTTTACGATTCTTTTTTATTTGAAAGCTAGTGCTTCCCGTGAGGTCCCATATAAGTTAAATCAAAATCGGTGTAGTACTTTATTAAAAAAATAACAATAAACAAAAAAAATAATGCAAAAATGTACCAAGTTGTTGCGATGGAAGTCGGTTTTTTAACGTGTTTAGCGTTTTCAATTATGTATTTATTTTAGATTAAAACAACGACAAAATCGAACAAACCACTATTATCTATACAATAAGCAAGTTTATGAGTACATATTTTATACAAAAACACATAAGCACTGAAAATTAAAATCAGAATTGGCCTCATTATTGTGGACTCATCAATTTAATGCAGCAAAAATCATTGAATCGGACGCAATACATGACTATTTTATTTATTTGAGGAACCAATATATTAAACTCAAAAGACCGTTGGTTTGTCTCATCGTTTGATAAGTACGTATATTTTTATGAACATACTGCTTTGCTTAAAGGAAATACTATAAGTGGTAGAGAAAGCCTGAAAACACTATACCTGTAATATACCCTCCACTAACCATTCTGATAATATGCGTTGATTTTATGCTAACGTCCGATAAAATTTACCAACGCGTCTTCTACGAAGACTAAGGTAGGTAATATTTCTCAGTAAGTATAGTATTTTCTGATAGACCCTACATTAACAACATAGGATATAATATAACTAACCGTCTTCTAAAGAGCGTCGATGGCGTAAAGGCTAGGGCCGCCGCCTCCTGTTTGGGAAGGAGGTCGTGGTTCGAACCCTACCACGTACCAATGTGATTTCGAATTTTTATTTCATATATATGTTTATCCGATGCTCTTATGGTGAAGGAAAACATCGTGAGGAATTTGCGAAGAAACTCGCAGGTTGTGTGCGAAGTCGACCAGCCCGCACTGGGCCCGAGTGGTCGACTAAGGCCCGATAAGGGCGATCGGGATTCAGGGTAGGCTCGAGCCCCTCGGTGGGGACGTATATGAGCTGATATGATGAACCATCTTCTACGAAGATTAAAAATGAATAGTATTTATTATATACAGTTTTTTTTAAATTCACAATTGGTAAGCCCTTGGCATTTGTCCACTGCTACACAAAGGTCTGACCCAAGGACAGTGGACGTCTTTCGGCTGATATGATGATGATAGTATACATATAGATGGTTTAACTACCTATTCGACTCTAACTCCCCCCATAAAAAGGGGAATGGGAGCCATAGGGATATGAGGGAGTTTTTTTTTCGGATTCCTAATGTAATTTTATTAAATTCAGCAAATTCCGTAAATTAGGAAGTTGATTCGTAAACTGGTGTTTACATGTATTTCTTATACAGTTAAATATGTTTAAACTCAACTACTCTGTGGACCAACTGCACGATGGTCAGATAAAATTGACAATTCGCTGACGATGCTAAGCAAGACTGGCGAGGGACCGATACAAATGCCGCTTTCAAAAAGATGCCTTTTTATTCACAGTTGGTAATTATCTTACTAAATATTAAGTGACGATAATGCCGAAGATGTAAGCGGACTTACTAAGATTCCCCATCGCAAACACCTATCTTACCTTCAAGCCGGAACACATTAAAGTTGTTAACATTGATGTTTGCCGGCAAGACTTAGATAAGATGGTGGTAGCTAGCCAGGCGAGGTTAGAAAATGCCCTTCCATCAACCAAATCGAGTCTTAAAAAAATTGACTTCGCCGGAAATCGAAACCGCGATCTCCTGATGTGAAGCTAATGGACTTAACTTAGGAGGTTAAAGGCCCGATTAGATAGACATTGCTAGGCTCACATGCTCCCTTGAATACATTCCTTTCGCTCAGACAAAGTGACGGGCTTCCAGTAGTGCAAATAATGCGTCACCGCAAACAATTTGTTGGATAAAGCGCTGGCGGTATTACGATGGGCAGCCAGAAATAAGCGAATTAATTAAAAACGTGTTTGCTGACGAGCGTGGCTGTTGCAGCGGCACAGGGGCGTACTCGAAAGTCAACAATGTATTAAAATTAAAAGATTCAAGGTTCAAGATTTAAAAAAAAATAGGTGCAAATTACACTATTTCTGATAGTCATAAATTAATAAAAACATAATTTAATTTATGAAAAAAATTCAGAAATAAACAATCATAAGTTAATAATGTCAAAATTAAATCCTAGAAATAAACCAGATTATTTCATTAGAACATGAAAACAATGTGACACGAAAAGTTATACATAAAATTATTGAATTTGACAAGAGTAGGCCAGTTCACACATTCAATATATATGTTCAAAGTATATGTCAAATAAAAAAAAAGTTGGTCTTTTATACATCTTTGCCGATTTTATAACTTATATTATGTATCGAGGGGCCAAATTTTTTTTTTGATTTGACATATAGTTTCTTTGGGAAAGTTGTTGTTATCACGCGTACATTCATATCCGTTGCTATCAAGAACTAAAAGTCACCTTATATACAAAGATAATAATGAAAAAGACTGCTAAAACAATGATATATTATTTTGACATTTTAAATAAGTAATTGAAAACGCTAAACACGTTACAAAACCGACTTCCATCGCACCAACTTGGTACAATTTTGCATTATTATTTTTGGTTTTTGTTAATTTTCTAATAAAGTACTACACCGATTTTAATAAAATTTTATAAGGGACCAATTCAGCCCTATCGAATCAAAAAAGAATCATGAAAATTGGTTCACAATCTGCGAAGATATCGCGTAACAAGAATACAAAAAAAAACATACAGTCGAATTGAGAACCTCCTCCTTTTTGGAAGTCAGTTGAAAAAAAAAATATTTTGTCACGTAGGTATGTATCCCTGATGGCGGCCCTGCTTCGGCCTACACCTATCTTAATTTGCATTTTCATCGTCCTGTAGAGACCGAGCATTGGATTTTTTCAGTTAAAAAAGGGTTTTATAGTATGGAAAAATATGTAAATAGCTAAAAAGTATACTCGCTCTCAAAATCTACAAAGTGCATCAAAAGAAGAAAGTAAATCGTACATTTATTTAATGCAATGAACTAACATGTGCGTCTGTATCATCACATCAGCTCATATATACGTCCCCACCGAGGGGCTCGAGCCTACCCTGAATTAGGGCGATCGGGCCTTAGTCGGACACGCGGGCCCAGTGCGGGTTGGTCGACTGCACACACAACCTTCGAGTTTCATCGCAAATGTGTGCATTTTTCCTCACGATGTTTCCTTCACCGTAAGAGCGTCGGATAAATGTACATATGAGGTCGAAATTCGAAAACACATTGGTACGTGGCAGGACTCGAACCACGACCTCCCGGATAGGTAGCGGCCCTTGCCTATGCGCCTACGACACCTGTATATATACAAGCTAAAAGCTCCTTACAAAATAGTCACTCACAAACAGAAATTTTAACCGCCTCCGTGGCGTAAAACGGTTAGTAATAGTTAGTCCATTCACGCGAAGTCGCGGGTTCGATTCCCGGTGGGGATCTACTTTTATAAGACTTGGTTTGGTTGGTGATTGGTAGGGTTTTATAAGCCCGGCTGGCTAGCTATCACCATCTTGTCTGAGTCTTGCCGCTAAACATAAATTTTAACGGCATTGATGTGTCCCGTTATCAAAATAAGATAGCCAGGCAGGTTCCCAATGCGTTGGGGAATCTTGGTAAGCCCGCTTCCTTCTTCGGCTTCATCGACACTTACTTAGGTGAGATGATGCTAAGGGCTTACTTATTTGTCAGGTACCAGCGATCAGATCAGATCCCAGGCTTTAGCTGCCAAGGCTACAGGGGGTTGTTAGTGGGTAGTGTGGTCTTGGGCCTGAGTATATTTATTTATATATACCTTATGTATGTAATGGGTATGTATGCATATAGGCGCAGGGCTGTGAGTCCCACATAACCAGTACAGCCGGCTGTACTGGTATGTGTAAACGCAATTTCCCCTTCCCTCCTCCGCAGTCCAAGGAAAAAAAAACAGATCCCATTGCTAGATCGACTTGACCACATCCACTCTTAAAAAACAACAAAGATTCTCATTAGTAAAGTTGTAGTACTAACTTATGTTAATATAATTAAAAATCTAATAAAATCTAATAAAATCAATAATAAACTTTTCATCTTTTTATAGTTCAGATCTTATGCTAGAAGACTTCTGTTAGATTTTCGTTCAAATCTTATACTAAAAGACCCCAACAGAAGGTTGCCTTGTAGAAATTGCTTTAAGAGATAAGGCCTATAAATTGTAAGTCCTGTATTATTTTCTAGCGTACAATAATAGTTATTTGTTATACAAGAGAGCAAAGTTGCTTTTTAACCGCGTGCTCAATTTTGATGACCGAGCAAGCGAAGGAGTCTAAAAATTAGAATCCTGAGCGTAAGCGAGGGAATCAAAAGAGCACGAGGTGAAAAATCTTTGCACTCGAGTGCAACACGTAACTTTTCATTCCACCTCAGCGAGGAAATTACTAAATGGAAAAAAAAACATTTGCGCATTACAAACAGTTTCAGTCAATCTGTTGGCGTCAAATAAACTTCCTCGTCGCTATAATCACTCATTTTAGGTTTTTCACTTGTTTTCATTTTTTTTGTTTTTAACCTTAGGTTTTAACAATATGACATGAAAAGATAATGGCGCAAGCAAAGCAAATTAAAAAAAAAAGTACAACAAAAAGGTTCCAAACCTGAGTTTTTAACAAATTAAAAAAGGTTGTATGATAAATTCGGCACCATGGAGGTAGAAGTAAATAGGTATAATAATGTTTTGAATTCACAAACTTAGTGCACACGATGTTCTAAATTCAATTTACTTTTCACCCTCTAGCGAGTAAAAACGGCTTTTGCACTCCGATATCGAAGAGCAAAAATACAATTTCCGAGATGGGGGGATGAAATAGTAGATTGTTTATCAAGGGATGAAAGTGACCCATTTCACTCGAGATATTTCTGGTGCTCGAACGAAGTGAGAGCGCCAATACTTCGAGGGTGGAATGGGTCATTTCACCCGAGTTCAACACTCTACTTTTCATTTCGACTATGAGGAAATGTATTATGTACATGATATAAAATATTAACCAGATATCAATAAATTAAGTTTACCTATACCCAACCCAGCCTCCAACCTTTTCGCAATGGCCGCTTGCCACGGCCGACTAGATTGTACCTAATCGAGTTGGTCACGACTTGCATCTAGGTGGCCATGGCGAAAATTGAAAAAAAAAGTGTCATGGTATCATGGCATTATGGCGCGCAGCAGATAGAGAAATGATTTTAAATTTTAATCTTCTGTAATTGTTAAAAAATAGACCAACTATAAAATGACTTAATATCAACCCACAGATCGTAATAAACACGTCGTTTAATGTACAGTTGAGTTAAGATATATGAAAACCTCTTATTTTAATGTAATTTAATAATATGATGTATCTCAATTATCTTCGACTCCGTGGCTGGCAATTAAAAAAAAAATACTTTCCACCCTAGGGATGGAAAAGCAATGTTCCACCCGGCTATCTACTCATGAAAATTAAACTTTCCGAACAGGAGAGATGAAAAGTATATTTACTTACTCACTTACTTATTACTTAACATACTTATAACAGCATAGCGAATCCCAGTGTGTAGCTAGAAGATAGCCGATGTAAATTTTGTTTTCGAAAACGAGATAAATATTTTTTTTATTAACTATTCACAAGATATCTAACGTGAAGAATTTTTATTATATACTAGCTGTTGCTCGCGGCTTCGTCCCCGTGGATATCGAGGGTGAACGGGTTTTTTTAGCCTATGTCCACCCTGAAATTCCATTTTAGTTAGCTATTGGTGAAAGATTTTTTTATATTGGATAGAAAGTTTCAAAGATTACCTGCTACATAAAAAAACAAACAATCTTTACCTCTTTGTAAAAATAGTATAGATTTCACAATGATACAAAACTGAAACTAGTTTTAATTTCGATTTAACCTCAAACAAAAAAGTTCACAATGGCCGATCGTTTCGAAAGCTTGTATTGTTCCGTGTGATGAATGCTGCGGTAACAAGCTTTCACGAACGACATTATTTTTGCACAAAACGGCACATAACAGATAATCTGTTGGCGTGTGGCTTGCAATAATATCACGCGACCACAGCGTACAGGGCCGGAGCAGTGAACCCCGATTTTTGGAACCAAAGATTTAATCGATTCGGTCACCCAAAGAGGATCTCCCACACTAATTGTATTATGCGTCATGATTCGTACACATAATTTTTTGACGTGGTAACGTCTAATAAAACGATGGACGCCGCCTGCACGCACGAAAAAGAATGACTCATTGTCCCGTTACGTAATGACGTTGTCACGTTAAACTATCGTCCGTAAACCGACTTTACAGACAACCAATTTTTTAAATCATAACTGATAAGTCTTCATCATCATCACATCAGCCCATATACAATCCTCACCTAAGGGCTCGAGGCTACCCTGAATTCAAGGCACTCGGGCCTTAGTCGACCACGGGGGCCCAGTGCGGGTTGGTCGACTTCACACACAATCTTCGCGACTCTTTTCAGGCGTGTGCAGGTTTTCTCACGATGTTTTCCTTTACCGTAATAGGCGTTTTCTAAGTATTTAAAATGATTCAGATGTTAGAAATAGATTTGTTATGCATCAACGCGATAGTTTTTTCTCTGTTGAATAGTTATTTGACTTGTATTTAACTTAATTAGAAAATGTTTGTGTTCGGTGGTCATACTTCCAAAGAGTTAAATTTTACAGACCTATTGAAACGTTCTGTCGCCTTTGAAACCTAATGCCATATTACGTAAGTATTCTTCGAAATTGTTTTAACACGATTTCAATGCCGTGGCCCATTTTCACTATCGATAGCCGTATCACTTGCCATCAGAGTGGTATTCAAGGAATAGGTCTTTTTGAGATGCGAAAGGGGTCCCTAAAAAGGGACTTTCACCGACTCCACCCCTTGCCTGAAATTCCGTGTTAATTTAGCAATATGAAATGACCACGTTACATTGTGTTGATGGCCGACATAATTTAAGCCCTCGATTCTCATTAATTATTACCGAAAACAGTCTGTGGGCTAACAGAGGATTTAAATTGATTTCATGTGTCGAATATTAAACTAAAATCTTTTCGGTATAAATTAGTGAGAACTTCGTGTGTTATATTCGTATGCTTTGAAAGGAGTTTGAGGTAGAAAATATGATTTATTTGGGGAGAAATGAAGCGAGTTTGTAAAAACAGATTTTCGTCAATTATTATGTAGGGATGTGATTGAAATCAAACACTTGGATTTAAGGACAGCTTGGAAAATATACGAAATCGTATCCTACTAGAGAATGCGCAGGGCGCAAGTCACTTGCTTGAATTATAAACCTTTACCTTCTTCATGAATCACTACGTCCATTGGTGAAAACCGTATGAAAATCGGAAAATTCGTTCAGTTTTCAGGAGGTAAAAGAGAAGACCAAACTGTACAATTTTCCTTAAGAAAACTTTTCATACAAAGTTGGCTAACGAGTTTATCTATTTGTATGAAGTCTATTTTTTGTTCAGTTTCGTCATCCAATTCACCTTCTTACCTGTCACCCTGTTACCTACAGGACGTCGTCATCATCATAATATCCTCATTGCCGCATTCGGAAACGGCGACTCTTACTCTTTTAATCAACATCATATCAGCCGAAAGACGCCCACTACTGGTCAAAGGCCTCCCCCAACGATTTCCACGACAGCCGGTCCTGTGCTGCCCGCATCAAGCGGCTTGCTGTTATAAAATTGGCAGACCTCCCACACGGTGGACCGACAACCTGGTGAAGGTGTCAGGAAGCCGCTTGATGCAGGCAGCACAGTATATATATATATATATATATATATTTGACGTAAAAAAGATGTGACTAGTTAACAACCCTTAACACCCACCTGCTGGTGCACGGGTCTCTTCCCAAGCTCGGGAAGGTCAGGCCATCCTCCACACGCGGGGGCCAAGTCCGGGTTAGTGGAGGTTGTAGGGCTAGTGGTAAACCCCACTATCAGAAGTTATTCAAGCCGGCTATAAGGCATTTGACACGGCTTGACGATTGCCATCCAGTGATAGCAAATTACGGCACAAAGCCTCTCGCGAAGCATGAAAACGGTCAAGAAAAATGTCACTAACAGTTTAACCTATCATTACTTCGGCTGAACTTGTGGCCTGCGGAGTATCATTACTTCGGCTGAGCCTGTGGCCTGCGAACTATCATTACTTCGGCTGGGCCTGTGGCCTGCGAAGTGTCATTACTTCGGCTGAGCCTGTGGCCTGCGAACTATTATTACTTCGGCTGAACTTGTGGCCTGCGGAGTATCATTACTTCGGCTGAGCCTGTGGCCTGCGAACTATCATTACTTCGGCTGAGCCTGTGGCCTGCGAAGTGTCATTACTTCGGCTGAGCCTGTGGCCTGCGAACTATCATTACTTCGGCTGAACTTGTGGCCTGCGGAGTATCATTACTTCGGCTGAGCCTGTGGCCTGCGAACTATCATTACTTCGGCTGAGCCTGTGGCCTGCGAAGTGTCATTACTTCGGCTGAGCCTGTGGCCTGCGAACTATCATTACTTCGACTGAGCCTGTGGCCTGCGAACTATCATTACTTCGGCTGAACTTGTGGCCTGCGGAGTATCATTACTTCGGCTGAGCCTGTGGCCTGCGAACTATCATTACTTCGGCTGAGCCTGTGGCCTGCGAAGTGTTATTACTTCGGCTGAGCCTGTGGCCTGCGAACTATCATTACTTCGGCTAAGCCTGTGGCCTGCGAACTATCATTACTTCGGCTAAGCCTGTGGCCTGCGAAATGTCATTACTTCGGCTGAGCCTGTGGCCTGCGAACTATCATTACTTCGGCTGAGCTTGTGGCCTGCGGAATATCATTACTTCGGCTGAGCCTGTGGCCTGCGAACTATCATTACTTCGGCTGAGCCTGTGGCCTGCGGAGTATCATTACTTCGGCTGAGCCTGTGGCCTGCGGAGTATCATTACTTCGGCTGAGCCTGTGGCCTGCGAACTACCATTACATTTGTCTTGATGACAGATATTATTATTTTTATTGGGTGGGACGCCTGCGGGGTACAGGCGAGTGTTCAAGTCTCTAGGTGGACTCACTACACCATATCCCATGGTGGTACAATTGTTACTGTGACCCCGGTGGCGTCTCCTCCTCAAACCGAGCTCTTTGAGCTCTTTGTACAATACTCCGTTATGTGACTGATTTCCAGGTCGCATAGTTCCTCTATCCTGATCCTATGATCGATGAGAGACATAGGATACATTTTTATATAGTCGGGTTATCGATTTTAAATTAGTTAGGTTATTTCCCTGACTACTCGACGAGAAGGGTACTTATTACATTTACTCCGAAATTAAAATAGATTTCAGGATTTGACCGCAACAAACACACATACATAAAAACATTACAAGTTACATAAAATCTTTTAAAAACACGGCTTCAGTGATTAAATCACACCAATAACTTTCTTACACTCTTGGCGTGCGGCTGCAAGTACTGAAGTGAGTGTGGTGAGCGCGCGCGGAAATATTACATCGTATATCAATATAGGATGCAAAATGTCGATATAGGATGGAACATTTCGATGTAAAATGTAACATTTCGATATACATCGATATATGATGTAACATTTCGATACAGGATGTAATATTTCCGCGCGCGCTCGCCACACTCACTTCAGTGCTTTTCGCGGCACGCCAAGAGTGTAAGAGAGTTAATTGTGGTATTTAATCACTGAAGACGTATTTTTAATAGCATTTATCTACTCCCATATCAAACTGTAACCCATTGTAAACTTCAAACGAGTTTATATTGACATACTTTATTGAAAACCATTCTAACAATAATGTTATAAAATATTTTTTTACCATTACTTTGCAGGACAAATCCAAGTAGTTTATATTACCAAGGAGATTCCATCAATTATTTTTTTATAATGAAACCCATATGCGGGGCGCGCCATTTTTATAGCATTACAAAAAAGTTTATATTGCGATTTTTACCTATCGAGATGTTTTTACCTGCCTGTGACAGCGCCCGCTTTAGCGCATGCGCGGTGTTGTGCATATAAACGTATCACAATACGTTTTGTTGTAGGTACTGAATTACGCGGGATTTTTTTTCTTATTTTTTTAACTTTGATCTTTTATTTAGTAGGTTCAATCCTAATGTATGAGATTAGATAAAGCAGTGTTTGAAACTGCACATAACTTAGTATTAAAACACTCGTAGGCTCGGTTTTTAAACTCATACCCGTGTTTTGATCCCCTCATTATGCAACAGTTTCATAAACTAGTATTATTTAACTTGCAATGTTTGTATGTCTGTATTTTTGTTTAGGTCAAATCTTGCAATCGATTTTAGAGCGACTTCCAGAGCTCCGATTGAGCTCAAATTTTTAGGTTTTTCGGTTTACGCAAATTATTTAATGTAAGTGTTGAATTTTGTAACTTTTAACCATTGGACTTTTTTTGTAAAGTTATGGTATTTTCAATAGTTATTTTATTTTGTAATTACTACACTATGACTATCTATCAGAAAGCGTGTAATATGCACCTTTTTTTGAAACCCTTGAAATCTTGAAAAAATGTGTTCCATTTAATCTAATTCTCTACATACTGTAGAATATAAAACCTCTGTTTGTGACAAACAGTAAGAATTTCCCGAGACCTCGACAAGTAAAATCCGAAACACGATCATTTTTTCCACAACGCGACGTCACCCAGAATGGAATCGCGTGGAAATTGAAAAATTTCATAAATGTCACAAGATTGCGAACGCTCGCCCAGGACTTGGAGTCGATGGCTGATAAAATTGAACCCTCTGATAGGATCCTCCGCGGGGACATTATCATATTTTTTGATATTTGCCGTCGGATTTTAGAGAGAAAGGAATTTTCGAGGTACAATCGCCATGTGCGATGCACGATTAATAGATTCAATTTGAACTGGAAAATAAAAGAGAAAACCTTACAAGTATACCCTAACAGCTCAGCCGGCTGAAATAGCCTCCCCGTTATCTTTCTATTTATGCGCAACCTATCTGTGAAATAGCCGCCCCGTTATCTTTCTATTTAGGCGCAACCTATCTCTGAAATAGCTGCCCCGTTATCTTTCTATTTAGGTGCAACCTATCTCTGAAATAGCCACCCCGTTATCTTTCTATTTAGGCGCAACCTATCTCTGAAATAGCCATCCCGTTATCTTTCTATTTAGGTGCAACCTATCTCTGAAATAGCCACCCCGTTATCTTTCTATTTAGGCGCAACCTATCTTTGAAATAGCCGCCCCGTTATCTTTCTATTTAGGCGCAACCTCTCTCTGAAATAGCCATCCCGTTATCTTTCTATTTAGGTGCAACCTATCTCTGAAATAGCCACCCCGTTATCTTTCTATTTAGGTGCAACCTATCTCTGAAATAGCCACCCCGTTATCTTTCTATTTAGGCGCAACCTATCTCTGAAATAGCCATCCCGTTATCTTTCTATTTAGGCGCAACCTATCTTTGAAATAGCCGCCCCGTTATCTTTCTATTTAGGCGCAACCTATCTCTAAAATAGCCGCCCCGTTATCTTCCTATTTAGGCGCAACCTATCTCTGAAATAGCCGCCCCGTTATCTTTTTGTTTAGGCGCAACCTATCTCTGAAATAGCCGCCCCGTTATCTTTCTATTTAGGCGCAACCTATCTTTGAAATAGCCGCCCCGTTATCTTTCTATTTAAGCGCAACCTATTTTTGAAATAGCCGCCCCGTTATCTTTCTATTTAGGCGCAACCTATCTCTGAAATAGCCATCCCGTTATCTTTCTATTTAGGCGCAACCTATCTTTGAAATAGCCGCCCCGTTATCTTTCTATTTAGGCGCAACCTATCTCTGAAATAGCCGCCCCGTTATCTTCCTATTTAGGCGCAACCTATCTCTGAAATAGCCATCCCGTTATCTTTCTATTTAGGTGCAACCTATCTCTGAAATAGCCACCCCGTTATCTTTCTATTTAGACGCAACCTATCTTTGAAATAGCCGCCCCGTTATCTTCCTATTTAGGCGCAACTTATCCTTGAAATAGCCGCCCCGTTGTATTCCTATTTAGGCGCAACCTATCTCTGAAATAGCCGCCCCGTTATCTTTCTATTTAGGCGCAACCTTTTTCTGAAATAGCCTCCCCGTTATCTTTCTATTTATGCGCAACCTATCTGTGAAATAGCCGCCCCGTTATCTTTCTATTTAGGCGCAACCTATCTCTGAAATAGACGCCCCGTTATCTTTCTATTTAGGCGCAACCTATCTCTGAAATAGCCACCCCGTTATCTTTCTATTTAGGCGCAACCTATCTCTGAAATAGCCATCCCGTTATCTTTCTATTTAGGCGCAACCTATCTTTGAAATAGCCGCCCCGTTATCTTTCTATTTAGGCGCAACCTATCTCTGAAATAGCCGCCCCGTTATCTTCCTATTTAGGCGCAACCTATCTCTGAAATAGCCATCCCGTTATCTTTCTATTTAGGTGCAACCTATCTCTGAAATAGCCACCCCGTTATCTTTCTATTTAGGCGCAACCTATCTCTGAAATAGCCACCCCGTTATCTTTCTATTTAGGCGCAACCTATCTCTGAAATAGCCATCCCGTTATCTTTCTATTTAGGTGCAACCTATCTCTGAAATAGCCACCCCGTTATCTTTCTATTTAGGTGCAACCTATCTCTGAAATAGCCACCCCGTTATCTTTCTATTTAGGCGCAACCTATCTCTGAAATAGCCATCCCGTTATCTTTCTATTTAGGCGCAACCTATCTTTGAAATAGCCGCCCCGTTATCTTTCTATTTAGGCGCAACCTATCTCTGAAATAGCCGCCCCGTTATCTTCCTATTTAGGCGCAACCTATCTCTGAAATAGCCGCCCCGTTATCTTTTTATTTAGGCGCAACCTATCTCTGAAATAGCCGCCCCGTTATCTTTCTATTTAGGCGCAACCTATCTTTGAAATAGCCGCCCCGTTATCTTTCTATTTAAGCGCAACCTATTTTTGAAATAGCCGCCCCGTTATCTTTCTATTTAGGCGCAACCTATCTTAGAAATAGCCGCCCCGTTATCTTTCTATTTAGACGCAACCTATCTTTGAAATAGCCGCCCCGTTATCTTCCTATTTAGGCGCAACTTATCCTTGAAATAGCCGCCCCGTTGTATTCCTATTTAGGCGCAACCTATCTCTGAAATAGCCGCCCCGTTATCTTTCTATTTAGGCGCAACCTTTTTTTGAAATAGCCTCCCCGTTATCTTTCTATTTATGCGCAACCTATCTGTGAAATAGCCGCCCCGTTATCTTTCTATTTAGGCGCAACCTATCTCTGAAATAGACGCCCCGTTATCTTTCTATTTAGGCGCAACCTATCTCTGAAATAGCCGCCCCGTTATCTTACTTATATATCTGACTTCAAAACAGGAGGAGTTTATCAAGTCGTCGAAATCTTTTTTTATTATATAAGTAGATTAAACAACCAGACACAGCAACAAACCTGTTCTTTACCCTTCTATTTACCCTGAATGGGGATCGAACACACGATCCACGGTGCAGCAGGCGGAACCTGACCACTGGACTAGGTACAAGGTATAAATACTTCCCACAATGATTTCCGTACCAAACATATTTACATATTTTTAAGTGCATACCTTTTAACGACTTAAATGTAAGTAAATAATCATTTCGTTGAGTGCACAGGGAGGCATTCAGGAGGGGGCCGAGGGCATGTCATATCGGGGAGGGATGCAGGTCGTGAGATTTGCATTGTCGACGGTGGGTGGAAGCCGCGGTGGGATCAATTCAGATCCGCTCCTACGTCGTATACTAAGGTAGGGAAGTTGGCATATCGATATCGATAAAACCTAAGAAAATATTCGGAGTGTCAGTTCGAATCAGAACCGTGTTAGCAACATTTTCTCAATTGTTGGACAAGAAAGAAGATGTCCATGTTCGTTAATCATAGATAAGTGATTTTTCTTCGAAATAACGCTTTTTTTACCTACCACAACTAACAACAGTTCCTACCTCATTAGATAACTACCTATTAGCCGTAGCTGGTTATTCTTCTTTTATCGTGTCGACGACAAGTCCTATCTCTCTTGTCCAGCATGTAGTCACCTTGACGGCATCCATCAGCTCCTCCGGAGAGTAGGTGTCAGGGCACATTGGACACGCAATCAGATGGGCCATCGTTTGAGGAGCACCACACCCACCTACACCCGTAGGTCAGACCCGTACGTACGAAGCTATTTACTATTACGGACTAACTGCATTCCGAAATTAATTATTTAATTTTATTAGTTATCAAAGAAAATAATATTAGTATAAGCCTTCGAGTACAAAAACTTAAACTACTTGTGTAAGAATTTAAGTTTATTGGCGAACTGACCATTCCTTTTTTTTAAGAGAGTTTGGAAATATTACTGATATATTGTATTTAGAATAAAGTCACATAGCTAGCCATACATTGTGCTCCAAACTTAGTGAATATGCAAAATTTCAGCTCAATCAGTGTTCCATTTAGTTTCGCCAGATTCCGCTTAGCGGGAATCCACAAGCAAGCATAATAGCAAGACGGTCGCTATTCGCCTTGAGACAGGGACAATGTACGGTCCTGGCTTTACTTTTGTGGACGAGCAATTCGAGTGGCAGCTAGGCGCTGATTGTCAGCCCATTCCGCACAAGCTGAGACGGCTCCTTCAATGTTAGCAGATAATTTTAGATTAAACTCAATTTGCGCGGTGATACTGCTTGCGCTTCGGTAAGCCTCCCTGTACCACGGAGCACGTCAACCAAACAATCAGAAACCGGGAAGTGGTTCAAATTTAGCTTGCAAGATTTTCCCCAAACTAACACAGAAAACTAAAATAAAGCCGGGAGCCGGGTCGTTCCTTTCCCTCTAATATGGATGATGGGAGCGATGGCTGACTCTCGCGTTATACTCGTGACCGGGTGTTGTCCGTGTGAACTGGCCTACTCTCGTTAAATGCATTTAATGATTTTTATGTATAACTTTTCGTGTCATATTGTTTTCATGTTCTAATGACATAATCTGGTTTATATCAAGGATTTAATTTTGACGTTATTAACTAATTATTGTTTATTTCTTGATTCTTCACAAATGAAATTGTTATTATTATTTAATGACTATCATCATTACAGCTCATATACGTCCCCACCGAGGGGCTTGAGCCTACCCTGAATCAGGGCGATTAGGCCTTAGTCGACCACGCGGGCCCAGTGCGGGTTGGTCGACTTCACACACAACCTTCGAGTTTCTTCGCAGGCGTATGCAGGTTTTCTCACGATGTTTTTCTTCACCGTTAAAGCAATCGGTAAGTATGTACGTAAGTTTTTTTTGAAAAACTCATTGGTACATTGGCCGTCCAGATTTGAACCCGGTACCTCTGGTTAGATGGACCGAGTCGTTACCGGTTGAGCCACCGACGCTTCAATGACTATCAGAAAGAGTGTAATTTGCACCTATTATGAATAAATATATTGAATTGAATTGAAAGCTCTATAGTATCGATAACACAAACCCCATCCCTAAACCGTGCACTCTGCAAATCGAAGCCCCGATTGAAATCAGCCGTTCGCTAGGTAAATAACGTCGCGAGCTAATACTTTCTCTCGAGATTGCTAATCTCGCCCGGTAACGCGGTAACGCGGTGTCGCGGTGTCGTGTCGTCTGATGAACTAGGATGAACTCAGCCTACTGTGCGAGTGTGTACTGGGGTGATACTCGCACATACAAGAAGGTAAAGCACTTATGTTTGAGAGTGACGTAGGAACAAGTATCTCTGTCTAGGATAAGGTGCTGCACAGAAAGAGACCTTTACAAGCACTGGATATTGAAATGTTTATTTTCTGAACCACGGCACTTTCATGATTCAGCAAGATATAGAAGGCAAAAATTTGAATGATTAATAAATACAGCATAACACAAAATACAAAAATAAAATTCAATAATTACTACAGCAAATTAATGTTCTAAATTGAAAATAAATCTATTAACAGTTAAAGTAAAGAATAAATCACTAAAGGAGAACAAAAATAAAGTTCCAGAAATGTTTCAAAGATTGGAAAAGACGCTGATATATTACACGAGTAAATATAATTATAAATTCAACGAAGCGAGCTAAAGCAAACAGCCACACCCCGGACACTGCATACAACAGTCGTGAAATTGACATTTCTAAGAACAAATGATGGAGCATACAAAATCACGGCGAAATCCTATACGTTCGAGAACCAAACTATAACCTATCTGGGTGACGAGGGTGAGTGACCATATTGTATGTTTTAATATATATACTCGTACTTTGGCTTAGCTGTGCTGACACCAAATTCACCAAATCGCCAATATTGGAATAATACAGAATAAACAAAGTCTTGAGCGATTTTTTTCTAGAGCACTTAAGAAACACTATTCAAAGGAGGTGCTCTGTCTTTTATTGGATGACGTTCAGTTTAACACTTTGAGCGGCTGCTTTACATAAATGACAAAATGGCGGCTAAAATTATGTGTAATCGTAATCAGTAATAATCTTGAAAATTAAAGTTAATTTTATTTTAATGATCAAATTACTAATATCTTATCTTTCTTGGCCTGTCACTTGCACGCGAGAGGACTTAACGCAGGACACGGACAGTGCAAGTCGCGTGGCTACCGCATGTTGTAGCGCGTAGCAGCGATTTTTACGAATTACTGTAATTTTTAGCTATGATGTTCTTAGTTCTATGAGGCACCCCTAAATGATACGCTGGCGTAGTCCGCATGTTGTAGCGCGTAGCAGCGATTTTTACGAATTACTGTAATTTTTAGCTATGATGTTCTTAGTTCTATGAGGCACCCCTAAATGATACGCTGGCGTATTCCGCATGTTGTAGCGCGTAGCAGCGATTTTTACGAATTACTGTCATTTTTAGCCATGATGTTCTTAGTTCTATGAGGCACCCCTAAATGATACGCTGGCATAGTCCGCATGTTGTAGCGCGTAGCAGCGATTTTTACGAATTACTGTAATTTTTAGCTATGATGTTCTTAGTTCTATGAGGCACCCCTAAATGATACGCTGGCGTAGTCCGCATGTTGTAGCTCGTAGCAGCGATTTTTACGAATTACTGTCATTTTTAGCCATGATGTTCTTAGTTCTATGAGGCACCCCTAAATGATACGCTGGCGTAGTCCGCATGTTGTAGCGCGTAGCAGCGATTTTTACGAATTACTGTCATTTTTAGCCATGATGTTCTTAGTTCTATGAGGCACCCCTAAATGATACGCTGGCGTAGTCCGCATGTTGTAGCTCGTAGCAGCGATTTTTACGAATTACTGTAATTTTTAGCCATGATGTTCTTAGTTCTATGAGGCACCCCTAAATGATACGCTGGCGTAGTCCGCATGTTGTAGCGCGTAGCAGCGATTTTTTACCGACTTCAAAAAGGAGGAGGTAGTAAGTTCGACTGTATTTTTTTTTGATGTATGTTCACCGATTTTTCCATCATTTGTGGACCGATTTTCAACATTCTTTTTCATTCGAACGAGTATACTCCCGAGGGGGTCCCATTGTCACCAAGTCAGGATCTGATGATGGGATCCCAGGGAAATCGAGGGCAACCCTTCAAAAATAATGAAAATTTTGAATTTTAAAGGCACTAATTACGTGATTCATATGTTTTCTAAAGCTATTAATATACTTGCGTCTGTTAGTCATATTCTCATGTTGATAAGCTGAAGTAGGAAGGTACAACTCCTTAACGGTTAGGAGTTGCAGGAAAATTCTTTTAAAGGTTATACATAGATATATACGAGTACGTAGGTATGCATAGACCGATAGTTGTATTCCTTCAGGTTATTCAGATGAGCTGATGATGGACGATTTAACTCTTTAACTTTCATGCTGCTGAGATGATGATGGAAGCCACAGGACTCTGTATCTGTTAATGAAACACATGTACTATTATGATTTGATAATTCCTATTGGTGAGTATAGGTGATTGGATTTAACGATGCTAGATAGATAGCATTACCACTAAAAATAAAGAAAATTCCGTCCGCATGTTGTAACGCGTAGAAGGATTTTTCGCTTCATAGCGAAAACTAGCAATACTTGCTAGAACCCTATTAAGACTATTAGCTGTCAAAGAGCTAATTTACAATCAAATTACGATTGAGAATCGTTAAATTTACAGGTTGTAACAAGGATTGTAAGAAAGGAGCCGTTAACAACACTTTGGAACACCATGTTGAGTTACTGTAAAGACAAAATGTCTATGTAACAAATATTTTAACAGTTAGGCCGCTGTAAGAGGCCACTTTAGATGTTTACTTAAGCTGAGTAAATAATAGTAGTTAATGAAACTGTTACATAATGAGTGTTTTAATACCTAGTTATGTGCAGTTTAATACACTACTTTATCTTATCTCATACATTGGGATTGAACCTACTAAATAGAAGATCAAAGTTAAGGCGACGCATCGGAAACTTTGCTCGCACGGATCTAGATTTTTCTCAGCAATTACAAAATATTAAAATGTGTTATTTTGTAACCTATTTCTTCATTTCAACGATTCGTCAACTTTTATAACAGAAAAAAATGTATCAAAGAAACCTCTTTATAAACAGAGATTTGCATTCTGCAGGCAAACCAGACCGATTAAGTATTTATAAATTTTCTTCGATTAGTGTAAACACAAACTTCATATGCCAGTTGTATTTTTTTTAAATTGTAGTTTTAATTGAAACGAAAAAACACTGAAACACTGCTAAAGCGTGGTTATTTTCTTTACTCCTTACTCGTAAAGAAAAACACCGAGACAATTGTTCCAATCAATGCCTCACCTGTAAAAAAACCCACAAAATTCAGTCAGATAATATTTGGAATCAAAACTTTTTTGTAACGCTATAAAAATGGCGCGCCCCGCTATTGCGTTCCATTAGAAAAAATAATTGATGGAATCTCCTTGATGGTATTAATTTTTTGGATTTGCCCTGTATTGTATTGGTAAAAAAAAATATTAATAACCAGAGATTTGTTACCATAGATGGGTTATGCACTAACAAACAACATTTGAAAATCGAAGCCATATACACACACAATGTTATAGGTAGTTCCCTTCTATTGCACCGAATGTTACTAAGAAAAGAGATGCCCATTGGCATCTTTTTTTTGCTTCACTTTTTAGACGCATGTAACCTAAAGTTATGCACTAACAAACAACATTTGAAAATCGAAGCCATATACACACACAATGTTATAGGTAGTTCCCTTCTATTGCACCGAATGTTACTAAGAAAAGAGATGCCAATTGGCATCTTTTTTTTGCTTCACTTTTTAGACGCATGTAACCTAAAGTTATGCACTAACAAACAACATTTGAAAATCGAAGCCATATACACACACAATGTTATAGGTAGTTCCCTTCTATTGCACCGAATGTTACTAAGAAAAGAGATGCCAATTGGCATCTTTTTTTTGCTTCACTTTTTAGACGCATGTAACCTAAAGTTATGCACTAACAAACAACATTTGAAAATCGAAGCCATATACACACACAATGTTATAGGTAGTTCCCTTCTATTGCACCGAATGTTACTAAGAAAAGAGATGCCAATTGGCATCTTTTTTTTGCTTCACTTTTTAGACGCATGTAACCTAAAGTTATGCACTAACAAACAACATTTGAAAATCGAAGCCATATACACACACAATGTTATAGGTAGTTCCCTTCTATTGCACCGAATGTTACTAAGAAAAGAGATGCCAATTGGCATCTTTTTTTTTGCTTCACTTTTTAGACGCATGTAACCTATCTACCTCCCCTTATATATAGCATATCTCTGTTAATAACATTATTTTGTTGGAGAAAGAGTGTTATAATATGATTCAATTTTAAATTTCGGTACGGTGTTCATATAGTAGGCATCGGGCAACCGCTGTCCTATCTCTTGGCTAGCAATTAGGGATAACGACAGTATCAGAAATAAGATATGAACTCTTGATCACTAAATTGCCCTCCTACTTAAACTTTGAAAAACCTTACTCGTTTTGTTTTCCATCAACTCTTCAATTTTTAAGTCACCAAAATCACCAAATGAGTACACAAATGAAGCTGCTAAACTATGACGTCACGCCTAGGTATTTCTAACATTTTTAGAACAAAATGTCGTTTTTGACAGTTGATAAAAAATTAACTCAGATGACTAGCATTCGTCATGCCCATTCTGCCACACGATAGGAGAGAAGGCGAGTCAAGCGAGCAAACCTACCAGTGGGTACTAGTATTTTCTAAAAACGTCGGTGGCTCACCTGGTAACGACTCAGTCCTCCTAACGAGAGGTCCCGGGTTCAAATGTAATAATGAGTTTTTCGAAGTTTAAGTACTTACACTTACTGATTCCTTTAACGGTGAAGGAAAACATCGGGAAGGTCGCGTTGCACACGTCCGTAGGTTTAAATCTAAATGCCCTACACGTGACCGCGGGTGATGCTAAGTGTAACACCAGGCACCCGCAGTCTATCCCTTGGATAGTACCGACAAGAGAGAAAGAGAGTATTTCCCACAGTTCGGACTTCCTAATTTTTCAATCGATTTCTGTCCCGGATACATTTATGTGTGCACTTTATATTGATAATAGCGCACCTAACATGAAGTCTTGGATCTATTCCAATATGGCGGCACATGTATCTCAATTTTTCTCCTCACGAGTACACACTAACGGAAAGTATACATTTCCGATTGCTGTTTATTTAAATACACATCCTGTATTTGAGGAACAGTATTGGAAAACGCATTGCAAGTTGTATTTTTATTTAACCGATAAATTGCCATTTCATTTTGTATGCTGATCGTAATTTAGTGATGGTGTTGAATTTTCGTTTTATTTTATGTTTTAATGATGAAACCAATCATGAACACTTTCTAGGGCTTTCATTTCATATATCTGTATAATCTCTTACTTAGGTCTTTCAATATCATTATGAATCTGGTTATGTATGTACTTATTATATGTATATAGATTTATATTATATAAGAGCGTAGGTGGCGCAACGGCTAGGGCCGCCGCCTCCTGTCCAGGAGGTCGTGGTGTGAATCCTGCTACGTACCAATGTGATTTAGAATTTAGATTTCATATGTACGTTTATCCGACGCTCTTACGGTGAAGGAAAACATCGTGAGGAACCTGCACACGCCTGCGAAGAAACTCGAAGGTTGTGTGTGAAGTCGACCAACCCGCACCGGGCCCGCGTGGTCGACTAAGGCCCGATCGCCCTAATTCAGGGTAGGCTCGAGCCCCTCGGTGGGGACGTATATGAGCTAATGTGATTACGTAGTATAAGAAGTTGAACAACGTATACATTTTATTCTTTAATTTTGTTTATTGCCCACACTATAATGTTAATATCATGTTTTTTCACGTTTTACCTAAAGGATGTCTGGAAGAGATCACTTGTTAGCGATAAGACCGCCTAAATGTGCAACTTCCTCAGTCATCGTATCTGTATTTTTAACACGCTTTTATTAGCTTCACTTGTAACTATGTAAGAAAATCTTAGAATCTTAATTTGACCCACGCATGAAATTTTGCACACGCTTTGAGTTCTGATGACAATACATGACTAGCTAAGAAACGTCATTACAAATCCAATATGGTGGCCTCCCCAAGATGGCGGACTGGCTGTTTGAAATCCACCCCCATGATATGGGTATCAAATGAAAGGGTTTTGTTGCCAGGAATACGAAAAAATTGTCACGTGACTTAAATCCAATATGGCGGACGTCCAAGATGGCGGACAGGCTATTTGAAATGCACCCCCATAATATGGGTATCAAATGAAAGGGTTTGCTGTCAGGAATACGAAAAAATTGTCACGTGACTTAAATCCAACATGGCGGACATCCAAGATGGCGGATTGGCTATTTTGTAATTTTTAGTGCGTGCTAAAAGCGTGTTTTTTAGTTTTTTAAACTAATTTAAAGTTATTCTCTTATGTTGTGCAATGAAAAGTTTTCAATCAATCAATCAATCATGTTACCGAGTTTCAAGAACATAACTGTGCGTATCAATTAATGTAAGTAATCATTATTGAACTATATCTATGTAATCTTCGAATTTAACTCGGCTGGGCATTGTTTGAAGAGCTTCGTAGTATCTTCACGTCCCAAATATCGCAGTGTCTCAAGACTAAGGTTTTTGACCAGTGTACGAGCATGTTGCCAGTAGTCACCACTGGCAACATACAGAACATATTCTTATTTTTTATTCTCAATTTGTAAGCCCTTGGCATCATCTCACTGGCTATCTGATCTTCAAGCCGGAATACATCAATGTTGTTAACACTGATGTTTGGCGGCAAGAGTTAGATAAGATGGTGGTAACTAGCCAGGTGGGCTTAGAAAATGCCATACCACTAATCAAACCGAGTCTTACAAGTTGACCCCACCGGGAAACGAACCTGCGACCTCCTGTTGTGAAGCGAATGGACTAACCATTACGCCACGGAGGCGGTTCGCTTAATATGGGCTTCATAAGAAGGCTCATTGGTCACTCAAAGAGGGATGGAGTGAGCTATGCTTGGAGTTTCCCTATGTGATCGAATCAGAAATGGAATCTGTCGAAGAACTGAAGTAACCGACGTAGTTCAGTGAATTGCTTAACTCAAGTGGCAGTGGGCGGGTCACATAGCTCGTAGAACGGACAGCCATGGGGGAAGTAATGTTCGCAAGTGGAAGACTTAGTCGGCAGGTGTCTCACTCGTTAGAACGATGACCTGATGAAGGTCGCGGAAATGCAGTGCAGGACCGGTCGTTGTGGAAGGCGTTGTGTCGAGGGAGGCTTTTGTTTAGTAGTGGACGTATTTTAGATAAAATGATGACAATGACGGCAAAAACCGTGTAAGTCTTGTTCAAACACCAAGTTCAGATTCCACTTGAGCCTTAACAATGTAAAGTTATTCCTTAGTGTCTTATGATTTTATTACCTGACCTTTTAAACTTATGAATTTGCTGTCAAGAAAAAATGGTCAAAAAATACAATTAACATCCATAATGAAAAAAAAAACAAAAAACACCATGCCATAAAATGGTCACTGTAAAAATATATTGCTGCTCTATGTTCTTTTTTATTACTTCATGGCCAAATCAAATGGAATCCAGCCTTGGTATTTGAAATGGATAAGATAAGATAAGATAAATATCATCATCATATCAGCCACTGCTGGACATAGGCCTCCCCCAATGATTTCCACGACGACAGGTTCTGCGCTGCCCGCATCCAGCGGCTTCCCACGACCTTCACCATGCAGTTCATCGGTCCACCGAGTGGGAGGCCTGCCTACACTACGTTTTCCGGTGCGTAATCGCCACTCGAGAACTTTACTGCCCCAACGGCCATTTTTTCTACGAGCTATGTGCCCCGCTCACTGACACTTAAGTTTAGCAATTCTGAGAGCTATGTCGGTTACTTTGGCTCTCCTACGGATCTCCTCATTTCTGATTCGATCACGCAGAGAAAGTCCGAGCATAGCACGCTCCATTGCCCTTTGGGTGACCTTGAGCCTTCTTATGAGGCCCAGAGTAAGCGACCATGTCTCAGTTACGTATGTCATCACTGGCAACACACACTGGTCGAAGACCTTGGTCTTAAGACACTGCAGTATCTGGGACGTAAAGATATTGCGAAGCTTCCCGAACGCTGCCCAGCCGAGTTGGATTCGACGATTGATCTCTTTCTCGAAGTTGGTCCTACCTAACTGGACTGTTGTCCCAGGTACACATATTCGGTAACATCCTTTATTAATCCTCTGTAAATATCCTTTATTGCACACCGAATGTACAAAAATGAAAAACTTTAAATATACAATGATATGCAAAGGAGGACTTATCGCAAGTCAAATGGACTGAACGTGTCAATGATTTGACTGTGCCTACGTGCAGTATAAAACGGTAAAACGATATCGCTAGGCGCGGCGCGGCGCGCTGGCCCACTTTTAGACCAATGCTATTTAATCCGTGGATGTAAATGGCCCATCCGTTGTCTGTTATGGCCCTTATCCGGTGGGCGTTGCGTTGTTGTGCAACGCGTTGCGCGCTCGGTCTCGTGTAGGCCCGTGTAGGCTCGTGCAGGTAGAGTTTAAATCAGACTTTAGCCAAAGTATATATATTAGTACTAACATACAGTATGGACACTCCCTGCCCCTCTCTAGATTGTGACCTCACACCCTCGTCACCCAGATTGTTACAGATTGGTTACTGTTTGGTTGATGAACGTATAGGATTTCTTTTTTTTTTTATTTGTATATAAGAACACACACAGTCGCATTTAAAGAATGCAGCTTAAAAATTTCATTTAGGTAGACCTGGAGGTTCCTTAATTAAGTACTTAAGATAGTAACATTTGAGCACAATAATATGTTATTGTTCTTATTTTTAAATAATAATACCTATAATATGTCAACACATTTTTTCGCTACATGTAATATGAAAACACAATTCTTTCATTAATTTTTAGTATTGAAGGGCTACATAAATTACTTTAATTTACTCAAAGTTAAATTTTTGAAGAGTTGTATTGAATTACAAAAAGGGTCTATGTCTTGAAATAAATTATTATATAATTTTGGAACTCGTCTATAAAACCTGTGTTGAGTATAATTTGTACGGGCAAAGCTGATATGGAAAAGCTCACGCTGTCGAAAGGAGGGTGCGGAATTTTAAATAGAATCTTTTCTAGTAAATTAGGACACTTTAATAAATTTACAAGTATTTTATAAAAGAAAATAACATCTAGATATAATCTTCTATTATTTAATGATAGTAAATTGAAAAACCGTGCAGATTCAATTGTTTTTTCAAAATAAATACCAGTTCTATAGCATAATGATTTGAGAAATATGTTTTGTATTCTCTCTAAACGGTCTTTATGCAGTTGATATTGAGGGTTCCATATAACGCTAACAAATTCTAGTATACTTCTAACAAAAGATGAATAAAGTATTTTATAAGTGAAAGGACGCCTAAAGGGCTTACCAATACGCAAAATCATGCCAAGACTTTTATATGCCCTAGTGCATATGTTATCTACATATATGCAGACTGTAATTTAGTTTCGAGTCGAGAGTTATCCCTAAATCTCTAATGCAATTCTCCCTATTTATCTGTTTGCCACCTATATTATAATTACATTGAATACTTGTGGCTTTACGCGAGAAACAATTTATTTTTTCTTCTCTTCTATTTTATATTTCGCCGCCATTTTGTTTGTTCCGTCATTCCTTTTTTGAAATGTCATTTCTGCCCGTTGCATGAAGTGTCCAGGGTGGGTTTAGCTTCGGCTATAGCGACTTTTAGTTCGAATTGTTCAACGTGCGTTTAGTTTAATTAATGGTGACTTGTTGAGCGACAGAAGAATTTCAGGAGGTGAATGGGATGATGCAAAAAAAGATATCAGGCATTACTTTACCTTTGTGTTCATTGAAGATGAATTCAGGCAAAAATACTAACAATTTCTTTATTCAAAATGTTTTTTTTAGGTTATGGGGCCTTTTTATGATAAAAGTCGAGAGAAAAATTATCACATTTTTTAAATGTTTTTTGATTTTCCAAAAAAGTATTTGACTTTTTTATATTTACGTTATAGCCCCTGCCAATACGCACATTTGGACAATTAAATCATTACGAGACCCAAACACTTTCAAAGTAGTAGCTATGTTGCACTTCCGCTGAAAAGGGTATCCCTAGCCCCTATCGGAGCGAGCGAATACAAAATTTTGACTTCTCACAAAAATCTATCAGTTGACTGACTTTGGAGCTTAAATTTTTTGTGATACCAGGAAAATTGTACAACAAAAGCTGTTCAGATTCATGAGAACACGTCCCTCTAAAAAAATACATCCCGTAATAACAACACGCAGGACTTCCATCTATTTTCTTACTGTCATAAGCAGCATAAATGCCTGCCAGATGGGAAGTGGTTACAGCCGCCCATAACTCTAGGTATCTGTGATCCTGGGGGAGTGCTGGTTCGATGAACTGTACGGAGCAAAGTTATTATAAGTGCTCTGCCGATTTTTCATAAATCAATTTAAATTTAAAAATATTTATTCAAAATAGATGAATGAGTAACAGTTTTTCTGATGGTCGGTCATCATCATATTAACCGAAAGACGTCCACTGCTGGACAAAGGCCTAACCCAAGGATTTCCGCGACGACCGGTCCTGCACTGCCCACATAGGTAGCCCTCCCACTCGGTGGAACGACGATCTGGTGAAGGTCGCAGGAAGCCGCTAGATGGTCGGTTATAAAATAGCAATTATTTATATATCAACTAGCTTTTGCCCGCGGCTTCGCCTGCGTGGACATCGTTTTTGTGACTGACTTAGAGGGTGCGCGGTGCGCGAGCCGCAATCGGCTCGCGAGCTAGGACATGAATTTTCTTCAGATCCCTCGGGAACTATGTCAGGATATGCTTATTAGTCAATCGTGTCATTTCCTACCTCCTCAACCATCTCTGTGCAAAAAATCACACAATCCATTGTTCCGTTGCGATTTTAATTAACCAAAAAAGAATATATTTTAGTTCCTCGGGAATTGCATCGGGCTATGCTATTTTCACGGGATAAAAAGTAGCATATGTCCTTTCTTGTGACACAGGTTACCTGCATGCCAAATTTCATTAAGATTGGTCAAGGCGTTGAAGCCTGAAAAGGTAACAAACAAACAAACAAACACATTTTCACATTTATAATATTAGTAAGGATAAACGAAAACTATCATAGTTTACAATTAATGTCATTCTAACATGAAAACATTAAGACAGGAGAAGTTATTTATAAGTATACTAGCTGTCCCGGCGAACTACGTACCGCCTTACATTACATTACACTGCCTTACCCTACCCTAACCTACACTACACTACACTACCCTACCCTACACTACACTACCCTACCCTATACTACCCTACCCTACACTACCCTACTCTACCCTACACTACACTACCCTACACTACACTACCCTACCCTACACTACCCTACCCTACATAAGAACCTTCTCCTGACAATAACGAACTCGACAAAAAAAGAATTAGCGAAATCGGTCCAGCCGTTTAGGAGGAGTTCAATGACTAACACACGGACAGAAGATTTATATATATAAAGAAGATACGAGAAGAAGTCAAATATTAAAATTTATTGTAATTATAAATTTATTGTAATTATAAATTTAATGTAATTATAAAGAATGCCTTTGACAAGCAAGGACAGCATCAGTTGAAGAGAACCGCGAGAGCCAGTCATCGCTTTTGATCTAATCTTTTTTATAATTTTTGGATGAGTTCCATACTGCAGTACATTTTATTTGATAACAAATTATTTTAACCTGTTACAGCTATGTCTGTTTATATAAATACAAATACAAATAATTTATTTAAAACAGTAATTTACATAGTATCTGTGCATATCGGTCCCAAACTAGGCAAAGTGCACCGAAATCGAACAAATTCAAAAACCATACAATAGTTTAAACTGCACGTTAAACCGCAAAAATCAATCAAACAAAACCTATGGACGCGACTAATCTAATTTAGATCGATTAATTACTACAATATCGGGGTTTCGGTAACGCGTTGATTTACAATCAGATGGCTAATTATGCAGATCGAGCGGGGACGGCTCGCTCTATCTGAAACGGGATGGTCGCTGTTCTGTTAGATGAGATTTCAAAGTTTGTGATCGATTATTTGCGCAGTAACGCCTACTTTATCTGCTAACTACGAATGTAGTCGGCTTTCGAACTTTAGTGTTTTGCGGCGAATTATTACATTTAAAAAAACCAGCCCTGTAAAGGACAGTGTTTCTTCAACTGTGGTTCGCGGACACCTGGAGCTCCATGGGTATATATATGGGACCATTTAAAATTAATAAATAAATGCCACCAAAAGCCATTACTTAGGTACATTGCAATCCAAATTGCGATTACAACTTCAACCCGAATATTACTAATTTAGTTGCAAAAAAGCAACACCAACCTTCACTTTAACGTATTATTTTATAAAAAAAGCATTTTTTATAAAAAAAATATATTTGGTATAAAATAAATGGTCAATTATGTGCTTATTTTTGTTACTTGAAAAATGAACTTGATTGCCAAGAGGTCCGTGACTGAAAAAGGTTAGAAAACGCTGATATAAGAGATACAAGTAGTTCCTACTAGATGTCGCTAGTTTAATTACGTTTCAAATTTCCCGCCTCTTGTATTTTTATTTAATTTTCATTACTTGTTGTTACAGCGATAATAAAAAAATACATATTTTGTATAAGTTTCAAGTGTCTACCTGTTACGGTTCATTAAATACAGCCCACTGAGTAACATACAAACAAAAATCAAGTTTCTTGTATTGACGCTCCTTTTAGTTTTTAATTTATTTTATATTATTTGTTTTTATAGCGTCAATAGAAATCACTCTGTGACAATTTCAACTGTCTACTACGTTTCATGAAATACAGCCCGCTGACAGACAGACAGACGGACGGACGGACAGCGGAGGCTTATTTATAGGGTTTGTCACTATTTGGGTGTACGGAATTCGAAAAATGGACACGACACGAGGTGCTTAAGGGTGCTTTACATAACCCACCTAATATATATGGCGGCTAATATAAGGAAATAAATAAAGAAAGTATAGGATTTTATAAAAATTGTTTCATAATACCTAGTTATGTGCAGTTTCATACACTACTTTATCTTATCTCATACATTGGGATTGAACCTGCTAAATAAAAGATCAAAGTTAAAAGAGCAAGAAAAAAAACCCCACGCAATTCAGTACCTACAACAAAACAAATCATAGCGCCAAAACTGGTAACTATTATATTAATCTGTGCCAAAAACCAGTAAACCACCGCGCATGCGCTAAAACGGGCGCTGTCACAGACGGATAAAAAAAATGAAGAATTAAAAAGCGCGATGGGTAAAAATTGCAATAAAAACTTTTTGTAATATTATAAAAATGGCGCGCCCCGCATATGCATTCCATTAGCGCAAAATAAGTGATGGAATCTCTTTGGTGATATCAACTTCTTGGATTTGTCCTGTATCGTAATGGTAAAAATATATTTTATCTACTCTCATATCGTAAAGTTCGCATTATCAACTTGAAAACGAGTTTATATTGGCATACTTTATAAACACAATACCGTAATTTAAAAAAATATTAAATTATAACATTATTTTGTTAGAGAAATAATGTTATAATGTATTTTTTTTCCATTACGATACAAGTTAAACCAAAGAGGTAATATCACCAACGATTGGAACTTTCCATATCAATTTTTTTTTATTGGAACGCACATGCGGTTCGCGCCATTTTTACAGCAATACAAAAAGTTTTCTTTCCAATTTTTACTTGTCTGTGACAGCGCCCGCTTTAACGCATGCGCGGTGATGTGTTGGTTTTTCATTGAATTTTGTTGTAGATACTGAATTTCGTGGATAATTTTCATTCTTGTTTAAAAATGTCCGAGATCAGTAAAAGCATTGTTTTTACCTGTCTGTGACAACGTCCGCTTAAGCAGTGATGCGCTGGGAATCAGCGCTATGACACGTTTTGTTGCAGGTACTTACTGAATTTCGTGGGATTTTTTTCTTACTCTTAACTTTGATCTTTGTATTTTAGTTGATTCAATCCCAATTTATGAGATTAGATAAAGTAGTGTATGAAACTGCACATAATTTGGTCTTCAAAACACTCGTGAAATGCTATAAAAAAACTCGCCTACGGCTCGTTTTTTTAACTTACACTCGTATTATAAGAACCCTTATTATGCAACAGTTTCATAAACTACTATTTTAAAATTTTTTATTTAATAAAGTGTGTCAATATAAACTCGTCTTAAAGTTTTTAATTCGCATGTTACGAAATGAGAGTAGTTAAATACATTTATTGGTTGCAGTAACAACACCCACCGATTGATAGATACTCGTAGTTATGTCATACAAACATCAACCTTCGCTTTCACCCCCTCGTAGGGTGATTGTCATGCAGAAAATCCGACTTTCTCAAACATTCAATCTCCACTCCAGGGAGTGAATTTTGTAAAACACTTTCTTATTGGACGTCTCGTCTGCATTATATAAGGAACCCGTGTGCAAAATTCCAAGATTATAGACTCAGGGGTGACACTATCCTGTGCGTTGATATATCGCAGTTGCCCAGTCAGTCAGCCAGTTTCTCCATCTAAATATTTAGATTACGTACTATTCGAGTTTACCAACCATTGTGGCGAACTGTACAGGTGATTTAGAATAATTTCCGACATTACGTGCGTAGCGGCGGGCGGCGCGTGTGCGCATCAAATTCCCCATCAATTGTGCTTCGCTTTTTGTCCATCTATCTATCTGCAATTTTGCACACACGTGGACTCGTTTGTTGCAAGCTTGATTTAAGCACTATTTTATTTGAACAAAGCGGAATTGATAATGGACAATATTATAATGAAATACATCAAATTATTCGAGTTGAGAAAACCGCCTCCGTAACTCAGAGGCAAATTTCACTGGCTTTACACAGGAGGTCGCGGGTTCGATTCCCGGCGGGGTCAATGAAAAGACTCTGTTTGGTTGGTGGTAGGGCATTTTCTAAGCCCGCCTGGCTAGCTACCACCATCTTATCTAAGTCTTGCCGCCAAATATTAATTATTAATTTCTGAGAAATCTGGAGAAAACTCATGGCCACGCTCGGGAGCCGGCGGCTCGCGCACTAGTCACCCTTAAAATCAGTCATAAAAACGATGTACACGTGAGTGAAGCCGCGAGCAAAAGCTAGTTGTGAATAAAATAAAAATCACCCTTACCTGAAACAGTCCGTAGCTGGCGTAGGAGGAGTGGGTGTCGTTGTGGTGAGAGATCTTGTCCACCGTTCTCCCACTTGCATGTTCTATCAGACACACCCCTGGACAAAGGAACAATTATCAAACAACTCGTCCACAGGATGTGGTAAGAGACACGATAGAGAGCAGTTATGAAGCACTGATGTGCCATTTACAGTAATTTACTCGACGTGATTCAATTAACCGTAAATTTAGATACCGGGAAAGTTTCCAAAAAGGGGATTTTAGGTATTATTTCCAGGCATCAAGTATATTATATTACTGGGAATATTCCCACGAGTAAAACACATACAAGTAACGGAGTAAAATCTCCTTACAAAACATTATCATAATTATAATCGAGAATAAATAATCAAAGTCGAAATCATATAATTTAAAGATGGTAAACAGATTTGTAATTAAAAACAGCATCATGCTAATATTAAGTTTTAAATAATTAACTTAAACTAATCTAAAACTCCTTTGGCATTTATTTGGTTTTTTCTCGTTATTATTATTTATCAGAAATAGTTTAATTTGCACCTATTTTAAAGATACAAAATTATCTCTCAGATGGAACCCATGATTCGATTTGATTACTACTTCATTCAGAGCGGCGCAAACCTTATTTTTCTTCATGGTTTCCAACTAAAATAATGTACAACCCGGGCAAAAAAAATATTACATAGCGAAAACACAATATTTGGCCGAAATTTTGCTCGACAAAATTTTCAATTTTACTTATGAAGATGTATACATTTTATTATTATATCTATTATTTAAAGCAGGGAAGTTTAATGTCACTCTACAAAGAGCATGTGATGGCAGTATTAGAACCTCGTAGAGATCCAAAGGTTTTTAAGTGTACGTTTGTATGTCGCAGCCATCTGATTAACGCTACCATTTGATTGAAAGGCTAGCCCATTGATTGAATAGCGACATTCAATTGAATCACTAGGCCGAACGTTGATTGAACAAGCGTCACTCAACTTTCAACTAGTTGGCTGATTGTAAGCTAGCACTTTGAACATAGCAGACGTAAAATCCTATAGAACGAAAAAGGAGTTGGAAATAATAAGATTATCTAAAAAAACTGTAAATTAGTGAGCGAAGCGAGCGACGTTAGGTTTGGTCAGGTTTGATTGATTATACAGTCAAAGAGCGCCCCATGGGTAGCAGAAATCATTGCTTTTTTTTCCGAATTATATTTGGAATATCCCATTCAATGACTTGGCTAATTGACGTTCAGCAATGTCGTTGAACGTTACATTCAAAGGCTTGGCCAGTTGTCCTTTAGTTATTGAATTGAATGTCGCTATTCAATCAACGGGCTAGCCTTTCAATCAAATAGCAGATTAAACCAGATGGCTGCGACATGTATATATTTCTTTGGCACGCTCTGTTCCCTAAACGGCTTCGTGGATTTTGGTATGCGAGGTTTAATTAGATTTGTCTTGATCCGTGAGTGACATAGATTGTTACCTAATGGCCAAAAAAGAGAAGTAAAATTTTTATGCAATCGGGTTTTTAATTTTAATTAGGTGATTCGTTTATTTTCCCTTCATGTTGGAACCACTGTTCAGCTGTAAGAAAATCCTATTTACGCGTGGCTGAGGTTTAAGGGTTAGTGACCAACCCTACTGTCGAAAAGGAAAAAAAATTGAATTTTAACGAAGTGTAAGTAATAATTTAATTAGTGTAATTGTATTATTTTTTTCTCTTGTTTTCATAACCTTTTTATTTTGTAAATTTCCGACACAATTGTAAAATATTGTATGGAATAAATTAAAAAAAAATTGTAAAAATAAACAAAACGCAAATCCTCAAAATCATTCAAAACAAAGACGGATTAAGTACCCCAAAAAGCGCCGAAATAAAACCAGCCAGTGTTGTTCGAGTAAATTAAATTCCGCGACTTCTAAATTCTTAATTCAAACAAAATAACATTACCAACTGACCTATTTCGTTCAACAATTCATTGAAGCTATAATCGTCTCTATTGTTAGGTCTATAAGGGTGAAATCATCTGTAAATGGCTTGGTTATTTTATAAAACGACCACGGAAACCAAATGAATTGCCCTGAATGCCCCTAATAAGCATCCGCGCGAAACTTGAGACCTGATTTGCATAAAAAGGGAACATCATTCAGATGACAAAACATTTCGTGATCCCCTTTCATTAAAGTTGAAAATTGTTGGAAGTTCAATTGTAGGCGCAAGGTCGCCGCGCGGGGAAATATAAATTAATTCAAATTAATACGGGAACGGCCCCAATCGAAATACAGATCGGCTGTTAGGAAAGGCGTTTAGTGATAGTGATTTGTCATTCCTTTTGTTGTGATCAAGGACTAAAGTCTTTTTTTTGTATTGAGCCAACTAGTTAAACATTGAGTGACCCTTGTTCAATCACGAATTCAACATAAAAAAAATTGCGGTTTTAAAATACAACATTTGAGAATTCAACATTAAGAGAATTCAACACTTTGAGAATTAAACATTAAGAGAATTCAACATTAGAGAATTCAACATTTTGAGAATTAAACATTAAGAGAATGCAACATTAAGAGAATTCAAAATTAAAAGAATTCAACATTAAAAATTTGCGGTTTTAAAATACAACATTTGAGAATTCAACATTAAGAGAATTCAACATTTTGAGAATTAAACATTAAGAGAATTTAACATTAAGAGAATTCAACATTTTGAGAATTAAACATTAAGAGAATTCAACATTCATCATTACAGCTCATATATGTCCCCACCGAGGGGCTCGAGCCTACCCTGAATCAGGGCGATTAGGCCTTAGTCGACCACGCGGGCCAGTGCGGGTTGGTCGACTTCACAAACAACCTTCGAGTTTCTTCGCAGGCGTGTGCAGGTTTTCTCACGATGTTTTTCCTTCACCGTTAAAGCAATCGGTAAGTATGTACGTAAGTTTTTGAAAAACTCATTGGTACATTGGCCGTCCAGATTTGAACCCGGTACCTCTGGTTAGATGGACCGAGTCGTTACCGGTTGAGCCACCGACGCTTTTTTCCGAATTCAACATTAAGAGAAGAGAATTCAACATTAGAGAATTCAACATTTTGAGAATTAAACATTAAGAGAATTCAACATTAAAATAATTCAATATTAAAAGAATTCAACATTAAAAAAATTGCGGTTTTAAAAAAATACAAAATTTGAGAATTCAACATTAAGTGAATTCAACATTTTGAGAATTAAACATTAAGAGAATTCAACATTAGAGAATTCAACATTTTGGGAATTAAACATTAAGAGAATTCAACATTAAGAGAAGAAAATTCGACACTAAGAGGATTCAACATTTTGAGAATTAAACATTAAGAGAATTCAACATTAAGAGAAGAGAATTCAACATTAAGAGGATTCAACATTAAGAGGATTCAACATTAAGAGAATTCAACATTAACCAAATTCAACATTTAGAGAATTCAATATTAAAAAAATTCAACATTAAGAGAATTCAACATTAAGAGAATTCAACATTAAGAGAATTCAACATTAAGAAAATTCTACATTAAGAGAATTCTACATAAGAGAATTCAACATTAAGAGAATTCAACATTAAGGGAATTCAAATAATGTTCCGGAAGGTACAAAAGTCGTACACCTTCGTATGTAGGTACGACCACTTGAATACTTTTTTTGAATCCCTGTTGGGGACTCTCATTAGTATTTCTTATTTAAATACCTACAGCTTTTCTGGCATACTCTCATATCAAAAATTTGATCACAGCACTGAGAACTAAGCTCGCGTAGTCTGCATGTATTGCATGCATCGTAACTTTTACTCGTTGCCTTTTTACAACCATCTATTCAACTTTCAATGTTAGTTTATAAATATGTTACTTGTCCGCTCCAAATTTGAAAGTTAAATTTAACCTATTTCCACGTTTCCAATTAAGCTGAAATTCTGTATACACTTTTAGTTTCGATGACCATACATGGTTAGCTAAGTGACGTTATTTTAAATCTAACATGGCGGACTCCCAAAGATGGCGGACCATTACCAAGTGGTATTTATAATGGTAAAAATATTTATGCACGCCCATGATATGGGTATCAAATAAAAGGGTTTGCTGAGAATAATACGAAATAATACAAATTCTTTTCAAATTACAGCTTGGACCTAAAAGTTTTTAGGTTGTTCGAAAATTGTTTTTGATATTTTCTACAGGGCTTCTAGGCCCTGTGTAAAGTATCGTGTAGTACTAATAAAGTAGCAACTTTTTTTATTCACAATTGGTAAGCCCTCGGCACCATTTCACCTGTTTTTCAAGCGACTTCCAAAAAGGAGGAGTTTCTCAATTCGTCTGTATTTTTTTCTTTTTTTTATGTTTGTTACTTCATAACTTTGGGCTGGGTGAACCGATTTTTATGATTCCTTTTTTATTAGATAGCTAGTGCTTTCCGTGTGGTTTCGTTTAAATTTTATCAAAATCGGTGTAGTACTTTTTTAGAAAATTAACCATAACCAAAAATAATGATGCAAAAATGTACTAAGTTGTTCCAATGGAAGTCGGTTTTTTAACGTGTTTAGCGTTTTCAATTATCTGTTTATTAAAACTTTGAGTAAGTTTGGCTGCACCTCACCTGATACTAAGTGCCGATGCAGCTAAAAATGCACACGCAAGGTCAAATAGTGCCTATTCACTCTCTTATTTAAGATTCCTAAATTATACGGATCGTGGAACACAGACGACGGCAGAAAATTGCACTTCTTGGCCGTTTGTACTTACTGAAATTCCCCAACGCAATGGGGAACTAGTTTTTATCTAGTCGGAACACATAAATGCTGTTAGCTATGATGTTTGGCGGCAAGAGTAATACTAAAAGAGAAATTAGGGTGTAATAGGATTGTTATAGAACTCGTTTATTGGGGATTCTATTCATGATACTGAACATATCTTCCTAACAGACCCATAATCAATTCACGAAAAAATTTTGGACTTCATACAAATTATTTACTTATTAAACAACTTTGCATGGAGTTTAAATTAATCAAATTTTGAATGGGGTCCAAATTAACCAATTTGGCATGGAGACCAAATTTACCAATTTTGCATGGAGTACAAATTAACCAAATTTGCATAGAACCCAAATTAACCAATTTTGCATGTAGTACAAATTAACCAATTTTGCATGAAGAAAAAATTAACCAATTTTGCATGGAGTACAAATTAACCAATTTTGCATGAAGTGCAACTTTTTTTGAGAATTGACTATGTAGTCATTAGAAATTCAGGAATGATTTAAATGCCTAGTTATCGAGTGTTACACCTATTTTGTTACATTCTATAGACCCAGAAAACATTACTCTCCTTGTTGGGCAGTTGGTTGAAATAAAGATGTGAGATACAACCTAAAAATGAAAAAAGGAAGTGTGTGTGCATCCGACTAGTGCTCTTGTTCCTAAACTACTGGATGGATTTGGGTAAAATTTGTTTTGGGGTAATATTATTATCATATCTTTAACAGTTTTTTGATGTGTAACATCTTTGCTCTTGCTTTCCTGCAATTTGTGGGAGTGATTTCGTGAAATGGGACGGAAATGTGTAACAGGAAATGCAAACGTTTTTTAATTCTCGAAAACTAAGGTTGTCATAGCCATGCCGCCTAGTATGATGGCAAAGGCAAAGATGACATACTACTATTCGAAGGGTCGGCCCGTGAATGTACGACCCGATAATTAATTAATTTCATAAGTGTTTTGTCACATGTTACACATCATATGCATGTACTGTAGGTCTCGTTTTTTTTAAAAAAAAAATTCCCTATCTTGTTCGACCCTGGTAAAAAGTCACTTTTTTATTTTTTTATTTAAAAAATGGCCCTAACGATTTCAATGAAACTTAGTACGTTACTATAAGTTAACATGGCCTACAGCACGCGGTAGTTAGTTTTTTTAACAAAATCGGAATAGGGTACCTCCCATAAAAATCTAATTTGTTAGTTAGTTTTTTTCAATAATAGTTGTTGCAGTTTTGTTCATACTTTGTTAATAACTAGGACTTCACACTTATTCAAAATAAACTTAAAAGTTTATAATTTAAAAATAAATCTGAGTAAGGTGCCTACCATACAAACCCCCATTTTATTAAGTCTGATACACCTAACTTGATGTAAGGGTTATGTTTGTTTGTGTTATGTAAGGGTGAAGATCGCGGGAAGCCGATGGATGCGGGCAGCGCAGGACCGGTCGTCGTGGAAATCCTTGGGGGAGGCCTTTGTCCAGCAGTGGACGATTTTTGGCTGATATGATGATGATGATGATGAATGTTTGTTATTGATTTGTGTATGCCCGACTACGACAGACGGTGAAGGCTTCGCGAGAAGGTATGCACAGCGTTGCTCTTCAATTTATTAGATAAACATACACTTGCGTGCTTACTAGGCCTTGTGTGAAAAGCAACATGTTTTTGGCAGGGTTACAGACAAACGGCTATTCTGTATCGATACCTATATATGTGTACGTTAGTTCTTTCTCTCGGGTATTATTTCAGGAAATTATGAAAAGGTTGAATCCAAATTTCAATTACAAGCTGTTGCCCTCAATTTTGTCCGTGTGGATAGCGATGGTACGTGGTGCGTGAGATGCAAGTGGCTGGCGCTTTTTTTGGCCTATATTGATCCTAAAGATTGGTCATTCTAAATATTGGTGAAAAAAAATTAGAAATCGGATGAGTAGTATTGAATATTTTCTCTTACATTTAAACTTTACCTCTTTATAATCTTTATATATATAATTTCTTATATATATAATTCTACTGTACGTCTGTATGTCACTGTACTCCTACTAAACGGCTGGACCGATTTGAATTATTTTTTTGTATGCGTTTGGGTGACGCCCTGGATAGTTTAGATTCACAAATCAGCCCGGCAGATGGCGCTGGTAGTGTAGTGTAAGGTGGAACGAAGTTCGCCGGGACAGCTAGTATTAGTATAGATATCTGGTATAGATACAGGTGTCAAAAAGGAAAATATATTAGGTACTTTGAATAAATAAATTAAAAAAACACGACTGCATAAAAAACATTACGCCCCTTTTTTGTAGTCGGGTAAATGTATCATATGTCACTTGCGGGATCAAGACGAATCTGCCCATACCTCGCACCAGAGCAGTGTTGCCAAACCACTCGGTCAAAATACGGTGTCAGTAGGTTCAAATTACTTTTTCCGCCGTACAAAATGGCCCAAAATGTTTTAAATTTTTTTTTTCGAAAGCGCTGATGCCAAAATTACGATGTTTGTGTGAAAATTCTCAAAGTTTATTACAGTACACGACAAACAACACGTAAATACGGTACATCTACCGTAATTACAGTGTAGTTGGCAACACTGACTCGAACTCTAAAATCCATCAAGCCGTTTAGAAGATATCGTGTAATAAAGAAACAAACATACATAGATTGGACCTGAAAACAATACGCTCCGTACATAATAGAAATCTTTGGGAGAGGCATTTGTCCGGCAGTGGACGTCTTTCGGCCTTCGGCTGATATGATGATGATGATAACTGAATATCTGTTTCGTCCGTTGACGCAGTTATAAAATAATTCACGATTTTTGTCCTCGATGTGTCAATGTGAGATCCCCTTAAGGCTTTTACCGCCGCCAACGACCAACTTAGTAACCACTTTTTACTTCAATTAAGGATTACTGTAGCGAAAAAAAAACTGTTTTGTATATATATGACATGAGGAGTGATTTTCATCTCCTCGAATTCTGTTTTAATACACAGAACTAAAGAAAAAAATTTCCAAATGCACCCTTGGTTTTTTAGTTTTAACCATAGAACTGCTGCAACTTTAATCTAAACAATATGATACTCGTAATTTATGAACTTCTTAACAAAATAATCCTACTAATATTTTAAACGCGAAAGTTTGTATGTATGGATGGATGTTTGTTACTATTTCACGCTTCAACCACGGGGCGGGTCGGGATGAAACTTGGCACACATATAGGTTAGGTCCTGGATTAACATTATATGCTACTTTTTATCCCGATTTCTTAAGTGGTTCCCGTGGGATAGCGGTTAACTCTCTCTTTTTTGGTAATTTCTGTCACTTCGCAATAAAGCGAAGGATTGATGTGCTAATTAATACTGATTATCTAATTGACTACTAATTAGCATATCCCGACATAGTTCCCAAGGGATCTAGAGTTAACTCAGTTCCCAGTTCGCTCGACAGTACGACAGACATAAAAAACTATGTTCACGCGAAAGCTAACTAACTACTGAACATATCTGGCTGAAATTTGGTAGGTAAACAGCTTAGGACCTGGATTAATATATAGGCTACTTTTTCCCACGCTCGCGAGCCACTTGCGGCTCGCGCACTGCGCACCCTCGAAGTCAGTCATAAAACTATGTTCAAGCGAGGCTGGCAAAATCTAGTGTAAAATAAATCTATTGGAAATTCTTCTTATTTTATTTATGAAGAATTAAAAACCACAATTTTCTCACGATTCGTACGCAGCGATTGACGTAACGGCCACGATACAGTAAGAACAAGAACTGACAAGAACTTTATTTCCAAACAATTTCGTTCGTTATTGAAAACATCGTGAATAGAGTTACTAATTTTAGGGACGGAGGAGCCTTAAATGAGATGCCTGAATAGGCATAACACGTATATACGTTAATGTCTTGATTTGCCCTCGGAGCTTAGACGAGACAGAACCCTCGGAGCGTCTTCAAAGCTTTCGACGTCTGTTCATCACGCTCATTAGTTTAATCATTGAGACGTGTGTTGGGTCGATTGCAACCATTAATACAACACTCTATAGAATGAGGAAATCGCAACACCATGTATTTACCACCATGTAGTGAACATTGGGAGGTACTATTCATATAAGGTGTTACTTCATTATAGTAATTAGTAAAATTGGAAGGTGCTATTCATATAAATTGTTACTTCATTATAGTAATTCGTAACATTGGGAGGTGCTATATATGGTGTTACTTCATTATAGTAATTCGTAAAATTTAGCTTGATCGCTGCGACAGCAGGTAAGATAGATGGAAGTTTATCATGTAAAAGAGATACAACATATAAAATGTACTAAGATGACAGCTGTCGCAGCGATCAAGCTAATATTTACGAAGTATAGTACCCGATACGTTCTATGTACATCAATCAAAAGATGTCTACTGCTAGTTTTGTGCCGTGTAGGAACGGATGTGTTCCTACATGAGGAGAGCAAAGGGAGATATCTCCGCCAGGCGAGGTGGTGTGCCTGGGGTCCGGCCGTGGACCAACCGTGTATGGTTCGTGCTTGCATATATGCTTATGAGCAAGGAAATGTTGATAGTGCATTGTAGATGCTTTGTTAATAGCCTTCTTGCGATGATGGTGCCATCTATCAAGGTGTGAGATGCAATATTGAATAATTTATAGAGAATACTCCATATAGTTTGATAGATGGTTCAGTCTTGAGCTGTGGCAACGTAGTTGTTAGTGGCGGGTACTGCCGTAATAGGCACTCTGCCAATCCCTGGCTCGTTCCCTCAATCGTTTGTTACAACACCCTCGAACAGAAATGAGGTGGTACTGTCACAGCCATACCGTATTACAAGTAGGCGCGCCGGATTAAAAAAATGTCGCTGTTTTGTAATGCGGCTACCTCACGTTCAGTCGGACTGTGGTGGCGATACATTCTACAAAGTGGCATCCAACGTTTAGCTTTATTGTCAGCAAACCGAGTCGGTCGGATGGACGGACAAACGGTTAGGTTAGGTAAGGTTAGCATGTCTTGTTCTACCGTTTTGCGTGGCTCCATCCGACACAGTTTTATTCGGAGTTTTTTTACTCAGTAGTTTTACAAAGCGGCGCACCCGTTTTATGTGAGATAATAAATAATAATACTTACCATCAGGTGAGATAATGCCAAGAGCTTACCAATTGTGAATAAAAATTGCCATGAGTTTATAGATACGGCTATTTATGGCGCATATTTCGATTTTCGCAAGTAAATGAAAACCTATAGGGTACTTCCCGTAGACCTAAAATCATGAAATTTTACAAGAATCATGGAGACCCTTGCTTCTCTAAGGAGTCCGAACTGAATAAAAAAACATTTTTTGACGCTTGCATTGACATCTTTTATTTGTAATGAATAGGTATTATTGTTATGCTTGTGAGGAGAGATGTGGTGGTACGGAACTCTAGGTGCGTGAGTCCAACTCGCACTTGACCGTTTTTTAAATATTTAAGTTTTTTTTTTCTATTTCATTGCGCCTAATTACATATGACCAGAGAAAGTCAACACACAGAGGGTTAAATGACTTTAATAATGCAATTAGTTGCCTAATATATATTTGCATGCCCAAATTAGAGGAATTAAATAAGTATGTATACAATCTCTTGTTATACGGTATTCGGCAAATAAAGATTTATCTTATCTCGTGTGTGTTCATGATTTTGTGTGGCATAACAAATGACGCAGTTTCGCCTCCCCATGTTTCCATGTATTATCGATTCTGATTTCGCAGAGAGAGAGAGAATGTTATTTTCCACGAGAGATTGCTCAATTTAGTTTCGAGGGACGTAAGAGTAGAGGAGGTAAGTAATGGTAAAGAAAAATCGAGTTCTTCCCCCACTACATCATCGACTACATCATCACTTTCCTTCAGGTAAGGTGAAGGCAAACTCACTCAGATTTTGATAGGGATTGATTGTCTTAAACTAATACTGTCTAAAAACAAAAAAAAAATAACGAATATTTGTAATCACATTCTCAAAAACGGCTCTAACGATTTAGATGAAATTTGCCATACGGGAGGATTTTGGGGGCAAAAAACCGATCTAGATAGGTCTTATATCCAGGAAAATTGATTTTTCTGAGTTCTTACGCACATTCGTGTTACGCGCGCAATACTAGGATCGATATTTTAAAAAATCTAATAAGGTACCTCACATACAAATTACATTACATCGACCAATTTTGTGCAATTTAGTTTGGATGGTCCATTTTTTTTCGAGAATTGACTATGGGTTCCTTGGGAAAAGTTGTTCAGTACGATAAGTAGAACCCTCAGTTAACGGGTCCTACACCATTTTTTTACACCTTGTATATGTGGCGGGCAAATTGTATGATTAGTCATTTTACATACGGTCAGGCAAGTTGTATAATTCGTTCTCATGTTAACGGTCAGGCAAAATGTAAAATTCTGTACGCAGATTGTAAAACACGAGCCAGGCAAACTGTAATAATTCGTCCGTATATAAACGGTCAATGCCGAGTCAGACAAATTGTCAAAATGCCATACGGCAGATTGTAGAGCTTGCGAAGCGAGCGATGTTAGGTTCGGTCAGGTTTGATTGATATAATTGTCAAAGAGCCTCCCCGAGGCTCCCCCGCCTTCACCATTATATAATTTGCCTGAAATTTGCCTGACCGTATGTATAATGACAAATTAAAAAGTATATACATACACACACAGGCACAGACACACAACCCCTCTTTCTCTCTCTTCTCTTTTACACACACACACACATATGCACACCACATCACACCTACAACTTACATATGTAGTTTTTGTTTCAGTACATCTCACTTTGAATGCATGCGACTTTAATAGGGTATAATACTTTTTTCATAATGGATTTATAAAATACTAGCTGTTTCCCGCGGCTTCACCCGCGTGGCCCACGTTTCTATGACTTTTCGAGGGTGCGCAGTGCGCGAGCCGCAAGCGGCTCGCGAGCGTGGTAAAAGTAGCCTATGTCTGAATCCAGGTCCTAATCTGTCTACCTACCAAATTTCAGCCAAATTCGTTCAGTAGTTTTTGCGGGAAAGCGTAACAGACAGACAGAGTTCCTTTCACATTTATAATATTAGTAGGGATTTAATAGGTACTTACATGATCGCGGAGCTGGTAAACTGTCTTTGACTCTCACAGGACAGGCTTTCCCTAGTGTGGGGGTCGCAAGTAAACTAATCTTATGTGTCTATTTTTGGAAAATAAACTTTTTATTCTTTATTCTTCATATACAAGCATCCACCATACACGGTTGGTCCACGGCCGGACCTCAGGCTCACCACCTCGCCTGGCGGAGATATCTCCCTTTGCTCTCAAAAGTGGGAACACACCGTTCCTAAAATAATTTTATAAGCCGGGAGCCACACTGCTTGACATACAAACCTAATAATTTGTAAATTTTAATCAAGCCTGGCGTACAATTTATTTTATTAAGATGCTTGATGATTTAAGATTTTCTGGTTATTTTTATTGGCAAAAAAACTTTTAATTTAACTACAAAACCGAAACATCAACCAAAGCGATTCCTAAAAAGTTAGATTCCGCGTGGGAATCGAACCCGCGACCTCCTTACCATAATGCCACGCAGGCTGTTAAGACCTCTTATTAAAACCTCTGATAGGTAAGGCTTAAATCCACACACGGGGGCCAAATACTTCATAAGGCACCCCATACGTGTACAGGATGTACAATTATTTGGTGTGGGACTTATTAGCGTAAAGTTTTTTTATGTGTAGACCTACCAGTTTTACTCATCATACTGAAAAACTTTCCGCAAAGAACCCATTGTAAATAGATTTCATATAATGTAAATATAACTGTGTATATTACTAATACTAGTCTAAGTTCTAGAATAAGTTACTAACACTATTGTGATCCTGGTTGGTCGATAAATAAATTATATTATTATTTTATTAAATTATTATTATAGTCACTTTACAAAAAAAAATGCACAAATTTGGCCATTCAGCTAATCGATTTGTATGAAGAACTTTTTTGTGATTTCAGCAAATTTATAGAACCAAACTTGTTCAGTATGATGAGTAGAAGCACAGATTATTAAATAGTTACTTCGTAACAGATACATCACTCCCATACAAAAGCTTAAATACCTACGCTATATTAGCCTACAAAATCTTAATAATAATACCAGCTGTTTGCAGCGAGAAGAAATGTGCCATAAGTACGCATACAGAGAGTTGAGATTGTTTTGCCCGCCGCGCTACCCACGTGCGAGCGCGTCATCGAGCGAATGTGCTAGGGTTGTACCTATGATGATTTTGGTAATGAAACAAATGTTGTAGAAAATCAATTATTTTATATTTGTCGATCAAAATATATGTTTGAGTTTAATAAAATGATAGATGCATTTTTTCCCTTCCCTGAATTCCCGATTAATAAATTTTAATGTCGAAAATATTCGAAACCTCGTTAATAATTTTAACAAATAATCAAAAGGGAAACAGGAGCAAAGCGGAGAAAAATCAATCAAAGTTGGCTTTTTACTTGAGTTGACGGAGAATTTTATACCTACTATTCATACAAAAACATTCCCCAAGAGTGAGCTTGAATTATTGTTATTTTAAGTGAACGCTAAGTAAAAACGTAACGAAAATAGTTTTTCTCTTACTATCTACAAGTCATAACAAAAAACGGCTTGTGAATGCAAGCTATAGTTTACGAAGTAACTATTTAGTAATCTGTGCTAAGTTCTTGAGATTTTTTCGTTTACATTCGTCCTGGTAATAAGTCAGCTACCGAGTGGCCGGCGCATTACTACTTCTATTCAATGACATACCTACCTAAATCACGACGACGACGCTAGGTACCTACTATGTTCTGACATTAAGTAGGTAACTGTTAATTATATAAAAAAACACATAAATAATACCTGAAATCCTTAATTTAAAACGAATAACATAGTAGGTACCTACCCACCATTGTTTTAAGTTTAAGGAATAAATGATGATAATTTGTAAAGGAATGAGAAAAGGGAATTCGATAAAAACAAAAGTTTTAAAATACTATTAACTTAGGTACCTCTCTCTCGGCAATGAAAAAAATGTCAAATTTTCATTTGTCTTTTGACTGTGATACCCATCCACTGTACAATAATTGCGTGGTTTCGGCATTTCGATAGTCAGAGCGGTTAATGGGACGTGCGAGCACTCAGGCGGGCGTGCGTCAACCTACTGTCCGTTGTATCGTCTCCGATACGCTTAGCGGTAGGCATATAAAGCGTGGCCTTGAGTAAGTGACGGACGCCTGGTAGAAGCCCCAGTTGACGGGACCTACACCAATTTTGTTACATCCTGTATAGGCAGCCATTACCTTTAAGACGTAACCACCTTCAAGAAACTACTTGAACTAGCAGTCTCAAAGGCTTTCACGGAAACTCATGCTGTGCAATAGCTGTATTAAAGGTGCATTAGCGCATATTCGGGGTTTCAAGTTAATCAGAAGCAAAGAGGTTTGCTAGTCTACTCTGCACTCTGGGGAGGACGTGTGACGAAGAGCAAATAATGTAACGTGTACATTAGAGGGTTAACTATTGAACTTAAGGTTCCCAGGCAAAATCGTCTTACGTACAAACTACCTAACAATTCTAATTTCTCGAAAATTAATTGACCGGTTGTAATTAAACTTTTTATATGTAAGTTAACACGAAGGTGTCTTAATTGAACAATTTAGGTTTGCGAAACACTGAATTGAAAAGAAGTTAAGCGCATTTTAAAATTACTATAAAAACTTAAAATCTCAATATTTTTGTGAAAATCTGATTTAATCCTATAAACAGCAGTGAACGTGTTTTGGCTGCTATGACGACGATGATGATTTTTTTCTAAAAAATAAACCATACCCTTACTAGAGTTTCATTTTTTTCTCAATTGCATAAAGTTACATTAGAAGAGGTTTTATAATTATCGAGAAATTTACATTATTAATTTGTTTGCAAGAAGATTTTTGATATTGACTCCTTAAGCGATATTTGGTTCAGGATCCATTAACTGGGGATTCTATCCTCATCGTACTGAATAAATTTGATATGGACTCCTTAAATGATATTTGGTTCAGGATCCACTTACTGGGGATTCTATCCTAACTGTACTGAATAAATTTGATATTGACTCCTAAAGCGATATTTAGTTCAGGATCCATTAACTGGGGATTCTATCCTAATTGTACTGAATAAATTTGATATTGACTCCTAAAGCGATATTTAGTTCAGGATCCATTAACTGAGGATTCTATCCTAATTGTACTGAATAAATTTGATATTGACTCCTAAAGCAATATTTGGTTCAGGATCCACTTACTGGGGATTCTATCCTCATCGTACTAAATAAATTTGATATAGACTTCTAAAGTGAAATTTGGTTTAGGATCCATTAACTGGGGATTCTATCCTAACTGTACTGAATAAATTTGATATTGACTGCTAAAGCAATATTTGGTTCAGGATACACTTACTGGGGATTCTATCCTCATCGTACTAAATAAATTTGATATAGACTTCTAAAGTGAAATTTGGTTTAGGATCCATTAACTGGGGATTCTATCCTAATTGTACTGAATAAATTTGATATTGACTCCTAAAGCAATATTTGGTTCAGGATCCACTTACTGGGGATTCTATCCTCATCGTACTAAATAAATTTGATATAGACTTCTAAAGTGAAATTTGGTTTAGGATCCATTAACTGGGGATTCTATCCTAACTGTACTGAATAAATTTTATATTGACTGCTAAAGCAATATTTGGTTCAGGATACACTTACTGGGGATTCTATCCTCATCGTACTAAATAAATTTGATATAGACTTCTAAAGTGAAATTTGGTTTAGGATCCATTAACTGGGGATTCTATCCTAACTGTACTGAATAAATTTGATATTGACTCCTAAAGCAATATTTGGTTCAGGATCCACTTACTGGGGATTCTATCCTCATCGTACTAAATAAATTTGATATAGACTTCTAAAGTGAAATTTGGTTTAGGATCCATTAACTGGGGATTCTATCCTAACTGTACTGAATAAATTTGATATTGACTGCTAAAGCAATATTTGGTTCAGGATCCACTTACTGGGGATTCTATCATCATCGTACTAAATAAATTTGATATAGACTTCTAAAGTGAAATTTGGTATATGATCCATTAACTGGGGATTCTATCCTAATTGTACTGAATAAATTTGATATTGACTCCTAAAGCAATATTTGGTTCAGGATCCACTTACTGGGGATTCTATCATCATCGTACTAAATAAATTTGATATAGACTTCTAAAGTGAAATTTGGTTTATGATCCATTAACTGGGGATTCTATCCTAACTGTACTGAATAAATTTGATATTGACTGCTAAAGCAATATTTGGTTCAGGATACACTTACTGGGGATTCTATCCTCATCGTACTAAATAAATTTGATATAGACTTCTAAAGTGAAATTTGGTTTATGATCCATTAACTGGGGATTCTATCCTAATTGTACTGAATAAATTTGATATTGACTCCTAAAGCAATATTTGGTTCAGGATCCACTTACTGGGGATTCTATCATCATCGTACTAAATAAATTTGATATAGACTTCTAAAGTGAAATTTGGTTTATGATCCATTAACTGGGGATTCTATCCTAACTGTACTGAATAAATTTGATATTGACTGCTAAAGCAATATTTGGTTCAGGATACACTTACTGGGGATTCTATCCTCATCGTACTAAATAAATTTGATATAGACTTCTAAAGTGAAATTTGGTTTATGATCCATTAACTGGGGATTCTATCCTAATTGTACTGAATAAATTTGATATTGACTCCTAAAGCAATATTTGGTTCAGGATCCACTTACTGGGGATTCTATCCTCATCGTACTAAATAAATTTGATATAGACTTCTAAAGTGAAATTTGGTTTATGATCCATTAACTGGGGATTCTATCCTAATTGTACTGAATAAATTTGATATTGACTCCTAAAGCAATATTTGGTTCAGGATCCACTTACTGGGGATTCTATCATCATCGTACTAAATAAATTTGATATAGACTTCTAAAGTGAAATTTGGTTTATGATCCATTAACTGGGGATTCTATCCTAACTGTACTGAATAAATTTGATATTGACTGCTAAAGCAATATTTGGTTCAGGATACACTTACTGGGGATTCTATCCTCATCGTACTAAATAAATTTGATATAGACTTCTAAAGTGAAATTTGGTTTATGATCCATTAACTGGGGATTCTATCCTCATCGTACTGAATAAATTTTTCTAGAGCAATCATAGAGTTAACTCTATTTGACTGTCAATTAAAAATTCAATAAAAACACGACAGCATTAAAACATTATCTCTCTTTTTTTGAAAGTTGAGTGAAATGATTCCCATGTCACTTACAGGATCAGGACAGATCTATCGACGAATCGTAATCTAAAATCTATTAAGCCGTATAAAAGATATCGTGGAATAAAGAAACATACATACATACACACATACATACATACTTTGGACCTAATAAACAATGCACTCCTTTTTACAATACAATAGTTTAAAAAAAAGACCGTCCATAAAAATAAATCAATAAGCTGATCAAATAATATGAATGACGAATCCATTTGTTGTATAGGGGAAAGTTTTTAAAGGTTCCGTACCTAAAGGGACCCTATTGCTAAGACTTCATAATCCGTCCGTCTTTCTGTCCGTCTGTCACCAGGCTGTATTTCAAGAACCGTGGCAGCTAGACAGTTGAAATTGTCACAGATGATGTATTTTTGTTGACGCTACAACAAAAAATTAGAAAAAGTGAATAATTGAAAACGCTAAACATGATAAAAACCGACTTCCATCGCAACAACTTCGTACATTTTTGCATTATTATTTTTGGTTTTTGTTAATTTTCTAATAAAGTACTACACTGATTTTCATAAAATTTATATTATACCACACGGGAAGCACTTGCTTTCAAATCAAAAGAGAATCATAAAATCGGTTCACCCAGTCAAAAGTTCTGGAGTAAAACACATACAAAAAAACATACAGTCGAATTGAGAACCTTTTTGGAAGTCGGTGAAAAATAAGGGGCGTCTCCATACAAAAAAGGGTTTTTTTTTTTTTTATTCACAATTGGTAAACCCAAAGAAAACAAAACATAAAGAAACTAGCGCCATCTAGTATAATTGTACGGAACCCTTTAAGCGCGGTTCTGATTCGCACTTTACTGTTGTTGTACTTTTAGTTTAGAGTAGAATGCCCAGTTAATGGCTCTTGCAACAATTTTGTTCAGCCTGTAGGCACATTCTGCAGCCTAGCTTAGTGCTAAACCGTTTTAAATGATAGTTTAACATTACTAAGTCGCTTTAAATATTTTTTTTTACACCATTTTCCTTAATCTTTAAAACCAGACATATAAAATAACCTGGAAATCCTTGGGGGAGGCCTTTGTCCAGCAGTGGACGTCCTTCGGCTGATATGATGATATAAAAAAATAAGTGGCAAAAACCAAAGGTTGTAAATTTAAGGGTTGATGTAAGGGTCGAGTAGAATACAGGAAAAAAGGTGTAAAAAAATATTTGGACTTATATGTAAACCGATTTTAATAGGAATGGGAGGTATATTTTTACTATTTTAACATTAAAATTTTTAAATTAAATCGTACATTTTCAGAAACGTATTTTTTGTGTCATTAGGTTTGGTCAGCAGCCAACAAGGCGAAGTGGCGCGGGAAACGCGCGGGAGATCTACCAATTCACACTTTCATGCAGTCATCATCATCATCATCATCATATCAGCCGAAAAAACGTCCACTGCTGGACAAAGTCTCCCCCAAGGACTTCCACGACGACCGGTCCTGCGCTGCCCGCATCCATCGGCTTCCCGAGATCTTTACCGGTATTCATGCAGTATTGCCATTTATTAATCACGCTTGTAACCCACATCATATTAGCTCATATACGTCCCCACCGAGGGGCTCGAGCCTACCCTGAATTAGGGCGATCGGGCCTTAGTCAACCACGCGGGCCCAGTGCAGGTTAGTCGACTTCACACACAACCTTCCAGTTATAACAGAAACAAAAAGTGACAAAAAGCATTTTTTTCGAGTCCGAAAAACTGTCTAGAGGCACAAATACATTTTCTTTGTTACATCAAAATATAAGCAGTTTTTTGTATAAAAGAGAAAATTTAATTTTAGCTACTCAGCAACTACAACAAATTAAAGACCATAATATAGATGCTATTTGTCTAACTGAACATTTTGTTGAGTCTGGGGATGAAAAATACTTACAGCTAGATGGTTATTTATTGGCTGATTCGTACTGTAGAAAAAAGAGTGGCAAAAAGAGGGAAAACAGCAAACGGGGCGGGTGCTGTATCTTCCTTAGAAATGGAATTGAGTTTAAGGCTCTAGATTTGAAATCACTTTGTGCTGCTCATGTATTTGAGTGTAGCGGGGTTTTGTTGACATATTTTAATATAATTATAATTTGTATCTATAGAGTTCCTTGTAAAATTGAAATTCCTATATTTTTTGACAAGTTAGACGCGTTATTGAAAAAAATTTCAAATAACAAAAAACGAAAGATAATTTTATGTGGTGATTTTAATATTGACATTTTACCTGAGAATAAAGATAAAAGCAATGCTAATTATTTTATTAGACTTCTAAATTCTTACAATTTCCACCCTCAGATACATGAACCCACCAGAATCACAGAGAATTCAAAAACTTGCATTGATAACATTATATGTAATTTTAAGAGACTTAACACTGAGGTACATGAACTAGCTTTATCGGACCACACGGCTCAATCTCTAACTTTACAAACAAATAAAAAAGCTATTCTTCATTTTTGGTACACTAGAAGACGAGATTATTGCCAGTATAATGTTGAAAAATTTATAGAATGTCTGGGTGAACTTTCTTTTTCAGAAATATATTCTCAAACTGATATTAATATTGCTTATAATGAATTTATTGACCTATACAAATTGTTCTACGAACTGTGTTTCCCATATATAAAAATAAAAATTAAAAGAGTTAACAAACAAAAATGGTTAACCAAAGGTATTTTAGGATCTAGTAAGATAAAAAGAAGTTTATATATCTATGTAAAACGAAAGGGACATAAGTCTAAGCAGCATCGGTATGATACCTATAATACACTACTACGTAGGTGTGTCAGAACGTCACAAAAAAACCAAAATAGAAAAATAATCGAGGCTGCTAAAAATAAATGTAAAGCATCATGGCAAATAGTTAAGAATTACTCAGGTACAAATATTTTCCCGGAATTGATTACATGTCTTCAGGAAAACGGTGAATCAGTCAGTGATCCATACGAAATAGCAAAAAGCTTTAATAACTACTTCATAGATTCGCTTCCCAGAGACCATGAAAATCAAAATGGCAGTGTTGATAGGAATATAAATTCAAATCCACAATCAATTTTCATATCTCCTGTAACAGAAAAAGAACTAATTGGTGTAATAAAGTCCTTAAAGAACACTATCTCTGTAGGATATGATACAATTTCTACTCAAATTATAAAGAAATCGAGTAGTCTGATCGTTCGTCCTTTTTTGCACATTGTCAATCTGTCATTTGAACAAGGAGAGTTCCCGAAAAAACTAAAATTTTCTATTATAAAGCCCTTACATAAGACAGGTGATCGGAAAAACGAAGTAACTACAGGCCAGTGACATTGATACCTATTTTTTCCAAAATATTGGAAAAAGTCATGTTTACCAGGCTTATGGATTTTTCAGATCAAAATAATTTAATTGTTAATGAGCAAAACGGCTTTCGCAAAGGTAGGTCCACTAATCTTGCAATGTATCAGCTATTACAACCAATACATCAATGTATAGATAACCGCCGTCGCATATGTTCTCTATTTACTGACATGTCGAAGGCTTTTGACTGTGTGGATCATAGCCTGTTATTAAATAAGCTAGAGAAATACGGTGTCCGGGGGAATGCACTAAACTGGCTAAAAACATACCTCACGGAGAGACATCAATGTACTGAAATTAGTAACCTATGCGCCAAAACGAAAACAATCATAAATGTAAGATCAGAATACAGAACCAGTGATAGAGGAGTCTCTTCTATTCTTGTTCTACATCAATGATCTCCCAAAAAGTACGTCCAATCAGGTAGTTCTATTTGCCGACGATAGCACAATAATTATCAAAGCTAACTCTATGGAAGAATATGAATCTGAAATAAATAAATCTCTGAGTGATATTGCTCGATGGATGAGCTGCAATAAGTAGCACATAAACGTATCTAAGACAAACATAATGCAGTTTCATTCGTACTACAGGCAACCAGTAGAGTTGAGTATCACCTACAAAGATGTATCTGTACAAGAAGTGAATCAGACAAAATTTTTGGGCCTTTTGCTTGACACAAATTGCAGTTGGAAACCGCACATTCAGAACGTATGTGATAGACTATCGCGCTTCACATATCCTTTAAGACGATTAGTAAGTTGTGCGTCAGAAGGCGCCGGGCTTATGGCTTACTTTGGTTATGTCCAGTCCATACTAAGCTATGGACTAATATTCTGGGGCCACTCGAAGGATTTTCCTCATGCATTCATAGCCCAAAAACGTTGCGTCAGAGCTATTGGTGGAATCTCGCAAAGAGATTCATGCTTTCCTCTTTTTGCTCGTTATAAAATTTTACCTTTGCCGTGTCTTTATATAAAGGAGGTTGTTATGTTTGTTAAGAAACACATGTTTCTATTTGAATCGACAAGTAAACTAACCAGTAAACTTAACTGGAACTTAAGGCGCAGTCATAAACTTCTACACTCGCATCACCCTAAGACAACTTTTTATCGGAAAAGCATTTACTACATGGCAGTAATATTGTACAATAACCTACCTCATAGTTTTAAGCAGCTTAATGACTACTGTTTTAAAAAAGCAGTTACAGAATGGTTGCTGTCTAAACTCTTTTATAGTGTGCGAGAATTCATAGAAAATAAGGGAAAATTGTAATTTCATGCTACTGATTTATTTTTATTAATTATTGACAATTTAATGAATTGATTTAATTAATTGCTTTTTTTTTGACATACATTGTTGTTGCTAACTTTATATTGTACGCCTGTTAAGGTATATCATAGTGAGCTTACCATACACAATAACATCTTATTTTATAACCTGTGATAAATGCCATAAATGATTTCTGATTTCTGATTCTGATTTTCGCAGGCGTGTGCAGGTTTTCTCACGATGTTTTCCTTCACCATAAGAGCGTCGGATATTAGTACATATGCCATCGAAATTCGAAAACACATTGGTAACCGACATAGCTCTTATAATTTCTAAACCTGAAGTTCTCGAGTGGTGACCGCGCACCGGAAGACGTAGCGTAGGAATTCTCCCACTCAGTGGAACGACGACCTCAAGAAGGTCGCGGGTGTGGGCAGGGCAGGAACGTTCGATGCGGAAATTCTTGGAGGATGCCTTTGTTAAGCAGTGGACATACCTTTGGCCTGACATGATAATGATGATAAAATATACTTACAGCTGGGTATCAGCATCCTTGGGAAGTTGTACCGCATCAGTTCCCTGGAGAGCTGGCAGCGGCTGAAGACCCTAGCATGCGCCACCACTGAGGAGACAAGCGCTAAGGCTACCAGGACCTGCATCAGCTGCCTTGACCGTTGCATTCTAGAGAAGACATAACTGGTTTTAGAAGAGAAAATTTAAATGTTTTCCACGTAGGAAGGTGCGGCTGACAGGTAAAACTTAGCGCATCCAAGCGAAAACCTACCATAGGGAACTACCATAGCTCACAGAATCGTTAAACTTAGTAAACTTGCTAAAAGGTCACGGGAAGTCGATGAATTCGGGCGGCGCAAAAACGGTCTTTGTGGAAATCCTTGTCCAGTAGTGGATATTTTTGTAAAAATCCTTGTCCAGCAGTGGATATCTTTGTGGAATCCTTGTCCAGCAGTGGAAATCTTTGTGGAAATCCTTGTCCAGCAGTGGATATTTTTTGCTGATATGACGACGATGAAGCCAAAATGATCACTGCTTTTCTGTTAAAATAACAACGTACGGCAAATGTACCAATGTGTTTTTAAAACTTTACTCACTGATTGCTTTAACGGTGAAGGAAAACATCGTGAGGAAACCTGCAGACACCTGCGAAGAAGCTCGAAGTTTGTGTGTGAAGTCGACCAACCCGCACTGGGCCTGCGTGGACTAAGGCCCGATCGTCCTAATTCAGGGTAGGCTCTAGCCCCTCGGTGGGGACGTATATGAGCTGATATGATAATTATATCAAAATGGATTTGCCATGTTTTGAATTGTTGAGCCCATTGTGTGACTGAGAAAAAAACAAAAATATGTCATAACACTCATGCAACCTACGTGATGCATGACCAGCGTGTTTTTACCCGACTGCTAAAAAAAAAGAGTAAAGGATTTTTGGAAGTATGTATGTACCTATGTCTGATTCTTTGGCTGAGCCTGTAGCTTAAACAATTTGATGAATTATGAAATGCGAAGTGTAGTTGGATTCGTCTTGATCCCGAAAGTGACATAGGATACATTTTAACCCAACTGGCCAAAGAAGAGGGTTAATGTTTTTATACTGTTGTTACAGCATCATCTAACCTGTTACTCCTTTTTATGCTGTTGTTACAGCATTATCTAACCTGTAACTCCTTTTTATGCTGTTTTTACAGCATCATCTAACTTGTAACTCCTTTTTATGCTGTTGTTACAGCATCATTTAACCTGTAACTCCTTTTTACGCTGTTGTTACAGCATCATCTAACCTGCAACTCCTTTTTATGCTGTTGTTACAGCATCATCTAACCTGTAACTCCTTTTTATGCTGTTGTTACAGCGTCATCTAACCTCTAACTCCTTTTTATGCTGTTTTTACAGCATCATCTAACCTGTAACTCCTTTTCTATGTTCGTCTCGTAACGCCTACCTTACTATCGATGTACAATATGTAAAGTTCATTTGTCTTACACAAAATTACCACAGACGGCGCCTGATTAACATTAGTATATAAAAACACTTGACTGAGTTGTTTCGTCTATTATCAATCTGCACCTACCGAACAAAATAAAAAACGTATCTGCATTATCAAGACGTTTTTTCTATTTCTTGGTCTTTCTAATGAGCCCGATACTATTCCTCTGCTGTAAGTTGGTGAGGAATTGGGAATCCTGCAGATTCCAAGAGATGCTGCAGCATCAGGTCAAGGTTATCATGGTGTTACAATATTATTAAAATTATTACAGTTATTACAGGCATCAAATTTCGACTCGATCGGACCGGTATAAGATTCCACATTCCTTCGTCACCTAGATAAGAGCTGGTGATCTTTAAACGGCTGAAAAGATCATCATAAATTATAGCTGTAAACCACCTCGAATACGTCAGCTCTCAAACAAAAAAACTGCATCAAAATCGGTCTATTCGTTTAAAAACTACGATGCCACAGACAGACGCACAGATACACACGTTAACTTCATATCACCCCTCTTTTTGCGTCACAGTTCTTCTCATAAACAGAGCTTTTGCATTTTGGTACCGACAATCGCGTAAGGTCTCTGTTTCATAGCCTAGGATGCTGTCCAGCATTTTTACAGAGATTTAGAATACTTTTGACAAAAGTACCTATTTTACAAAGATTTAGAAGACTTTTGACAAAATTACCTATTTTACCAAGATTTCGAATAATTTTGACAAAAGTACCTATTTTACAAAGATTTGGAATACTTTTGACAAAAGTACCTATTTTAAAAGGATTTGGAATACTTTTGACAAAAGTACCTATTTTACAAAGATTTGGAATAATTTTGACAAAAAGTACCTATTTTACAAAGATTTGGAATACTTTTGACAAAAGTACCTATTTTACAAAGATTTGGAATAATTTTGACAAAAGTACCTATTTTACAAAGATTTGGAATAATTTTGACAAAAGTACGTATTTTTCAAAGATTTGGAATTCTTTTGACAAAAGTACCTATTTTACAAAGATTTGGAATTCTTTTGATAAAAGTACCTATTTTACAAAGATTTGGAATACTTTTGACAAAAGTACCTATTTTAAAAGGATTTGGAATACTTTTGACAAAAGTACCTATTTTACAAAGATTTGGAATAATTTTGACAAAAGTACCTATTTTACAAAGATTTGGAATTCTTTTGACAAAAGTACCTATTTTACAAAGATTTGGAATAATTTTGACAAAAGTTCCTATTTTAAAAGGATTTGGAATACTTTTGACAAAAGTATCTATTTTACAAAGATTTGGAATAATTTTGACAAAAGTACCTATTTTACAAAGATTTGGAATTCTTTTGACAAAAGTACCTATTTTACAAAGATTTGGAATACTTTTGACAAAAGTACCTATTTTACAAAGATTTGGAATACTTTTGACAAAAGTACCTATTTTACAAAGATTTGGAATACTTATGACAAAATACCTATTTTACAAAGATTTGGAATACTTTTGACAAAAGTACCTATTTTACAAAGATTTGGAATGCTTTTGACAAAAGTACCTATTTTACAAAGATTTGGAATGCTTTTGACAAAAGTACCTATTTTACAAAGATTTGGAATACTTTTGACAAATTACATTAGTTGCATCTGTTAAGTTACCCTACAGGTGAGACCGTGTATTAGGATGTATCCGTGTTTTTATTAAAAATGAGTATTTAATAAAAAAAGTTTCCCATACAAGAAACGTGTTTTATAAAAGGTTTTTCGTTATTTTAAAAATGGTAATTCATATGTAGGTACAAGCTATAACTCTGTGTGATTAAAGAACTAATTCTAAAATACAACAAAACAACAAATAATAAAAACCGGCTAAGCGTGAGTCGTATTTGCGCTAAGGAGTCCAAACTGAATGAAGAAAATCTGTCGCTCATATTAATGTCTTTTGTTTAAAATTAATAGGTATAGGTTGTGCAGAGAGGTGTGGTGCTACGGAACCTTCGATGCGCGAGTTGATCATTTTTCAAATTATTTTTAACATGGAGCAATAGCAAACAAAGCCAGAGGATTGTACCTACTACAAGAAAGAGCTATTAAGACACTATTTCACGACGAGACTAAGGAAGATGCGGTCGTTATGCCAGGCGAGACTATTAAAGCTGCATTCAGAAATTCTACTCGTGTTTGGCACTAGTTGACGCTCGCAACTTTGTTTGTCTGGAATTTTAAAACAGCTTTTTATCACATCTGTTCAAAAAGAGCTGGTTGGTTCCTAGTAAACTCAGACCAAAATAGTGATTTCAATTTGGAATGTGGATATTGTTTGTAAATGTTCCAATCGCAAAAGAGATCTCAGATTTGGTTGGTTCTTCGTAAACAGGGAACAAAATACTTCTTTAATCCCTAGGGACTAAAAGTGATATTAATTTGGAATGTGGATATTGTTTGTAAATGTTCCAATCGCAAAAGAGATCTCAGCTTTGGTTGGTTCTTCGTAAACGGGGACCAAAATAGCTCTTTAATCCCTAGGGACTAAAAGTGGTTTCAACTTGGAATGTGGACATTGTTTGTGAATGATCGAATCACCAAATAGATCTCAGCTTCGATTTTTGTTGCCATCACAATGACTACTAAAAAGACGCACAAACCATTGAAGTATTATTGACGCTAGTGATATTTCTTCAATGGCACAAACGCACTTTATCGTCTGGAATAGGCTTACGATATTTTAGATAACGTTTTTTTTAAAAATTTTATCAAACCTCTTGGACATACACACACTTCTATGTTCATATTAAATATCTTACGGCTTTGTTTGAATTAACAACTATTATTACACAGATAAATGAGCCCTGTTTTAATTATTCGCCAGCTAATTGGTAGTTTTCTGTTTTCCATCTCTGAAAATTTACAATTTTGTCCTCCGTTTTCATAAAACAAACGTAAACTTTTGGAATAATTATTCGTAAAATTCTTGCTGTGTATACTTATATAGGTAGGTGATGATGATACTATCTCGACGTGGTCTTGTACTTTTGTGGCCCGTTTGATTTAATTTTTATTAATCTAATAGGTCACCAATAGGATGTTTATCACTTTTAAGGTTTTCGTACACCCAAAGCAAAGTATGTATATTAGTACTAACATACAGTATGGACACTCCCTGCCGCTCTCTAGATTCCGACCTCAACCCCTCGACACCCAAATACAGATTGGTTACAGTTTGGTTGTCAAACGTATAGGATTTCGTCGTGATATTGTTTGCACCGTTATTTATTTTTAGAAATGTCATTTCACGACCATTGTATGCAGTGTCCTGGATGTCCCAAAGGGTGACCAATAGGACCCTAATGCTAACTGCTATTGCTAAGCCTCTGCTGTCCGTATGTTCGTCTGTTTTTATGCAGTCGAGTTCTTAATTTTTAATAAATTCGTTTAGTTGTCAAAGTTAGTAAACAAGGAACGTTTCCGTGCTTTGTAAGGCCCCTCAAGCCGTTGGTAACTATTGCTATTACCAGGTTGGAGTCGCTAAGCCGTGTCAGATGCCTTATAGGCGGCTTGAATAACCTTTTGAATGTAGGGCTCGTCACTGGCCCTATAATCTCCACCAACGGACTTGGCCCCTCAGAGAACCATGGCATGGTTGAACCAACGGTTTTCTAGTTAGACAAAAGTCCCGTGCCAACAGAAATTGGAATAATGTGCCTCGGCAATAGGTACGTTAATGGGTTGTGGACGACGAAACAAGAAAAACCTTGGTTTTTAACTTTTTTTACCTTAATCTTTTGCATAGAGCGTCGTCGGTGGCATAATGGCTAGGGCCGCTATCTCCTGTCCGTACGCGAGGTCGTAGTTCGAATCCTGCCACGTACCAGTGTGTTTTCGAATTTCAATTTCATATGTACGTTTTATTCGACGCTCTTACGGTGAAGGAAAACATCGTGAGGAAACCTGCACACACCTGCTGTTATGCGTTCTACTTTCATTCAATCTCTTTTCATTCCATCTATTTCTTTTTCACGCATGCGCTGACATTTCATTCGTAAATAAAATCATCTTTCAATATATTCACTAACATTTTAAACTAAAACACTGAAATAATAAACACTAAAAATAACCGGAAATACTAACTTTTGAAATGATACCTTCTTTTTACTCTGAGACCCATCGCGGGTAAGAAATAATTATGTTTTTGTTGATATATTGTAAATTTAATGTGTGTAATATGCTTTTTTAATCCTTATGTATTTACTTTTTAGGTCTTTTATCCTTATTACAATAAATCACGTAAGCACGAATGGAATATTTAAAAATCCACAACCTACGCCTACTTCTACCGTCGTGCTACACACCTGCGAAGAAACTCGAAGGTTGTGTGTGAAGTTGACCAACCCGCACTGGAACCGCGTGGTCGACTAAAGCCCGATCGCCCTAATTCAGGGTAGGCTCGAGCCCCTCGGTGAGGACGTATATTAGTTGATATGATTAATCTTATGCATTAACATGTTACAACCAATTATACTGAAATTGATCTCTATAGCCATTCTAGAACTTTAACATTTTAGAGGTTTGAATATTCGATAATGAAAACTTGGAAGTTGTATAACTGGATTATGGCTAAAGCGATGTCGACGTCACTATATTAAAGACCAACCGCAGGCTTTTAGGAGTTTTTGGGTTCAGGTTTTAGCGGAGGCAGTGGCGTGGAGTAGAGGCATATTCCATTTGTCCATATAGAGATGTTTGTAGTAGTTTATTCGATGTATATAGGGAAAACGCGGAAAAGTTCATTATTCAACTATGCTTGTTTGATGTCAGTTCATTATTCAACTATGCTTGTTTGATGTCAGTTCATTATTCAACTATGCTTGTTTGATGTTAGTTCATTATTCAACTATGCTTGTTTGATGCCAGTTCAATATTCAACTATGCTTGTTTGATGTTAGTTCATTATTCAACTATGCTTGTTTGATGTCAGTTCATTATTCAACTATGCTTGTTTGATGTCAGTTCATTATTCAACTATGCTTGTTTGATGTCAGTTCATTATTCAACTATGCTTGTTTGATGTCAGTTAATTTTATATTACTTTTGTTATTTTCTTTCAAAAACATTGAAGTATCTACCCATGAGAATAACTATACTTAAGGCCATCATCAGTTAAAAATAATTCATCATCATCATCATCATCATATCCGCTCATGTAAACGTCCCCACCGAGGGGCTCGAGCCTACCCTGAATTAGAGCGATCGGGCTTTAGTCGACCACGCGGGCCCAGTGCGGGTTGGTCAACTTCACACACAACCTTCGAGTTTCTTCGCAGGCGTGTGAAGGTTTCCTCATGATGTTTTCCCTCACCGTAAGAGCGTTGGATAAACGTACATATGAGATCGAATTTCGAAAACACATTGGTACGTGGCAGGACTCGAACCACGACCTTCCGGATACGAGGTAGCGGCACTTGCCATTGCGCCACCGACCGAAAAATAATTACTCGCTGAGTACGCGCTCAAATTTTTAATAAAAAAAAAAAAAGAAAAAAAAACATCATCATATCAGCCGAAAATTTAAAATGATAAAAATTAAGAATGGGTACTATATTTTATTTGCAAACTATCAACCCTGTGACTTAAACACTTGTATTTACAGATGGCATACATTATAAAAGTGGCCAAAGATATTATGTAAGTACAGCGTATATTTCACAGACTTAATAAATTTATTTGTTTAATTTTTTTATTAAAGTATGTAATCAGCGAGTAATTACTCATCTTATGGCGGTCTTAGTTATATATTAGGCGGTGTAACTTATCCTAGTTACATAGGATGATCCCCTAAAAACATCACCACCATCGAGCTGGTCTAATGATAAGAGAAAAAATATATTGGTATATTACCTGTTAACTGCTATAGGACTTCAACTCGTCCTACTGAACAACTTGCCTCATGGGACCCATAGTCAATTCGCTATGCCGTTAAGAAAATAAGACAGTTAACGGATGTAGATACTTCGAGACTAGTGTATTTTAGTTACTTCCATAGTATAATGTCTTATGGCTGATATAGAAACTATTTTCATCCTGCAGAAAAGAGCTATCCGCGCAATCTACCAGATGCGATCTCGTGAGTCATTGTAACGATTCTGTAGAATAAGTTCAAAGAAATCAATATTTTAACTGTTGCTAGTCAATTTATATATGAAAACATTATGTACGTTCGTAAAAAAATACATTTATTTCCTAAAAACAGTGACAGGCATAATTTGAATTTAAGAAATGTAACTAAAATAGATATAGCCTTTTCGAGACTGAGTGAGGTTAAAAAGTCATTTGTGGGGCAGTGTATAAGATTCTACAATAAAATTCCAGAAAATGTAACTTGTTTGTCAGAGAACAAATTCAAGACCCATGTCAAAAAATGCTTGTGCTGCTCTAGAGGATATTATAAAATAATAGATTATGTAAATGATAAGATATATATGTTGATTCTATAACAAATACCATTACCTGAGACTGTAATCTGAATCATGACATTATTTGTAATAAACAATATTATTTTTTGTTTTGACTATATAAAAGTGTGTGTAAGCACCTATTTAAAATAAATTATTTTGAAATTAATTAAATTTCTAAAAAAATTGGACTCTTAATGCAAACCAATCAGCTGTTTAGCGAATTTTATGCAGTTTGTATGGGGGCGTAATTTGTTTTTACAGAATTGGCTATGGATTCCTTGGGGAAAGTTGTTCAGCGTGATGAGTAGAAGTCCCAGTTAACGATGCCTGCACCAATTTTGTTACACCCTATATAGATATCCATCAGTAGTTCTAAGAAGTTTAGGTAGGCACTTTATTTTCTACTGGCTGTCCAGGCGAACTTCGTACCGCCTCACACTACACTAGACTACACTACACTACACTACAGTACATTACAATACACTACACCACACTACCGCTACCGCTACCACTACACTACTACTACCACTACCACTACCACTAAATTACCACTACCACTACACACCACTACCACTAAACTACCACTTTTAGTTAGTGAATGCACCTACATATAATATAACAAAATTAGTTAGTTAACACAACCACAACCACTACACCACTACTACACTACTCCTACACTACCACTATACTACCACTACCATTACCACTACCATTACCAGTCCCATTACCACTACTACTACCACTACCACTACACTAACACTACCAATACCAATACCACTACCACTACCCTACTTTTTAAGCTATTGCATAGCTTTGTAGGAACACAGGTGCGATCCCGCTGACCGTGCAATTATGTGCCCGCCGGCAGCGACGCGCCTGAACCCTCCAGTCGTCTCCAGTCACTTGACTCGTTAGCTCACGCGTAGCCCGTTGAGCTATTTCTTTAGTAAAGTGTGTCAATAAATCAAAGTGGATTTAATAAGTATTTTATTACTGCACTGCCCTTCTGAGATAACATAGACAGTACCCACCACCACTACATGCATACGGTACATTGGTGACCCCAGTTATGAACATTTTTTTTAAGTGCAGTGTAATAGGAGACGACTCGCCCTATCGTAGGGCTAGGCAAGAGCTAACGAGCAAAAAAATTTAACTTTCGCGTCGTCGAAAACAAAGACAGTTAAGTGTGATCATGTCTACAACCAGTGAAAATCAAGGAAACTTGCCGCCGCAGAACCAGGCGCCCGGGCAGCAAGTAAAGCCCGACACCGCATCAGGGGTTCCGTATTTAAATATGGACTTGGCAGCAGTCTCACTGACAGCGAGGATTCCAGAATTCTGGGTGGACCAGCCTCGTTTGTGGTTCCTTCAAGTTGAAGCAGTTTTGGCCCCACAACACCTCAGTGACCAGGCAAGGTACGATTTAGTTATCGGAAAATTAAACAAAGATGCGATTAGCCAGATTACCAGTTTATTGATAAATCCACCGTCTACCGGAAAATTTGAAGCATTAAAATTAAAGTTACTTAATATATATGAGGAATCCGCATCTAGACAGCTCCAGAAATTGTTGAGTGAAATGGATTTAGGCGACCAAAAGCCTTCACAGCTCCTGTATAGGATGCGTGCACTGGCGCGCGAGAAAATCCCAGACGAAACCCTAAGAATACTTTGGCAGAGTCACTTACCGTCAGCTACGAGAGCCGTGTTAGCCGTAGCAGACAGTAAAGATTTAGATAACTTGGCAGCCACCGCAGATAAAGTAATGGAGACATCTAGGCCTATGCAAATCAACGAAGTTACGACTCACCCCACGCCGTCCTCGTCCACATCAACGGAGAGTGGAATGTTATTGGCCGAGATAGCCAAACTAAACTTAAGAATTGCAAATTTAGAACAGGACAAACCCAGACCACCCCAATGCCATTGCTCACATAGAGGTCGGTTCCGCTCCAGGGGCAGAGGGTTCCGTCGACCTTTCAACCGGCGTTCGAGGTCACGTGATTCCAGCGGAGGTTCCCGTCGTTCGGCGGAAGATCCCGACTGGTTATGCCCATACTATTTCCGCTACAGAGAAAAGGCATACAGATGTGTTCTCCCATGTGCGTGGAAGAAACAGGAAAACTAGACCAGGTGCAGGCTTTGGCGGATGTCTGTACCATCACCCCCGCACACCGCCTATGTTTAACAGATTCAAATAGTGGACTTCGTTTTTTAATAGATACCGGTGCAAATGTGTAAGTGTTACCCGTTCAAAACATAAGAAAATCAGTGAATTCGTGTGAAAGTTCTGATTACAAATTATATGCCGCGAACGGCACGGAAATTAAGACTTTTGGTGTAAAGACTTTAGAATTGAATTTTGGTTTAAGAAGAGCATATAAATGGACATTTGTTATTGCAGACATTAAGCAACCGATTTTAGGCGCAGATTTTTTGTCAAATTATGGTTTATTAGTCGATTTAAAGTCACGAAAACTAATTGATAATATCACAAACATGAATGTCATTGCTTCCGTAGTATGTTACAACGAACCGTCAGTAAAAACAGTGGATGAAAATCACCCCTTTCACTCTTTGTTACAAAAATACCCAGATTTAACAAAACCGATTTCTTTTAAAGAGACCCCAAATCACAACGTAACTCACCATATAGAAACTGAAGGTCCTCCAGTTCACGCTCGCACTAGACCTTTACCTCCCCAGAGGTACCAAAAAATAAAAGAAGAGTTCCGTACCATGCAAGAACTAGGTATTTGTAGGCCGTCCAAGAGTTCATGGGCAAGCGCTTTGCACGTTGTCCCAAAAAAGAATGGAGAATTGAGACCTTGCGGAGATTATAGGCAGCTTAATAAAATTACTAAACCAGATAGATACCCGATTCCCAGGTTGCATGACTTTACGTATAATTTGGCCGGAAAGAAATATTTTTCAAAAATTGACATTAATAGAGCTTACCATTTTATTCCTGTAGCCGAGCAGGATATAGATAAAACTGCGATAATTACCCCATTCGGATTATATGAATTTCCTAGAATGACCTTCGGATTACGTAACGCAGCACAAACGTTTCAGAGATTCATGGATTCCACGGTGCTCCAAGGACTTAATTTCATTTTCTGTTATTTAGATGATATTTTAATAGCCAGCAGCACAGAGGAAGAGCACAAGGAACACCTGGAGACAGTCTTCTCAAGACTTAACGAGTTTGGCATCACCATAAACATAGCAAAGTGCAGTTTCGGTAAGTCAAAATTAGAATTTTTAGGACACGAAGTCTCGGAAGCAGGAACTCGGCCGTTGGAAGACAAGGTCAAGGCCATCATGGAGTTTCCACGTCCCGAAACAGTTCAAGGACTCCGTCGCTTCCTAGGTATGGTCAATTTTTACCGCTCGTACATACCTAACGCCGTAACATCTCAAATGGAACTAAATAAATTTTTACATAATGCCAAAAAGAATGACAAAACCAAAATTAACTGGACAGAGAAATCCATCGAAGCTTTTGAAGAATGTAAATTGAGCTTAAAAAACGCTACGATATTAGAACATCCCCATTATGACGCACCCCTGGCGTTAATGTGTGATGCGTCAGGCGAATGCGTAGGCGGAGTTTTACAACAGAAAATAGGTAATAATTGGAAACCTTTAGGTTATTTTTCGAAAAAGATTTCAGAAGCTCAAAGAAAATATAGCACTTATGATAGAGAGTTACTAGCAGTCTATTTAGCAGTAGTACATTTCAGAAAATTGTTCGAGGGTCAAACGTTAATAATTTTTACCGATCATAAACCTCTAACTTATGCATTTAAAAACTCAGTCAGTAACAAAGAGACGCCACAACGGACAAGGCAGCTTATGTTCATCAGCGAATTTACCACTGATATCCGATACATTACAGGTAAGAATAATATAGTTGCAGATAGTCTTTCCCGAGTAGACACAATAACGTGTCCCACAGCGATCGAGTACGACAAAGTTGCCGAAGCGCAGAAATCCGATGACTACATTACACAGGAAAGGTATAACAATAACAACGATAGCAGTGTAAGTATAAAAAAACTGTTCTTACCTACAGGAAATGATGAAATTCATTGCGAGGTTTCAACGAACAATGCCAGACCCTACCTACCAAAAAGTTTTAGAAGGTTAGCTTTCGATTCAGTTCACAACCTTAATCATTGTGGAATTAAGATAACACAGAAATTAGTGACTTCCAAATATTTTTGGCCAAATATGAACAAAGACGTAAGACATTGGGCAAAGACTTGTATACATTGCCAAAAAGCCAAAATCAGTAGACATACTTTTTCAAAATTCGAAAAATTTTCAGAAGTAGGTCGTTTCGAACACGTACACGTAGACTTAATTGGTCCGTTACCAATTTCAAAAGATGGCTATAGATACTGTGTTACCATAATAGATAGGAAAACCCATTGGCCAGAAGCTTTCCCTGTTCAGGAAATTACAGCGGAATGCGTAGCAAAAACAATTTACGAGGGATGGATAGTGCGTTATGGCTGCCCTATAAAGCTCACGTCAGACCAAGGAAGACAATTTGAAAGTAATTTGTTTAGCGAGTTAATGAAATGTATGGGTATACAGAAAAATAGAACTACCCCTTACCATCCCCAAAGTAATGGAACGGTAGAGCGTTGGCACCGTTCATTGAAATCCGCCCTTAAGGCAAAATTAAATGACAATAAGTCTTGGGTAGAAGAGTTACCTACCGTAATGTTAGGTCTTCGTGCCGCACTGAGAAGCGATAATAGCGTCAGCGCAGCCGAGATGACTTTTGGTAAAACGTTAAGATTGCCTGGAGATTTTTATGATGTCACACGTAAGGAAAAAAGTGACGATTCCAGTATAGTAGGCAAGATTATAGAGTATTTAGGCAAGCTAAAGCCGGAAACGAGGTCAATGAATAATTCGCGATCATTTTTCGTACATCCAGATTTACAGAAGTGTAGTCATGTTTTTGTTAGGGATGATACAGTGCGCAGACCCCTCAAACCCCCTTACGATGGCCCATTCCGCGTAATGCCAGATCGCACCAGTAATATTTCGCTGGACAGATTAAAACCAGCATATTTGTTATATGAATCTGAAAGTAATGAGACCTCATCCAGTGTTTCCCGACAACCAGAAAAAGAGTTAAGCGTAGAAGTAACAAAGCCTACAGTTTACAAAACTAGGAGTGGTCGCAAAATAAAAGGACCAGTTCGCTTTGCATAAATGTCTAAGTAATAATGTTTTTCACCGTGTAGTATTGTTTTTAACAAATAAGGACTTTAGTATGTTAAGCACACATGGTATGTGCCCTAATATTTTATTCACTGTATAGATGTGCATTGTAATTTGATTTGTATGTTGCATACTGTCGACCCACTTAAGGTCGCTAAGCTAGCTATTAAATCAAGTACCTATGTGTAACATGTTTGTATTAGCAGAGTATGTATGCGAAAAATAGTGTTGAAATAATAATGTCTATTTTGCAGTTGTTCGTTATTTAAAGCATATTTTGGGAAATGAAATCTCATTCATTTATATTTTTGGCAACCAGCAAGGTTGTGCTAATATTTCGTATAATTTTCTTAAAGTTTTAATTAAAAAGCAATATGGGCTACGGACAAAGTAAGGTCCAACAGCATAACTTAAATGCGCAAGCAAGTGTTTCTACAAGTAATTTTGAAAACAAGATAAACAATTATGGCATAATATTGGTAGTGATCGTCGTGCTTTTAGCAGCAATGTTGCTGTACGTAATACAAAATCAGTGCAGAAGAAAAATGAGAAGTTGGCTTCGCAAGGAAGCGATAGGTATTGGATTGTCTCCCGTTGTTAAGGTACAATCCATACCACAGCAGCCACAACAAACTCCCACGACCACAATATATTAGTGTTGAATAAAAAGATATAAAAAGTGTAGTGAGTAATAACCTATTTTGCGCATACCTACAGTACGTAGATAAGTATTATAAGCCGTATGTTAAGGTACAATTTTTTTTGTTGACACATTTTTATTTTTACAGTGATATTAATCAAATTTACCTTTTGTAATACTATTGTATTTTGAGTTTATAAAAATTATTTTTTTCCGATATTAATCTACCTTTCAGTTTGCATACTGTTGGTAATTCCGTGTTATGTAACCCTGTTTAAAGGTATTTTTAATTGTAATTCAAAACTATGTTTAAAAGTAATTTGGTAAACTAACTGTTGTAACAGTTTAACTCATAACCTCCTTTTTCATGTATAGTCGGTCAAATAGTGTAATAATTCAAACTTAGAACTTGTAATTGTAAATGTTTAATTCGAGCAGCGCCCGAGTGTGTTATCGTTTCTCGGAATGTCAGCGCGCATCAAATTACATTTAGCCCGGCAGTTACACCGGCACCGAGTAAGGATTGTTTAGCCTTATGTACCTTTATGCGACTAGAGTTAAGTTTTGATATACAGGTTGATACAATTTTGTAAAATTTTGAAAAATTTTTTTTTAAAAAGGGGATCTATGTAGGAACACAGGTGCGATCCCGCTGACCGTGCAATTATGTGCCCGCCGGCAGCGACGCGCCTGAACCCTCCAGTCGTCTCCAGTCACTTGACTCTTTAGCTCACGCGTAGCCCGTTGAGCTATTTCTTTAGTAAAGTGTGTCAATAAATCAAAGTGGATTTAATAAGTATTTTATTACTGCACTGCCCTTCTGAGATAACATAGACAGTACCCACCACCACTACATGCATACGGTACAGCTTTTATCGCGGGCTTTGAGGGGACCGAATAAAGAAATTTCGTTCTGACACCCCAAAAAATAATAATATATTGAGTTCTAAAAACTTACCGTGCCATCTATCTATCCATCATGATAATGATGATGATGATGATGACCACTACACCACTACTACACTACTCCTACACTACCACTATACTACCACTACCATTACCACTACCATTACCACTACCATTACCAGTCCCATTACCACTACTACTACCACTACCACTACACTAACACTACCAATACCAATACCACTACCACTACCCTACTTTTTAAGCTATTGCATAGCTTTTATCGCGGGCTTTGAGGGGACCGAATAAAGAAATTTCGTTCTGACACCCCAAAAAATAATAATATATTGAGTTCTAAAAACTTACCGTGCCATCTATCTATCCATCATGATAATGATGATGATGATGATGACGATGGCGATGGAGATTGATGATGGCGATTGATAATTGGCGATTGATGATGGCGATGGCGATGGCGATTGATGATGGCGATTGATATTTGGCGATTGATGATGGAGATTGATGATGGCGATTTATGGTGGCGATTGATTATGGCGATGGCGATGATGATGGCGATTGATGATGGCGATTGATGATGATGATGAACTTTCTTAGTGTTAATTTATTACATAAACATCCCGCGCCCCAAGGATTATATGGTACTGGTAAATACTGCATAAATAAAAAATAAATAAATAATTATAATAGCATAAGTTGATAAAAAAATGCTACGCAATAGCTTTACCGCGGCAGTCCCCGAGTGCCACTCGTCTTTTTTTTTACACCTTGGGTTACATAATTTGAGTTTTAGTAAGGATCCCTAAATTTTTGAAAATATAATATGGCCTATAGCAACCGCGGATAGTGTAGCTTCCCAATGTTGAAAGAGTTTTTCAAATCGGTCCAGTAGTTTCGGAGCCTATTCACGACAAACAAACAATCAAATCTTTCCTCTTTATAATATTTTAGTGCAATTTTGCAAATTGATAGGTTCTTAAAATCTTGCCTAAGATTATAGTCTTTCTTGGAAGGAGTCCATTAGGTAATCAAACTCTCGACTTTAACAATAGACATAAGGCAATTTGTATGAAAATATCGAAAAACGCTTTTCCCAACGATACAAGTGATTGTGGGTCACCGAACGAGAAGTTTTACACCGCTGAGGGTTCCCAATTCCAACTTGAATGTGCCAATAAATACTGTAAGTAGTAGGTAATAGAGTTCAGTAAATAATAAACTTCGTGCAAGTTAGTGCTTGGACTTACTGCACGAGTGCGAGTATTGTAAGAGTGCTTGTTCACGTTTAAGAGATACCTACGGTTGGAACTTGGTTTAACCGCCTCCGTAGCTCAGAGACAAAGTTCACTGGCTTTACACATGAGGTCGCGGGTTCGATTCCCGGCGGGGTCAATTGTAAGACTCGGTTTGGTTGGTGGCAGGGGATTTTCTAAGCCCGCCTGGCTAGCTACCACCATCTTATCTAAGTCTTGCCGCCAAATATCAATGTTGATATCATTGGTGTGTTCCGCCATGAAGATAAGATAGCCAGTTCCCCATTGCGTTAGGGAATCTTGATAAGCCCGCTTCCATCTTCGGCAATATCGTCACTTACCACTAGGTGAGATGTTGTCAAGGATTTACCAATTGTTAATAAAAAAAAAACTTTAGATTTGTAGTCAAGTTGCTGGAATTAAATGCTATTTCGATTGCGTATACGGTTTGGTTGGGCAGGGGTGGGGAGTGGGGGGAGATGGTCTGTAGAAGGGTATTTAAGCAAGTATGTATAGAGTTACTAGCTGTCCCGGCGAACTTCGTTCACCTTACACTACACTACACTACCCTAACCTACACTACATTACCCTACCCTACCCTACACTACCCAACCCTACCCTACCCTACCCTACACCTACACTACACTACCCTACCTAAAACCAATTATTTTTTTATTTAATTGCGAGCAATTTCATATTAATTCACCTTTTAAACCTTCTCTGGACTTACACAAATAATTCAAAACCAAAATCAGCCAAATCGGTCAAGCCGTTATCGAGTTTTAGCGAGACTAACGAACAGCAATTCATTTTAATATAGAGTTATTATTATTATTATTATTTTCGGACCTCTCCATTGTTTATTACTTTTGATTATTGTATTGCACTTCTTTTAAATTGTGTACCAATTTGTTTCTTTGTTCATTGTTTAAATCCTTTCAGCAATGGAAGAGTTAATTAAGGGTTGGATGGAAGAGATCCCTGTTTGGGATAAGTCCGTCTTTGAGCTTTTTTTATTAAAAATTTGAGTGCGTTTGACTGCAATTCACCTGATGGTAATTGATGATGCAGTCGAGGATGGGTCACGCAAACTCAAATAATGCCTATTCACTCTTGCCTTAAAGATCCCCAAACTAATAGGAATCGGGAAACACTGACGCAGGCAAGGAATTCCACTCCTGCGCTTCTATATTTTGTTGTACAGAGGCCAGCACATCAAGCTAGGCACTTTGGACTTTATACCGTTCTTTTGCCGTATGCGTATGGATCAGAATCGCACTGCAAGTGTCTAGCTTGATGTGCTGGCCAGTGTACAATAAAGAGTTCACACAAAAACAAACAAAAACAGGGGATTACAGTCTTATGAAATAGAACTACCTACTTTTAAACATACTTCAAAAAAGGGGAAGATTCTTAATTCGACTGTATTTTTTTTTGCATTTACTTAGGCCACATTGAAAGTTTTGCGTAACTTTTAAGTAAAACAATTTTAACTATAATTATACATTCGTTGCTTCTCAAAATATTCACCATTACATTTTAAGCATTTATTCATACGCTCAAACCATTTGTCGAAGAATGAGGCCCAATCACTTGAGGCCATGTTTTAAACGTGTCGGTGGTGTCGGTTGAACGTCGTCACCACTTCTTCGGGGGTCCTAAATGTCAAACCTCTCATTAAATCTTTGCTTTCAGGGAAAAGATAAAAATCGCAGGGTGCAAGGTCCGGGCTACAAGCAGGATGAATCACAATCTCCACCTTTTCAGAATGTAAATATGCCTTTGTCTTCTTCGCGGTGTGAGCAGACGCATTGTCATGACGTAAGAAAATGCGGCTTCTCAGTCGTCTCTGACAGATCTTTTAAAAGAAACTGGGCAGACAAGTGATTGAGTACCACTCAGCATTAACCGTTCAAAGACACTGGGCAGAAAAGTGGTTGAGTACCACTCAGCACTAACCGTTAAAAGATACTGGGCAGAAAAGTGGTTGAGTACCACTCAGCACTAACCGTTCAAAGATACTGGGCAGACAAGTGGTTGTGTACCACTCAACATTAATCGTTCAAAGATACTGGGCAGACAAGTGGTTGTGTACCACTCAGCATTAACCGTTCAAAGACACTGGACAGACAAGTGGTTGTGTACCACTTAGCATTAACCGTACAAAGACACTGGGCAGACAAGTGGTTGTGTACCACTCAGCATTAACCGTTCAAAGACACTGGACAGACAAGTGATTGTGTACCACTCAGCATTAACCGTTTAAAGACACTGGGCAGACAAGTGGTTGTGTACCATTCAGCATTAACCGTTCAAAGACACTGGGCAGACAAGTGGTTGTGTACCACTCAGCATTAACCGTTCAAAGACACTGGGCAGACAAGTGGTTGTGTACCACTCAGCATTAACCGTTAAAAGACACTGGGCAGACAAGTGGTTGTGTACCACTCAGCAATAACCGTTCAAAGACACTGGGCAGACAAGTGGTTGTGTACCACTCAGCATTAACCGTTAAAAGACACTGGGCAGACAAGTGGTTGTGTACCACTCAGCATTAACCGTTCAAAGACACTGGGCAGACAAGTGGTTGTGTACCACTCAGCATTAACCGTTCAAAGACACTGGGCAGACAAGTGGTTGTGTACCACTCAGCATTAACCGTTAAAAGACACTGGGCAGACAAGTGGTTGTGTACCACTCAGCATTAACCGTTCAAAGACACTGGGCAGACAAGTGGTTGTGTACCACTCAGCATTAACCGTTCAAAGACACTGGGCAGACAAGTGGTTGTGTACCACTCAGCATTAACCGTTAAAAGACACTGGGCAGACAAGTGGTTGTGTACCACTCAGCATTAACCGTTCAAAGACACTGGGCAGACAAGTGGTTGTGTACCACTCAGCATTAACCGTTCAAAGACACTGGGCAGACAAGTGGTTGTGTACCACTCAGCATTAACCGTTAAAAGACACTGGGCAGACAAGTGGTTGTGTACCACTCAGCATATCTAGTTTTACAGTCACTAAAAGGACCTTTTTTTTAAAAAAAAAAGGCGATCATTGGTTTGCCAACGCTTTTTGCTTGGTGCACTTTTGTTGGAATATCAATTTTGCGTCTTCTTTTACCATATTATATACTGCATTTGAACGCCCGTGGTCATATTTTCGTAGCATTTCTAGGCATCAACCAACACGGGCTTGTTTCTGAGTTGACGTCAGTTCATAGGGAATCCATCGGCAACAAAGCTTCCTGACTTCTGTAAAATCTTTTGTATTTGGCTTATACCTATTTCTAATTGTCCATCAATTTTGTCATAGGCAATACGTTAGTTTTCCTCTATTAGTCGCCTGACAGCGGCTACGTTTTATTCAGTCACCCCGGTAAACGGCCGATCTTCACGAAAATCGTCATTGAGAGAAACCTGGCCTCAATTGATTTCAGCGTACCACCGTCTTACAGTGATCAAATGTGTAACTTTAATGCCAAAAGCATTTTGAAGACAAGCACTACATTCTCGCGGAGAAAGAGAAATTTTAAATACGATAAAAAATTCATTCATCTTAAATCTTTTCGCGTCAAATTGTTCACTTCAAAACCCAAGAAAAAACAAATGACGACCAGTTTCCCGCCAAAAACTATTTAGTTCCATAAACTATAATCCATATTTTTTTTATTAAATAATTTGAAATTCAAATAATCACAAGTGGCCAGGAGTGCAAAACTTTCAGTGTGGCCCACGAGGGCAAATTCCGTAAGGTACGAACCTTAATTTATACGCCGATTGTAAACCGATTATAATTTTTTTTTTGATATATTAAGAATAACTTTAGGGTGTTCCCGTATGAATTGTGTCAAAATCAGTTTAGAACATTTTTAGCAAATTAATAAAAACAAAAAAATGTAGCAAAACATTTATAATGGAAAATTGATCAGCTCACTAGGAAACTTTATGCAGGAAATTAAAAACGTTTTTGTGAATTGACCATAGGTCCTTTTAGAAAATTTGTTTGGACAACTGGGAGTCATGCCCAGGTGAAATTAGGCCACAGGTTAGCTCGAGTCCTGCGAGGAAACTTTAAGCCACATCACCCGACAATGTTGTTTTTTTTAAATAAAAATTTGAGTGCTTTTGACTGCACTTCACCTGATGGTAAGTGCCGATGCAGCCGAGAATGTAACGAGCAAACTTAAATAGTGCCTATTCACTCTCGACTTGAAGACAATAGTTTACACAATGGCTGCTAGCGAGACTTTAACTTGTGGTTTGTGTGTCCTAGCCCTTACTCGAAAGTTATTAGGTACAAGTAACAGGCAGGAAATGTTTTATTCGATCGTACTCGTAATAAGCGCGTGTATCGATAGAACAAGTGCTCACTAAGTTTATAAAAACTAGAATTATCGGTACGTGTGAAGATTTTACCGCCTCCGTAGCCCAGAGGCAAAGTTCACTGGCTTTACACAGGAGGTCGCGGGTTCGACTCGGTTTGGTTGGTGGTAGGGTGTTAATAAAAAAAAAAAAAACTGGATGTAGATTTCATAGGGGGGGTTTTGCCGTAATCGCCACGCTTGGCAGGCGGGTTGGCGATCGCGGGTTGGTGTTGCAATGCACGGAAAGACGCTGCTGCCCATTCTCCGGTTTGAAGTCCCTTAGTCGTCTCTTACGACACCCATTGGAAGAGTTGGAATGGTCCTATTCTTAGCCGGGAGCCATAAGGCATGCGGTGGACCGACGAACTGGTGAAGATCGCGGGAAGCCGATGGATGCGGGCAGCGCATGACCGATCGTCGTGGCAAACCTTGGGGAGGCCTTTGTCCAGCAGTGGACAATTTTTGGCTGCTATGATGATGATGATGATATATTTAATGGTCCTGGTTGTATTGTAGTGGGAGGGTCTTGGTTGAGACCCACTTAAGATTTGACAGCTGTTCCAAATTTAAACTCATAATGTTACAAAAATCGATACTGTTACCATAAAAGTACGGATTTTACCTAAAAATTTAGGTAAAATCTCATGAGTTAGTAAAATTGGTTGTCATAATGCTGGTCATTGCCTACGGATTGTGAACGCATTTAGAGAACTTATGATACGAGTATGCGTGTAGATAAAATATTATAATCACTTAGTTATGTTCCTATCATTTTTTTTGAAATAGTCAAATCTTGAGTTTGTGTGTACGTGTAAGATCATTATTATCTAATGTAAACACAAATAAATCTAGTAATTTATAGATACTTTATTTTAAATTTGATTTGTTAATAACTTGAAATTAAAAATCTAATAAAACTACTGGTGAATAAAAACTTTCCCCTTTTTTTAAGAAATCGGATAAAATGTACCTTATCTCACGATCAAGATAAATTTAACGATACCTCGCACTTTACAATCCATCAAGCCGTTTAGAACACATTGTGGAAAAAAGAAACAGACACACATACATTTAAAACCTGAAAACAATACGCAACTTTTTTTGTGGGCAATTATGAAAAAAAATTGCCCTGAATTGGAAGATGTGTGAAAGTGGTGAAAGAAAACCCCTTCTTCACCACTCCTATGAGCTGCCGCATAGGTTCCCATACAAAAAAGGCATGACAATAACTTTGTCTAGAGCGCCGTAAACATTTTTTTTCCTACATGCTCAGAATCGATACAATTCTGAAGAGGCCTTTGCCCAGCAAAAGGACTATGCAATGCAGGCTAGGAACAAAAGAAGAAATTTAGAAATTTCGTAGTTGTTTCTGTGAAGATTTTCGTACGCTCGATTCGTCATTTCAAAACAATTAAAAAAGCAAAACTCAATACAGATAAGTCACTTTGAAATTAATAATCCAATTAAAATTAATTATTATTTATTACTCTTAACTGAGCGACCGACAAAAATAAATTTGAAAAACTTACACAAAGTTCATTTTATTTGAAACGAAATTGTTGATGTTTTTCTATACGAGTACATATATCATCATATCAGCTCATATACGTCCCCACCGAGGGGCTCGAGCCTACCCTGAGTCAGGGCGATCAGGCCTTAGTCGACCACGCGGGCCCAGTGGGGGTTGGTCGACTTCACACACAACCTTCGTGTTTCTACGCAGGCGTGTGCAGGTTTCCTCACGATGTTTTCTTTCACCGTTAAAGTAATCGGTAAGTTTATGTACGTAAGTTTTTGAAAAACTCATTGGTACATTCATGGCCGTCCAGATTTGAACCCGGTACCTCTGGTTAGAAGGACCGAGTCGTTTCCGGTTGAGCCACCGACGCTTTTACATATATCACTAAAATAATAATTAGTTACTTATTCCGTAAAGTTAAATAAATTGAAATGTCTAACTGACCTTACAGAATGTGGTGGAGACGTATTGCAACTACGACGTGAGCCTGCAATGTGTTACAGAGCCCTCCCCACTCCCCGCCAGCGAACGGATTACTTATCCACTTAAATTGCACACGTCGTCGTCGCACGCATGTTTTAAGGCGAAGCCGATTTTGTGCTGACCGACTACGCAGAAAAGGATGGTGTTTTTTCAAGATAAAAACTATTGGGCGAAAATAAAAATCATTGGCTAAATCGAATTAACCAAAGGTTGGCTGGAAGAAATCGCTTAAAGCGATAAGTCCGCCTTTGCATATCATTGTGTATTTTCCTAGCTAATGAGTTTTTAAATTTTTTTATATTTGGTGTGCAATAAAGGATATTTATCTTATCTTATCGAAATGACTTTCATTATAATTTACCATACAAACACTTTTTTAAATATCTCATTCTAGTAGACAGCAGACTGACCAACTTTATATGGAAAGTCAGTTTTTATCGCGAGCACGGTACTTACCTGGATATATTTATATTTATCCGCCTCCCTGGCGTTACGGTTAGTCCATTCGTTACACACCAGGAGGTCGCGGGTTCGATTCCCGGTGGGGTCAACTTGTAAGACTCGGTTTGGTTGGTGGTAGGGCATTTTCTGAGCCCACCTTGCTAGCTACCACCATCTTATCTAAGTCTTGCCGCCAAACATCAGTGTTAAAAACATTGATGTGTTCCGGCTTGAAGATAAGATAGCAGGTTCTCCATTGCGTTGAGAAATCTTGGTAAGCCCGCTTCTATTTTCGGTATCATCGTCACTTACCATCAGGTGAGATGATGCCAAGGGCTTACCAATTAGGAATAAAAAAATTAGGAAAATAACGTCAAATTTATGGCAAGTGTAACATTGAAAAATGACCGATGAAAAAAAATCTTAAGAGATTTTTTTTCGATACCGATTCGGAAAACGGGACCACCATAACTTAATAAAAATCAGAATAAGATGTAAAAGATGTACTCATATACAGGAGGTACAGATAGAGGTAGTCATCATCATATCAGCCGCAGGACTTCCATTGCTGGACATAGGCCTCCCCCCAAGGATTTCCACGACGACCGGTTCTGCGCTGCTCGCATCCAGCGGCTTCCCGCGACCTTCACCACGTCATCGGTCCACCGAGTGAGATGCCTTCCTACGCTACGTTTTCCGGTGCGCGGTCGCCACTCGAGAACTTTACTGCCCCAACGGCCATCTGCTCTACGAGCTATGTGCCCCGCCCACTGCCACTTAAGTGAAGCAATTCTGACAGGTAATAAGGTATTAGTAAATTATATAAAGAAGATATATGAATAAAAATATTTGAATAATTTTGATATTTTGAGAGATCTAATGATAAACGTGCGCTTTAGTCATTTTTAATTAATAACTGTAGGAATTCATTAAAAATTAAACACCCGACTGCGTAAAAACTTAACCCCTATTTTTGGCCAGTCGCGTAAAAATGCATCCTGTCCTATGTCACTCACGGGATCAAGATGAATCTGACGATACCTCATACGTCAAAATCCTTTAAGCCGTTCAGGCTGTAGCAGGGAACATAGAAATCTACATACATACATACACTCGAAAAACATAACCCTCCTCCTGAGGCAGTCGGGTAAAAAAATTAAAATTGACATATTTACTCTTCCTCTAAATAGAGCAGGACAAAATAACCGCTAAACAGAAATAGAAAAGGGATATAAACACAACGCCAGCCTGATATAGGACAGGACAGCCTTTCTCTGAACTGAAGCGTTGTTTGTAGATAGGGGTGACGCGAAACTGTAAATTTAGGCCCGTGTCACAAGCAATACTCGGTGATTTATGCGGACAGCCCTGCCTGGCACCAGTGTGCGGTGACCCCACTCACACTGAGATACGTCTATAGGCGTAGCTACCTGAGATGAATAATCTATAATGTATGGTCACTCTAATGCCATCAGAAAACCTTTAGCCTTAACATTTAAAATGATAGATTAAAGTAGTGTCACAGTGTTACAATAGTCTACACGAGATAATACTTGTGTCCGTACAAAGGTAAATGAACTATATGAACTATAATAATAAACCACTAATGAACTATACAGGGTGTAACAAAATTGGTGTAGGTCCCCTTAACTGTGGCTTCTACGCATCATACTGAACAACTTTTGTTTTACGACTTTGCTGAAATCGTAAAAAAAAATCTTACTCTTTATACAAATCGATCAGCTGATAGACCGACATTGTGCATTTTAGTATGGCGAAGGTCCAAATTTGGGTTCCTTGGAGAAAGTTGTTCAGTATGACGAGTAGAACCACCAGGTCCCTACACCAATTTTGTTACACCCTGTATAGAAAAAATATATAAAGTTAATGAACTATATAGAGGTATAGATTTAATAAAAGCCTTCATTGTCGTTATGACTAGGATTCGATCGATAAATTGTCTATGTAAACAAACGCAAATATAATGGAAAAAACTTTTCATCAAGTATATTATATCCAATCAAAAAAACAGAGCAGGCTTCAATAGCAAAAAAAATTAAAATAGAATGAAAATCTACGAAAAGGAGCTTAAATCAGGTCGTTGACACGAGTGGCAAATAAGGCTGGTCGATGAACTGTCACAGCTACAGGGCAGTCTATTCAGACTTTTATTAGTTTTATTGGCTACCCTTTGCGGGACCACATCCTATTGTGTTTTTGTGCAAGTGTTTGTCAGCAAAAACGTGACAACATTGTACAAAGTTTGTCACGTGTTGCCGGATTTCCAACATAATTGATGGGGCTTTTCATGGACAAAGCCCAGCCCGGTTGGCGACTGAGGCGCTTGAAATCATCCTTACTCTACTATAAATTTGAAAATGTGTATATTATCTGTAACCTTTTGACGCTCCAATGCCTAAACCAATCTTGACGAAATTTGGCATAAGCGTTACGTAGCCTGGAAGAACATAGGCTATATGTTATGCCGATTTCTTAAGTGATCCCAGTGGGATAACTGTTTGTTAACTCTCTCTTTTGCGTTAATTTCTTTTACGTCGTAATGAAGTAAAAGATTGATAGTTGTGGAGTTGAAAAGTGATAAAGACTAATTATTATCATAGCCCAACATAGTTCCCTAGGGATCTGGGGAAAAATCATGTCCACGCTCGCGTGTGGCTCGCGCACCACGCACCCTCGAAGGCAGTCACAAAAACTATGCCTAAAGCTGGTTTGATATAAAGGTGAAATAAGAACAGGATTTCTTTTGGAGACATGTAGAATAGGCCAAATGGTTTCATTAATAAATGATTTAACATTTCAGCCGAAGACGGCCACTGTTTATCAAAATTCAAGTAAGTTTGTTGTGAGTATCTTCCGGCTGTTATACTATACGTTCAGTCAGAGTCAATATTGTATTGTATTTCATTGAGGAATGTCCGTCGGTAAATAACGATTGAGTTATTACCTGAATCAGGGAGGTGGTAAGATTTATTTCCACCACGTCGCGTCCTCCGATATCTCTCTCAGTTGAAGCGAGGCTCCAAACTTTCGTTTCCTCTCCAGTTAATTCTTACTTGTATTTGATAACTTTGCCAACTCCTAGACGTAGAATATCTCAGCTGAAAGTTTTTAATTTCACATTCAAGGTGTATATGTTACGGTCAGTACTCATAATTAGTCAAAACCACTTTTGGCTGCTAATAATAAGGCAAAAGTAGCTTTGACCGATGCTCTTAGTCAAAAACAGTTTTAACTGATTTTAATGCAGTCAAAAGTGGTTTTAACTAAGGACGTTGGTAAAAACCACTTTTAACTGCAAAAAATTTGGGTAATAGTGTTTGTAACCAAATTGTATCGGTTAAAAGTAGTTTTGACTAAGAATGTAGTTAAAAGTACTTTGACTGGGAATCTACATAGAATCCCTATTTCCCTTGGTCATGCCATAACTCGAGAATGCCCCATGTACGAATAAAACCAATCATTTCTTCTTTTGCGAAGCATTCTGCTACCCATGGGGAAGCTCTTTAACTGTATGATCAATCAAACCTGACCGAACCTAATATCGCTCGCTTCGCTCGCTCACTTACAGTTTTTTTACTCAGTAGTTTTTTTTAATCACAGTCAAAACTGTTTTGACTAAGGGCATCGGTCAAAACCACTTTTGCCCGATTTTTGCAGTCAAAAGTGGTTTTGACTGGTTATGAGTTTTGACTGTGACATATATGTATAATAAAAATGTTTGAATAAGTAGGAATTAATGGTTTTTAGGGTTCTGTATCAAACTGGGAATCCTTATAGTTTTGCAATGTCCTTAAGTCTGTCTGTCTGTCGATATGCCACAGCCGTTTTCATCAAAAACATCTGAAATATGATAAAGTTATACAAATCTGTGACCCAAATAAACTATTAAATTAAAATAGGTTAGGACAAAATTGTAGGGGTATCTCCCCTACATGTAATGGGGAGATAACTTTTTGATCACATAACCTATCATGTGGGATATTGTTGGATAGGTCTTATAAACCTACTGAGGGTTTGCAAATATTATTTTTCTGATAACTGATTGCTCAATTCAATTCAATATATTTATTCAAAATAGGTGCAAATTACACACTTTCTGATAGTCATAGTTAATTAATAGTAACAATGTAATTTGTGAAGAATCAAGAAATAAACAATAATTAGTTAATAACGTCAAAATTAAACCCTTGATATAAACCAGATTATGTCATTAGAACATGAAAACAATGTGACACGAAAAGTTATACTTATAATTCATTGAATGCATTTTACAAGAGTAGGCCAGTTCACACGGACAGGACCCGGTCACGAGTATAACGCGAGAGTCAGCCATCGCTCCCATCAACCATATTAGAGGGAAAGGAACGACGATGGTTTACTATACAGGCTGTAAAAAAATTGGTGTAGGTCCCGTTAACTGGGGCTTCCACTTATCATAATGAACCACTTTTTTTCTATCACTGTGCTGAAATTGCAAAATAAAAAAATAACTCTACATACAAATCGATCAGCTGATCGACCAATTTTGTGCATTTTTGTACAGAGGGTCAACATTTTGACGTGACAATGTCTAATAAATCGATGGACGTCGCCTGCACGCACGAAAAAGGATGACTCATTGTCCCGTTACGCTCATTGTCCCGTTACGTTATGACCTTGTCACGTTATACTATCGTCCGTAAACCGACTTTACAGAAACCAATTTTTTTTTGATAATTGATTATGGGTTCCTAGAAGAAAGTTGTTCATTATGATAAGTAGAACCCCCAGTTAATGGGTACTACGCCAACTTTGTTACAAACTGTATATAACATTTAAAAGTAGTGATTTTTGTTGAAGTTCCCTGCCCCCCCCCCCCCCCCACCAGCTAATCTGAAAAATATTGCAAATAGTAGAGCAAATAATCAATTTGAAAACCGGCCAAGTGCGAGTCAGAACGACACACATAGGGTTCCGTACCATCGTACAAGATGGCGCTAGTTTCTTCACGTTAAAAAACATGTTTTTTGTATGGAGACCCCGCTTATTTTTTAATTTTTCTAATTTTTAGTATTTATTGTTATAGGGGCAACAGTAATACATGATCTGTGAAAATTTCAACTGTCCAGCTATCACGGTTCATGAAATACAGCCTGGCGACAGACGCAAAGACAGAAAGACGGAAGGACGGACAGCGGAGTTTTAATAAGATGTGTAGTTGGATTTGTAAAAAGTTCACAGATTTTCAAAGAAAATGATCTATACCAGAACTGTAAAAACAATTTAACTTTGTTTTTAAAAATATATCGCGGGAAGCCGATGTAAGCGGGCAGCGCAGGATCGGTCATCGTGGAAATCCTTGGGGGAGGCCTTTTTTTTTAAAAAAAACAATTGGCAAACCCTTGACAACATCTCACCTGGTGGTAAGTGACGATGTTGCCGAAGATGAAAGCGGGCTTACCAAGATTCCCCAACGCAATGGGGAAACTGGCTATCTTATCTTCATGCCGGAACACACCAATGATATCAACATTCATATTTGGCGGCAAGACTTAGATAAGATAGTTGTAGCTAGCCAGGCGGGCTTAGAAAATGCCCTACCACCAACCAAACCGAGTCTTACAATTGACCCTGCCGGGAATCGAACCCGCGACCTCCTGTGTAAAGCCAGTGAACTTTGCCTCTGAGCTACGGACGTTTCCAGCAGTGGACGTTTTTTGGTTGATATGATAATGATGATGACTACGGTACTCTACTTTGCGCCTCGTCCGACACTCAATTTTATATTTGCTATAGATGTGTCTTTAGTGTGTAGGTAATAAATATGTATTTAGTTTTTTTTTAATTAAAAATTTGAGTGCGTTTGACTATATCTCACCTGATGGTAAGTGACGATGTAGTCGAGGATGGTACACGCAAACTCAAATAATGCCTCTTCACTCTGGCCTTGAAGATCCCCAAATTGTAGGAGTCGGGAAACACAGACGCAGGCAAGGAGTTCCACTCCATTGTTGTGGTCAAAAGTAAATAGTTACAATTTAATTGCGTTTCTTTACTGTATCTTTTTTTTTCTTTTTTGCACACACGAGTCGATTTTTCCGCTTTAGATATTTCCAGAACAGTTCACAATTCATAGATAGTCACCCAAAACATTGGGTAAAAAATAAAGAAACACTTCTTGAATATTAATAAGTTCAATTTAAAAGGCTCATTAGCATTGTTCAAGACAATTTCAGAACTTTATACTTACTTCGCTTAAAGTGCAGCATTTTTACTTTCGAGCGACGGAGGTGTGAGGAAGGCATTGTTTTGGCAAAGTAATCGATGTTGAGATTTTGATGGGGATCGATTGCCTTACACAAATGAAGTCTTACATGCGCGAGTTCGAGGATCAGCGTAAAGCTGACCTTGATACCAAACGCGACCAGTTAAAGGCCCGACCACCTGCGACCACTTCATACAATTACGAGGGTGGCATACTTAAATGCCCTCAGTGCGCGAGGAGTTTCGCTGCGAAGATTGGCTACATAAACCATCTTCGAGCGCACGCGCGGCAAACCGACTAGGAGTCGAAGTGGTCGCCTTGACCGAAATCGGTCAGATAGATCATCATCATCATCATCATCTCACACTGCAAAAAAGTATGTATGTGTGTGTGTGTCTGTATGTCTGTGCATCCGTCCGGCGCTCTAGTTTCCCAACTACCGGAAGTAATTTGGTAAAATTTGGGTCATCATTATCATCATCATCATTTCAGCTGACGGACGTCCACTGCTAGATTTCCATGACGACCGCTTCTGCGCTGCCCGCATCCAGCAAAATTTGGGTCAGAGCAATATTATTTTTACGTAACAGCCACTTCTTTCTTAATTCCCCTATCTTGATATTTCGGGGTTGCCACCTTAGTAATATTACTTTAAATATTTTTTTTTTCACAAAAATGGCTCGAACAATTTGGATGAAATTCTGAACGTTACCTACTTTAACTTTATATTTACTAATACTGTAGTTCATTATTCCAGAAAAAATCGGAATAAGGTAGTTCCTTCCGTACATATCCAGTTTGTTTGTTACTTTTTCTCAAAAATAGCTCTAACTATTTTAACGAAACTTTGTGAATGACTGGGACTTAATAAGGCCAAATGCATCGGGTAGTTCATTAATCTAAAAAAATCGGAGGTACCTCCCATACAAACCCAAATTATTTTCACATCAAATATAATCACCTCTTTTTACAAGCTTTTATTTAACTTGCAATGTATGTACTCGTATGTTTGTTCAGGTGAAATCTTGCAAGTTAAATTTGACCCACTTCCCGGTTTTCTGATTGAGCTGAAATTTTGCATGCATATGTATATCGCGTGACAATGCAATATTAAAAGCTTGTACCTAAAAGTTTTTAGGTTTTTCGAAAATTATTATTGGTATCAAGTATGCGTTATGTTTATTGTAGTTTTATGTATGCCCGACTACGGCAGACGGTGAAGGCTTCGCGAGAAAGTATGCACAGCGTGTCTGTACAATTTAGTTTTTTTTATTGTCTTAAGTTTAGGAGTTCCTATAATTTGGGGATCTTCAAGGCAAGAGTGAATAGGCATTATTTGAGTTTGCGTGTACCATCCTCGACTGCATCATCACTTACCATCAGGTGAGTGGCAGTCAATTAAACTCAATTTTTTATAAAAAAAAAAAAAGATGTGACTTTTCAGCAAGACCGAAAAATATGATTCTATGTAGTCCATACTCAATGGAGGGTCAATCAAATGGACAGTCGCTCTACCCACAGCTTGACCCACTTCAACGGGCCCTAAGCAATAAAGGTGTTCTCACGAAGCCTATATCGTTACGCAGACATTTGCTATAGTTTAGTGTACTCGAACGGGCATATCCTACCCACGCAATAAAGATGGCCTCGCCTCTTGGGTCATCGCACGCCCATAACCCACTGTTATCAATAGTCGTGTAATTCGCTCCTATTCCCAGCGCGGAGGAGCGGGCCAAGTCACGGGGGAAAACAAGTTTGAGGTGTCTGTAATGAATGACTGACAGTACCTAATGTTTAGTAAAAGATGCACTTTGCTAAAATACTGATGGGGGAGTAAGAGAGAGATAGAGAGGGAGAGAGAGATATATATACAGGGTGTAACAAAATTGGTGTAGGTCCCGTTACTGGGGGTTATACTCGTCATACTGAACAACTTTCTCCAAGGAACCCATAGTCAATTCTCAAAAAAAAATTTGGACCCTCCATACTAAAATGCACATAATCGGTCAATTAGCTCATCGATTAGTATGAAGAGTAAAAAAAAAATTTTTACGTTTTCAGCAAAGTCGTAGAACAAAAGTTGTTCAGTATGATGAGTAGAAGCCCCAGTTAACGGGACCTACACCAATTTTGTTACACCCTGTATATATTTCAGTGTTGAAGTCCTCAGGCTGCATTAGTAATATAAATGTGTTGAAAGAATTTAAAAATGTTTCTGTTTACTGAAGGACGAGGTAGATTTATGTGAAACAGATTTTTTTTTGTTCATAATTGGTAAGCCCTTGGCATCATCTCATCTCAAATTTTATAATGATGGAAGAAGATGACGACAAAAAAAATAATTTAGGGAATGCTCTTGTACAATAGCTTTTTTAAGCAGTCTCAAAAAGGCAGACGAAGACTGCTCAGAGATAAGTGATGATGATAAGTTACAAGCTTTAAAAAAAACTGTGCGCACCGTAAACTTTTTTTCCTTTATGATTGTAAGTTCAACCGCCTCCGTGGCGTAATGGTTAGTCCATTCGCTTCACACTAGGAGGTCGCGGGTTCGATTCCGGCGGGTTCAACTTGTAAGACTCGGTTTGGTTGGTGGTAGGGAATTTTATAAGCCCGCCTTGCTAGCTACCACCATCTTATCGAAGTCTTGCCGCCAAACATCAGTGTTAACAACATTGATGTGTTCCGGCTTGAAGATAAGATAGCCTGTTCCCCATTGCATTGGGGAATCTTGGTAAGCCCGCTTCCATCTTCGGCATCATCGTCACTTTCCATCAGGTGAGACTATGCCAAGGGCTTACCAATTGTGAATAAAAAAAAAGTTTTTATTGTTTCTTGTCACTTGTCCCAAACTAACTCTTCGTCCGGTCGTCGCTCAGTGGAAATGCGCCATTATGTCTTGCACACGCATCTCCGGCAAGTGCCACAGATTATCACCGGAATCGCCTTTTGAGAGGAGCACCTACGGAATTGACTACTTTTATTCTATTTCTATATTGTTATATTTCTGGCTTTGTTCTCTCAAGAAGGGCTGTTACGGAAAGTTTAGAGCATTCGTGTTCGTAATAGGTGGAGATATCATAATATTCAGATCATTTCCGACATTTTGTTTTTAGCTTTCGTGTGCGGCCTTAGAATTTTAATAAACACCTAATATTTCTTGGCCTTAAGATAGGTCAAATAACAATATTCAATTCAAATTATTGAAAGATTGGGTAAAGCTATCACCATGGAAAAAACAATAATATACTTAAAGTAATAAAAAATCGATTTAATTGAAAACAATTTTAAAATCGTCGGTGGCTCAACCGGTAACCAGAGCTGCCGGGTTCAAATCTGGAAGGCCAATGTACCAATGAGTTTTTCGAAACTTACGTACATATACTCACCGATTGCTTTAACGGTGAAGGAAAACATCGTGAGGAAACCAGCACACACCTGAGAAGAAACTCGAAGGGTGTGTGTGAAGTCGACCAACCCGCACTGGGCCCGCGTGGCCGACTAAGGCCCGATCGTCCTAATTCAGGTTAGGCTCGAGCCCCTCGGTGGGGACGTATATGAGCTGAAATGATAAAAACAATTTTAAAAATATTACCACTTTTGATGTACAAAATATAATGTAGACCCTGTTTTTGGCATTAATTGCAAAATTTCTCGGAAACAAATAGTTAATATTGAATGAAACCAACACACGAAAATCGGTGACTTCAAGACCTTTCATTTTAATTGAACATATTTTTTTAAAACTTATTTAAAAGTGATGAAAAGTAATAAAAAAAGGTAAAAATCGAGAATTGGGAGTTCGGTTTCAACGTAACAGCCGCGTTGAAGACCGCATTGATTTGAACTTAAAATGAATAGACTTACGTTCGATATTATTGAAACACATATCAACCTGCTCGGATTGAGTGATCTTAGTGCCTTAACTCTTTTGATTGCTTTTGCTTCAGCAGCAAAGTCTTTAACCTAACACATTCCAACAATATACTCGTAATGATATAACGTTCACTTGAATCTACAAACTATTCAAAAATGGCTGATTTTGTTTAAACTACAAGTTATGCATCGATTTTTAAGTTAAATTATCTGGTTTTCCTTGTCTAAACAAATCTTAAAAGAACTCATCTCCTTGATTGCAGGATGTGGCTAATGGGCGCAGTGGTGGTCCTCTGCGCTACCCAGGTGTCTTCGGAATGGAGATGTCCAGGACTGAGTGCGAGACCAGCGGCTGAATGCTCCTGCGACCTGCCTCACACGTTGCGATGTGCTGGAGACCATACTGCCCTGCAGGTAACTGCCAAACTATTGCTTTTCAAAATATTGGTGGATTGCTCCAAGAAACCCCTCATTACTATCACGTAATGCGAAATCTTTGATGACTTCATTTTCTTCTTCTGTATAATTTAGGTACTTCGACGATTTTCCCTCTGGTTTGCCTTTTGATAGTAGTGGCTTTGATAGTAATCTTGACTTGAATCCTTATATGAAGGCTGTAGCGTCGGTGGCTCAACGGTAACGAATCGATCCTCCTAACCAGAGTTCTCAGGTTTAAATCCAGACAACCAATGTACCAATGAGTTTTTAGAAACTTACGTGCTATTACTTACCGATTGCCTTATCGGTAAAGGAAAACATCGTGAGGAAAGTCTCACATCTGATTGCAGATGTGAATGAAGGTCGCGTTGCACACGTCCATAATAGATGTAGCCTTTACGTGATGCTAATTGCAACTCCGGGAAACGTCGTCTTTCCTCTGGATAGCACGGTTAATTGTGCCACACGATAAAAGAAAAAAGAAACGCTCCTTCAGACTAAAATCTAACCCAATTTTTTCACTTTTCACGTTTTTTTGTAGTGAGTCCTATTTACGACCATCACATTAATCCTCTCTGCCTCCCTCCATCCAACCTCATATTCGTCGAACCAATAACGCTGATAACAAAGGTTTTCCTTCTTAACATCCGGGATGATATATTTAAGCGAAAACGTGAGTATATTTCCGAAATATTTCGTCGTTGTAATAACCAGGAAAATAAACAATAACGGGGACTCATTCCATTCACAGGGGCCATGCTTACGAGCACAGCTTACGAGTCTCTGATGCAAAAATACACTGAAGCGTAGCGTTTTTTAAACGATTATTTTATGTTTTTTTTATTATTATTATTTACAATTGGTAAGCCCTTGGCATCATCTCACCTGATTGTAAGTGACGATGATGCCGAAGATGGAAGCGGACTTACCAAGATTCCCCAATGCAATGGAGAACTGGCTATCTTATCTTCAAGCGGGAACACATCAATGTTGTTAAAACTAATGTCTGGCGGCAAGACTTATATAAGATGGTGGTAGCTAGCCAGGCGGGCTTAGAAAATGCCCTACCACCAACCAAACCGAGCCTTACAAGTTGACCCAGCCAGAATCGAACCCGCGACCTCCTAGTGTGAAGCGAATAAACTAATCATTACGTCACGGAGGCTGTTGTTTTGTGGTAAGCTGAGTTTTGTTAACCAGTCGAATCCAGTTTAATTATTCAACCAGTCAAGCTTACTTTTCTAAGTAAAAGGTTGTTTTTAGACACCAAACCAAAATTGTATTGTGTTTTATAAACTGAAAAAAATAATGATAATCTTACAATATAACAAGAACGTACATTACGCAGGGTGCTGTCATGGAGTCAATTGTAGAAAAAGAAAGGACTCTTTATACAAATTGATCAGCTGAGAAATTTTATGTAAAGACACGATTTTTTTTCTTCCAATTATTGGTTGGGTTCTAAAGGAAAGTTGTTCCTTTTCACGAGTAGAAATACCCCTTGCAGCGGTGGGAGATATTTTGACAACACCAACCAAAACAGGGGGTAGGGGGTATAGATATAGATCGCAAGTAACAACCACACGCCGGAAGATGACGCGTAGAAAGGCCTCCATCTTGTTGGATCAATATTATACATATTCATATTAATTCAGTGATAATCATACAATTTCAAAATTTAAAAATTATAATAATAATAGTACATCCTGACGAAAGTCGATAGTGAGTTGCATAGAATTGTCATAGACTGTGATAAAAGACAAACGCCTTTATCCATGGCCCAAGAGAACTGGCAGGCACCGGCTGTACTTAGCACTACTGAGCGAAAGGCCATTATGGAAAGAAAAAGAGCTGCACGGTTGGTTCTTCAAGGCCCTTTGTGGATCCTTCGTAGATCAGAAGGCCTCCGTGCACTGGCTGCGCTTCGGAGACCTTTTTGTGGAGACCGAGGGTTTTGTCTGTGCAATACAGGATCAGGTGGTCAAGACGAACAACTATAAAAGTGTTTTTATAATGTTTACAAAAAGTTTTGTCGTCACTATACAGTAAATATACATATACATATCGCACCGGAGAGCGTAGCGTGTAATCATCATCATCATCAAATCAGCCGAAAATCGTCCACTGCTGGACAAAGGCCTCCCCCAAGGATTTCCACGACGAACGGTACTGCGCTGCCCGCATCCATCGGCCTCCCGCGACCTTCACCAGGTCGTCGGTCTACCGCGTGGGAGGCCTGCCTACGCTACGTTTTCAGGTGCGCGGTCGCCACTCGAGAACTTTACTACCCCATCAGCCATCTGTTCTATGAGCTATGTGCCCTGCCCACTGCCACTACAGTTTATCGATTCTGTGAGCTATGTCGGTTACTTTAGTTCTCCTGCGGATCTCCTCGTTTCTGATTCGATCACACAGAGAAACTCCGAGCATAGCAACGCTCCATTGCCCTTTGGGTGACCTTGAGCCTTCTTATGAGGCCCATAGTGAGCGACCATGTCTCAGTTCCGTAAGTCATCACTGGCAACACACACTGGTCAAAGACCTTAGTCTGTTGTAAGTTGGACCTGCCTAGCTGGACTGTTTGTCCCAGGTATACATATTCGTCAAGAACTTCCAGTGTAGAGTCTCCAACCTTTAGAGGGGTGGGTGCGACACGGACATTTAACATTACTTTCGTCTTGTCCATGTTCATTTTAAGGTCCACTTGTTAAGAGATTTTACTGAGGCCATCGAGCATTGTGCTTAGGTTTTCCATAGTCTCAGCCATGACCACGATATCGTCAGGGAATCGGAGGTAGGATATGTACTCGCCGTTGATATTGATGCCGAGTCCACCCCAGTCCAGAAGCTTAAAAACATCTTCCAGGGCGGCGGTGAACAGTTTCGGAGATATAACGTCTCCCTGTCTCACCCCTCGCTGCAACTGGATAGGTTTCGAGTTCTGATCCTGGAGGCGAACCGACATGGTGGCGGTAGAAAATTATACAAAGTATAAAAAAATTCTGATAGTTACCTTATGTACGAGGCCTTTTTTCGGTACTCATGATCTTTGATTATTTTCTGTCTAGATCAAGGGGTCGGCAACAGGCGGACCGCGGAGGGTCCAGATTTGGACCGTCAAATATTTTTAAGTAACTTACCTATACTTATTCAGTTTAAATAGTAATATTTCTATATAACTGCCACGTAGAATCTAACTCGATTAGTTAGTTTAGCTTTGGTAACATAGCTCTTGCTATGCTGTGATGTGTGTGTGTGTGTGTGTGTGTGTGCGGCACAAGAGCGACAATTACAAAAAACTTGCTATCACCCTGGCTACTACGTTTGGCTCCACATATGTATGTGAATCATCTTTTTGTAAAATATTTTTTTTGAATAACAAATACCGTTCGAAAGTACCTAACGGACTCCCATCTTGAAGATATTCTCCGCACTAACTGTTCTTTACGTGATCCAAACTATAAAAAACTGGCTCAAGACCGCAGGCGTAATGATTAGCCCATTCGCTTCACACTAGGAGGTCGCGGGTTCGATTCCCGGTGGGGTCAACTTGCTAAGACTCGGTTTGATTGGTGGTAGGGCATTTTCTAAGCCCGCCTGGCTAGCTACAACCATCTTATCTAAATCTTGCCGCCAAACATCAGTGTTAACAACATTGATTTGTTCCGGCTTGAAGATAAGATAGCCAGTTCTCCATTGCGTTGGGAAATCTTGGTAAGCCCGCTTCCATCTTCGGCATCATCGTTACTTACCATCAGGTGAGATGATGTCAAGGGCTTACCAAATGTGAATAAAAAAAAGGTGTAATTTTTCCCACCAATTTAAACAATTATTTTTTTAGGATACCCATTGTGTTTTATATAATTACTTTATATTAGTCTAAATAAAAGTTTTGAACTAGTAATTGTTGTTTAGTAATTTAGTAGTAGTCGTTTTTTTTCTGGACCACGATTAAAATTTTCAACAGTATCTGGACTCCATTTAAAATTACTTGCCGACTCCTGCTCTAGATAGAGCGTCATTTTGTAATCACTGCGATAAAAATGGACCATTTTTTATGCTTGTGTGCGTGACAACCACTGTCCTACATCATTTGTCTCGGTGTGCGTTAATAACCGGACAACTGTTCACAAAAAAAATATACAAATACATAGATTTTTTTTACCGAAACAAAACAAAATGTTCGACACATCTGCGCCGCCGCGCTATATCTAGACAGTAAAGAATCACAGCTCATAATATTGAAACACTCACCAAGATACTTATGGTGATAGTCCAAAATAAAAATTTAATACATTAGGTTCATATGGAAGACCTGTTTAGTTTTAAGGCTTGGTGAATTTTTGAAAAACCTTAAAGCTTTTAGGAAAAAACTTTAATTTGAAAAGAGTGGTTATACTTAAAAAAGCCAAACGCTCAAATGAATAAAAAAATACACGGTTCCAAATTCAAAAAAGGTGACCACGATAAAATCTAGTGGTTTGGATATGGTCAAATATGTAAACAAAACATTTTATCATTATTTACATTTTCAAGCGACTTCCAAAAAGGAGGAGGTTCTCTCAATTCGTCTGTATGATTTATTTTTTTTGTATGTTTGTTACCTCAGAACTTTTGACTGGGTGAACCGATATTTATGATTCTTTTTTTTATTTGAAAGCTAGTGCTTCCCGTGTGGTCCCCTATAAATTTTATCAAAATCGTTGTAGTACTTTATAAGAAAATTAACAAAAACCAAAAATAATAATGCATAATTGTACTAAGTTGTTGCGATGGAAGTCGGTTTTTTAACGTGTTTAGCGTTTTTGTATTAATCACATTACATTTTGGACATCAAGCATGTTCTTACGAACATTTGATTTATAGAATCACCGTGTGTAATTTGTTACTGACATAAATACCAACTGAAAACGAAGTAACACTTCACAATTTGTTAACATATTTGGCCATTTCTAAACAACGAGACTGTATTTCCTAAGATTTTATTGAATAATGAAAGACGATTCTGGGACCACCAGATTCCACCTCCAAAATTCATCATCAGATCAACTTCGAAATACTAAAAGGATCTGTTGTCACCGGGAATACGCCTTCAGTCCAAATTTCAGCTCAATCGAACCCCTGGAAGTCGCTCTAAAATGAAAATCAAAATACATTTAATACGACCGCAAGATTTGAACTAAACAAATATACATACATAACATACAAACATTGCAAGTTAAATTATAAGCTTTTAAATATAACTAGGTATGTATTTAGAAATAGTACCTTTGAAATTCATCTAACTAGCAACAACACTCAATCTCCTAACAAACAACGCCGGGAAATAAACATCTCCCTCTACTCTCTACCGGTCGCACGGACATCGATTGACAAGATATTTTTCTTCCCAACGATTTAGTTTGCTGGAATTTGTCTGCAAGTACAAGTTAAAGTTCAAAAACTTAAACCCGCCATCGACGGTAAAACGTTTTTATAACATACTTGCAAATTGTTCCACACTGTACGAACAGTTAGGTACTCTTTTCTCATCTGCTATACAGGGTGTAACAAAATTGGCGTTGAAACCATTAACTGGGGCTTGTATACTCATCATACTGAACAAATCTCCCTAAGTCAATTCTTCAAAAAATAAATTGTACGGTAGCCTGCACTAAAATTTCTCGACAATTTTTCATAAATTTTTTTTTAGTTTAAAAATTGAGTTTAAAAAAAAAGAAATAATTTTGAACAATTCATATTGCATGAACAAATATATACTAAATTGATACCTTCGTCCAAAAATACACAAAATTTGTAGATTGACTGATTAGCTGATGATTTTGTATGACATTTTTTTTTCTTGCGAATTGACAATAGGTATTTCGAGAAACGATGTTTAGTATTGTCGTAATTTATTGTTTAAGTTGAAAAATCAAATTTCATATTGGCAACACTGCTAACTATTGTCGGCCGTCACGCGATGGTGATTAGCTCAGCTCTGGGTAGGAGTGGGATCTTCTCCACCCCTACCTCCTCAAGGTTTGCCGCTCACGGACTGGACGGTTGGTATTCAGTCTTCGATGTTATCTGATCAGTCGACGGAAGTTTCAATATTTGTGCTTGGATATTGTGAATGAATACAGATTTATACAAGTAAAAATGTATGGAGTTTTTGTTCGTAAACGTACGATGTGTGTAGAAGCCCCAGTTAATAGCTCTGGAACCAATATTTTACACACTGTATATAGTAATGTGGCGGCAACTGCAGTAACCGCCACTAACAACTACATTACCACAGCTCAAGACTGAACCATCGATCGGTCAAAAATATATGGAGAGTTGCGTCTTCATCTCGATAGATAGCACCATCGTCGCAAGAAGACTATTTACAAAGCATCTACAACGCACTATCAACATTTCCTTGCTCATAAGTATATATGTTAGCACCAACCATACACGGTTGGTCCACGGCCGGACCCCAGGCACACCACCTCGCCTGGCTATCCCCTATTGTGCTCATCATCATCTCCCATTTAGCCATTTTGGAAGTTAGGCCAAAGTTAGGATTTTGAAACATATTAAAAAGTGGTGAACGAGAGGACTCTATAAACAAACTCCTTGGTTCCATGCATAGATAAAAACTACAAGGTATGTCGAAAAAGAATATCTTTTTGCTCAATCATGGATACGTATAGAATCTTCTTTCACCCACTTTATAAAAATAAAGACCTTGCACGTGACTGCTTGGTGGTGGCGTATTAAGTGCGTAAAGAAAGTGATGTATACTTTTCAAATATTTTAGGTAATTAATGTATTATTACTACTTAGTATTATTACCGAAAATGTGTACCTGGTACAAACAGTTCAGTTAGGTAGGTCCAACTTCGGGAAAGAGATCAATCGTCGAATTCAACTCGGCTGGGAGTTTCTCTGCGTGATTGAATCAGAAACAAGGAGATCCGTAGGAGAACCAAAGTACATCGCAGAATTAGATAAAGATAAAGATTTTTTATTGCTGTAAATGTGGTGCATACAATAGATCTTACAAAATATAGTGAGGTTCAGCGCATTTAGACATTAGTACGACATACAAAAATTTAAGACAAAAAAGTAAATATAAACTATGGCATTCATGTAAAAAACAAAATGAAAATGAAAATCGTATTGTTATCATGATTTGACATCAACAGAATAATCAAGTGTTTGGTTCAAGTAATTCTTTGATTGAATATAATATTTTTTCCTTTAGCCATTTTTTGAGGTTTTTACGAAAGCGTGGTTGTGGTTAGATTTTTATTTCACTTGGGAGTGCATTATATGCTTTGACACACTTTGCATGACAATTTTTTTGGTACATTGTGGTCAAAGGTCTCACTTCATAAACCAATCGAGCTGGATTTCTAATATCACGGGAATGAATGTCTCCTGCTTTAAGAAATAAAAGATTGTTTAATTAAACAAAAAAAAAATGCAAAATTTAAGTGGCAGTGGGCGGGGCACTTATCTCGTAAAACGGATGGCCGTTGGGGTAGTAAAGTTCTCGAGTGGCGACCTCGCACCGGAAAGCATAACGTAGGTATGCCTTTTAAATTTTATCAAAATCGGTGTAGTACTTTTTAAAATACGAAAAATTGTACTAAGTTATTGCGTTGGAAGTCGGTTTTTTAACGTGTTCAGCGTTTTTAATTATCGTCGATTTTTTATAAAAATAACAAAGGTATGCACTTTTTTTAACAGGAGTTTGTACTCATGATACTGAACAACTTTCCCCTAGAAACCTATGGTCAATTCGCATTTGTTTTTTTTAAAATAAAAATATTGAATTGCGCGGAATACGCCAGAATAGGTACAATTGCGGGCCCGCGCAGTCATTAAACTTTAGCCTTTGATTTGACTGTCAAGTTCGTAAACCTGGGAGTTATTCTAAATAATTTTATAATTAATTAAAAAGTAATAATTGCGAATTGACCATGGGTTTCTTGGGGAAAGTTGTTCAGTTTCATGAGTACAAGCTGCAGTAAAAAAGGGCATACCTTTGTTATGCCCGTGTTGATGTCTGACAAGACGCTTCCAATAGCACATCTTGTATATCTATATCCCAGACCCACCCTTCCCCATAATCGGTCAAAGCGCCAGCATTGACGTGAGAGACCTACCCTCCTCAACCGGGGGTCCGGGGCCCGCAGGTGCCGACTGACGCGTTTATTTACCGAGGGAACCCTAATCTTTGCGGTCAATTCCACTCGGCTCGCTGCCTACTGTTTCCTACTTCTGGGAAGAGCAGGGTTTGTATTAAATAGAATGTTACAAGAGTATTAAAGTGAAAAAAACCTTGTATTTTCTTTGCAACTAAATGAATATTCATCATCATAGTCCATAGCTCATACGTCCCCAACGAGGGGCACCATCTTACCTTATCTTGAATTAAGGCGATTAGGCTTTAGTCACAACGCGGTCCCAGTGCGGGTTTGTCGACTTCACACGCAACTTTCAAGTTTCTTCGCAGGCGTATGCAGGTTTCCTTGCGATGTTTTCCTTCACCGCAATAGCGTCAGATAAACGTATACAAGATATAGAAATTAAAAAATTCGAAAAAACATTAGTACGTGCAGGATTCGAACTACGACCTCTCGGACAGGAGGTAGCGGCTCTAGCTATTACGCCACCGACGCTTTAGTAAATAAATATTATTCTATTCTATTCTACTTTATTATACTCTACTCTACTTATCAGTTTTATTTATTTACTAACTGTTTCCCGCGGCTTCACCCGCGTGGACAACGTTTCTATGACTTCGAGGGAGCGAAATGGGCAAGCCGCAAGCGGACTATAAAAAAGTAGACTATGTGTTAATCCAGGTCCTAATCTATATACCTACAAAATTTCAGTCAGATCCGTTGATTAGATTTTGCGTGAAGAAGCAACAAACAACACACTCACAAACTTTCGCCTTTATAATATTAGTGAGATTTATTGTTTATTGTACACTGTAAATGAGAATTACTTACGTAAAAAAACATAAGATTTACAATTGGTAATTGGTTTCATCATTTATGTAATGTTATTATAAAGTATTTACTATCTGTTAATAATTATTCACATACTACATTTTGACCTTTAAATTTGTAACTATGTAATAAAAGGTTCAACCTAGCTCAGGCACACACCATCCTGTTCTTTCTTACCCGACTGCGACAGAAGGAGGGTCGTTTTTTCGAGTGTATGTATGTAATGTATGTTTCTTTGGCACGCTATGTAAGTGCTAAACGGCTTGATGGATTTAGCTTGGGAGGTATCGTTGGATTCGTCTCAATCCCGTGAGTGTTATAAGATATATTTTTACCTAACTGCCCACAAAAGAAATGGGTTAGGTTATAAGATACATTTTTACCTAACTGCCCACAAAAGAAATGGGTTAGGTTATAAGATACATTTTTACCTAACTGCCCACAAAAGAAATGGGTTAGGTTATAAGATACATTTTTACCTAACTGCCCACAAAAGAAATGGGTTAGGTTATAAGATACCTAATAATGGGGAATATGCATGATTATTATTTTTTGCTTTAATAAAAGCTCATTCATATAAGAAACGGTATACCAAAAATATTTTCGAATAACTATAAAAATAACCAAGATATACGACATTAAAGATTTATCTCTATCTCTTTCTAGCAAAACAGAATGTAGCATACAGTTTATATGGACCGTGTGTTTTATGTCGTCACATTTACATATCGGATCTCTCTGTCTAATTAATAGTTGAAAATGCTTATATCTTAAGTATTTCTTGGCCGATTTAAATTTTTACATCACTTTTTGACATTGTTTTTAGGGAATTTTCATATTTTACTAAGAAATGCGATAAAAAAAATTCATGCATATACCTTGTACATTTTGCCCTGAGCCCTCTTATGCGGCCCATAGTAAGCGACCGTGTCTGAAATTAATAAGTTGAAAATGGTCTAAGGTAACGACTAGGCCTTTAACCGCCTCCGTAGCTCAGAGGCAAAGTTCACTGGCTTTACACAGGAGATCGCGGGTTCGATTCCTGGTGGGGTCAACTTGCAAGACTCGGTTTGGTTGGAGGTAGGGCATTTTATAAGCTAGCCTGGCTAGCTACCACCATCTTATCTATGTCTTGCCGCCAAATATCAATGTTGATATCATTGGTGTGGTCCGGCATGAAGATAAGATAGCCCGTTCCCCATTGCGTTGGGGAATCTTGGTAAGCCCGCTTCCATCTTCGGCAACATCGTCACTTACCACCAGGTGAGGTGTTGTTAAGGGTTTACCAATCGTGAATAAAAAAAAAGCCGTAGGTATAAATCTTAAAGCCCTACATGGAGCCGCCTGTGCAACACCAGGCAACCGCCGTTAATACTAGGACTTGATGCAGGCCACTGACAAGGCAATTTGCGAGGCTCAGTATTGGTGATGGGACTGTCTGAGTTTGCCGTCGACTCGAAAAGAAGAAGTCTATTTCTTGGATAGCAGTTAAATTGTGTTACATAATAAGAGACGAGGGTTCGAGGTTTTGGTTCAGATAATTGAGCCGTCCAAGCTCTGAATAGGGAAAATTACATTTATTTACAAAACAAGGTATGACCACTTATTTTCTCTGTCCGCGGTAGTTTCCATCAATTGAACAATATACGATTGAGTTGGTATCATTAGGAAGGCGTAGGTCATTAACCCCCTTGTACAAGGTCGCTGGACTTCATACTATCGATGTCAAATTGTAGCCATGTGATTTTCGCCGTTTTGGCGCTGATAGCAGCGTGAGCGTCCTTGGAACTAATAATAGTCAAAAGTCAAGTCCTAGGTCTAGTACAGGTCAGTGGCGTAGGTATAAAGGAAACTATTTGTTCTCCTCGCTCTACCACGGTTTCTAAGTTGCCATCCCGCTTAGAAAATTAGCGGACGCCGTAAAAATTGAGTTTTCATTGAATAAGTCGAAAATGATAAAAACAGAACAAAACAAAAAATGGAGTCGGTCACCTTAAAAGGTATTTAACTATTTAGATCTTATACCCCCTCTCAACAATCCATAGGGCGTCTATTACTAGTTAAGCTTTCCATGTTATAATGGATGGTATATACTCATAGTATAGCACGGTTGTTGAAAGATACCTGTCCAGTGCACGAGCTAACAGCGCTGATACGCTGTTTCTGAGAGAGACCATGATAGAGCGCATAAACCTATCACTTCAGACAGTGTCTGAATGAGGTGATTCCAACCTCGTAAGGTTTAATGCCTCTAAAACACAGGCGTGTCTTTTTTCCGCCAAAAGGAGTCCATTTACCTTGACTCCAACTCTCCGGAATGAACCGATTCAGATATCTGACCACCTGGAAATCCTCGGCGTGGATTTAACACCCAATCTTAACTTCGGTCGTTACATTGAGTCCAATGCAAAAGTTGCTGCAATGAAGCTGGGCATTCTCTCTAAGGTGAGACGGTACTTCACACCTGGACAGCTGCTTACCTTGTATCAAGCACAGGTCCGCTCATGTATGGAGTACTGTTCACACTTATGGGATGGATCAGCCCGCTATCAGCTGGATACCTTGGACGCCATCGACCGACGCGCACGGAGACTCATTGGTGACGACGAGCTAGTCAATGACAAGCTCCAAAGCCTTGAGCATCGCCGCAAAGTCGCCTGTCTATCGGTATTCTATCGAATTCATTTCGGAGAGTGCGCGCAAGAACTTCACGACCTCATTCCCCCTGCTCCATTCCACCGTCGGTCAACGAGACGCAGGAAGGGGTTGCACCTTTTCGCACGGATCGTTACGCTTCTTGATTTATTATGCGTACAGCGCAGGAGTGGAACTCCTTGCCTGCGTCAGTGTTTCCCGATTCCTATAATTTGGGGATCTTCAAGGCAAGAGTGAATAGGCATTATTTGAGTTTACGTGTACCATGCGAGGGCCATGGGTGCCGTAAGAGACGACTAAGGAACGAAATCTGTAACGCAGCACGCTGGTATGCGTTCTTCTTTCATTCCATCTATTTGTTCATTACGCATGCGCTGACATGTGTTAAAAACCCAAATTCATTCTTTCCATCAATATTTTTCACCTTATTAAAAAATAAAAAATCTTGCTGTTTTTTAAAGACCCATCTTGGGTATTTTATCTCGAAATCCTTACTTATAATCTTAATATATATAAATCTCGTGTCACAATGTTTGTCCTCAATGGACTCCTAAACCACTTAACCGATTATAATAAAATTCGCACACCATGTGCAGTTCGATCCAACTTGAGAGATAGGATAGTTTAAATCTCAAATTATAGTCGCAATTTTAATTTATTGCTAATTATTATAATATATATAAATCTCGTGTCACAATGTTTGTCCTCAATGGACTCCTAAACCACTTAACCGATTATAATAAAATTCGCACACCATGTGCAGTTCGATCCAACTTGAGAGATAGGATAGTTTAAATCTCAAATTATAGTCGCAATTTTAATTTATTGCTAATTATTTGTCTGTTATTATTTGACAGTCTTAATATTATATAAAAATTGCTGTTCGTTAGTCTCGCTAAAACTCGAGAACGGCTGGACCGATTTGGCTAATTTTGGTATTGAATTATTTGTGGAAGTCCAGAGAAGGTTTAAACGTAGTGCAGGGTAGGGTAGGGTAGGGTAGTGTAGTGTAGGGTAGTGTAGTGTAGGCTAGGGTAGGGTAGTGTAGGGTAGGGTGGGGTAGTGTAGGGTAGGGTAGGGTAGTGTAATGTAGGGTAGTGTAGGGCAGTGTAATGTAATGTAAGGCGGTACGTAGTTCGCCGGGACAGCTAGTAATATTATAAATGTGAAAATGTGTTTGTTTGTTTGTTACCTTTTTACGCTTCAACGCCTTGACCAATCTTTATGAAATTTGGCAAGCAGGTAGCCTGTGTCACGGGAAAAGACATCGACTACTTTTTATCTCGCGAAAATAGCATAATCTGATGCAGTTCCTGAGGGAACTAAAAAATTACTCGATTTTTGTGATTTTTTGCACAGAGATGGTTGAGTAGGTGGGAAACGACATAATTTACTAATCACCCATAAATGCAGTCATAAAACGATGTCCACGCGGGCGAAACCGCGAGAAAAAGCGATTAAAATAATATTGGATAACACGTTCAGTTTCAACCCACGCCCTCACCCTAACATACGTAAGTCGTGCTACAAATCAAAGCATGCGTAGCAGCGTCCTTTTCGCATACTGCTCAGCCTCACCACATACTGCAATCGCCAACCCCTGGCCATTACGGCAAATCTCCCTAACTTGGGGAAAGCCTATGTACGTCTTATGGCTGATGTGATGATTGTCATTCATTAGGGTGATTAATAGTAGTAATCCAAGTGCAACTCCTAGTAGAAATACATATCTTTGTCTCCAGATAATTGGCAGACACCTCCGTGAGCAGAAAGCCAGAAACAAGAATAGCGCTGTCTCGCTTCTCGACTGCGCCCTTCGCGGAGTATCAGCTCTAAGTGCATCGTCGGTGTCCGAATTAGCTGGAGTGGGTCTCCATGGCTTGGTCATATCTTCAGGAGATATAAGAAGAGTGCAGCAGGGAGCGTTCGCGAGCGTTGCGAATACGCTGTTGGCTCTAGGTAAGAACGCTAGTAAATCATAATCACTATTACAGAGTTATATTTACAGACTACAAAAAAATGCCTATAATTGAAAACGCTAAACACGTTAAAAAACCGACTTCCATCGCAACAACTTAGTACATTTTTGCATTACTATTTTTGGTTTTTGTTAATTTTCGAATAAAGTACTACACCGATTTTCATAAAATTTATATAGGACCACACGGGAAGTACTAGCTTTCAAATAAAAAAAGAATCATAAAAATCGGTGCACCCAATCCAAAGTTATGAGGTAACAAACATAAAAAAAACATACAGACGAATTGAGAACCTCCTCCTTTTTGGAAGTCGCTTGAAAAGAGGAGGTTCTTAATACGACTGTATTTTTCTGTGTATGTTACCCGATTTGTTCGCCGATTGTGAACAGATTTTGATGCTTCTTTTTTAATTGATAGTTTATGCCTCAGAATACAGAATAAACCAGAACACGCGTAATCCGATAATAAGAAATACTTTAAATTGGTTTAGTTTTGACGTTTTGGCCCTTCTAAATACTACCTGCAGGTGATTTATTTTTATGAGTAAGCAAGCAGTGGTTCTTTTCAACTTACTTTACTCTAAAAGTTTTAAAATCTGACTCAAAATAGCAATATCATAGCCAAGGGAAGGAGGGTAGGCGTAGAGTTTTCAGTTTCAGCGCGCGTCGTACTATTCTCAATGTACTGTACGCGTATGAGGTACGATGATAAAATATTATGGGGGCCCTGATCCCATACTATTTTATCTATACAGGGTGTAAAAAAATTGGTGTAGGTCCCATTAACTGGGGGTCCTATTCGTCATACTGAACAACTTTCTTCAAGGAAACCCTCCGTACTAAAATGCACAAAATCGGTCGATCAGCTGATCGATTTGTATGAAGACTTAAGAGTTTTAAATTATTTCATCGGGGGATTATGAAAAAAGTATCTTCGTTACGTCAAACCGAAGAGTATCTGTTAGTAACAAAAACAATTTTTTCTCAAAAACGGTTGTAACGATTTTGATGAAACTTTACATGTCGGAGTTGCTTATGTTTATCTTTTATACGTAGTAATACTTACCCATTGGTCTGGAAAAAATCGTGTTTGTACGGTTCTCCTACAAATGAAATTGAAACTTGCAATTTACTCACAAATAGATGGATCTATTGCATTGCCATTGTGTCACGTATAAGTATAGATTTGGTCATGCAATATGAATTTACTGAAACTGTTTAAATTTTTTATATATATATATTTTAAATATAATGAAAAAAAAATGACGAGAAAGTATTGTGAGGTTGCCGTACATTTTTTTTATCCATAATTTGAAGTTAGATAAAATCACAGATGTGATACTAGTTACTTGTATAATTTTAAACAAAAAAAGCCGACTTCAAACAGGGAACTAAGGTTCGATTACATTTAAAATCGATTGATTTTATGTTCGATTTCTCTAGGATGCCATCATCAGATCCTGGTTTCTTTATCATGGTACCACCCTTGGGATATCTACTTTTCAACAAAAAAGAATCATCAAAATCGGTTCATAAACGACGAAATTATCAGCGAACACACATAAAAAAATAATATAAATGCGGTCGAATTGAGAACTTCCTGTTTTTTAAGTCGGTAATAAATTGCGGACCACCAAGAAGAATAATATATGGGTTTTCAGAAAGCTGTCGTTTTACGGTTTCCTACCCAAAGGATGCCAATGGGACCCTATTATTAAGCTTAAGCTGTATGTCTGTCTGTCAAACCAAACCAACCTTTAAAAGGCTATCTTTAGAAGCATAATAGGTAACCGGCTGAAATATATGCTGACAGAATATACAATGTGTCATTAATTAAAAATAAAAAAGTAAAATATAAGGGGGGTTTTCATACGAGAAACATGTTTTTTAAATGTATTTTTTGTTTTTCTCTTTGATAAATACGATAATACATACAATGAAAACTTGGTGTGATTATAATAAAAACCCAAAAATAAAACCCAAAAACATAAAAAACCGGCCAAGTGTGAGTCGTACTCGAGCTAAGCATCCCGAATTGTTAAAAAATCTGTCACTCTCGCAAAGAGGTGTAGTGGTAACGAACCCTCGCTCGGTGTGCAAATCGGACTTGCACTTGACTGTTTTTTTATTTCCACCCATCATCATCATCATCAACATATTATCAGCCGACGGACGTCCACTGCTGGACATAGGCCTCTCCCAAGGATTTCCATGACGACCGGTTCTGCGCTGCCCGCATCCAGCGGCTTTCCGCGACCTTCACCAGGTCATCGGTCCACCAAAGTGGGAGGCCTACCTATGTTACGTTTTCCGGTGCGCGGTCGCCACTCGAGAACTGCCCCAACGGCCATCCGTTCCACGAGCTATGTGCCCCGCCCACTGCCACTTAAGTTTAGCAATTCTGAGATAAGTAACCGACATAGCTCTCAGAATTTCCACCCATATTCGTGTTTTTTTTATATAACAGTGTTTCTTCGCAGGTCTTCCGAACAACCAATTACCATCAGTGCCAACGGAGGCGCTGGCCCGCCTGTGGAACCTCGACCGGCTGGATTTATCGAACAACAAGATCCACACGTTGGACCCTAATTCGTTCAAGGTAAATTTTATAGCGCCATAAAGTTTCAGCAAGAATCATGCGTTAGTGCTGTAGTTAGGGGTTTGTTGATATCGATAAATAAGAACAATAGTAGGGTATAAAGCAGCAAGAATTTTTGCTGTAAATGTTTTAGAAGGAAAGAAGAAAGAAATACTTTTATTGGTTTCAGTAACACCACACCAAAATATATAATACGTAATAAAAGTTAAGGTAAACATAAAATAATAATAATAATAATAATAACATATATTCATGAGGTGCCACTGCAACCACAGGGCCCCAACTCAGCATGTGCTAGGCTCGGAAGCATTAGCATTTTATTGTCATTTTTGCATATATTTTATATTAATATTTTATTTAATTGAATAAATGCCTTAACTATGCTAATGTTATAAATAGTTAGAATTTGTTTATAGTAGTCTATCGCTGGAACTTTTGCAAATTGAAATTTACTCTGTCCTTGAGTAAAGTAGACCTAAAAAGGTTTAAAAAATTGCTATTCCACACTCGTAAGCTGCTTGCGACTTGCACACTGGTCTCCCTAAAAGGCAATCTATGAATTTTATCCACGCAATCGTGTTAGTTATATTACATTTACATACAATTCGTTTGTATGTATAAGTAGGTAAGTAAGTAAATATACTAATTGCACGCCATAAAACAAAGGACTTATAATTTGTAATATGCATAGAGTGCAAAGGCGGCCTTATTGCTTCAATATCAAAATTAATAACTATTATAATGAGAAAAATTGTAAATGACAACATTCCTATGTTTCTTATCGTGTTTAGCGTTTCCAATTATTACAAAATTCTATTATCACTGAGAAGTTCTCACAAAATATCGACATCGCTAATTTTTGTTGCACTTTCTCAACCCTAAAATAAAGGTGAGGGTCTAAAATGCCCTCAGGAGAGGGATCAGTTGGGGTTAAATAACGGTTGATGCTGTCTAGACGATACAAATGATCATATTGGATATGCAACTCGAGAACCTTAATTTTCCTTGATGTGTTCAGTTTAACCACAATTTACCCTTTTTGAGAAATGGTTCTTATCCTTTTGTGCTTTAAAATACTATTTGGTTCCCTTTCAGCTACGTAATTTCATCATCATCATCATCAGCCAAAAAAAATGTTAATATTAAATGAGAAAAATGTGTTTATACATAGTAAAAAATAACATACACAAAATCAGTAAACAATTGTCACCCATTCGAGTACCTCTAATGAATTAATCCGATGGAAAAATATTTACCAAAATAACATTCCTTTAGGGCAAAAGCAAATCCTCTTATGGGTGTCATTAATTTTATGACTAAATGGAGCTCAATAAAAATAATGGAACGATGACTGATGTGTTTACGAAGAAAACATAATATTATATGGATTTTCTCCAAATCCATGGAACAATAACAACTTTTCCTTATCCTATGACCAGAGTAGACTAGAACCTAATTAATGATGTAAACAGTGTCTCCTGCTAAAATATCACAAAACTCACGTGCCTCAAGGAAACCATAGTCAACTCCAAAAAAACCGCCAAGTGCGAGTCGGACCCGCGCAAATTAGGGTACCGTAGTCTTTTAAAAAAACGTGTCAAAAAGTAATTTATTTTTGCAGTTGGTTGTAGAACAGTTTGTATGGAAAATCTATGAACTTTTATCACATCCAGGTGCACATCTTAAGTTAGCCGACTAGTTCTCCTAAACTGCTGGAGCCTACGTAGCCGGGACAGTTTTCTCTTGAAATTGGTTAAATGTTCTACGATTTAGCCATTTGGCTAGTGGAGGGGGGGCGGCGGCAACAAAAATTATATAATTGTAGGAAATATATTACATTTAAAGCTTAATATTATATATTATACGCGTCGGTGGCTCAACCGGTAACGACTCGGTCCATCTAACCAGAGGTACCGGGTTCAAATCTGGACGGCCAATGTACCAATGAGTTTTTCAAAAACTTACGTACATACTTACCGATTGCTTTAACGGTGAAGGAAAACATCGTGAGGAAACCTGCACACGCCTGCGAAGAAACTCGAAGGTTGTGTGTGAAGTCGACCAATCCGCACTGGGCCCGCGTGGTCGACTAAGGCCTAATCGCCCTGATTCAGGGTAGGCTCGAGCCCCTCGGTGGGGACGCATATGAGCTGTAATGATGATTATATATGTATAAAACTTAATATTCCTGTCCACACTGGCTGACCGGTGGGACTCTCCTTGTTTGCAGAGGTGGATGCAGCTTCATGCGAGCGTCTCCTTGTATATTTAAGACTGTATACTGTGTGTGTGTCCCTAAACTGTTTTGATTTAACTTTAATGTACCTCATTTATTCACCTGTTGTCCTTGACTTAATTACCTATCTAGTTACTAACATTTTAATTTTTGACATTTTGTAATTTGACAACTTTTTGGCAACTTGATTAAATATTAATTTTTAATCATATTTGGTTTTATATTTATTTTGGTTCATTTGTTTTTAACTAGATTTATTTTGTTTTACTTAATTTATTATAGAATGAATGTGATCTTTTTATATTTTTTTAATCGTTTTAAGTAAATGTGATTTTAGAATTTTATGCCTTATGGATTTTATAGTCTGACAATAAACGAATTATCATTATTATTAACAGATCCCTGAATCGAAAAATTATTTAAGCAAACTCTCAGTTGTAGATCTACGCAACGATATACTCCACACGCACACGATAGGGAACGTCAACAAAAAAAAAGACACCACCTCTACCATGTAAGCCCAAAAAAAATTCCAAGATTTTATTTTGTCGGCGTGCCAAAAGCGGCCACTTTTAGCACTTATACTATCTGTAACTACAGCGAACTATATTTCATAGAGGTTATAGATTCTAAATAAATTACATGCATAATAATTTTAGATAAAGTATGTACTCAGCGAGTAATTATTTTCTGATGGCCGCGCTTGTTAAGTAGAAGGGGGGGAGGGGATCAAATTAACAGATAATTATGCAAGACGGTACAATGGCAAGTTCAATAGGTCTGTTTTAACAATTCTTTCATCATCAATAATCATCATACTCGTACCAGCCGAACGACGCGATGTCCACTACTGGACGACAAAGACCACCAGACAAAGATTTCCGCAAAGCCGGTCTTGAGCTGCCTACATCCAGCAGCTTCCAGCGACCTGCACCAGTTCGTCGGTCTATCGAGCGAGAAGCTAACCTATGCTACCTCTTTCGGTGCGCGGTCATCACTCGAGAACTACTGCCCCAACGGCCATGTCTTCTACCCCGCCCATTGCCACTTGAATATGTGATTCTGTGAGCTATGTCAGTTACTTTTGTTCTCCTGCGGATGTCCTCATTTATGATTCGATCATGTATAGAAACTCCGAGCATGTCTCGCTCCATTGACCATTAAAAATTGATTGTTAATAATTTTAAATTGTCCTGTTGAACGAACACCATAGTCATTAAATTTAATCTTGTTTTTAATTAACTGAAACAAATGATTTCCACAGGGAATACAAAACCTGACATACCTGGATATCAGTGACAACCAACTGACGGATATATCGCCGGAGGCTTTCAAACCCCTCAAGAAGCTGACCGTCCTGAGGCTCAGAGGGAACCTTTTAAAGGTTTCTGCATTGGCAGCTTTGAAGGTAAGGATTTAGAAAATAAAGTGTCACTCCCATCGACGAAGTGGCGACTAGATTTATAAAACTAGGCGGACACGTCTTTCAGGCAACACGTTAACGGTTAGGCAAACGACTCATAAGAGATCGCGTTTGCAAATGTTGGTTAATTAGTTAGCTAGTTACGTCGGAGTATTCAATTTAAATTTCGAACGAAATAATATTTAAGGTTCGCTGTACTAGACGAAACTACGATGATATTGGGAAGCGTGTTCTCTACATTTATATGAGTCATTGGATTAATCACTATAGCTTGTCAAAAAGTGTCGCCGATTCGTCAATGATAACTCTTTAAAAAAAAAATACCCCGCTTTTAATAAGTTAGTTTGGTCTTACTGTGTCATTTAACCGAACATAACATTGTGTCTTTTATACCGCTTCATACTTTTATACCGCTTCATACTTTTATACCGCTTCATACTTTTATACCACTATACACTTTTATACCATACAACCGCGATGTCCCGGCATTTTAAATCTGTAATATCTTCGAAAATATTCATTTAAATTACATGCTGTAAAGGGCATCTATATTAAATGAAAAATGTATTTAAGGTTGGACTTGGTTATAGATTAATGCTGTTAAATCGCTTCGTAAATAAGCTATTATTTCTCAAAAAAAGTAAAGGATAAAAAATGGTTATTGTGGGTTATCCCTAAGTGATAGACATATATCATCGCAGAATTTTTTGTAGACCTTTTTAAGGTGTACAATACTGTAGTACATTATTTTGATCTATCTCGTAGGGTTCAGCCAGCGTTTGCAATGCAAGCGCAAAAAATGTGTTTATTTCCGACATCACATTAGAAACCTCTAAAATTATCAGTGTTTCTCTACTACATTACGCCTGTGTTATACATATAAACCTTCAAGAATCACTCTATCTATTTCAAAAAATACGTTGCGTACTTGCATAGTTTTAAAGATTTAAGCATACATAGGGACAGACAGACAACGGGAAGCGACTTTGTTTTATACAGTGTACTAGTTATATAGCTTTAAAATTAAAAATCAGTATTTTTTGCCTCAATAAAGACGATTTTTTCAGGTGGAAAAAACCGACTTCATGGGCCACCGTGCTCTCAAAATATCTAAACAATAGGCATATGTTTACCACCATTTAATTTCTAATAGTCTAATGCTATTTTTTATTTTAATAACTATTGTTCTTAATATTAATTTTAATTTAATACAATCGGCAATTTCGTTAGTAAAGATGTAATATATTACTAAACAAATCAGTTTGTGTGGTTGAAAAATAAAAAAAGAATCATAAAAATCGGTTCACCCAGTCTAAAAATATGAGGTAACAAACATAAAAAAAAACATACAGACGAATTGAGAACCTCCTCCTTTTTGGAAGTCGCTTGAAAAAAAAGAGTAGCTAAACAAAACAAAACAAAACTGTGACGAACACCCAAACAGCCTCTTCGGACAAACAAATGCAGGTTAAGGAAGAATTATCGCGGAAGTAACGAAAGGTTTTATGTACACACACGATCAACGAAAGTCGACCGTCGACACAAACACAAACATAACAAGCCTAATAAATTTCAGGAAGCCAGGATGCTAAAAGACCTGGATCTCTCCAGCAATGCTCTGGAGGGCCCTCTCGGCCCCAACACAGTGCCAGCCCTGGCTCACTTGATGAATCTACAGCTCTCTGACAACACGTTCGCTAGCATACGGAGAGGAGCTCTATCAGGTAAACAGATTTAATATGAGATTTAAGACTTAGCAAGAGCTTACGGAATAATTGCCTGCCCCTCAGGATCAATAATTGCCTGCCCCCCAGGATCAATAATTGCCTGCCCCCCAGGATCAGTAATGGCCTGCCCCCCAGGATCAATAATTACCTGCCCCCCAGGATCAATAATTACCTGCCCCCCAGTATCAGTAATGGCCTGCCCCTCAGGATCAATAATTACCTGCCCCCCAGGATCAATAATTACCTGCCCCCCAGGATCAATAATTGCCTGTCCCCCAGGATCAGTAATGGCCTGCCCCCCAGGATCAATAATTACCTGCCCCCCAGGATCAATAATTGCCTGTCCCCCAGGATCAATAATAGCTTGTTATTGATTTTTAGGGTTCCGTAGTCAACAAGGAACCGTTATAATTTCGCCATGTCTGTTCGTCTGTCTATCTATCCGCGGCTTAGCTCAAAGACTATTAGATTTATAAAGCTGTAATTTGGAAGGGTATACATATTAATCACAACAACAAAGTATAACAATAAAATCTTGCAAAAAAAAATGTAGGTTATATCCTTTACATGTAAAGAAGGGTTTTTTTTGTTGACGTACCTATCTTGTGGGCTACTGTTAACTAGGTTTTTCTTTCTTTTTTTTTTAATTAAAAATTTGAGTGCGTTTGGCTGCACCTCACCTGATTCAAAACTAATGAGTGAAATTTAAATTAAGCTTTAAAGTGCAAATTTTTGTAAGAGTCAAGTGTCGTTCCCCGCCAGCTAAACAGCTATTTCAAGAAATCTGAAAAAAAGTAAATAGTATGAAACATAATCAATTTAAAAGAAAAACTATTACGGCTAGGTATGCTTTCTCAGGTTAGGAGTAAATAGTTGGACCAACTTAAGATGTGGGATAAGAGTGGGATTTGTGAAAAGTTCATAGATTTTCCATACAAAATGTTTTACTACCTAAAAATTCTAAATACTAGAAAATAGTTGAACATAAAGCAATTTAAAAGGAAAACTATCACAGCTAAGTAGGCTTTCTTAGCTCAGGAGTAATAATCGACCAACTTAAGGTGTGCAGTTAGATTTGTCAAAAGTTCATAGAATTTTCATAAAAGATGTTCTATTACCAACTGCAAATATTATTTTGTTTTTTAAAATATACGTTTATTTTTTGAAAAGCCTACGGAACTCCAATCTGCGCGAGTCTGACTCGCTCTTGGCTGGTAGTTTTTAATCCACAATTGGTAAGCTCTTGGCATCATCTCATCTGATGGTAAGTGACGATGAAGCCGAAGATGGAAGCGGGCTTACCAAGATTCTCCAACGAAATGGGGAACTGGATAGCTTATCTTGAAGCTGGAATATTGATGCTTGGCGGCAAGACTTAGATAAGATGGTGGTAACTAGGCAGGCGGGCTCAGGAAATCCCCTTTCACCAACCAAACTCCGACTTAGACTCCGTCGGGAATCGAACCCATGACCTCCTGATGTGAAGCTAAAGGACGTTACCATTACGTCACGGAGGCGTTTAAAAGTTTTAAGAAATATAGTTCGCTGTAGTTACAGATAGCATAATTGCCAAAAGTAGCCGTTTTTAGCACTCATGCTATCGTAACTACTTACCAAATTTCAGCCAGATCCGTTCAGTAGTTTGTACGTGAAAGTGTAACAAACATACATCCATACATTCTAACAAACTTATAATATAATATTAGTAGGATTTATTTTATCTGATGGCGGCGCTTCTAAGGGGGGGGGGGACCCATGCCATAGATCTGCTAACCAAACCACTAGCCGCTCTATAATCGCCTATAACCTTCATCAATCCGTACTTGGCCCCCGTTTGTGGAATATTGGGCCACAGAAGCTGGGACACTAGCCGTGCCGTGGAGTGGGTGGTTGACGACGTGGTAACTAGCTCATCTTTATCCTTCAGGTCTGACGAACCTCACCCATCTGGGCTTGCACAACAACCAGATAGACGTGCTGGAGGACTACGCGTTTAGACATCTCACCAACTTGACACACTTGGATTTGTCACACAACGAAATTGTCGCCGTGTCTGGTAAGTTGTTTCTCTTCACATTTCCACTGAACCTAGTGTAGTGCTTCAAAAAGTATGACCTAGACACACCCTGGACACTTCATACAACGGGCCAGAAATGACTTATCAAAAAAGGAATGACGGAACAAACAAAATAGCGGTGAAATCCTTTACCTACGTTCGACACCAAACTGTAACCAATCTGTATCAATCTGGGTGACGAGGGGGTGAGGTCGCAATCTAGAGAGCGGCAGGGAGTGTCCATACTGTATGTTAGTACTAATTTATATAGATCGCGGCATCTAATTTGAACAGTGCGCAGTATTACAAGGTCTTAATGGAAGTGCGGGACGCGGGGGTCTCACGTCAAGGGTCGCCAGCCCCCCGCGTAACCCGCGCTACACCCGCTCGCTCCCTACTTGCGCGAACGACCGCCATGTGTGTTCAAGGGTTTACCAATTGTGAATAATAAAAAAAAAAATTATACGCCGCGATTATACTCGTATTTGATTCCTTGTGCCCTACGTGTAGTGCACTGTATAGATCGCGGCATATAATTTGAACAGTGCGCAGTATTTTAAGATTTCAATGGACGTGCAGCACGCGGGGGGTCGCCAGTCCCCGCGTAACCCGCGCTACACCCGCTCGCTCCCTATATGCGCAAACGACCGCCATGTGTGTTCAACTTATACGCCGCGATTATACTCGTATTTGATTCCTTGTGCCCTACGTGTCCTGCACGGGTAAGAAGCTAGTGGACGCTGCTGAAAGAATCTCCAGTAAAATGGTTGCAAGTTTGTGGTTGCTATATGCCATTCATCATAATCATCATCATATCACCCGAAAAACGTCCACTGCTGAACCAAGGCCTCTCCCAAGAATTTTCACGACGATCGGTCCTGCGCTGCCCACATCCATCGGCTTCCCGCGATCTTCACCAGGCATAGTTCCGACCCACACGTCTTCTTGCTGCGGCAGCTCCTTCACTGTACATGCAGTGAGACTGTGGAACTTCCTCCCACATTACGTCTGTGATAGCCCATCACTGAATGTCTTCAAAAAAAGAGTAAAAGAACGTTACCTATGTGTTTAGTCATATTATATTTATTCGTTTAACATAAAATTACTAATAATCTTTCCTAATTACGTAGTAACATGTATTATTTATAAGTATATATTATGTATTCCATATTATATTTATGTTAGGTATACTTATGTCTTATAAATATTGTTTAATTATCTGTGTACACGCCAACAACCCTCACATCTCATTTTTCATCGCCTATGGTATGTAGAAAGAAAACTCTTACCGAGTATTCATGCCATTTGTACATTTAGTTTGTAAGCAACTGTTTACCTAAACTGTGTGTGTAGGTACAATAAATATATAAAATAAATAAATGATGTGTCCGGCATGATGATAAGATAGCTAGTTGCCCATTACGCTGGGGTATGTTTGTAAGCCCGCTTCTATCTTTGGCATCGTCGTCACTTACCATCAGGTGAGATGATGCCAAGGGCTTACCAATTGTGGATAATAAAACGAGATGACCTAAATATGAGTACAAAATAAAACAACTTCACCTTAAGAGCCCATAAATCATGAACCCCATACAAACGTAATATTTGATTCATTTGTTAACCAAACAACCGATTTTAAAATAATTTTATATCGATAATCGGATGACGTGTATCTGTGTTGGTATCGCATTACTTGTTTGAAAAACGAAACACGAATCCATTATTAACCAATAACCTTGTTTTAAACAGAAAAAATCCATAATTACCTATTGGTTAATAAGGATTCCTGTTTCGTGTTTTTAAAAAAAGTAATGCGGTACAGACACAGATATATGTCATCAGATTATCGATACAAAATTATTTCAAAATCGGTTGTTTGGTTAACAAATGAATCAAATACTATGTTTGTATGGGCTTCATAAACTCCAGCGGGCTCTTAACTTAATGTTGAAACGATAGTATCTAGTATTTCATTACTGTCCAGTATAATATTTCGCAAAAAATACGTATACCGGATATTATTTTAAGAGCCTGTATTTAAATTTCCTCTCTCTCCACTTTGTCATCCAAAATAATCCAATTCCGACACAGCGGATATCCTAAATCGTCTTCGAAACAAACATTAATGTTTAAAAGATATTTCTTTTGTGTTTTTATTTTCCCCGGTTATCCTAGTCGTTTTTCGCTTTGCCGGAAATTAAACCGTCACAGCAGCATTGGACAAAGGAGCTGAGCGTTCACAATAGACGTTGTGGACTAATCACGCGTTGGATCCAACTTGCCATTAAATAGATGGTGCCGTCGGAAAATAATTATACTGTTTGTTTGTGAGATGTGCTGAAACGCTTCAAATATTTTTTTTAATTTTTTTTATTCACATTTGGTAATCTCTTGGCATCATCTCACCTGATGGTAAGTGATGATGATGCCGAAGATGGAAGCGAGCTTACCAAGATTATCCAACGCAATGGAGGACCGGCTATTTTATCTTCAAGCCGGAACACGTCAATGTTGTTAACACTGATGTTTGGCGGCAAGACTTAGATAAAATGGTGGTAGCTAGCCAGGCGGGCTTAGAAAATGCCCTACCACCAACCAAACCGAGTCTTATAATTGACCCCGTGTAAAGCCAGTGAACTTTGCCTCTGAGCTACGGAGGCGATTAAAAATAACAAGATAATATGATTAGATGGTAAAGAAATCGTTAAATTAGACTGGAAAGTATCGAGGCATCACATAATGATTCCCTAAAGATAAACTTCATCATATCAGCCGACGGACGTCCACTGCTGGACATAGGCGACCGGTTCTGCGCTGCCCGCATCCAGCGGCTTTCCGCGACCTTCACCTGGTCATCGGTCCACCTACGCTACGTTTTCCGGTGCGCGGTCGCCACTCGAGAACTTTACTGACCTAGCGGCCATCTGTTCTACGAGCTATGTGCCCCGCCTGCTGCAACTTAAAGATTAGAAATTGTGAGAGCTATGTCGTTTACTTTGGTTCTCCTACGGATCTCCTCGTTTCTAATTCGATTACGCAGAGAAACTCCGAGCATAGCACGCTCCATTGCCCTTTGGGTGACCTTGAGCCTTCTTATGAGGCCAATAGTAAGCGACCATGTCTCAGTTCCGTATGTCATCACTGGCAACACACACTGGTCGAAGACCTGGGTCTTAAGACACTGCGGTATGTGGGGTGTAAAAGTTTGATGAGTAGAAGCCCCAGTAAACGGGATCTACACAAATTTTGTTACAACCCGTTTATCATGGAACCGCTGACAGAATAACTGCACGTATTAATTTAAAATTAAAATCCGACTGCATAAAAACTTAACCTCTCTTTTTGGCCAGTCAGGTAAATGTATAATGTAATCTAAGTCATTCACGGGATCAAAACGAATCTAACGACACCTTGCACTTCGAAAACCATCATGCCAAGGAAATAAATACACATACATACATACATACACATACACTCGAAAAACATAACCCTCTTCTGGCGATCGAGTAAAAAGAAGGACGGATAATACCGGATGGCACCGAAACTGTACAATAAGTTGCCAACAAGTATAAAAGAGGTTGACTGTTTAGATGTTTTTTTAAAAAAAACGAGACCTACAGTACTCGCATATGATGTGTAACATGTGACAAAATACTTATGAAATTAATTAATTATCGGGTCGTACATTCACGGGCCGACCCTTCGAATAGTAGTATGTCATCTTTGCCTTTGCCATCACACTAGGCGGCATGGCTATGACAACCTTAGTTTTCGAGAATTAAAAAAACGTTCGCATTTCCTGTTACACATTTCCCTCCCATTTCACGAAATCACTCCCACAAATTGCAGGAAAGCGAGAGCAAAGATGTTACACATCAAAAAATTGTGATATGTTACTGAAGAAGGCATATTACTCTGTTGACGAATATCTTAATGACTAAAATGTGACATTTCCTACTCTATTATAAATTTGACATGTAACTATTTTTATTCATCTGCGACTGGTGCTACATTCCTAATGATTTGTTTTCTGTTATTTTTAATTTAATTGTCTTCTTATTTATCAATGAACTTATTATTTTATTATTAAAATGAATTTCTCTAGTTAATAATTTGAAATGTTTAACTCCTTTTAATTTTTAGACTATACTAGTGTTTTTCTTTTTATGTAATCATTTAAATTTGTTTTATTCATCACCATGTTACTAAAGATTACCATGCCGTTTTACGGCGGAATATTTAAGGCACTATTATTTAAGACTACAACTTTTGTTACCAATATTCTGCAAATAAAGTTTTACTTACTTACTTACTTACTGTTTTAAGTCCTCCGTCCCTAAAACAAGCAACTCGATTCACGATGTTTCAAACATCGACCAGAACAACTTGGAAATAAAGTTCTTGTCAGCTCGTACTGCAACGTGGCTGTTACGTCAATCGCTGCGGGCGAATCGTGCGAAAATTGTGGTTGTATTTCATGACAAATAAAATAAGATGAATTTCCAAAAAGTAAGAAAAAAAAATCATTTAAAACTGTTTTGTTATGAAGTTCATAAATAATCATTATGTTTCGATTAAAATTGCAGAAGGTGTAGAAAAAAAATGTTGCATTAGGATATTTTTTTTAGTTCAAATCAAAATTGCTCAATATTTATGATTTTTTTTACTTCGATAAAAAAATCATTAATTAAAATAAAAATGGTTACAAGTCGCTGGCGGCGGTATAAAACTTAAAGAAAATGATGGTTTTTAAATTTTGGTGTTAAATCTGAAAAAATAGGTACTTTCAATACAAATATAATATATGGAGAACACTGAACGGTTTTAAGCCTTTTGATATGAATTGGTTTATCCATCAGTTTCTGTTATTATCCATCTGTGGGTTCAGTTTTTAACCGCCTCCATGGCGTATTAGTTTTTTTTTTGTAGTTTTGAGACTTTGGGCTCATGAAGGGCACGGAGCTATTGGATTACTCCAGAAACCCTCCACTGCCGAGTGGTGGAGTAGGGTAAGTGGATTTGTAGGGAGGGGCGTTAATTTATTAAGGATTTAGGTTTATTGGCGAATGTTATTGGAGGTGGAGGGGGTTGGAGGTGGGAAAGGGGGAAGAGTGGAGGGGAGGATTAGGGGAAGGGTAAGGGAGGGGAAGTTGTTAGGAGGAAGGGGATTATGTTTGAGTGGAGTTTGAGAGAAGTTGAGGATGGCGTAATGTTTAGTCCATTCACTTCACATCAGGAGGTCACGGGTTCGATTCCCGGCGGAGTCTAACTTTGTAAGACTCGGTTGGGATGGCGGATGGGCATTTTATAAGCCCACCTGACTAGCTACCACCATCTTATCTAAGTCTTGCCGCCAAACAACAATGCTAACAAAATTGATGTGTTCCAGCTTATAGATAAGATAGCCAGTCCCCCATTGCGTTGGGAAATCTTGGTAAGCCCGCTTCCATCTTCGGCATCATTGTCACTTACCCTCAGGTGAGATGATGCCAAGGACTTACCAGAATAAAAAATATCAATGTAATGTTGTTTCTTTCAGGTGCATCTCTAGCTCAGCTGACAAACCTAGTCCACCTGGACCTCTCGCACAACTTCCTCAGGTCCCTCTCAGCCGAGCCGCTGAAGTCACTGCGAGGCCTGGCTGAGCTGATGCTGCACGATAATGATATATCCATCATTGACGATGGAGCACTGACACAGCACCGTGAGCTAGCTAGGTTTACTGTTGAAGGTAAGATTTTTGGACTTTCAAGTTATCTGATGGATGATGTATATAAAAGTTTCGAAATAGTTTATTTACCTACTAATTAATTTGAAACTTAATCTATATATATAAAAATGAATCCGTATTTCCCTTGGTCACGGCATCACGCGTGAACGCTTTATCGATATCGCTAATTCTTTTTTTGTCGAGTTCGTTATTGTCAGGAGAAGGTTCTTATGCAGGGTAGGGTAGGGTAGGGAAGGGTAGGGTAGTGTAGTTTAGTGTAGTGTAGGGTAGGGTAGGGTAGTGTAGTATAGGGTGGTGTAGTGTAGTGTAAGGTGGAACGTAGTTCGCCGGGATAGCTAGTCCGAAATGAATAAATGATTTAGTTCTAAAACTAAACCTACAAAGAAATCATTATATCAGCTCATATACGTCCCCACCGAGGGGCTCGAGCCTACCCTGAATTAGGGCGATCAGGCCTTAGTCGACCACGCGGGCCTAGTGCGGGTTGGTCAACTTCACACACAACCTTCGAGTTTCATAGCAGGCGTGTGCAGGTTTCCTCACTATATTTTCCTTCACCGTTAAAGCAATCGGTAAGAATGTACGTAAGTTTTGAAAAACTCATTGGTACATTGGCCGTCCAGATTTGAACCTGGCACCTCTGGTTACAAGAACCGAGTCGTTACCGGCTGAGCCACCGACGCTTTTACAAAGAAACGTTAAATTTTTCCACAAAGAAATATTAAATTGGAAAAGATAAGTGAGATACTAGCAGCATTAAAATAGTTAACGATTAAACGCTATTTACTGGTGAACGAGATGACAATTATCATCTCGCCTAAACCAAATATAAATCCTTACTAATATTATAAATGTGAAACTGTGTTAGTTTGTTACCTTTTCACGCTTCAACCCCTTGACCAATCTTAATGAAATTTGGCATGCGGGTAGCCTGTGTCACGAGGAAGGACATAGGCTACTTTTTATCTCGTGAAAATAGCATAGCCCGATGCAATTCCTGAGGGAACGGAAAATATACTCTTTGTTGGTAAATTTCTTTTACATCGCAACGGAACAATGGATTGTGTGATTTTTGCACAGAGATGGTTGAGGGGGTGGGGAATGACACGATTTACTAATAAGCATATCGTGACATAGTTATGCTTATTAGTAAATTTATGTCATTTCCCATTCCCCCAATCATCTCTGTGCAAAAAAATATCATAAACTCATTGTTCAATTGTGACATTAAAGAAATTACCCAAAAAAAAAAATTTTTTCAGTTCCCTCAGGAACTGCATCTGTTTGAGCTATTTTTATGTTATAAAAAGTAGCCTATATCCTTTGCCGTGATACAGGTTATCAGCATACCAAATTTCATCGAGATTGGTCAAAGTGTTGAAGCGTGAAAAGGTAACAAACAAACACACTTTCACATTTATAATATTAAGAAGGATATATAAGGTCTAACAAAATTAGCTGAAACTATTTTAACTGGTGCTTCTAACCATGAAACTGAACGACTTTCCCCATGAAACCCATAGTCAAATTATAAAAAAAAATTACTTCCCTTACTAAGTTGGCTGATCAGCTGATCGAGTTAGTATGGGAGAGCCAAATTTTTTTTGCGATTTGACTATGGGTTCCATGGGGAAGTTGTTTAGTTTCATGGGTAGAAGCACCAGTTAAAATAGTTTCAGCTAATTTTGTTACACCTTATTTATTATTAGTACTAATGTACACTAAAATGAGATATATTTAGTTTTATGGACCAATCACTTGAGGGTTCAATAAGACGCGATAGACAACGCTGTATCGAAGATAGATGACGTGGACTTGGCGCGCACTGGGAACCGGCACCGAGGAATCGCGAGCGCTAGCGGAGGTAATGGGGACGGGATGAGTCGCGTTTTACTTGGACATACAGCTAGCAACGATAGTCAGCAAATCAATTTAATAAGCAATTTTTGACGTGTCTACGTCTAATAAATCGATGGACTCCAGCTGCACGCACGAAAAAAGATGACTCATTGTCCCGTTACGCTCATTGTCCTGTTACGTTATGACGTTGTCACGTTAAACTATCGTCCGTAAACCGACTTTACAGACAACCATTTTTTTCTGCAGTAAACTCAGATTAAAAATAATCTACATATTGAAGTATTTGTAAAATGTATTTCGCTTTAGGGAGATTATATTTAAAATTAATTCAGTGTTCCACCAAGAACCTACTATATCAAGCATACAATACTTAAAATAACATATTAAAAAAAATACTCCAGCCGCGCCTTACCGTACATTGATAAGGTACATTGACATTATATTTGACATACCCACAGGCTGTAGCAAAATTGATAGAGGAAACGTTAACTGGGGGTTTTACTCATCATCCTGAACAAGTTTCCCCAAGAAACCCATAGTCAAATCTCAAAAAAAATCGATACAAAATGCACAAAATTGGTCGATCGTTTGGACAAAGAGTTATTTTTTTTTGCAATTTCAGCAAAGTCATGGAACAAAAGTTGTTCAGTATGATGAGTAGAAGCCCCAGTTAACGGGACCTACACCAATGTTGTTTCAACCAGGACCACAGATTACTAAGTAGTTACTTGCCAGGACAATGAAAAAATGTTGTGATGCATATTTTGCTTTTATACCTGAAACTTGTTTTATAAAATAAAATATTCTTAAGAAAATCAATCTTATATAATTATATAAAAATGAATCCATATTTCCTTTGGTCACGGCGTCACTCGTGAACGGCTGGACCGATTTCGCAAATTCTTTTTTTGTCGAGTTCGTTATTGTCGGGAGAAGGTTCTTATATAGGGTAGGGTACTGTAGTGCAGTGTAGTGAAGGGTAGGGTAGGGTAGTATAGTGTAGTGTAGGGTAGGGTAGTGTAGTGTAGTGTATGGTAGTGTAGGAGAGGGTATGGTAGGGTGGGGCAGGGTAAGGTAGAGTAGCGTAGTTTAAGGTGGTACAATGTTCGCCGCGACAGATAGTTTTCAATAATTAGGTAGGTACCTACTAGGTCTCAAATGCTTGCTGTGATTAAATTCCGTATGTCACATAACAAGCATTTGTCGAGCAGCGTTTTGTGGTAGCCGACAGCGGCACTTTTGTTCGCACGTCAAGACGCCAGCCATTGTGACCCGACACCCTTCCATGGGGATTTTTCTATTGAAGACCTATTCATGGTGTATCGATGTAGCTTGCGATGATTAATAGGTTTGCAGCTCCGCTACTTACGTCACGTAAAGGTAAGGGGCTAGTCAATGTTTTGAAGTGAAAACTTCTTTGGGCGCGTTGGGCATTTTTGAGATGGAAAAAACCATTGAACTTGCGGCACTGTAACCATGTAACGTAACCGACATCTTACCAGAAACACTCGCCGGGTCAAAACTTATAAAACTGTAAAAAGTTTTAACTTCCATCGGCACTCCCGGAGGGGTTTTTTTTGTTGGTCACACTTTGCAGGATAGAATAGTTTAAAAAGTTTTAAAAGGTGTGGATCGATATGAAAACACACACTCCACATACGAACCATCCATTTGCTTCACAATATCCATACTTGTTATTAATGTATATCTTTCTTTTGTTCTCTTTTGTACATATACTATACAGTATACATAATATAGTTCGTACAGCCTTCGGGACAGAAAAGTTCTCGGGTGGCAACTGCGCACCGAAAGACGTAGCGTGGGCAGGCCTCCCCATTCAGTGGACCGAAGACCTGGTAAAGATCGCTGTAAGCCGCTGGATGCGGGCAGCGCAATGGAAATCCTTGGGGGAGGTCTTTGTCCAGCAGTGGACGTCTTTCGGCTGATATGATGATGATGAACGCAATAAGTCTTATTGTCCACAGCAAGGACGCTATATCATGAACCTGGTAGTCTAGCGTATACGAGAGGGAATTGTCCACAGCAAGGGTAATAAGTTAATTTGTTTGGAAGGGACTAGTTTCTGTACAGGCTTTGTCTAGTACATTTACTAGGGCTTGCACACCCAGATCAATGTATATAATATATAAGTACTTACAACACACAGTATGGACACTCCCTGCCGCTCTCCAGATTCCGACCTCACCCCCTCGTCACCCAGATTTATACAGATTGGTTGTCAAACGTATAGGATTTCGCCGCCATTTTGTTTTTTCCGTCATTCCTTTTTTGTAGTGACATTTCTGGCTCGTTGTATGAAGTTTCCAGGGTGTGCTCAGATGTTCCCAAATTAAGAAAGAAACTTGAATAATAAGGAAAAAAGAGAGACCAAGTTAAAGGTGGAGAGACATCCTAAACCAGAGATGTGATTTGAACTTTAACTTGGTCTCCCTTTTTTCCTTATCGTGCAATAAAGAGATCTCTTTCGTGCGCCTCTTGCATCCATAAGTGTCTGCATCTCTGGTTGAAGATGTCTCTCCACCTTTATTTTCGTCTCCCTTTTTTCCTTATCATGCAATAAAGAGATCTCTTTCCCGCGCCTCTCGAATCCATAAGTGTTCAAATCTCTGGTTGAAGATGTCTCTCCACCTTTAACTTGGTCTCCCTTTTTTCCTTATCATGCAATAAAGAGATCTCTTTCCAGCGACTCTCGCTTCCATAAGTGTCCACATCTCTGGTTGAAGATGTCTCTCCACCTTTAACTTCATCTCCTTTTTTTCCTTATCATGCAATAAAGAGATCTCTTTCCCGAGCCTCTCGCATTCATAAGTGTCCACATCTTTGGTTGAAGATGTCTCTCCACCTTAAACTTGGTCTCCCTTTTTTCCTTATCATGCAATAAAGAGATCTCTTTCCCGCGCCTCTCGCATCCATAAGTGTCCACATCTCTGGTTGAAGATGTCTCTCCACCTTTAACTAGGTCTCCCTTATTTCCTTATCATGCAATAAAGAGATCTCTTTCCAGCGATTCTCGCTTCCATAAGTGCCCACATCTCTGGTTGAAGATGTTTCTTCACTTTTAACTTGGTCTCCCTTTTTTCCTTATCATGCAATAAAGAGATCTCTTTTTTCCGCGCCTCTCGTATTCATAAGTGTCCACATCTCTGGTTGAAGATGTCTCTCCACCTTTAACTTGGTCTCCCCTTTTTTCTTATCATGCAATAAAGAGATCTCTTTCCCGCGCCTCTCGCATCCATAAGTGTCCACATCTCTGGTTGAAGATGTCTCTTCACCTTTAACTTGGTCTCCCTTTTTTCCTTATCATGCAATAAATACATCTCTTTCCTGCACCTCTCACATCCATAAGTGTCCACATCTCTGGTTGAAGATGTCTCTCCACCTTTATCTTGGTCTCCCTTTTTTCCTTATCATGCAATAAAGATATCTCTTTTCCGCGCCTCTCGCATCCATAAGTGTCCACATCTCTGGTTGAAGATGTCTCTCCACCTTTAACTTCGTCTCCCTTTTTTTCTTATCATGCAACAAAGAGATCTCTATTCCCGCGCCTCTCGCATCCATAAGTGTCCACATCTCTGGTTCAAGATATCTCTCCACCTTTAACTTGGTCTCTCTTTTATCCTTATTAAGGTTTAGGCAAAGTATATTAGTACTAAAATACAGTATGTACACTCCATGTCTCTCTCTAGATTTCAACCTCACCCCCTCGTCACCCAGATTGATACAGATTGGTTACAGTTTGGTTCTGGAACGTATAGGATTTCGCCGTTATTTTGTTTGTTCCGTCATTTGTTTTTAGTAATGTCATTTCACGACTTTTGTATTCAGTGTCCGGGGTGTGGTTTAGGAGAGGCCTACGCCGCACAGGCGACAACTACTTTCATAAATTAACTTATATATATCTGAATACATAATTATATAGGTATATAAAAGTATGAAAATAGATATCTATGCTATTGTAACCTAGATTTATTTTAAATCAAGTTTGAATGGTGATAGAAGATAAAGGCTATTTTAAAAGCTTTTATTTAACTTGAAATGTATGTATGTATGTATGTATGTTTGTTGGAGTGAAATCTTGCAAGTTAATTTTGACCCACTTCCCGGTTTGCGATTGAGCTGAAATTTTCCATGCATATGTATATCGCGTGACAAAGCAATATTAAAAGCTTTTACCTAAAAGTTTTTAGGTTTTTCGAAAATTGTTTATTTTAATATTTCTTTAAATTTTTAAGATAAGACTAACTGTAAGACTTCTTAGAGGGAAGAATAGCACGCACTCTTCATACAAAAAGAGAAAACGTTTCCCACATCTAAATGTTATTTGATCATAATGATTTTTAAACCTGTTTTTGACACAATAAAAAGATTGATATATAGGTTTCGTTTTTAAAATTATTTAAAAAAAAAACCAAATAAAATAAAACTTATTAGTTGTATTGAAAAAAAAAAAACATATAGACCTACTTTTCAACTGTGTCGATAACATATTTAAAAATCTTTATGATAAGATAAAAAAAATCTCTTTTTGTATGGAGAGTACGTGCGATTCATCCCTCATAGAGTAAATAAAAAAAAATCGAAGGTTTCTCTTATATTGTGGTAAAATGATTAGGAGATTTTATACAGTTTCCGTCGACTTCAGACCAGTTTTAAACTTTTAAAATAACGTAAGAAACAAGAAACCGCTACAAACACTTTCCAATTCCAATTTAAATAGACATGAATGAAGAGAACATTATAATTAAATCCAACATATCGAGCGGATATAACAAAATCGTTATATCCGGACAAACCGGAAAACTAAACCGCAGAACCCATTGGTTGATTGAACGGAAAGCTTCGCAAACAGTGGAAGAACAGAAATCCGTTGAGGTTGCTTTAACTCGTGTAATTGAGAGCTAAAGGAAATCCTTACTAATATAATAACCGCAAAAGTTTGTATGTACGGATGTATGGATGTTTGTTACTCTTTCATGCAAAAAAACTACTGAATGTATCTGGATGAAATTTGGAAGGTAGACAGATTAGGACTTGGATTAACATATAGGCTACTTTGTTCCACGCTCGCGAGCCCTTTGCGGCTCGCGCACTGCGCACACTCGGAGACAATCATAAAAACTACGTTCACGCGAGCGAAGCCGCTGGCAAAAGCTAGTGCATAAATGAATCAACAGTTATTGGTGATTGGGAAGTTTTTTTTTATTCATTATTCTCTGATTCTGTCAGGCTTTTTTATAATAAGGTTTACTCTATCATAATAGTTATTTATGTTATTTATGATACAAGGGTGGTAATAAGGTCAATAACAAACGTCTGACATTTGTGGTCCCGAGCCGCAGGCGATGGTTTACCGTCGTCACGAGTTTTTTATCTTTTAAACCCATGTATCATACGGTCGAATCCTGCCTAATAACTAATGTGTTTTCGAATTTTGATATCATAATATGTACGTTTATCCGACGCTCTTGCGGTGAAGGAAAATATCGTGAGGAAACCTGCACAGTGCACACGCCTGCAGAGAAACTCACAGTGAGCCCGCACGAGGCCCACGTGGTCGACCAAGATCCGTTCATCCTAATTCAGCGTAGGCTCGTGCCAAACGGTGGGGACGTACATGAGCTGATAAATAATCATTTCTTGTACTATGAGAATCAGAGACTGATATACTAGGTCGGGTCAGTAGTTCTGTCACATGTTTTGTGCGAATAAAGTGACACATATTAGTTTTTATGTAAACATTTTATGTATGAAAAAAAGGTCGTTAAATACAGATTATTATATTCATTAAAGTTATTCAAAATGACTACCTTGTACAGGATACGCAATGTCAATTTCAGTGAGTGTCTAAGAGAGGTGAAAGTGGTATTCATACCTAAACCAGGTAAGTCCGACTATACGGACCCAAAATCCTTCAGGCCCATAAGTCTAACCTCCTTCCTACTGAAGACGTTGGAGAGACTGTGTGACAGGGAACTGAGGGAAAACGCGCTGAGGGACTTACCGCTGCACCGCAACCAGCATGCGTACAGCCAGGGTAAGTCCACGGAATCGGCTTTGCATGCTGTTGTTAGCAAAATCGAAGCAGCAATACAGAACAAGTCTATGTGCTTAGGCACCTTCATAGATATCGAGGGCGCATTTGATAAAACCAACTTCAGCAGCATGAGGGCGGCACTCCTGAAACATGGAGCTAACGTCACCATGACTGACTGGATTGAAAACATGCTCCGACAACGGGTCGTCAGACTGGCGAGGGAGGAGACTAGAGCTGCAATGGTGGCAAAAGGATGCCCTCAAGGAGGAGTCCTATCACCGCTACTGTGGAACTTGGTGGTAAATGACCTGATTACCACCCTAAACGGTAAGCACTTCTATACGATCGGATATGCGGACGACTTGGTTATTCTTGTATCAGGTAACTTAACCAATGTTGTCTGCGACGCAACCCGGGCTGCACTGCGGATCGTGGAACGCTGGTGCACCGAGTACGAACTATCCGTGAACCCGAAGAAAACTGAACTAGATTTGTTCACCAATAAACGAAACTTAGGTAACTACCTACTACCTAAACTTTTCAAAACAGAACTTCATCTGTCAACGGAGGTCAAGTACCTAGGTGTTACACTCGACAGTAAACTAAACTGGAGTTGCCATCTCAACAAGAAAATAGACAAAGCAACTACTGCCCTGTGGCAGTGCCGTAGAATGGTAGGTAGGAAATGGGGTCTTACCCCAAAGATAATGCTATGGCTCTACACAGCGGTGATACGTTCAATGGTAAGCTACGGCGCGGTAGTCTGGTGGCCACGAACCAAGCTATCTACGGTCGTGAGTAAACTACAACGCTTCCAAAGAATGGCATGCATGGCTGTGACGGGCTGCATGCGGACAACTCCCACTGCAGCCCTCGAGACCCTTCTGGACCTGCCGCCTCTGCACCTGTTTATCCAACAGGAAGCAGCAAGTGCGGCAGCCCGTCTAAAACTGCTATCCCTTTGGAGCACTAACAGGATCCCGCACACTGAGCTCATGTACGATATCATCGCAGAGGAGCCTTTGTTCGCAGCTACTAACGATAGAATCCCCAAACGGTATGTTTTTGATAAAAAATACATGGTGCAACTGTATGAAGAGCCCTGGGAGGGCCAGAACCTGAAAGAGCTTCGAGTACTCACTGATGGCTCCAAAACAGGCTCTGGCACTGGGTATGGGGTCTTCTCCGAGGATCTGAACATCAGGATAGCCAATCCTCTTGGTGCACATAACACGGTCTTTCAGGCTGAGTGCATGGGCATCATCAAGGCAGCTGAAGTGATTGCTGCAAGGGAGATGCGCGATTACCCCATCCGCATCCTGTCTGACAGCAGAGCTGTACTACAGGCCCTGCAGAGCAACACGATGCTTATACTGGAGTGCCAACAAAAATTGACAGAGGTATGTAACCACGGCGCCGTAACTCTGCAATGGATTAAAGGGCACAGCAACTCGCGCGGCAACGATGCGGCGGACGAGCTTGCCAGGAGAGGGTCAGAGCATATGGCCGTGGGACCGGAACCTATAATACCCCTCCCATCTGGCTGGCTGCGGTCCACCCTGAGGCAACGCACAAGAAACGAACACAATTTGTACTGGTCCGGTTTGGAAACCTGCAGGCAAGCGAGGTTGGTACTGCCGACAACCAATCCTGGCCTATCTAGGAAGCTCCTGAGACTTGGGGGAGCTCAGCTCCGCAAGGTAACAGCCGCTATTACTGGACATGGCCATTTCAATAAACACCTATTCGCTCTAGGTATCACCGACAGCCCACTATGCAGAGCTTGTATGGAGGCTGAGGAGACTGCTGCCCACATCCTACTGGATTGCAAGGAGCTAGCACAGTACAGGGTCGTGTACCTCGAGGAGCCGAGGTCGCTTCAGGAAGTCGTCGGCAACCTTCGGGGGCTACTGGGCTTCTTGGAGGAGCTGGGCTGGCAGTGATGCCGGCCAAACACGCAAAATGGGCGCAGTGGTCGCCTGGTTGCGGAAACCAGCCCGCCCCTAACAACAACAACAACAACGAGTGTCTAATTGAACACTAATTTAGAAATAATAAAATTATGCTTAGTCATCGTGCGTCAAAGCACTCTTAACACGCAAAGTACACTGTAGAACACTGCTTCCAAATGTTAACAAAATTATTTAAAAATAAATTACATGTGCGTATGTAAATCGTACATACCTGATTTCCGACACATACCTTCAACCAAGATCTCCTCCTATAAATACTGCCATACATTTTAATCCAACGAAAGGGCTGGAGGAGGGCCATTCCAAGATTCCGCGCCAGCTCAAAAAGCGAGAAGTACTCAAAACTGGCTAGCTGCGCGTAATATTGACTACACGGAATGGTCCTCCTCCAAGACTTGATTCCGTTGGATTCAATGTATGACAGTATTTAGAGGAGAAGATCTGTGCTAAACCCCACCTAAATTTGGAGTCACTGAAGGCATCCCCCATTAAAGCAGCCGCTGTAGTTGACATGGAAGTCGAGTGTGTTGCTATTGACGACTGGCCGCGTTTGAAGGCATGTGTCGAAAATCATAAATGAATGTTATAGTCTGTATTTAACTACCATTTTTATACATATATTTTTGTTTCATAAAAACTAATCTGTGTCATTTATTTCGCACAAAACATGTGACAGAAATTATGACCCGACTATATACATTTAAATACATACTTATATAGGGTGATTCAGGAGTCGTGAGCAGGATCAACCCTACGGATTCAATTAACTAGAGAGAGTAGCTTATTACTCTCTCATACTAGTATTAGTGTGATTAAGTTAATTTTCTTGAAATGTTAAAAAAAAACAAAGTTTTTTAATTTTGCACGTTAAGTTTGGTCACTCTGCAATTAGAATACTTCAGTCAAGTACCGGTTCTCATTTGTCTAGTCAACGTCAAATTATTTTATTCTTTATTAAGTGCTGTCATTACAGTTAAAGAGGTTGGGTATCTTTATCAATTACTCATTATAGGGTGACCATGATTAGAGACTTAAACTCTTATATAACAAAAAGTAAAAAATAAATAAAAAGATGTAGTGGTTTAATTAAATTACGATGTTAAACGATACAGTAATATTAACTGTATATGTAGGGTTTTTCCTGCTCACGTCTCCTGAATCATCATCCATCGTAGATATTGAACACCCAGCCAGACACAGGGCAAACAAACCTGTTCGTCATACGAATGTTTGCCCTGGAGGGAATCGAACCAACTTCTCTCGGCCTTGCAGGTAGGATCCTGCGGCTGGACCAACGGGTCAGTCGAAGTCGAGTCAGATAATTTATTTATATTGATGAAATATTTTCTCCAACGTCAGTTTCCTCATTGATTGTTGATTATTATTGAACACTATATCACCTGTTTCCTCACTGATCGCCAAAACATTATAAAACACATCATTTAAAAACTCAAATTTTAGGGTTTCATACAACAAAAAAAAGGAACCCTTATAGGATCACTCGTGCGTCTGTCTGTCTGTCCATCCGTCTGTCACAGCCAATTTGCTCCGAATCTACTTTACCAAATCAGGTGAAATTTGGTAAGATTGTGTATCCTATGACCCAAACACAGATTTGCAAAGTAAATATATTTTTTTTTTAATAAGGCCCATTTTCGAGGGAAAAATTAGGAAATAAAAAAAATTTGCAAACCTTACTTTGTCACATATCAAATGAAAGGGCTCGGTATGAGGATCTCTAATATATTTTTGTTATTATTGTAAAATAAATAGTTTTGAGATTATTCATGAAAAAAAATTTACCCTTATCTCCGAAACTACTGAGCCTAAAATTTTGGAAAAAAATATAAAATATAGTTCATTGCTTGTAGAGTACAGGAAAACCTATAGGAATTCTATCAATTCAAAATAAAGTATTAAACTCGATATAATACGTTCACTTGCGGAAAATAGTTTTTTTAGTTTAGTATTCTAGTAGGTTTATAGTATTTTTCTGTTGCTCGCGTTTGTATCTTTTGTTTGTCATGTGAATTGGTATCATTGTCATAGTTGTGTGGAGAGGTGCGGTGGTACGGAACCCTCATAACGCGAGTCCAACTCGCACTTGACCAGTTTAGATTATTATATATTGTAACAACACTATATGTTGGATTAATCTCATTCAAGTCTATATGTTTCTAAAGAACATTTTCCTTGCAGATAACCCCCTAAATTGTATTATGTTTCTAAAGTACATGTTCCTTGCAGATAACCCCCGAAATTGTGTATGTTTCTAAAGCACATTTTCCTTGCAGATAACCCGCTAAATTGTATATGTTTCTAAAGAACATTTTCCTTGCAGATAACCCCCTAAATTGTATATGTTTCTAAAGTACATTTTCCTTGCAGATAACCCCCTAAATTGTATATGTTTCTAAAGTACATTTTCCTAGCAGATAACCCCCTAAATTGTATATGTTTCTAAAGTACATTTTCCTTGCAGATAACCCCCTAAATTGCGACTGTCTGATGGCCGGCTTCGCTCGTTGGCTCCGAGAAGCTCAACATTTGTCGCAAAACGACAAGTCCGCAGCCGTCTGCGCCACTCCGCCGCACCTCGAAGGAGCTCTTATATCCCGACTGTCAAAAAACAAACTTTGCGATGACTTTGAACACTTGGACACTAAACGTAACGACCAAAGTACTGATGACAATGATTTGAAAGCTGTACATAATACTCAAGATAAGTTTATTGAGGCGAGCTCTAATAAAGATAAGTTCGTTAAAACGAGCTCTGACAGCGCTGACATTTATGTGGATAAGCTAGAGGGATTAGATGATGATTTGTATGATGAAGAGTTAGATGTGCCGTCTGAAGAAGATTTACCTATATCCAGATCGAAGGTAAATATAGAATTAGCCTGAAATCATAGTACTTAATGTTATTAACGCAAAAATGTTTGTTTGTTCTACTTTCACGCTTAAACGGCTGAACCGATTTTGCTTAAATTTTGCATAGATCTAAAGTAAATTGGATAACAGCATAGAATACTTTATATCCTAGAAAAATGCATAGTTCCCAGAGATCTAGGAAAAGCTAAAGTCCACTCTCGCGAGCCGCTTACGACTCGCACACAGAACACCTTCGAATACAGTTTTAAAAACATTCCACACGGGCAAAGTTACGGGCTAAAGCTAGTTAAGAAATAAGTAATATTTGTTCCAAAGAGACAAAGTTTTTTCACACAACAAGGATTTGGAGTTAGATGATAAGCCAAATTAAAGAACTGTATGTGTACTAATCCGGAATTGGCCCCCCGTGTGTGGAGTACAGCCTATCATACCCCATGCGTGGAGAATGGATCACGGAAAAAGATCAGTACCCCAGGCCCCACGATTGGGGATGCAATGGCTTGTTAACGCAATCGATGTAAAAATATCATTATATAGGACTAACGATTGTGACTTGACTTATACAGGGTGTAAAAACACTGCTATAGGACTCATTAACTGGGGCTTCTACTCATCATACTGAACAACTTTCTCCAAGGAACCCATATACACCAAAAATATAGATCGCAAAAAATTTTTCGTCGCTCCATACAAAAGTGCACAAAATTGGTCAATCAGCTGATCGTTTTCTATGAAGAGTTCTTTTTTTGCAATTTCAGCAAACTCGTAGAACAAAAGTTGTTCAGTTTGATGTATAGAAACCCCAGTTAACGGAATCCACATCAATTTTGTTACATCCTGTATATTATAAAACCACCCTTATCTATTTCAATCGGATATGTGTATTATTAAACCTAACCTATTATTTGACGCAAAGGTCCATCTTGTCGATGCCTGGTACGATGATGAAGAGGTCCATCTATCCTGGTCCCTGGAACCACCTTCCGCCCGCCGGTACAGATGCACCGGAGTCACAGCCTCCAGAGGTGGAGGTCTTCCGAAACACGTGTCTTGTCACAGAGCTTCACCCGCTAATGTGGTGCTGAGCGGGCTGAAGATTGACCCTCAGGATTTGTACACGTAAGTTCGTTTGCTATTGATTTTTAGGGTTCAGTAAAAAAACGGTTTTGTTTATATATTGTGTTAATTTTAAATGTTATAGTGTGTGCCATAAAATAATCTTTATTTTATCTAACAGACGTATTAAAAATGTATGCTAATTTCAGAACAGAAACATTTTTTATCCAACTACTTCTAACGAAAACTTTTACCCAACTACGTACTTATAGCCTCATATTGAATTGTTTCATGAGTCAATTCGTAGAATTCATTATTTTGATTGCTTTCTCTCCATTGTTTTAGCTACTGTCTGACGTCAAATTAGTTAACTAATTAATTTTGAGGGTTATTGTGAAGCTATTTTAATTTCGAAGAAGAGAATTTGATTGTTGTTGTCTGCTGGCACCAGTAGGTATCAGTCTTCATTTTAAGTCCCTACACATTTTTGTATTGTGGCTTCGAAGTAACTAGTATCTCATCTGTGATTGTGATCTAGTTTTTAGTTTTATTTTACTAAATTAGTTAACAAAGTCACTATTTCTTCCTAATCTAAAGGCGATTTAAAGTTATCGATAAAAAATATTGCGTAAATAGAGCGTCGGTGGCGTATGGAAAGGGCCGCTACCTCCCGTCCAGGAGGTCATGGTTGAAATCCAGCCATGTACAATTTTTTTTATTTTTTTTTATTTCATATATACGTTTATCCGACGCTCTTACAGTGAAGGAAAACATCGTGAGGAAACCTGCACACGCTTGCAAAGAAACTAGAAGGTTGTGTGTGAAGTCGACCAACCCGCACTGGACTCACGTGGCCTCTCGGTGGGGACGTATATGAGCTAATATGATGATGATAATAATGAAATAAGTCTTAGTGAAAATTATTACAACGCACAAATCCCGTAGCGAAAACTCATTTGAGATTTCAGAAACCCGATTATACTTGAGATAAAGGGGCTAAATATGACAGTTATGAAGTTGAATAGGACGGCCGGGCATTAGAATAATATGGCGGTTGAAAAGAGGTCACTTGAAACAATTTGAGGAAAATTAAGTGGGACACTCGGTCCCTTTGTGTCGACCGACGCAGAAACGTAGATTATTTATTATCTATACGAGTGGAGAGTAGCTTTTGCTCGCGTTTGGGTTAATTAGAACGCAAATGTAGAGGTTATGGCAAATGAGATTTGGACAGAAACGGGTTTGAATTTTAAAGTCTATCTAAATGAAGATCGAGAACATAAAATAATACCTCCTTAGAATCTCAAAAGCAATTTTCAATATTTATCATTGGATCATCATATTAAGAAAACATATTTTTACTTTTGAGCGGTAGCGATGCACACACGCATGTGTGTGTCTTTTTTCCCAAAAACGGCTCTTCAACGATTTGATTGAAACTTTGCGTGCTGCTATATCTTCGTACAGCCTAATACACAATGCAGTTCGTTATTCCAGGAAAAGTTGGAATAAGGTGCTTCCCATACTTTTTTCTCAAAACTTTAGAAAAAAGCGGTTACTAGGTTTTTTTTTTCTCATTTTGGTTCTTTTCTTTTTTCGTTTAATTATTTTGTTAAAAAGTTTTTTTTCGCTTTTCAGTTTTTGTCGGTTTAATTTTTTGATATTTTTTGTGACTGAAATATGTAAATTAATAGCTTCTTATTTTTATGATGATCTACTTTTGACAGCCTTCCGGTTCCATCAACGGACATTCGATAGGAGTCGTAACCCATTAATCATAAGTATAGGTTTAGAGGGTTAACAAAATTGGTGTAGGACGGTATTTTTCGAAAATCTTGACCAAATTTTGTCTTTAATTATTTGTCATCATATCAGCTTATCTACGTCCCCACCGAGGGGCTCGAGCCTACCCTTAATTAGGGCAATCGGGCTTTAGTGGACCACGCGGACCCAGTGCGGGTTGATCGAATTCACACACAACCTTCAATTTCTTCGCAGGCGTGTGCGATGTTTTTCCTTCACCGGTAAGAGCGTCGCATAAACGTACATATGAAATCGAAATTCGAAAACACATTCGTACATGGAAGGATTCGAACCACGACCTCTCGGACAGAAGGTAGCGGCCCTAGCTGTTACGCCACTGACGTATTTTTAATTCTTTGTAGGTACTAATATATTTTAATTAAATGAGATGGACTGATAACATCTTTATATATAAAAATGAATCTCTTGGTCATCGCATTACGCGTGAACGGCTGGACCGATTTCGCTAATTCTTTTTTTATGTTGAGTTTGTTTGTGTCAGGTTCTTATGTAGGGAAGTGTAGTGTAGGGTAGGGTAGAGTAGGTTAGGTTAGGGTAGGGTAGGGTAAGGTAGTATAGTGTAGGGTAGGGAGTGTAGTGTAGTGTAAGGTGGTACAAAGTTCACCGGGATAGATAGTCTACAATAACATCTAAATTTATACATAACTTTTATAATCGATAAATAAATTTTAATAATAATAATAATAACATCATCATTAAAGCATATACTCACGCAATGCTCCCTCTCCCTTCCACAGATTCTGCATAGCCCTAGAAGAAATGGACAGCACTGATACTCCTCTAGCTCTGGTGCTAGGATGCGGCAAACCTCGGGTTGTAAGGCAGAGGCAGGCGTATGCAACTGTCGTACCTGTTGTTGTCTCACACCCTCCTGAACGGAGCGCGTTGAGGTGAGAATAGAATGGAAAATGTACATCTAAATATAAATATAAAACAGTCAGGAACAATCTTCGTCTAGTGTTCAACAATTCACTAATAGAGGCTGATGAGGATGAGGATTTTCAAGCTATTGCATAGCTTTTATAGCGGGCTTTGAGCGCGGCGACCGAATCAAGAAATTCGTAACGAATAAATCTAACACCCCACACTCCGCCTACCATGTAGCTCGGCCGAGCGTGACGTAACGTTACCGCGTTCTAAGTTCCCAGTCCCCGAGTGCAACACGTCTTTTTTTATCTACAACATCTCACCTGATGGTTAGTGACAACATTGATGTTTGGCAGCAAGACTTTGATAAGATGGTTGTAGCTAGTCAGGCGGGCTTAGAAAATGCATTTCTATCAACCAAGTCGAGTCTTACAAAGTTACTTGATGATATAAAGCTGATGGATTTAACCATTAAGCCACGGAGGTGATTAGAAAGAAGTGAATTATGATGTAATTATTGAATAATAATTATGAAAGTACATCATATTATACCTACTGACAGTACTAGGTCACGAGGAGAAAATAATAATTACAGAAACTAAACACCACTTATCAAATTTTAGCCAAATAAGGGTAACTTTACTTACGGCGGCCATTTAGTTTCTTTATTGCACCTAAAATATGCCGTGAGTGTTAAATTTGTTTTTATTGCACCTAAAATATGCCGTGAGTGTTAAATTTGTTTTTATTGCACCTAAAATATGACGTGGGTGTTAAATTTGTCTTTTTGGCGCGCAGTAATATGAATAGCTGGATTTCTGTTTAATGTAGTTAAGAACCATCTCGGTTAATCTAGCTTACAAATGAAAAAACCCGCATTGAAATCAGTTCACTCGTTAATGATCTGCGATAACATGTACAGACACATAGACACACATATGCTTTATACTTATAACATATATCTTTATGCGTCGTCAAGGGTACAAAATATTCTTCCTTTGGGTAAACTATAAGGTTATTGATGCTGCATGATTGAAAGCTGCAGATAATTTTATGATGACACTAAAAATGTCCTTCCAGATTGATCCGTCGATGGCGACACCCTTATCTCGTGGTGGCCTGGACCCTTACATAGACGCGAGCTTGATTTTTTACATACCTACTTAAGTGTAGTTCAAAATAAAATTGATCATCTAACACAACCTTATACATCACATCAGCTCATATATACGTCCCCACCGAGGGGCTCGAGCTTACCCTTAATTAGGGCGATCGGGCTTTAATCGATCATCACGCGGGCCAAGTGCGGGTGCAAGGGCATTTTCTGGGCCCACCTGACTAGCTACCACCATCTTATCTACGTTATTTTAAGTGACATTTGCTTTTATTTTATTCTAAAAATAATTAAATACTTTTTGGCGAAAATTTCATTACTGCCCAACGTATCAAAATCATTGAATTTTATTTTTGAGCATCATCATCAGCTTATATATACGTCCCCACCGAGGGCCTCGAGCCTACCCTGAATTAGGGCGATCGGGCCTTAGTCGACCACGCGGACCCAGTGCGGGTTGGTCGACTTTACACACAACCTTCGAGTTTCTTCGCAGGCGTGTGCAGGTTTCCTCACAATGTTTCCTTCACCGTAAGAGTGTCGGATAAACGTACATATGAAATCGAAATATGTAAACACATTGGTACGTGGCAGGGTGGAACCGTGACCTCTCGGACATGAGGCAGCAGCCCTAACCGTTGCGTTACCGATGAGAGTTGTTATTCTCGATTAAATACAAAGCTTGTTCTTTACAGGGTATCGGAAGTCCGTTCAAACGTAACCAGCGATGGACTCCTAACAGTACTAATCTCTGTTATGGATGTTCCACCTCGTCCGTTTGTCCTGCCTCGCTCCAGACCCCCTTCTCAGGATTCCAGATACTACAACTGTTATGTCGTTGTGGCGGTACTGTCAGGGGGATCATTGGTTGCACAAAAAGATACACCTTGCCGATCAACGCTAGAGATTTCTATGGACGGATTAATTCGAGGACCTTATGAAGTGTGCGCTACTCTTTCGAAATACAAAGACGACGAGACCCCAATATGTGTAGTGCCACAGTTTATAGAAGCAATTGGAAGTCTGGAGATGAAGGCTGGATTCAGAAGCCTGAACACAGCATTGATAGGGATAGCTTTAGGGTTGATGATAATAGTGGTGGGATTGGCTTGGTTTGTAAGGAGGATGCTGAAAAAACCACCGGAGTTTAACACACATAGGTGTTTTAGACAAGAGACGGTGCCTGAGGAGACTCCAAGGACAAGCTATATGATGTTAACAGCGACTTCCAAGTTATGAGATGATCTAGTCATGAGAAGAACGGAAATGAATTTAAGTTTCAGAAGAGAAAAAAAGAGATCAAAGGAAATATGGGTAATATGAAGAATACTGAAGGAGAAGTTATATGTAAACAGGTAACTGAATACTGGCCAATACAACAGACTGTTAAAAGATTTATCAAAGTTATAAAAACTGCATGAGTCGGTGGCAGATCGTTAGAATCCGGCAGATTATGATCTGCCCAGATATTCTCAGGAAAATCATGAAAGGCCTAGGCGTTTGATGAAACGCGGGGCTCCGAAACATAAGTCAACTCTCTACGGTAGCACCAGACACATAAAAGAAGTAACGTGTTATATTAATGAAGTAATTAGAATTACATTTGCTAAGTAAAATAAAGTGAGGCCAGAGTTGGGTAGAGATTTTGTACCTATTGATGCATTAAATATTATTTTAAAAAGTTTAGATTTGAAGAAAATTTAAGTCTAGAACAGTTTTGGTTTGAAGAAAATTTAATGCATATTTCAACTAAATAGTGCTTGTTATGAAAATATAGTACTGTTAAAATAGCTATTTATGCAACTGTTGCATAATGAGGGGTATTTAACACGAGTGTGGTTTATGAAACGAGCGCAGCGAGTTTATAAAAGTATACACGAGTGTTAAATACTAATTATGTACAGTTGCATACAATAGTTTATCTACACTCATACAACAAATTTAAATTAAAGACAAAATAAAGTGGGTTTTTAGTAAAAAAACTTGTAGTAACGACTTACTTATTACAACGAATAACGAATTACATTTATACAAATTGCATAAGGAAAAATACAAACGTTAATGGCGCGAAAATAAATTTGCAGTAATAAGATCTGTGCAGTAATATCGCACCGCGCATGCGCGCCGCCAAGGTTGCGTTCCAAAACACGCTTGTGTGCTCAAATAGCAAGCATCTGCGTAAAAATTAAAAAAAAAAACTTCATTTTGTTACAACTTTGCGATAACGAAATGAAATTTGTATGGATCCTTAGTCACGGCTCCATCGAAAGGTATATCATTTGCTTAGCGTTTCTGATAAGTAAATGAAGGATTTACGACATGAGTGTAGATAATAGCTATTTATGCAACTGTTGCATAATGAGGGGTATTTAACACGAGTGTGGTTTATGAAACGAGCGCAGCGAGTTTCATAAAAGTATACACGAGTGTTAAATACTAATTATGTACAGTTGCATACAATAGTTTATCTACACTCATACAACAAATTTAAATTAAAGACAAAATAAAGTAATCATTGTAAATAACGAATTACATAATTATACAAACTGCATAAGGAAAAATACAAACGTTAATGGCGCGAAAATAAATTTGCAGTAATATCGCACCGCGCATGCGCGCCGCCAAGGTTGCGTTCCGAAACATGCTAGTGTGCTCAAATAGGAAGCATCTGCGTAAAAATTTTTAAAAAAAAACTTCATTTTGTTACAACTTTGCGATAACGAAATGAAATTTGTATGGATCCTTAGTCACGGCTCCATCGAAAGGTATATCATTTGCTTAGCGTTTCTGATAAGTAAATGAAGGATTTACGACATGAGTGTAGATAAAGTTGTTTTTTGAATAGGTAGATATATCATATCATTGATGTTTTCGTTGGAAATTTAAATCTTTATTATTGTACTTATTTTTGATTTAAGTAGGTAGGTAGGAACCTTAATCTAGTAATAAAAAGGTATTTTAGTCATATTTGTTCTAATACAATTTATTAGTTAGCAACTGACTGATTTATTTGTATGTTGTATTGCCATTTATAATTAAGACTAAACTTATCTTCCATGAAGATTTCTTTATTTTTTTATTTAATTATAGACTAACTTGAGGCTTTCAATAATTTTATGTCTCAGTCAAAAGTAAATATTCTTGAATTGTTTCTATCTTATTCATTGTTATTTTAATTTCGGATATGTCTTTATACCTTATTGTTGTTTTTGTTTGAAACAAATAATAATAAATAAAGGATCAATTATTCTTGAATTGGGTTGGTAGTTAAAAATGGATTATAAATGGGCTTAACTTCAATTTTATTCAATAGGCAACATGCAATATTTTTGCTTTTTGCTTTTTATGCTTGCATTTTAAAGAACTTCATGCAGAATAAACCAGGAGTATATAAAAAAAATAAAAAAACTTGTTTTTTTAATTTTAAATGCGGTTTTAAAGTAACCGTTTAAATTTGCGCGCGCAAACGGACGTATAGTTCCGATGACGTCACTCCTGTCTGTCACTCAGACCAAAGAGAATATAATACATTGTAATTTATTGTAATTGTAATGTATTATATTCTCTTTGGTCTGAGTGACAGACAGGAGTGACGTCATCGGAACTATACGTCCGTTTGCGCGCGCAAATTTAAACGGTTACTTTAAAACCGCATTTAAAATTAAAAAAACAAGTTTTTTTATTTTTTTTATATACTCCTGGTTTATTCTGCATGGAGTTCTTTAAAATGCAAGCAAAAATAAAAATATTGCATGTTGCCTTTTTGATGTAAAACTCGTAAAACCAAGCGCCATTTTCTTTCATACTCTATTTTCGGTAACCTTACCATGGAGATGGTAGGTATTAAAAAAAATGAAAATGTTAACGAACTTTGGTTCCGCTTTAACTAATTTAAAACTGTGTACATAATAATTTATGATTTGCACTTTTTTGTAAAACTTATTAAATCATTAACAAATTACTGCCTCGCTTTTTAATTCAGTGGAATATTCAAAATAAAATTAGTTCGAAAATCGCTTTGAGAAACTTTTCAATCCCAAGTTTGTACCTCGTCGGGAATAACTGAATCACAAGTAGTCTTCACTATTAAACAGTAATTTATTTTAAAGTGAAATTTGTATTTTGCTCTTACTGACTCGGTAGCTCAGTGGTTAGTGCTCTTGACTACTGATCCGAGAGTTGTGGGTTCGATCCCCACCCAGGGAAAACATTTGTGTGATGAGCAGATTTGTTTGCTCTGTGACTGGGTGTTAAATATCTATATATGTATGTATTTAAACGTATATAAGTATGTATATCAGTCTCTGGTTTCCATAACACAGGAAATCCTACTTTGGGCCAGATTACCATGTGTGATTTGTCCCAGAATATATATTTATTTATTTTATTTATTTATTAAAAAAATGGATCAAAAATTAGTTTTCAGTTGATTTTTCTATAAATAAGTAGGCCATCATCATCATAACATCAGCTGAAAGACGTCCACTGCTAAACAAAGACTAACCCAAGATTTTCACTACCACCAGCACTACGCCAGCGCCACATCCAGTGGCTTCTCGAGAACAAAAGATCGCGACTCCAAAGGCAAGCCCCTTTACCAGATCGTCGGTCCACCGAGTAGGAGGCCTGCCTATACTACGTCTTCCAGCGCACGGTCGCGCCACTCAAGAACTTTACTACTCCAATGTCTATCTGTTCTACTCCCCCCACCACCCATAAATAAGTAGGTGCTTGAAAAAATCAAGAAACAGAGAACATAAACACTAACAATAGAGGTATGTGAAAAAATTATCGATAGTTCTAAGTTACCAGTAATTACTAATTATGTAAGAACATACCTATGTAGAAAATTTGTCTATGGTATTCGTAACTCAATAGTCATTCATTACCCAATATCGCATTTAGCCGAATTTCCACTGTCCTCATTTGTATGAAAACTTGACATACCATTAAAAAAGTAATGAACGCTTAAGTAAACAAAGACTACATAAAAAATATTAATAGTACGTTATAAATTATAAACAACAGAAATATTGTTAAGTATAAATAAAAAGTAGGTAGATGAAAGTATCTACCTACTGTTTATAGTAGTATAATTACTAGGTATCAGTTCAGTAAGTGTTGGTAAGCCAACACTAACGGAATTGATACTTAGTAATTATATAAGATAGATAAGTAAAATCACTGCTATTATTTTCCCAGAAACGAGGAAAAAGTCAAAAGTGCGCGCGCGCATTATCATTCAAACAAAAATAAATGAAGGTCTTGTACCTACTTACACCTCAGTAGCTAAGTAATCGTCATGGAGCGCGGACGTGCGTTGTTATTATTTATTTTAGCTGTATCATGCATTGAAATAGAGTCCAAAGTGTACAGACGATGTGAACTGACCCGTGAACTGTTAAAAAACAATTTTCCAAGGACTTTCATTAGCAATTGTGAGTTTGCTTGTAATTTTAATAATTTTTACACTCGTCTCATATTTATCATTATTTTTTTTTTATAAAAAAAACTCGGTTAGTCATTTCTTTATATCTATTTTTTTATTTTATTTATTTATTTATTGTACAGTAAATGAAAAATACATTAGTAAAAAAATATCTATCAGACTTTCACGCTAAAAATAAAGCAACCCATTATTACTTATTATTTTTATACGGCGATAACTCATTAGCTAGTTGAAGCTTCAAGGTTCAAGGTATTTATTCAAAATAGGTGCAAATTACACTCTTTCTGATAGTCATAAAATAATAATAGCTTAATGTCATTTGTGAAAAATCAAGAAATAAACAATTATTAATTAATAACGTCAAAATTCAATCCTTGAAATAAACCAGATTATATAATTAGAACATGAAAACAATATGACACGAAAAGTTTTACATAAAAATCATCATATGTCAAGAGTAGACCAGTTCACACGGACAACACCCGGTCACGAGTATAATGCGAGAGTCAGCCATCGCTCTCATCAACCATATTAGAGAGAAGGGAACGACCCAGCTCCCGATGCGCCACCATCCGCACGAACATTTAAGCGAGCATGCACCACTCATGTCAATGCTAAGATAAAAATATTTATTAAAAGAAGTACTAGACTTATCATATCTTGTCGCTTCTACGTCAATTCTTAGGTTGATAATCATTTTATTACTATTGAACATGATTAGTAGTGTTGATAGAAGAAACACTGTCTACCCATACATTTTTGTCATTTAAATATTCGGATGACTTATCGTGACCTCTTTTACAAAGAGTTCTTTTGGTACAATTTTTAAACTGTTTTTCTGACAAATTTACCACATCATCGGGTAAATTGTTATACATGAGTGTGCATTGTCCCACAAAGGGCTTATTGATATTGCTAAGTCTGGTGTAAGTTACTTGAAGTTTATTCCTTTTCCGAGGATTACGACTGTCTCTCTGTAGGTGAAAATCAATAATTAAGCCATAAACCTAAATGGTATACTTATTCAAATTATTACCCCTCCAATACTTACTGTTCATTTACTTGGAGATTCATAAATATACATATTTATTATAATATGTAAATAAGAATATGCCGGTAAAGAGGCGTCAAATGATGCAAATTTATGAATCATTGTGACACGTTCAATTAAGCGTGCAGCTGTAGTATGACATTTACAACACATAAAACAACCTTGTTAGTTGCTATAGCGACATGGAATAGGAATTCAAAGACAAAAGTTTCTGAAATGAAGCTGGGTATTCTCTAAGGTGAGACGGTACTTCACACCTGGACAGCTTCTTTCTATATCAAGCACAAGTCCGATCTTGTGCGGAGTACTGTTCTTACTTATGGGATGGATCAGCCCGCTGTCAGCTAGATACCTTGGATGCCATCGACCGATGCGCCCGGAGACTCATTGGCGACGATGAGCTTGTTAAAAACAAGCTCCAAAGGCTTGAGCATCGCCGCAAAGTTGTCTGTCTTTCGGTATTCTATCGAAAACTTGGTAGTGGTCCAGATTTGTAATACCGTACCAAATTTTTATTTTATAGCTGTCATAGTCTGACCAGAGCGGCTGTGACATCTCAACGGATAGGAGACGGACGGACTGACGGAGATGGCGAAACTAAGAATTCCTAGTTTGACTACGAAACCCTAAAAAGTAGAATATAAACAAAGTATTCATATTACGTCTTATTTTCTAAGATTTTAATCGTTCCTTACACTAAAGCTTCATGCAAATATATTTCTAGCACTTCTTATCGCGACACTATTAAATACACATTTCACGTCACATTTAGTATCAAACCAATGCAAATTTGGATTAAGTTTGTGCACATTAAATTAAAAATTTTATATTTTTTGAAGTGGATATTTCTTTGTTCGGGATCTGGTAGGGGGGGCGCCCAGTTTAGAATATTGTACTTCACTTTATGCGAAACAATTTTTTAACGTAAAGTAATTTGAGTTCTGATTATAGATTAATACGTTTTTTAATCAATCATGAGTAGCCCCGGAAGACGTAGAATAGCGTAGGCAGGCCTCCCAAACGGTGAACCGATGACCTGGTGAAGATCGCGGGAAGCCGCTGGATGCGGGCAACGCAGGACCGGTCGTCGTGGAAATCGGCTGATATGATGAGTTGCCATTAGTTCTTGTTCATGTTATGTTAGTGTTTATTTGATCGAAATAAAATCAATCAATCAAAATAATTTATTTTTAAATAGGTACACTTTTAAATAGTCAAAAAAATAAATACTTATTGTCCATTACATAATGTCATGATTCAGATTACAGTCTCAGGTAATGGTATTTATTATAGAATCAACATAATATATATATATATATATATATATATATATATATATATATATATATATATATATATATAGTCTTGAATTTGTTATCTGACAAACTAGTTACATTTTCTGGAGTTTTATTGTAGAATCTTATACACTGCCCCACAAATGACTTTTTAACCTTACTCAGTCTCCAAAAGGCTATATCTATTTTATTTACATTCCTTAAATTCAAATTATGCCTGTCACTGTTTTTAGGAAATAAATGTAAATTTTTACGAACATAAATAATGATTTCATTTATAAATTGAATAGCAACAGTAAAAATATTGATTTCTTTGAACTTATTTTTTAACGACTCACGTGATCGCATCTGATAGATTGCGCGGATTCTGCAAGATGAAAATAAACGCTTATATGTACTTGCACACGCCTGCGGAGAAACTGGCAGGTTGTGTGTGAAGTCGACCAACCCGCACTGGGCCCGCGTGGTCGACTAAGGCCCGATCGCCCCAATTTAGGGTAGGCTCGAGCCCCTCGGTGGGGACGTATATTGGCTGATATGAATATCTAGCTCAATACAAGCAAATACGCCGACATGAATTCCGGATGGTGATGATAAGCATGTCCCTACACACGACCCCTGGCTATGTCAACAGCAACAACCATGTAAACGTATCTCACATTAAAAAATGCTTAACGATACTATAAAAACTTTTTTATAAATACACATTTGGTAAGCCCTTGGCATCATCTCACCTGATGGTAAGTGACAATGATGCCGAAGATGTAAGCGAGTTTACCAATATTCCCCAATACAATGGGGAACTGGCTATCTTATCTTCAAGCCGGAACACATAAATGCTGTTAACATATTTTATGTTTGGTGGCAATACTAAATGCCTTTCCACCAACCAAACCGAATCTTACAAAGTTAGACTACGCCTGGAATCGATCTCACGACCTCTTGATGTGTAGAATGGACTTAACTAGTACGCCACGGAGACGATTAAAACTAAATAAATAAGAATTTGTTGTATACTTGTAGATTACAGGTCTCAATTAAAAATTTATAAGAATTTTTATTGAACTTTAAAATACAAGGTACCTAACATTTAACCTTGGGTTTTAAACAACTGCAGTAGTTGATGAAACTGTGTCGCAGTTGTTTACGCCCCATTCCGGTTGTTGAGGAAGTTGTTAACTACAATCAAATAAAGAAGAGAAGAAACGAAAATAAAAAATAATTAAATATGAAATATAATTGTGTGTCTGAAGTAAACAAAACAAAACAAAACTAATCAAAAATGGAATGGAGGCAAATGGAACAAAATAATTAATATACTATAAATAATAATAATAATAAAAAACGTGTGGCACTCGGGGACTGCCGCGGTAAAGCTATTGCATAGCATTTTTTATCAACTTATGCAATTATAATTATTTATTTATTTTTTATTTATGCAGTATTTACCGGTACCATATAGTCCTTGGGGCGCGGGATGTTTGTGTAATAAATTAACACTAAGAAAGTTACACCAGTTAAATTGACTAAGTCCTTTTAGTACCGCAAATCGCTAATAGATGGGGCACTGTAAGTTTTTTAGAACTCGGCCGAGCGTGGGGTGTTAGATTTTATTTTCGTTACGGAATTTCTTGATTCGGTCGCCGCACTCAAAGCCCGCGATAAAAGCTATGCAATAGCTTAACAAGATGAAAACATCACATGTTGTTTGTGTTTTTGTGTGAGGGTGTGTGTGTAGGTGTGTCTGTGTATGCATGAGAAGTAATGTATACTCGTATGAGTGAGTAAATATACTATACCAAGTCATATTCACACTTGATTTGCAAGCAGCGTTTCAGTCTCATCGTAAGTGAAATGCTAATTGGATGCCGTGAGTTTAATTGACCACACTATTGCTAATAAGAGTTAAGCTGCTTGTCCACTGGCTATTACCGTTTAGTGAAATTGAAATTTGTATTGCAAAATTTCAATTGCCTCCTAGCGCATCTACGGTGCATAATATGTTCTCATATGAGGCGAGTATTGAAATATTTGTTGTTATAACATTGAACCTGATTGCTGTGAGCATAGAATGTTTATTAAAGCTGAGTTAATAAACGCAGTTCTTCCGGTTAATAGCGATGGACAATAATGGACATTGATTGTAGGCTTCTGAGTTACAGCGTTAGCTTGCAATGTCCATCGCTGTTAATCATCACAATCGAACGCAAGAATAATAGTTTTCTAAAAACCTAAAAACTTTTAGGTACAAGCTTTTAATATTGCATTGTCACGCGATATACATATGCATGCAAAATTTCAGCTCAATCGGAAACCGGGAAGTGGGTCAAATTTAACTTGCAAGATTTGATCCAAACAAACATACATACGAGTACATTGCAAGTAAATTAAAAGCTTGTAAAATTGCGTTTAGCTTGCCGAGTTTATAAACATTCTATGATCACAGCAATGAGGTTTAATTACGAGGTATAGCTAGAGATGGGTAAAACACTTATAGCACTGTACTTCTATTGTACGTATTCCACAATCGAGCGCTGTATAACGGCTTGACTATTTAAACTTGCCAAATTACACCATTGCTAGCATGTAACACAACACATTTTCTTTTAGCAAATAAAACCGTTGTAAGTTCTCTATTATTTAGAGAAGTTTAAGATCAATATTACAATTTGAAGTCCTGTAAATATTGATGTAGGAAATCGATATAGAACTTGGTACCATTTAATTTTTTTTTTTTAATGTATCGAACTTAGCTCCTTATATATATATATATATTTTTATGTGTGTTCGCGGATAACTTCATCGTTAATGAAACGAATGTGATGATTTTTTTTGTTGGAAAGGAGATATCGCAAGGGTGGTACCATGATAAGGAAACCAGGACCTGATGATGGCATCCCTGAAAAATCGAGGGTAACCTTAATTTCCTGTTTGTAGTCGTTTTTTTTTTGATTTCACATTTATGTTTTGTAGGGATTGATCCTTTCGTTAAATAGTTAATCGATATGGCTAGATCTTCCCAGTTTTTAATAGATACATTTTTTTTTACTGTATCTATTTTTCTAGACCTATTTTTATGTGCGTCTTTATAAAAATTTTATATTGACCTACTACGGCAGAACACAGACTCATGAATATTGAAGACCTTTTTTCGTCACACCTGAGCGGGAACGAATGAACCGAACGTGCTCTACCGCGCAATCGCATTCGATCGTAGTGACGTACTCGATTACTATCGATAGCATTCGATGGTTATCAGTTGTGATATACGTCCCCATCGAGGTGCTCGAGCCTACCCTTAATTAGGGCGATCGGGCCTTAGTCGACCACGCTGGGCCCAGTGCGGGTTGGTCAACTTCACACACAACCTTCGAGTTTCTTCGCAGGCGTGTGCAGGTTTCCTCGCGATGTTTTCCTTCACCGTAAGAGCGTCGCATAAATGCACATATGAGATCGAAATTCGAAAACACATTGGAACGTGGCAGGACTCGAACCACGACCTCCCGGATAGGATGTAGCGGTCTTTGCCGTTGCGCCACCGACGCTCCTTTATTATTTCCTTTATTAAAGTGAAACTTTTATTACAATACATTGTCTCAAATTTTTTCGTCTATGTTTCATGTCGCGTGACGGTCGCTTTTGTCTGACAGTATGATCGTTTCGTCCTCTTTACCGTAGCGAGAGCAGCCATGATCGTTTCGTCCTCTGTAAAGTTTCACTTTTACCGTGGTTTCATAAAACCATACACTTACTTTTTATTTATTTATTATGTTAGTGGAACAAAAAGCCAAGGAACTGTATAACACATAAAATGATAAATAAATAATTTATTTATGTATGTATGTGCACGTAGATAATCAAGTATACATTTATTTTATTGCTAGGCATTTATGAATAAGCAGTCAAAATTTTTATTGTCTAAAACTGCAGTCTTTGTTATCTACGCGTCTATTCTTTTGTCACTTAACAATTCTGTCCTAGGACTGCGGTCAGAAATTTCTAATAGAAATAAGCTGCACCTTTTGTATGTATTACCTATCATGTTTATGTATGTTTGTCTCTTGTCAGTGTACAATAAATAGTGATATGTCCAAACATCGGAGTGACGTGATTTTTTGGATAAAAAAGTTTGAAAGGGGAAAATGACACAGAGTGCTAAATAACATATTCGAACATAGACATATTCCATCTGAAGAAAACTAATTTCCACACATCACACACTTTCAAAAGCAGTCATAAAAACGATGTCTACGCCTTTTTAGAGCATTTTTTAAAATAAAAACTAATAAAGTGAAGCTTGAAGGAAATGAACATAAAAAGAGTTTTTTCAAATCTCCAGGAACTCTGTTATACTATTCTATTTCCACGAAATTAAAAAGTAGCTGTTGTCACTTCCCAGCTAACATTGATCCGTTGCTCAGTTGCGATGTGAAAGAAGGACAAATAAACATACACACTTTCATATTTATAACATTAAGTCAAACACAAACTTATATCCAAAGTCAAAACCTTAGACAACTGCAAGGTAAAATCTATGGTATGTATTGCACTTGGGTTACAAAACCGCACGCACTGTCTACCTACAGTCTACCTACACTAATACTCTGTCGCGTCCAAGGAGTTGTCAATTTACCTGTAGTTTTACATCTTCTTGGTTGTGTTTAAGCATCGATAGTCAATCGATAACCCATCCGCCAACACTAGTCAATATGTAAAAAGTTTCTGATGAAATGAGACCGCTCATAACGACAAGTTGGATGGAAAAGCTTTCGCCAACCAACGTGCGACGGCGATAGGCTTTCACCCTGATTGACGTCATAAAACGTGTGACGTCACCGATCAATGTTTTTGATTACGGAGTGAAAGCGGTGTTCGGTATTTCTAAATTGCTTTTGTATTTGAAAATTTACTTTCTTGCCTTCAGAAAAATGTAGCTAGAAAGGTAGCTAAAATTATCCTCGTCGTGGGTAGGTACCTACCTATATTCGCTGTATATCAGGAGGTCGCGGGTTCGATTCTCAACTGGGACTAACTTTTAAGGCCCGGGTTCGATTAATAAAAGGGCGTTTTCTAAGCCCGCCTGGCTAGCTGCCACCATATAAATGGCAACAGCATTACCTAATGTAATCCATCGTTGCGGAATCTTGGTATACCCGCTTTCATCTTCGGTATCATCGTCACTTACCATTAGGAGAAAATGGTGAGACGATGGCAAGGGCTTAAATGTAAATAAATAACTTCGAAAAATCTAAAAACTTTTAGGTACAAGCTTTTAATATTGCATTGTCACGCGATATACATATGCATGCAAAATTTTAGCTCAATCGGAAATCAGGAAGTGGGTCAAATTTAACTTGCAAGATGGGGTTTGAAAGTTATTGGCATACGGAGGCATTTTCAAAATGGCGTCGCACGATGTAACCTATGTTTTTGGATAGAGGACCTATAGAAGAACAAAAAATGTAATATAACATTATGGCCTAAAGTGACACCTTACGGAGATAATCTACTATATAAAACTATAAAATTGAATGTTTGCCCTTTTATAACTAGAGAACGGCTGCACCGATTCCGATGGGGTTTGTACCAATCGAAACAAGAGATTACTGACCAAATTATAGGCTACATAAAAATTTTAAAAAACTTTTATACGGCGAAGCCGAGAAAAAAGCAAGTTTGGATATATTTGGCAAAACGTTTCTACATACTTATATATATATATACACATATATATATACACATTTTTATGAAATAAGCTGCTATAAACTTTGAAAAATGAAAAATGGACCCGTGTTGTATGAAAATAACTAGCTTTAAAAAAAAAGTAAAAAGTTTTAAAGTCGCCATAAAGCCCCCTAACCGACTGCCATCTAGTCATAACAACCGGTACCAAAAGCTTTACGTTATTTTTGAAGAACGGTCGAAATAAGGTTAAACAGTCAAACCCATCCGGGTTATGATCGTGTCTTGTAGTCATTTAACCTATACAAGTTAACCACGAACGCTTCATAACACGTTGACTTATCATAAACTAAACAAACCAAGTTAACCAGCAAAAATACACGAGTGCGGTTAGAATGTATCCTGTGCCAATTTGGGGATCAAGACGAATCTAATGACACTTCAGATACCTGCAGGCAATAACAATTAAACGGATGTAAGTCCCTATGTAAATATATACGACAGAATGGGTGTTAAGTAAAGATGATACCGAAGATGAAAGCGGGCTTCTTAATATTCCCCAACGCAATGGGGAACTGGCTATCTTATCTCCATGCCGCAACACATCGATGCTCTGAACACTGATCTTTGGCGGCAAGGTTTCAATAAGATGGTGGTCGTTAGCCAGGTGGGCTTAAGAAAATGTGGGTTATAATTATTTACCACCAATCAAACAGAGTCTTATAAAGTGAAACCCCACCGGGAATCGAACCGCGACCCCCTGATGTAAAGCGAGTGTACACTAGTTCACTTGAGGCGGCTTAAAGTTAAAAATATTAAAAATTATTTTGGGACATTTATATTCAATTATCTCCGTAAGGTGTCACTTTAGGCCGTAATGTTATATGACATTTTTTGTTTGTCTGTAAGTCCCCTATCCAAATATATAGGACTAGATGTGCGACGTCATTTTGAAAAAAAAAAACAACATGGCGGACCCCCGTATGCCAGTCTCCATACAAAAAATTTCAAACCCCTTTGACCGATTACAGACACCCGGACAGGTAAAACTACATAAATGCTAACCTTTTATTTGAATATAGATTTTAAGCATCAAAATACTCGTCAATACGAATCAAACGAGCCCAAACTCGATGGAGTTGTGTCGTTTTATTGTGGAGTTCCTATGATCACCTTCCAGCTCCAGCATCAGATCAGCTCCATGTCATCATAATATTGTATTGTCAATCAATAGGTAAGCAAAATTTCAGCTCAATCGGAAACCGGAAAGTAGCTCACGGAATCGCTAAACTGAAGTGGCAGTGGGCAGGGCACATAGCTCTCAGGCAGTAAAGTTCTCAAGTGGCGACCGCGCACCGGAAGATGTCGTAGCGTAGAAAGGCCCCCCCAGTGGTGGACCGATGACCTGGTGAGGATTGCAGGAAGCCGCTGGATGCGGGCAGCAGGACCGGTCGTCGTGGAAATACTTGGGGGAGGTCTTTGTCCAGGAGTGTCTTCCGGCTGATATGATGATGATTTTTTGCTGGCTGGTTTGCGTGTACGGCATTACAGATTTACAGACTGTCGGTGGCATAATAGCAAGGGCCGCTACCTCCTGTTTGGGAGGTCGTGGTTCGAATCCTGCCACGTACCTTCGTGTTTCTGAATTTCCCAAATTTCTCCGTAATTTCGATTTCATGTACGTTTATCCGACGCTCTTACGGTGAAGGAAAACATCATGAGGAAACCTGCACACGCTTACGGAGAAACTCGAAGGTTGTGTGTGAATTCGACCAACCTGCACTGGACCCGTCTGGTCGACTAAGGCCCGATCGCCCTAATTCAGGGTAGGCACGAGCCCTTCGGTGGGGACGTACATGTGCTGATATGATGAATGACGGATGTGTGCAATGTTACATTGTTTACGACCCATAAATGTTCCCACTGCTGGGTATCTTCGCAAGCTCGGGAAGGTTTGGCCATTCTCCACACATGAGGGTCAAGTTCGGGTGGTAGCAAACCCCTCTATCAGAATTTTTTCAAGTCGTCTAACTACTGCCATGCAGTGATAGCTACCGGCGCCAACGGCTTGACGTGCCTTACGAAGCGCGGAAACGGTCGAGATAAGTATATGATCTTAACAGTACTACTATTTACTTCAACACATCATCACATCAGCTCATATATGGGGTCTTAACAAAGGTATGCACTTATTTTTAACTGGAGCTTGTACTCATGAAACTGAACAACTTTCCCAAAGAAACCCATGGACAATTCGCAAAAAATTTTTTGGACTTCCATACTAAGTTTGCCCACCAGCTGATCGATTTGCATGGGAAGTCCATAAATTTTTTTTGCGAATTGACCATGGTTTTCTTGGGGAAAGTTGTTCGGTTTCATGAGCACAAGCTCCAGTTAAAAATAAGAGCATACCTTTGTTAAGACCCTGTTTACGTCCTCACCGAGGGGCTCGAGCCTACCCTGAATTAGGGCGATCGGGCCTTAGTCGGCCACGCGGGCCCAGTGCGGGTTGGTCAACTTCACATACAACCTTCGAGTTTCTTGGAAGGCGTGTGCAGGTTTCCTCACTATTTTTTCCTTTACCGTAAGAGCGTCGGATAAACGTACATATGAGATCGAAATTCGAAAACACATTGGTAAGTGACAGGATTCGAACCACGACTTCTCGGATAGGAGGTAGCGGCCTTTGCCGTTGCGCCACCGACGCTCTCACTTACTAGGTACTGTTTACGTTCAGTTAAACCTATCCATAAAATTACCGTGCTTCTGGTCAGTTGACCAGCGTGATCGACCCAACCACCAATTGCAGTGTACTGCGACTGCTTCTGGCTTACAATGGTGACAGATAGGTAGATAGTTTTTAAGGTACCTAGGCACAGATGAGATACTAGTTCCTAACCTATGTGAGTTCTAGTGCTTAAGATTAAACGCGGGCGCCAATTTTTCCATACAAACGTAGTCCCCTGTTTCTTCCCTGGATAATGACAATAGAGCTAAATTGTTTTTTCCATTAAACCTATATCTACCATGGCCAAGCCCTCTATGTTTTGTTTTTTCTTATATTCTTATTATAATAGAAAGTAGGAGCGTTCAAAAACGTGAGAAATTTACCCAATTGAAACGTCATTTTTAGACACCCACCAAAAAAATAAAACGCATATTAACAATAAATGAAACATAGAGGCATAAGTAATGCATTTTTTTAATTATTAAAAGCGTCGGTGGCTCAACCGGTAACGACTCGGTCCATCTAACCAGAGGTACCGGGTTCAAATCTGGACGGCCAATGTACCAATGAGTTTTTCAAAAACTTACGTACATATACTTACCGATTGCTTTAACGGTGAAGGAAAACACCGTGAGGAAACCTGCACACGCCTGCGAAGAAACTGGCAGGTTGTGTGTGAAGTCGACCAACTCGCACTGGGCCCGCGTGGTCGACTAAGGCCCGATCGGCCTAATTCAGGGTAGGCTTGAGCCCCTCGTTGGGGACGTATATGAGCTGACATGATGAAAAAAATATTATTATTGCTCAAGTTTTGAAGAAGAAAAAAGGGGACTACGAAATGCCTGTTTTGGTCAATTTTAATGGCTTTTATCGGTATGTTCTCCCTTTTTTGCTGTATATGAAGAGGTTTGGGGGAGGGAGATAGCAACATTTTATTCAAATACCTATTCTTTAGACCGCGTTTCCCCTTATCTATGATATTGAATAAAAATACCCAGTCAAGTGCAAGTTTCCTTCTATCCACAAGTTAGGCCAGTGTCATCATCTCACCTCGTGGTAAGTGACGATGATGCCGAAAAAGGAAGCATTCTTACCAAGATTCCCCAACGCAAATGGGAACTGGCTATCTTATCTTCAAGCCGGAACACATAAATGCTATTAACACTGATGCTTGGTGGCAAAATTTAGATAAGATGGCTAGGGCGGGTTTAGAAACCAAAAACCAAACCGAGACATACAAAGTTAGACTGCGCCGGGATTCGAACCCGCGACCTCCTGATGTGAAGCTAATGGAGTTATCCATTACACAACCGAGGCGGTAAATTTTTGTCGGTTTGTACGGTTTGATTCCCGTACCTTCTCTCTTATCGTGTGGCCACATTAACCGTGCTATCCAAGGGATAGGCGGCGGTGACATACAATGATACCTGTTTGTTTCAATTAAAAGACTCATCCAGAGTGATTGAAAACTGTTTTGTTATTCCATTCAGTTGGAGGTCCTTAGCGCGAGTACAACTCACACTTGGCCGCCTGTTTATATGTGTTGTTTTACTTTAGGATTTTTACTATAATTATTGACGCTTGCAATTGTATCATAATTGGACATAGCTCACAGAATCGCTAAACTGAAGTGGCAGTGGGCAGGGCACATAGCTCGTAGAACAGATGGCCGATGGGGCAGTAAATTTATCGAGTGGCGACTGCGCACCGGAAAACGTAGCGTAGGCAGGCCTCCTACGCGGTGGACCGATGACCTGGTGAAGGTCGCGGGAAGCCGATGGATGCGGGCAGCGCAGGACCGGTCGTCGTGGAAATCCTTGGGGGAGGCCTTTGTCCAGCAGTGGACGATTTGTGGCTGATATGATGATGATGATGATGCAATTGTATCATTAACCGTTTTTTTTTTTCGGTCCCACCCTAAAAATAACTTCGAAAATAGGTTGTTTAGAAACACTTTTGACCCTTAATATATTTTCTCATTAAAAAGGGTGTTAGGTTACTTAATAACTTTTAATATAATACAATTTTAGTGACAACTAATTTTTAAAATTCTCATAAATCGATCAGTTCATTAGCTAAAGTATTAAATGTCCTTAACTTTTTAAAGATTCCAGCCAAGTTATAGTACTTACAAAAGTTGTTCAGTTTATAAGTAGAACCCTCCCCCCCCCTTCAATTGTACTATATTATACACAACACCACGTATAAGCGAAAGCGATACATTAAACTAAAAATTTCAGGGGTGTGCCTTGCGGAACAAGTTAGTGAGAAAAACACGGCGGCTCTCACCACGAAGTCGTCGAGGCGAAAATACTACGGGATATTCCAAGTAAGGAAACGATATTCACGCTATATGCTTTTTGTTCAGACTAGCTTTTGCCCGCGGTTTCACCCGCGTGGACATCGTTTTTATGACTGCATTGAGGGTGAGTGATGCGCGAGCCGCAGTGGCTCGCGAGCGTGGTCATAAGTTTTTTTTCAAATCCCTCAGGAACTAAATCCGGCTATTCTGATTAGCAGTCTATGTCACTTCCTTAACCAATTCTGTACTTAAAGTCATGTCAATCCGTTGCTCCGTTGCGACGCCCGCCGACGTGCGCGAGCGTGGAAAAGAGTTTTCCCCAGATCCCTCGGGAACTATGTCAGGATATACTAATTAGTAAATTATGTCATAGTTATTTGTAAGGATGACAATTAACATCGGCTGGCAATTATCAGGTTGCATATTGATGGGTCGTGCATTATAACTGACAACGCAGAACACGTTGAAAAATCGGCTAAGTGCGAGTCGGACTAGCACTCTGAAGGTTCCGTACCACCACACCTGTCCACACAACGACATAGTATAGTAACGTCTCAACTGTCACGCTGTTATTAGGCCACACCCCCTTGTCTCCTCCGGCTCCCGGTAGGTCGACAGATAGGGAAATTGTTTTTTTTTTCGGGTCCCGGAAATCGACAGTCAAGAGGTTAACAATGATACCTATTCACATTACAAAGAAAAGACATCAACGTGAGCGACAAAAAATGGTATACCATCCTTGGGATATCTCCTTTGTAACAAAAAAATAATCATCAAAATCGGTTCATAAACGAAGAAGTTATCCGCGAACACACACTCCTTTTTTGAAGTCGTTTAAAAACATGCTTTTTTTTCATTCAGTTCGGACTCCACAAGGCAAGTACCACTCACACAACTGCCTATCTTATCTTCAAGCCGAAACACATTAATATTGTTAACAATGATGTTCAGCGGCAAGACTTAGATAAGATGGTGGTAGCTAGCCAGGCGGGATTAGAAAATGCCCTACCACCAACCAAACAGAGTCCTACATCGAATCTTACCCCTGACCCTCTGATGTGAAGCTAATGGACTTAACCGTTACGCCAAGGAGGCGGTTAGAAGTAGAATATATTTATTACGGGCCTTCTACTCCCAATTCTGACGAACTATACCTTCCCAAGAAACGTTTGGCGAAATCGAATAAATAGTATTAAGATGTCCAATATTTTTTGCGATAGACTTGCCCATCCCGTTTTTTCCGACTTCGAAGTGCATCCCTCCACGAAACCAAGTATCAAGGCCGGTTTGGAAGGTTCCGCACGCAGGTCGGCCCAAAAAAAAACAATCGATTCAGGTGGAGAGTTTTTAACCGCCTCCGTAGCCCAGCGGCACAGTTCACTGGAGGTCGCGGGTTCGATTCCCGGTGGGGTCAATTGTGAGACTCGGTTTGGTTGCTGGAAAGGCATTTTCTAAGCCCGCCTGGCTAGCTACCACCATCTTATCTAAGTCTTGCCGCCAAATATCAATGTTGATATCATTGGTGTGTTCCGGCATGAAGATAAGATAGCCAGTTGCGTTGGGGAATCTTGGTAGCCCCATTGCGTTGGGGAATCTTGGTAAGCCCGATTCCATCTTCGGTAATTACCACCAGGTGAGATGTTGTCAAGGGTTTACCAATTGTGAATAAAAAAATAGGTGGAAGGGGGGGGGGGGGGGTTCGGTCGGTTCGGTCCTACGACGGTCTGATAGGGGTAGGGAGGAGCTGATCGTGCCGTTAGGGTCGCCAGCCACATACTAGGCAGGAGTGATATGACTTGTCATCGACACGATAGATAAATTGGCGTAAAAAGTATTTTTAATTTTATCTGAATGAAAATAAAGACCATCTTAAGAAAATGATTTCAAAGTTTTCCTTTTTGTAGCTTGTAGTAGTTTTAACCAATTCTGTACTTAAAGTCATGTTAATCCGTTGCTCCGTTGCGACGCCCGCCGACGTGTGCGAGCGTGGAAATGAGTTTTCCCCAGATCCCTCGGGAACTATGTCAGGATATACTAATTAGTAAATTATGTCATAGTAATTTGTACGACGGTCTGATAGGGGTAGGGAGGAGCTGATCGTGCCGTTAGGGTGGCCAGCCACATACTAGGCAGGAGTGATATGACTTGTCATCGACACGATAGATAAATTGGCGTAAAAAGTATTTTTAATTTTATCTAAATGAAAATAAAGACTATCTTAAGAAAATGATTTCAAAGTTTTCCTTTTTGTAGCTTTTAGTAGTTTTAACTAGTTATTTTTGTCTGACTTTTCAAATGTTTAAAAGTGATGACGTCCCAGGCCAAGCACAATAAGACAAGATAACTATAACACAGTGATAACTAAAAGAAAATGAACAACATAACAAACAAACGCGAGCGACAGAAATATGCTTTTTTTCATTTAGTTCGGACTCTTTAGTGCGAGTACACTTGGCGAGTTTTTATTATCTACTTGTTGTTTTAGTTTGGGATTGGTACTCAAATCACGCCAAGTTTCACGCTTTTATGTCTTTTACATTGGAGCCAAATCAAAAATATCTCTGAACAGGTCCCTGAAATAAACAAACACTTTTTTGTATAGGGAACCCCCTTCACTTTTTACTTTTTCTAATTTTGAATCCTATTTCTATTGAATATTTGGAAATTAATCTAATAATTTTAATTAATTAACAACCTTAAACGAGCAATTCCTGCTTAAATGTAAATACATAATCTGAATCTCGGAAACGGCTCCAACGATTTACTTAAAAATTACTATACGAGTATTTTTTGGGGGATAAAAATCTCTGGGAAAACGCTATTTTGCGAGATTTTTGCACTAGAAATATGCCGCGCAAAGAAGCAATAGGTAGCGTATTTTTTAATGTTTTTTGCGGCTCTGGATACTTTGCCTCGAGCAAATCTCGGTCGTCCAGGTACTTTAGTTATTAAGAGTAATTAAATAACTTTTCACGGTACAAAATCGTTACATCTCCAAATGTTTTTATTTTTATTTTTATGTCTTACAAAAACTGAACAAAGCCAATTTCGCGACAAATAAAACATTAAACACCTTATTTACAGCTTATATTAAACAAAAACATCGGCATTTATTCAGTTATTGGTATTTTTAAAACAAAAACTACTTAGCACCAAAAAAACATGAAGAAATCGAAACAATCCCATAAATTTAATGCTTGGTTCCCCTTTGAGAAAAAAATTATTGTATCGGTTCGTTGTAAAAAATAGTTTTCAAAAAACCTTTTTAGGTACAAGGTTTTTATATTGCATTGTCACGCGAAAAAAATAAAAAACATGAAAAACTTCAGCTCACTCGGATACCGGGAAGTTGGTCAAATTTAACTTGCAAGATTTCATAACTGACAGCGGGACAGGTGAAACTAAATAAATGTGATAAAAGCTTGTAAAAACGCACGCAGAAGCTATTTGGTATTTTTCGGTAAGGTAAGATATCTCCTCGGGCTATCGGGTACCAATAAAGTACCGCCTTACATATACAGGGTGTAACATAACTGATGTGGGGCTTCACTGGGGCTTCTACTCATCATACTGAACGACTTTTCTTCTACGACTTTGCTGAAATCCCAAAAAAGTTGAACTCTTCATACAAGTTCTGGCTGATCGACCAATTTTTTGAAATTTTGTATAAAGTGTCTTGTTTTTCTTTGATAATTGTGGTTTTCTTGGGGAAAGTTGTTCTATATGATGAATAGAACCCCCAGGATACAGAGTGTAGCAAATGTAGGACCAGTAAACCTTTGACTTTTGTTGTAAGTCTGTCGAAAACGTAAAAAAAAATAACACTTCATACAAATCGATCAGCTGATAGACCGATTTTAAACATTTTTGTATGGAGCGTCTAATTTTTTTTATTAGAATTCACTGTGGACTATGGACTTGACTATCCTAAGTGATGATGATGATTAGAAGGTATGATGATTAGAGGCCCCAGTTAACGGGTCCTACACCAATTTTGTTACACTCTGTGTAAAACCATTTCTTTCTCTCTTGATTAGTACTATTATTTTTACGTACACATACACACACTCACACACCCACTTACACCCACACACACAAGCACACAAACAAGCACACACACAAAACACTCCTATTGCACATACAGTCAAACTTAAACTATTGATTGTATGTATTTATTAGTTTTACTATAAATATTGTTTTAATTTGGTTTTAAATTGTTGTTTAAATTTTTGTGCTACAGTGACTTGTTACTTGGTTCTTTTTGTGTTAATGATTTGGTGGGATGAGCATTATTACCTATCCTATAACACAGGGTTTTTCCCTTTTTTAGGAGGTAAAATCTTCACCCATTGTTTTATTTGTCAGCTATGTACTTGAATAAAAAAAATATATTTATTTATTTATTTTATTGTAATAAACATGGAGCTGTGTTGTGATTGATTTCAGATTGGAAGCGAATGGTGCAAAGAAGGACGAAAGGGGGGCAAATGCGATATAGCATGTGAAGGTCAGGAAACGCGGTTCATCATCATCATCATCATCATATCACCTAGAAAAAGGCCTCCTCCAAGGACTTCCACGACGACTGGTTTTGCGCTACCTGCATCCAGTAGCTTCACGCAACCTTTACCAGGTCGTTGATGCACCGAGTAGGAGACTTACCTATGCTATGTATTCCGGTGCGTGGTTGCCACTCGAGAACTTTACTACCCCAACGAAAATCTGTTCTACGATCTAGGTGCCCCAAGCACTGCCACTTAAGTTTAGCGATTCTATGAGCTATGTTTCTTACTTTGGCTTTTCTACAGATCTCCTAACATACTGATTCAATCGCGCAGAGAAACTCCGAGCATAGCTTCCTCCATTAGTTTTCGGGTGACCTTGCGCCTTCTTATGAGGCCTATAGTAGCAACCATTTCTCAGTTCCGTATGCCATCACTGGCAACACACTCTGATCAAAAACCAGGAAACACTACTACATGTTTTTAATTCTAAGAACTTCTGAAATACCTGCAGAAATGTAAGGAGCTCCCCTTATTTAAAAACTTCTTTCAAGTAACCTGTTTTTTATTCGCAAGGAAGCTCCGCTTACTGAACAACTTTCTCCAAGGAAGTTTTTCTTAATTCGCAAAGAAAGGATATACGATACGTACAATCTATATGGGTGCCAAAGAAAGGAATTAGAATACATGCAATCTCTATGGGAGCCAAAAGTCGTTGGTGAAAGTTGTTCAGTTTCTAGAGAAGATCAGTGGAGCCTCAGTAAATTACAGGAAGAAGAATCCTATAGATTGAATTGTGGGCGTGCGCGGTCTCAGACTTCATCATATCATCTCAAATACGTCCACACAGAGGGGCTCGAGCCTACCCTGATTTAAGGACCACGCGGACCCAGTGGGGGTTGGTCGACTTTCCACTCACCCTTCGAGTTACCACACACGAAGTTAATATGTTATGTACCAAATATGAAACACTCCAGTATACGAGGGGTGTTCAATAAGTAGTGAGAATGAGGTATAAACTCCTTGGTTATAAAGAAAATAAGTACTGGCTGGCATAGACCACCTATTTGGTAATATAATAAAAAAAAAGTGTGATCGTCTTTTGTTTTTTTTTTCATAAACGGTTGTTGTTTGTGTTGTATCGGAATAATCTGCTCAAAATGGAGAAAATTGAAGTTCGGGCCGTAATTAAATACCTTTGTTTGAAAATTTTACTACTGACCAAGTTAATCAAGACTTGCAAAATACTTTAGGGGTTCATGCTCCAGCTTATTCTACAGTTGCGCGTTGGTGTGCAGAATTTAAGAGAGGAAGAACATCGACTAATGATGATCCACGCTCTGGGCGCCCTACGACCACAATAACGGAACAAATGATTAAAAAAGTGGAAAAAATTGTTTTAGCAGATCGTCGAACTACTGTGCGTTTTATAGCTGAAGAAGTGAAAATTTCGATAGGTAGTGCACATAGCATCATACATGACCGTTTGGGTATGAAAAAAGTATCAGCACGTTGGGTGCCTCGAATGCTGACAGCAGAACAAAAACAAACCAGGCTGAGAATATCACAAAGCTGTTTGGATGTTTTACAACGAGATCCTGAGCAGTTTTTGGCTCGATTCTTAACAATGGATGAAACATGGCTTCATCATTACGATCCAGAAACAAAACAACAATCCATGACTTGGAAAAGGCCATCATCCCCAACACCTAGGAAATTCAAAGCAATTCCATCCGCTGGTAAGGTTATGGGTTCCCTTTTTTGGGACAGCAAGGGGGTGATAATGGTTGAATACCTCAATCATGGAGCCACTATTACAGGAAGTGTGTATGCAGAACAAATAAGAAAATTGCGTGAAGAAATTCGTGAAAAACGACGCGGTAAACTTGCGAAAGTTGTGCTTTTTCACCAAGATAACGCTCCAGCTCACAAGTCCAGAGTTGCCATGGCTGCAATCAAAGACGCTGGCTTCGAATTGATGGAACATCCCCCATACTCACCAGACCTTGCTCCTAGTGACTTCTATTTATTTCCCCGTTTAAAAGAACATCTTAGAGGCCAGAAATTTGATGATGATGATGGAGTGATCGCCGCCGTACAAGAGTTTTTAGAGGGTCAGGACGAGGCCTTTTTTAAAAAATGGAATATTAGGTTTAGAGAAGAGATTTTCTAAATGTGTATTATTAAAAGGTGACTACGTCGAAAAATAAAATAAATTTTGTCAAAAGTTAACTGCATCTTATTCATTCTCACTACTTATTGAACACCGTAGTACACTGCGGTGATCCCTTAAAAATCTCTCAGAGTAGTCTGTAAATCTTAGCTGTCAAGACATTTATTAAAAAAATATAAACTTCAAGAATAATAAAAAATAATAATAAAAGGATGTGAATTGCTCGTTTAAGATGAGGCATCGTCATTTATGTACTTAAATACTCATTTAGTGATTTTTAATTTTTATTATTTAATGTCAAATATAAAGAAATTACATCATTCAATTATATTTAGTATTTAGTGATTGATTATTTAGAACTAAAAGACTAGAAGTAAACTAAGCTCTTGGAACAGACGGCCGTTGGGTACTAAAGTTCTCAAGTAGTGACTGGCACCAGACGACGTAGCGTAGGCAGGTCTCTCACACGGTGTAGATCGTGGAAGGCCGCTGGATGCGGGCAGCGCAGGACCGGTCGTCTTGGAAATCCTTGGGGAGGCCTTTGTCCAACAGTGGACGTCTTTTAGCTGATATTATGATGATAAAGTCATCATTTTATTACTACGATTGCTTAGCTAGTAATCTGGTCCAAACTTGGTTAAAAGTATCGATACGTTTCAATTAACTTCATCCCATAAGTTTGTAAGTTTGTAAGCCCGCATCGACTTTCGATCTAAGTAACACTAACAAATCTTACCTTTTCTTTATAATAACATCAAAATACTGAAATGTATCTAAGTGAAACTCTTTGTGTATATACTAGCTTCTGCCCGAGGCTTCACCAGTGTGCATATAATTTTTGTGTTATATGACATTTGCAATGGACAGGTTGACATAAGGCAGTTGACGTTTAACAGTCATTATCATCAAATCAGACAAAGGACGTCCACTGCTGTATATGGCCGAGCTAAGCAGGCAATGAAATGCATATGGTTGATGGGATGAGTAGTAAACATGTCATCATCATCATCATATCAGCCGAAGGACATCAACTGCTGGACATAGGCTTCCCCTAAGGGTTTCCACGACAACCGGTTCTGCGTTGCCCGCATCCAGCGGCTTCCCGCGACCTTCACCGTCATCGGTCCACGGTCAACGGTCAGGTTTCCGGTTTCTCGAGAACTTTACTGCCAAAACGGCCATCTGTTTTACGTGCTATGTGCCACGCCCACTGCCACTTATTTTGAGCAATTCTGATAGCTATGTCGGTTACTTTAGTTTCTGATTATATCACGCAGAGAAACTCCGAGCATAGCTCGCTCCATTGCTATTTGGGTGACCTTGAGCCTTCTTATGAGGCCCATATAGTAAGTGGCCATGTCTCAGTTCCGTGTGTCATCACTCATCAGTCATCACTGGCAAAACACACTGGTCGAAGACCTTGGTCTTAAGAATCTGCAGTATTTGGGACGTGAAGATATTGCGAAGCTTCCCGAATGCTGCCCAACCGAGTTGGGTTGATCTCTATCTTGAAGTTGAACCTACCTAACTTGACTGTTTGTCCCAGGTACATATATCCGTTAACAACTTAGAGTGTAAAGCCTCCAACCTTCAGAGGGATAGGTGTGACACGGACGTTTGACATAATTATCTTATTATTCTAGGACCTACTTGTTGAGAAGCTCAACTGAGACCATCGAGCTTTATGCTTAAGCCGTCCATAGTCCCAGCCATGACCACTATATCGTCAGCGAATCAAATGTGGGTTTCCCGATGGTTTTTCCGATTTCGGGAGCCTCGATTCCGAGGCTGGAAGTCGTCAAACCTACGTGTAAGATGATTCGTAATGACTCTCGAAAACAGCTTGTAGACATGGCTCAGAAGTGAGATGGGTATGTAGTTCTTCAGCAGGCCATTTTTGCCCTTTTCAAGCGACTTCCAAAAAGGAGGAGGTTCTCAATTCGTCTGTATGTTTTTTTTTTCTTTTTTTTTTCGGGAGGCCGGAAGTCGTCATACCTACGTGTAAGACGATTCGTAATGACTTTCGAAAACAACTTGTAGACATGGCTGAGAAGTGAGATGGGTATGTAGTTCTTCAGCAGGCCATTTTCGCCCTTTTCAAGCCACTTCCAAAAAGGAGGAGGTTCTCAATTCGTCTGTATGTTTTTTTATGTATGTTACCTCATAACTTTGGACTGGGTAAACCGATTTTTATGATTCTTTTTTTTTGAAAGCTAGTGCTTTCCATGTTGTCCCATATAAATTTTATCAAAATCGGTGTAATACTTTATTAGAAAATTAACAAAAACTAAAAATAATAATGCAAAAATGTACTAAGTTGTTGCGATGGAAGTCGGTTTTTTAACGTGTTTAGCGTTTTCAATTATCGAAGAAAAGCACGACCACACTTCTGTGCCATGCCTTAGCCGTTTGTCCCTCGAGTATAACGGAATCGAATAACTTATGAAAAGCTTTAAGTACCGGTTCCACCTGCTTTTAGAAGTTCAGCAGTAATTCCATCATCATCCGGTGCTTTGTTGCTCTTGAGCTGTTTGAGAGCCATTCTAATCTCGTACAGGCTGACTTCCGGGATATCTTCGGTATAGTTTCGGGTTAGTCTGTCTCTTGGGTATTTGGCCAGATCGTTGACAGCCAGACGCGTGGTCGTGTACAATTGTCTGTAGAACTTCTGAACTTCTTCCAGCAACTCAGTCTTATACGATATGATCTTGCCACCCTCAGTCTTCAGCTTGGTCAGTTTATCCAACTTGCTTTATCCAACGGACAAATCTCCCGTAAACACTTTTGAGCTTTTGTTGTTCTCAATCGCCTCTTTAATATAATTTGTAATATAGGCGCAAATCGTGAGTCAGGGACTTAGAGATCTGGCTGTTTAGTTGCCGATACTGAGTAGTGTCTTCAGAGGACTGCAAAACCAATCTGCGTCTTTCTTCCATGAGATTGCTTGGGAAGTTCGAGATTTTTTTGGTTTGGTTTGAACGCCGAGTTTTAAAAGTCTTAGACCCGACCGTTCGATCAATTTCCACGAACCTGTCATTATAATCGTCCACATTATCGCAATCTCCTAGGTATTCGAAGCGATTATTCAACTCGAGGTGAAAACTCTCGGGGTTTTGGAGCTGAATAGGAGCTGGTCGGAGTGTAGACTACATCAGTCGACATCTTTCTAGCTTGGTTTTCATATTCAATGTGCCTCTTACCATCCGCTGATCGCTTCCTGTTTTGACAATTGATTACACAGTTTTTTATTTATTTCCAGCGTTACTAGACGATGACATCAGAGATGACGGCGTATGCGCTATGCTGGTGTTTGAGCAGGAAGGCTTCAAATACTGGTCGAAGTGGGAGACACGGTGCAAGGGGCAGACTCTCCCTGATATCGAGAAGTGAGTTCATGGTTATTATCTACTGTACTGATTCACTGCGCCGTGCTGCTTCAGGTACCGTCTCCTTTTTACTAAATTGGTGTAGGAATCAAAACTTTATTTACTTTTGAACTGGGTACAATATCTGGTCTTAGGAATTATTAAATGATCGCCAAGCTCAGCCATACAGTTCATGGCATGTAAACGTAACAAATAAGTCATCTTATCAGCTCTTATACGTCCCCACCGAGGGGCTAGAGCCTACCCTGAATTAGGGCGATCGGACCTTGGTTGACCACGCGGGACCAGTGCGGGTTGATCGACTTCACACACACCCTTCGAGTTTATTCGCAGGTGTGTGCAGCTTTCCTCACGATGTTTTCCTTTACCGTTAAAGCAATCGGTGAGTATAATATGTACGTAAGTTTCCAAAAACTCATTGGTAGGTTGGCCGTCCCGATTTGAACCCGGCACCTCTGGTTAGGGTGACCGAGTCGTTACAAATGAGTGTAATAAATGAAAAATTAAAAGTAAATTATCGGTTATTAGATTAGGGTATTCAAATTGGCCTGCATAATATAACAATATGAATCGCATGTACACTAAGAGAAAGCCAGTTATTTAAGCTTAATTTTCATCTACAGAAAAATACTTCAAAAATACCGGAGAAGCGAGTTTACAGCCCTCAAATATTTATGAGTTTACAAAAAAGTTGAAAAATCGACTTTAAAAAAAAATCCGGTATTGAGTTCGTATGTCAATTCTCGCAGCCTTCACAATCTAGTCTTAATAACAATTATAGCAAATGGTGAGATCAATAATTCTACAAACGTTATAGTTCCATTGGTAATTAGGCTGGGTTCCATCATATCTGCCCATCATCATATCAGCCGAATAACGTCCACTGCTGGACAAAGGCCTCCCCCTAGGATTTTCAAGACGACCGGTCCTGCGCTGCCCGCATCCATCGGCTTCCCGCGATCTTTACCAGGTCGTCGGTCCACCGCGTGGGAGGGCTGCTACGCTACGTTTTCCGGTGCGGTGTCGCCACTCGAGAACTTTACTGCCCCATCGGCCATCTATTCTACGAGCTATGTGCCCTGCCCACTGTCACTTCAGTTTAGCGATTCTGTGAACTACGCATCATTCGATTAATTTTTACTTTCTAGATATTCCGTCACAGAATAGAATAAATATAGTAGAAGCCATCTGTTCAGTTCTGTTTTTAATTTGTTGTCCGGTAGTTCCCAGATGTACTGTGGATTTTTTTAAATCTGTTGGCCAGTAGTTCCCTGATGTACTGTGGAATGTTTTTAAATCTGTTTTCTAGTTCCCTGATGTACTGTGGAATGTTTTTAAATCTGTTGGCCGGTAGTTCCCTAATGTACTGTGGAATGTTTTGAAATTTGTTGGCCGGTAGTTCCCTAATGTGCTGTGAAATATTTTTAAATCTGTTGGCCGGTGGTTCGCTGATGTACTGTGGAATGTTTTTAAATCTGTTGGCCGGTAGTTCCCTGATGTACTGTGGAATGTTTTTAAATCTGTTGGCCGATAGTTCGCTGATGTACTGTGGAATGTTTTTAAACCTGTTGGCCAGTAGTTCCCTGATGTACTGTGGAATGTTTTTAAAAATAATTTTGCACATCCAGAGACATTTTTTCTGGTATCTCGTTGTCTTAGGGACTTTTTCATGAATAAGTTTATCGGGGTAACGTTTAATTCTTGATACGGTTTCGTTAGCGGCTAGGATCCGTTAACTAGTGCTTCTACTTATTAAACTGAACAACTTTCTACAGGGAAACCATAGTATAAAAATATATGACTGAAAATAAAATTTGAATTTAAATTGTGAATTCTCAAAAAAGTTCTAAAGCTCCATATGCACAAAATTGGTCAATCAGCTGATCGATTTGAATGAAGAGTTCTTTATTGACTGTTTCTCTCTTGTAGAAAGTTGTTCAGTATGATGAGTAAAAATCCTAGTTATCGGCTTCTACAACAATTTGGTTACATCCTGTGTAGCCAGAAGGTGGTCACTACGAAATAAAACTTGTAAAATTTCCTCTGTATGGACATAGTAACATAATAAAAGAAGTAATACCCATACCCGCCCATACCCTATTAGTCAAAATATTTGAGAATGTAGACATTTACTTACATCGTCTTTCATGGGCTACCTTTTCTTATAAAGTATTGTACAGGGTGTAACTAAATTCTTCATACAAATCGATCAGCTGATAGATAAATTTTGTGCATTTTTGTATGGAGGCACCAAATTTTTTTTGCAAGCATTGACTGGGTCCTCGGAGAAAGTTTTTCAGTGTGATGAGTAAAACCCCCAGTTAACGGGTCCTACACCAATTTTGTTTCAACCTGTATACGTACATACGTTTTGTAGAAATATTTTTCTTTTTGTTTATAGACAGATAGATAACACGTTTATTTGTCACTGCAAGCACACACATATTAGTACACTCATACATAAAATAAAATAAAACATAACTAATTAAAAAGAGCAAAAAAAAAAAAGAATACAAAAACATATGTGTGTTGCAGTAGTACAAAAGGGCCGTGACTCAGTGTGTTGATTTGCTCTTGCGAGCAATACACTGGTGATTCTGCCACTACAGTCCGACAATTATAATAATGGTTAACTATTCATCGATAAGGAAAAGATATATAAAATAAAATTACGATAGCCGCGTTAGTTCTGTCTATAATAGGAGCGGTAATTACCCAAATGGCAGACGTGACGCGAAATTGTGATTTCACGGCTTTACTGTGCCTTCACTGGGCCAAAACTAACTATTAATTAATAGTTAATAATTATTAATTAATCTACATAATATGACACGAAGTATACAGGATGTAACAAAATTGGTGTAGGTCCCGTTAACTGGGGCTTCTCCTCATCATACTGATCTACTTTTGTTCTATGACTGCTAAAATCTCAAATAAAAACTTTTTATACAACCGCCCATACCCTATTAGTCAAAATATTTGAGAATGTAGACATTTACTCACATCGTCTCTCATGGGCTACCTTTTCTTATAAACTCTTGTACAGGCTGTAACAATATTGGTGTAGGTTCCATTAACTGGGGCTTCTACCTATCATACTGAACAACTTTTGTTCTATGACCCTGCATAATCGCAAAAAATTTAACTCTTCATACAAATCGATCAGATGATCGATCAATTTTGTGCATTTTTGTATGGACGGTCCAGCTTGTTTTTGAGAATGAACTATGGGTTCCTTGAGGAAAGTTGTTCAGTATGATGAGTGGAAGCCCCAGTTAACGAGACCTACACCAATTTTGTTACACCCTGTATAACTTTAACTGAAGCGGTCGTAGCTCAATGTGACTTGCACTTGCGTCGATCACGCAGGTTAACTGATCTGAAGCACGGTCATTGCCTGGATGGGTCTGACATGTCATTTTTCTTGACTGTTTCCGTGCTCGGTTTCTATCACTAGATGGCAGCTGTATCAGATGGCTTCAGACGGCTTGAAAACCAACTGACAGTTGGGTTTGCCACTAGCCCTGCAACCTCCACCAACCCGAGCTTGGCCAACGTCCATAAAGTATGGCCTAACCTACCAAAGTTTTGGAACAAACCCGCGCCTCAACTGGGGGGACGATTTAATACTATAGGCACTATCGATATAGCGCTACAAAGACGTTAAAGTTTCTTAGCCTTAGCCACCTAAGCTAGCAGACAAATAATGTATCACGTATGTGCTTATTTGTACAACTGTCAAAAAATATGACTAAACGAAAAACCTCCAATTTCCAGGTGTCCGGACTGGCAGCTTCCACCAAACCGTGCATCGGTCTCGCCATCCAGAGACAAGCGATACGCCCAGGGTCAGGGACTGTCCAGAAAGTTCAGCTTTTTCCAATTCCTTAGACTGAATAAAAATGATACGTAAAACATGTTATTTCATTTATCAATTAGTATTCACTCTTCTTGTGCAGGTTCTTGTTGGCCTCGTGCTATTAAATTATTTTTTTTATGCACAATTGATAAGCCCTTGGCATCATTACATCTGATGGTAAGTGACGATGGTGTCGAAGATGGAAGCGGGCTTACCAAGATTAACCAACGCAACGGACCTATCTCATAATTTAAAACTTAATTTTTCCCAAACGGATCTCTGCTTCGACCAAAACAATGGAACGCCTTATCCATTAATTAATCTCATAAAATGTGAGCCAAATAGAATTGAAGATGAGATAGCCAGTTCTCCATTGTGTGGGAGATGAGATGAGGTGAGATGATGTCAAGGGCTTACCGATTCCCAGTTGCGTTGGGGAATCTTGGTAAGGCCGCTTCCATCTTCGGCAACATCGTCACTTACCACCAGGTGAGATGTTGTCAAGGGTTTACCAATTGTAAATAAAAAAAAGAAAAGATTATGAATTAAAAAAAAAAAACATCTACATGCAAAAAAACATACACACCACAGTTTACCTAGTCTCGTTCAAATATAAGCAATGACAGACATAGAGAGACGTACACGAGATGTAGCATGAGATAATAAATTTCATTAATTACGACCTTCAACCCATTTGGCGAATACTGATCGACCAAGGAGAAATGAGCGAACGCGCTCATTCTGTAGGCATCAAAATCGCTGTCCGTGTAGGCCGGTCCATAGTTGTTATATTAAGCGAAGAATCCCTGAACCGAAAAATAGTTTTCACACACTCGCAATATTTTTAACGACCTATCCAACGACATACCACACCATGGGACGGTCGAGAAAAAATAATCCTCATTGACGTTAAATATAAAAAAATATATATTTCACCTTTTTGTCCATGCCAAATTACAGCTTTACAGTAAACACTTTGAGTCTATGAGTTAAACCGCGGACAGACGGACATGACGAAACTACAAGGGCTCCTTGTTAACTACGGAACCCTTTAAATGATGTCCACGCAGGCGAAGCCGCAGGCAAAAGCCAGTGATTAATAAAAAGGGTTTGCAAAAAAGTAAAAGGTTACGATGGACCTAATGACATAGTGGCCTTGGTCCGCCAATGAGCCTTGCCCGGTCCCATCATTTGTTAACAACCTCAAGTATCTTATGATACAATTGAGTCAAAAACTATCGTGTATCGACCTAAGGTACCTAAGATAAATAAGCTGTGACGATAAATGTATTTCTCTTAACATTTATCTATAAGTAGATAGCTCAGATGGAAAATAATATCATCAGAGGCAGACAGCCTGTTCGAGCTCGCCTGGAGTGGCGCAAAATTAGAGACGAGACGCAAATCAGAAATCCAGTGTCGCATTAGCGAAGTTACGACATTATCATAGTTCTGTAATTGCAAAACGTCTACTAAGGGTTACTGCTGGCTCAGGGCCAGAGGGCTTGACTTAAAAGGCAATAAATTTATTACCTAGGGAATTGTCCCTATTATTATACTACCTACCGAGCGTACGTAACGGTCGGCTTAAGAGATTAGGAATGAGGGCAGTAGATAGCGCTATTACAATAGAAAACGATTGCAAACTTTGAGGTAACTACCTAGACAGGGTGGAAAACTACCAGAAACATTTTATCTAGAAGAAAACTCACCTAGGAGACTAACCCTCACTTATAGAGTACTAGCTTTTACTAGCGGCTTCCCTGGCGTGATATAGTTTCTATGACTGTCATCGAGGGTGCGCAGTGCGCGAGCCACAAGCGGCTCGCGGACGTAGAAAAAAGTAACCTACATGTTAATCCAGGTCCTAATCTGTCTACCTACCAAATTTCATCCAGATCCGTTAATCTGTTGTGGCGTGAAAGAGTAGCAATCATCCATACATACAAACTTTCGCGTTTATAATAGTAGGGATGTTGCTTCTGAATGCACAGATTTAAGGTAAAAATTACAGCCAGCAAGAAAATGGGCAATTTACACAAAAAACCTCTTTTGACGCCAATCGATTTTGTTTCTTATATTGTAAAGTTTAAAAGTGTTTTTTAGACCATCTCAGGTTAGACTACTAGAAATGTCAGAATTCGCAAAAATCTTTTCCTAGACATAGAATATGAAAAATCTAAAAAACTACTGTACTTTTCTAATGATACCAGTCAGCCCTGTTCATGATAAGGATCAAAATACACTATGAGGTCAATTGAACTCATAGTACCAGAAAACCTAGAAATTGCAAAAACTTTTCTGCAATTTCTTCCCTTTTAGGGTTTCTTACCTAAAAAGGTAAAAACGGAACCATTATAGGATCACTCGTGTGTCTGTCCGTCCGTTTGACACAGAATTTGCTCGGAAACTATTTGACCGATTAAGTTGAAATTTGGTACACATATGTAAATCGGTGACCCATAGACGGACACATTAATAAATAAATTTCAAACATGGGGGCTAGTAGAATGGAAATAAAAAGAAAAGTTTCTCAATATATATTGCGTGACATATCAAATGAAAGGGCTCGTTGTGAGAATCTCAAATATTTTCTTTTATATTAAGATAAATTATTTTGAAGTTATTTAAGAAAATAGACGAATATTCATGAAAAAAAACACAGTATAATTATATGAGGTCAAATGCATAGATTAAAGGAAAATCTATGAGAAAAATCCTCCCACGTACCAATGTGTTTCGAATTTCGATTTCATATGTACGTTTATCCGACGCTCTTACGGTGAAAGGAAAACATCGTGAGGAAACCTGCACACGCTTGCGAAGAAACTGAAGGTTGTGTGTGAAGTCGACCAACCCGCACTGGGCCCGAGTGGTCGACTAAGGCCCGATCGCCCTAATTCAGGGTAGATTCGAGCCCTTCGGTGGGGACGTATATGAGCTGATAATAATATCATCTATGAGAAAATCTAAAGTATTTTTGTTACCATAGGAAAAATGAAGTAAGGTCTAAAATTAGTAGACCCCTATTTACCTAGCAAAGTATGTTCTTAGAGGTCTTGTTCTGTCGGTAGTTAAAGTTTTGGTGCGGAAACCTGTTTGTGAACAGAAAAAAAAATCAAGACAAAGATTTTAAAAGCTAATTGTGAGGTGGACAAAACAGGTAGGAAACATTTTTTTTTTGAAATTCCACTGGAAGTGATTATAAAGTAAAGAAAAATTTAAATCAAAGAGGTGAAATATTAAATCAAAGGTTTTAAATGAGTAGTTAGACGATCAAATAAAAATATATGAACCAGGTACTTCTGTCCTCCCAAGAATAGTGTAAATGCCTCAGGACACTTATTTGCTTCTGACATTTAAAACATCAAAAAGAGCTGCCTACCTAAGCATAGTAAGTACTTACTAATTGTACCTACCATGTTCTTGAACTGCGATACAGTCCCTCATTTCTTGTCCTAGGGCATTTTCTTTAGGTCTGCAAACAGCCAGTAATCAACGAATCTGGAGAATAGGGTGGATGGGGAAGCAATTCGTTAACATTTTAATTACCTTTTTTACAAGCTTTTTTAAATAACTCCCAAAGATGGCAAACTAGTTATTTCGCCCCCATGATATGGGTATTAAATGAAAGAGTTCGCTGAGAAGCACACGAAATAATTAAAATTACTTTCAAATAAAAGCCTATACCTAACTTTTTAGGTTTTTCGGAAAAAGCTTACGGTCACAAGACTTACGGTTAGACACTTAATTATGTACTAAGTATAAGTAGGTAAGCAAAATAAAACCTGAAATACTTATTCTATCTCAGGATCTCGTTATGGATACGGTGGTAGCTCAGCGCCTTGCGTGGTTGGGTCGATCATGCGGGTTACATGACCTGACGCACGGTAATTACCTGGATGGATTTAACTATTAGTGGAATTTCTCTCGACCGTTTTAGTGCTACGCAAGCCACGTTAAAGCTAGTTGTTGTCACTAGATGGCAGTCGTTAGGCCGTTTCATATGACTCATGGTCAGCTTGAAAAATTTGACAATGGGGTTCGCTACTAGTCCTACAACCCCCACCGACCCGGACTTGGCCCCCGTGTGAGGAGTATGGTCTAACCTCCCCGAGATTGGGAAGAGACCCATGGGCAGTGGGGGCGTATAGGGTCGTTAACGATATATCAGGAGCCTCTTTGAATAAAACTTAGTCCTACAACTTCCACCGACCCGGACTTGGCCCCCATGTGAGCAGTATGGTCTAACTTCCCCGAGATTGGGAAGAGACCCATGGGCAGTGGGGGCGTATAGGGTCGTTAACGATATATCAGGAGCCTCTTTGAATAAAACTTAGTCCTACAACTTCCACCGACCCGGACTTGGCCCCCATGTGAGGAGTATGGTCTAACCTCCCCGAGATTGGGAAGAGACCCATAGGCAGTGGGGACGTATAGGGTCGTTAACGATATCTCAGGAGCCTCTTTGAATAATACTTAGTCCTACAACTTCCACCGACCCGGACTTGGCCCCCGTGTGAGGAGTATGGTCTAACCTCCCCGAGATTGGGAAGAGACCCATAGGCAGTGGGGACGTATAGGGTCGTTAACGATATCTCAGGAGCCTCTTTGAATAAAACTTAGTCCTACAACTTCCACCGACCCGGACTTGGCCCCCGTGTGAGGAGTATGGTCTAACCTCCTCGAGATTGGGAAGAGACCCATGGGCAGTGGGGACGTATAGGGTCGTTAACGATATCTCAGGAGCCTCTTTGAATAAAACTTAGTCCTACAACTTCCACCGAACCGGACTTGGCCCCCGTGTGAGGAGTATGGTCTAACTTCCCCGAGATTGGGAAGAGACCCATGGGCAGTGGGGGCGTATAGGGTCGTTAACGATATCTCAGGAGCCTCTTTGAATAAAACTTAGAAGAATGTTTCCTTTGGTCTTCAGTAATGTAATTTGCAGCTGGCAGAAGTGACACATTACTATTAGCTGACCTCTACTCACCCTGGACACTTCATACAACGGGCCAGAAATGACCAAGTGCGAGTCAGAACTGCACACATAGGGTTCCGCACCATCATACTAGATGGCGCTAGTTTCATGGTTTAAAAATCATCATACTAGATAGCGCTAGTTTCTTCACGTTTAAAAAAAACACGTTCTTTGTATAGAGACCCCCCTTATTTTGTCAGTTTTTCTGATTTTTAGTATTTGTTGTTAAAGCGTCAACAAAAATACATCATCTGTGAAAATTTCAACTGTCTAGATAACACGGTTCATGAGATCATGGTGACAGACGGACAGACACACAGACAGACGGACGGACAGCGAAGTCTTAGTAATAGCACACCCTAGACACTTCATACAACGGGCCAGAAATGACATTTCAAAAAAGGATGAAGGAACAAACAAAATGGCGGCGAAATCATATACGTTTGACAACCAAACTGTAACCAATCTGTGTCAATCTGGGCGACGAGGGGGTGAGGTCCCAATCTAGAGAGCGGCAGGGAGTGTCCTTACAGTATGTTAGTACTAATATATATACTTTGCCTCGACTATGAGAACTCGGAAAATTATAGTTAAATCTTTCTTCAATATTTCGAGTGCTCATAGTAGAGGTCAGGTAATTGAGTGATTTAGCGGAGACACGGGAATGCCTTGATTAAATCCATAAAGTACGTCGCGTCGGCGGGGCCACTCGATTGAAAACCTGCTCCTGGAAAAGACAGGAACATGCATTTGAGATATTACATCCGTGGATTCTGCTGAATTCGCTTGCAAGCAAAATATCTCTGACATATTAAATACTAACTTTTGCCCGCTGCTTCACCCGCGTAGACATCGTTTATATGACTGTCTTTGAGGGTAAGTGGTGCGCGAGTCTCAAGTGGCTCGCGAGGGTCGACATGAGTTTTCTCCAGATCCCTTAGGAACTATATCGGGCTATTTTGATTAGCGGTCTATGTCACTTCCCATCCCCTCAATAAATTCTATACAAAAAAACACTTCAATTTAGAGTTTTCCCCAAATCCCTCGGAAACTATGTTAGGATATGCTAATTAGTAAAATATGTCATTTCCCACCCCCTCAACCATCTCTGTGCAAATTACCGTTGTGATGTTAAAGAAATTAACCAAAAAAAAAAAGAGAGTAGAGCATCGGACTATGCTATTTCACGCTATAAAAAGTAGCCTATGCCCTTCCCAGTGACACAGGCTACCTTCATAACAAATTTCATCAAGATTAGTCGAGTGTTGAAACGTGAAAAGGTAATAAACAAACCAACAAACAAACATTTTTAGATTTATAATATTAGTAAGAATACACGAAATTAACCAACAATAACGAAATCAAAGGTAAGTACGAATCAAATGAGGGGCCTACAATTTTTTTCTAAGTCGGTACCAGCACACAGCTACTTACCGATCAAATGTTTTAGATTCGATGGTTTTGCTGGCACCGACCTTACGATCTAAATATTAAAAAATTCAGTTAATCCTAAGAGGATTTAAAAACTAAATTTTCTATCTCTGTGCCTGCTTATTTAAATTACATTTTGATACCAAATTACTAAGATCTTTGGGAAAAGTCTGTAAAAACACTCTTACCTAGGCTAGCCTCTTACCTCCGTGGTGTAATAGTTAAATCCATTAGTTCTGTTCTGGAGTCTAACTTTGTAAGACTTAGTTTGGTAGATGGAAGGGCAGTTTTTAAGCCCGCCTGGCTAGCTACCACCTTATTATTTAAGTCTTGCCGCCAAACACCAATGCTTACTACGTTGATGTGTTCCGGCTTGAAAATAAGATAGCCAGTACCCATTGAGTACGGGAATCTTGGTAAACCCGCTTCCATCTTCGGTATCATCATCACTTACCATCAGGTGAGATGATATCAGTGGAGTTTAAAAAAACTGTGACTTCATAATTTTGAATTATGTGATATTGATAAATAAATTTAAAAATTTTAAATGATAAAAATTAAAACAAGTAAGTTTAAATTTTCATCGTTTAAAATTTTGGTAGCAACGCTAGGAGCTATTTAATTTATTAGCGAACTGATTAATAATTTATTTTTCATGCAATCAACCTAATTGGTGCAAAATTCATGTGAATAGGCATTTTTATGCTGTAAATTTACAAAATCTATTCTATTAGACGCGGTGTCGATGATGCCGAAGATGAAAACGGGCTTACCAAGATTCCCCAACGCAATGGGAAACTGAATATCTTCAGGCCGGATCACATCAATGCTCTTAACATTGATACTTGTCGGCAAGACTAATATAAGATGATGGTAGCTAGCCAGGAGGGTTTAGAAAATGCCCTTCCACCAACCAAACCGAGATTTACAAAGTAAGAATGCGCCGGGAATCGAACCTGCGTCTTCCTAATGTGAGTTAACCATTACGACACACAGGCAGTTAAAATCACATAATTAGTACATCAACGGCAATAAAAAAAAGTCATAGTAAAATATTTTAGGGTTAACTAGACCCTATGGCCTATACTATGCGTCCGTCTCTCTGTCTGTCAGTCTGTTCGTCTTTAAAAGGCTGTATCTTTTGAACCGTGATAGGTAGCCGACTGAAATTTTCATAGAAAATGTGTTTTTTTAGGGGATTTACTAACAAATGAGGAGCTGGGGAACAAAATCAGATACCTAAGTCCACAAATGCTTTTAACAGGAGAGGCAAAAAACGAAATCAGGTTGATAGGTTTTATTCTGGGAAAGTCCGTTTCTGTTTGGAAAGGCACTTTTCCGTCGTCATTTTCTATATGAAAGAACCAGTTTTAATTGAAAATATATTAAGAACTCAATAGTGATGGACTTCGAAAGCCCGATTTCATAAGGAAATCCGCTAGTGTGGACAAGTCCGCTTTTATTCCCCAGTTCCTTAAATAAGAATGATTAAAAAAGTGTTAAATTAAGGGGTCCCGCCCATACAATAAACGTATTTTAAAAAGGTTTTTTGTTTTTGCTCTATCGTAAAAAAGTTATACCTACAAGCGTGAAACTTGGCGTGGTATAGTACTTATCCTAAAGTATAACAACAAGTAAAAACAGTTATACCTACAAGCGTGAAACTTGGCGTGGTATAGTACTTATCCTAAAGTATACCAACAAGTAAAAACAGTTATACCTACAAGCGTGAAACTTGGCGTGGTATAGTACTTGTCCTAAAGTATAACAACAAGTAAAAACAGTTATACCTGCAAGCGTGAAACTTGGCGTGGTATAGTACTTGTCCTAAAGTATAACAACAAGTAAAAACAGTTATACCTACAAGCGTGAAACTTGGCGTGGTATAGTACTTGTCCTAAAGTATAACAACAAGTAAAAACAGTTATACCTACAAGCGTGAAACTTGGCGTGGTATAGTACTTGTCCTAAAGTATAACAACAAGTAAAAACAGTTATACCTACAAGCGTGAAACTTGGCGTGGTATAGTACTTGTCCTAAAGTATAACAACAAGTAAAAACAGTTATACCTACAAGCGTGAAACTTGGCGTGGTATAGTACTTATCTAAAAACAGTTATACCTACAAGCGTAAAACTTGGCGTGGTATAGTACTTGTCCTAAAGTATAACAACAAGTAAAAACAGTTATACCTACAAGCGTGAAACTTGGCGTGGTATAGTACTTGTCCTAAAGTATAACAACAAGTAAAAACAGTTATACCTACAAGCGTGAAACTTGGCGTGGTATAGTACTTATCCTAAAGTGTAACAACAAGTAAAAACAGTTATACCTACAAGCGTGAAACTTGGCGTGGTATAGTACTTGTCCTAAAGTATAACAACAAGTAAAAACAGTTATACCTACAAGCGTGAAACTTGGCGTGGTATAGTACTTATCCTAAAGTGTAACAACAAGTAAAAAACCGGCCAAGTGTGAGTCGTACTTACACAAAGAAGTCTTTCTTTTTTATTAAAAATTTGAGTGTGTTTGACTATATCTCACCTGATGGTAAGTGACGATGTAGTCGAGGATGGTACACGCAAACTCAAATAATGCCTATTCACTCTGCACTGATTTAAAAAAAACTGCACTTTTTTTGTCAATCTTGTTCTTTTGCTTGAAATAAATAGGTAAGTTTCACTGTTATACTTTTGTACAGACGTATGGTGGCACGAAACTCGGTATGCGACTCCGACTCGCACTTGGCCGGTTTTAACAAAACCTCGTTTTTTATCATCATATCATATTCGTCCCCACCGAGGTGCTCGAGCCTTCCCTGAATTAATCGGGCCTTTGTCGACCATTCGGGCCCAGTGCGGGTTGGTCGACATCACACACAACCTACGAGTTTCTTCGCAGGCCTGTGCAGCTTCCTCACGATGCTTTCCTTCACCGTAAGAGCGTCGGATAAACGTACATATGAAATCGAAATTTGAAATCACATTGGTACGTGGCAGGATTCGATCCACGCCCTCATGGACAGGAGGCGGCGGCGCTAGCCGTTACGCCACCGACGCTCTTAATTCGTTTTTGATATTTCATAAAAATAAGTCGGATGACTATGACTAGTGGGCAACTAACGGGTATACTCGTGTATGTTGCTAAAAGCAAAGTATATACAGGGTCTTAACAAAGGTATGCACTTATTTTTAACTGGAGCTTGTACTTATAAAACTGAACAACTTTTCCTAAGAAACCGATGAACAATTCGCAAAAAAATTTTTGGACTTCCATACAAAGTTTTTTTGCGAATTGACCATGGTTTTCTTGGGGAAAGTTGTTCAGTTTCATGGGTACAAGCTCCAGTTAAAAGTAAGTGCATACCTTTGTTAAGACCCTGTATATTAGTACTAACGTACAGTATGGACACTCCCTGCCGCTCTCTAGATTGCGACCTCACCCCCTCGTCACCCAGATTGATACAGATTGATTACAGTTTGGTTGTCGAACGTATAGGATTTCGCCGCCATTTTGTTTGTTCCGTCATTCCTTTTTTGATATGTTATTTCTGGCGCGTTGTATGAAGTGTCCAGGGTGTGCTAAAAGTGTGCCACACGCCGCCGTAGGCATTTTGTAACAAGGTGAATTGTGAATTGTTTCTGTGTAGTCGGCATGTAGTCGGACAATGGGAGGCCAAACAAGGCTCGCGGTTAAACGATTTTCATCATTCAAAGGAAAGTTCGCTTGTGGTCTGGTCAGGGTTGTCCAAAATTTGTTCAGCCCTAACTAAAAACTTTTTAAAATTTTTCTTAATTTCAACTTTAGTATAAAAAAAATTTGTAGTGGCACTGAAATGGTGTTTTTTTTAACGTTTTCTGGTACTTCTTCTGTCATCCGTTATTATCCACCACTCACATTGGAAACCTCTTGGTGTCATCTTGGAGGTGTTCATAAGGCCTTACCAATCGTGGATAGAAGTAGTTCTAAAAAAATATTTTAATTTTAATGCCTTTTCTCTCGGTTGGCAGCCCTACTTCTAGGCCTTGTTTTGTGCGGCTTTTGCGTGGGACGAGTATTTATTGTTTTTTTAATGATTGAAAATGGTCAAACTGGTTGGCAACTTGCTATGACCCCTAAATAAGACTTAAATAACATTCAAAAACCTAAAAAAATTAGGTACAAGCTAGACAAGAAAAGAGGTTTCATGCTCATAAATGCAAAATGCTCAAATGTTAATATAATACACGGTTCCAAATTTAAAAAAGGCGAGCACAATATTTTATACAATTCTATTTAAAACGAGTTTTACGACTATCCTAGGACCTGGATTCCACCTCCAAAGTTCATCATCAGATCAACTTCAAAATACCAAAAGGGTCTATTGTCACCGGGAATACGGCTTCATACGAAATTTCAGCTTAATCGGACTTGGAAGTTGCTCTAAAATCGTTTCCAAATTTTGAAGTAGACAATATACTCACATACAAATATTTCAAGTTAATTCTAAGCTTGTAAAAACTACATCGACATAAAAATGTAACTTACTTATATAGGCGTAACGGCTAGGGTAGCTACCTCCTGTCCGGGAGGTCGTGGTTTGAATCCTGTCACGTACCAATGTGTTTTCGACTTTAGATTTCATATGTACGTTTATCTAAAGCTCTTACTGTGAAGGAAAACATCGTGAGGAAACCTGCACACTCGCCTGTGAAGAAACTCGAAGGTTGTGTGTGAAGTCGACCAACGAAGCGAAAAACAAATTAATCTATTAATAAAATCACTGTAAGCCAGTCACTGGGTACCTACTTATCACAAATCGAAAATTTCCAACCCAATTTACCTCGATGTTACGGTGAAACCTTAATTTCGAGCAAAACATGCTGGGTCACGGCTCACGGTACGCAAGCCTAATTTAACGGATTACACACAGAAAGTCCCTGCCTCTGCCTGGCCCCTAGTGGACTGATCTCGATTTATTTATTTAGTACTACCTTTTTCCCGCGGCTCCGCCAGCGTGGTCATCGTTTTTATGACCGTATTTAAGGGTGATTAGTAAATTATGTCGTTTCCCACCTACAACCATCTCTGTGTAAAAAATCACTACAATCGAGTATTTTTTTAGTTTCCTCAGGAACTGCATCAGATTATGTTATTTTCCCGGGATAAAAAGTAGCCGATGTCCTTCTCCGTCATACAGGCTACCAGCATGCCAAATTTCATAAAGATTGGTCAAGGCATTGAAGCGTGAAAAGGTAACAAACAAACAAACACATTTTCACATTTATAATATTATATATATTAAGTAAGTAGATAATCCCTTACGCAGACTCCGACTTCAAGCTGATTTTAAACAGGCGTTACAGTTGGGAGGTAACGAAAATTGGGCGTTTCGCGGTAAAACTAGGGTTTAATCATTCATTAATTATGAAAGGTTTGTTAATGAAATCCTCGAAGTTTGCATTTGATTATACAATGTACACTAGTAATCTGTTTGAAATGCTAACACTCACTCAATGGGTTGCTAAAGACTTTTTTCGTCTATCATCCATCAAGCTTTAAAATTTATTACTTAATATATATTTATTAGGAGTCTGTGTTTAAATAGTGTTGTTGCTCGTGATGACATACATAACTGAGACACGGTCACTTAGTGGGGCCTCATAAGAAGGCTCAAGGTCACCAAAAGGGCAACGGAGCGTGCTTGGACGCTCGGAGTTTCCCTAACTGATTGAATCAGAAATGAGGAGATCTATAGGAGAACCAAATCAACCGACATAGCTCTTAGAATCGCTAAACTTCAGTGACAGTGGACAGGGTATTAATAATAATGCGAGTGCTACAGATCAGCCTAAATAATAATAGCGATTAGGTCTTATAGTCGATCTGCCCTTTCATGCGCTCGAAGATAACTACTAGCAATATAGTCAATGTTTGATCTAAATGTTCGTCCACAATAAGGACAACTGAGCACGCCATTTTCATAATAGTATAACAGATAGCCGGAGGTGGTCAGGCTTTTAGGTCGTTGCGCTTTTTACCACTCTTAGACACATTCCTCTTAAAATAGAGATATATTCCTCTATGGAGTTGCAGTTGCCACAATCTCCTTAACTCTTGTACAGTGCACAGATAAGAGATACTCTGATGTCTTTGGGTACCCTTTCTTCCTTCTATTTGCGTAAGAAGAAGTTCTAAATGACATTGTGCAATTTTTCTATCCCGTATTTCAGCAGTTCCCCAGTGATGTTGTCAGTTCCAATCACCTTTTTATTATTTATTATCTATGTTGCTGCTAAATGGTACGAACGAGTTCGTCTAGCGTGGGAGTTTCGTATAGGTTAGTCCATTTTGGCAAAAGAGGGAGCGAGGTAATGTAGTCAAGATGTAACTCGTAGAATAGATGGCAGTTGACGCAGTAAACTTCTTGAGTGGCGACCGCACACTGAAAGACGTAGCTTAATTAGGCTTCCCACTCGGTGGACTTACGACCTGGTGAAGCCGCTAAGGACCGGTCGTTGTGGAAATCTTTGCGGGAGGCCTTTGTATAGCAGTGGACGTTTTTCGGGTGATATAATGATGATGATGATGACATTTCTCAACTAAAGTGCCGGTCTACCTACATTCTCATCTTTCGCATACATTCCCAATCTAAGTATGAGGTATCAAGTATTGAACTAATTTCTGTAATGGTACTTACTATTTTTTTCTTTCGTTAGTTTTACTCTGACCTTATTTACGAAAATAATTACTATAATAACAAGGAAAGTATTTTGCGATAAACTACTTAGAACAGAGTGAAACCGGAATCCTTATCAACTAACAGATCCTTGTAATTAGTACTCATGTTTCAATACAATATGTGTTTTGTTACTTATTACCTACTTTTGTTTCAGTGTACAGGTTCGTTTTTGGTTCATTTTTTTTTTGATAACTGGTAAGTCCTTGGCATCATCTCACATGATGTTAAGTGACGATGATGCCAAAGATGAAAGCGGGCTTACCAAGATTCCCCAACGCAAAGGGTAACTTATCTTAACTTAATCTTATCTTCAAGCTGACATTTGGCGGCAAGGTTTAGATAAGATAGTGCAGGTAGCTAGCCAGACGGGCTTACAAAATACCCTTGCATCAACCAAATCGAGTCTTACAAAGTTACGCGACTTTTTGATGTGAAGCTCTTTTGTAGAAAATAGCTTATTTCTTCATCGTTCGTTTTACCGTTGGCTCCCTTAACCTTTTCGTGTAGATAATATTGGTTTTCACAACCAGGCGACTACTGTAGGTTAGCGTAACTGCTAATCCAGCTCCTCTAGAAGGTCTTGTAGTGACCTTAGGTCGGCGACAACTTCTTGGAGCAACATCGGATCATCAAGGTGAATTACCCTGTACTTTGCTAGCTCCTTGCAATCTAGTAGGATGTGGGCAGTATTCTCTTCATGTGGGCTGTCCGTGATCGTTAGGCCGTAGCTTAGGCCGAGAAGAATCAGCGCCAGAGCCCTGTGTATGAATGTTCCAGCTTTTGCCTTTCTGATCCACTTAAGTCCAGCTAGCGTTAAGCTGGATTTAATATCGCTCTTGAACTAGGGACCGCTTCATGGGGGTGTCAAAAGATGGTGCAGATTTTTCCGCATCGACGCCCTGAAAACCCAAGCAAAGAGTAAAAAATATAACTTTAAAAGGCCATTTTGTAGGCCATGTCTGCCTTGGGCAACCAGAGGGCATGGGGCGCGATCTGGTCATTCATGGCACCCAGTAGCAGTACAAATTATTCTGCAACAACACTATTAACACCCGCAGAGGTCGCCGTGAGACGCGCGGCATAAGCAGTGCAGCGTCAAGATACTTTGGGGTTTCCCGTGCCGCGCTTAGCCTTGCGCTTAGATAGTTGGCCAATGACTATACGTAGAACGATACTTCCGAGAGGGTCCCATTGTCACCAACTCAGAATCTGATGATGGGATCCCAGGGAAATCGAGAGCAACCCTCAAATTCCTTATTACGTAGTCACTTATTACGTGATTCATATCTTCATATGTTTTCTTAAGCTATTAAAATACTTGCGTCTGTTAGTCATTATCTCATGTTGATAAGCTGATGAAGAAAGGTACAACTCCTTAACGGTTAGGAGTTGGAGGAAAATTCTTTCAATATTATACATAGATATATACATAGCTCAGAGGCAAAGTTCACTGGCTTTACACAGGAGGTCGCGGGTTCGATTCCCGGCGGGGTCAATTGTAAGACTCGGTTTGGTTGGTGGTAGGGAATTTTCTAAGCCCGCCTGGCTAGCTACCACCATCTTATCTAAGTCTTGCCGCCAAATATGAGTGTTAACAACATTGATGTGTTCCGGCATGAAGATAAGATAGCCAGTTTCCCATTGCGTTGGGGATTCTTGGTAAGCTCGCTTTCATCTTCGGCAACATCGTCACTTACCACCAGGTGAGATGTTGTCAAGGGTTTACCAATAGTGAATAAAATAAAAAAGGTATGCCGCATGATATGATATATACGTGGTCTATACCGATAGGTTGTATTCTTTCAGGTTATTCAGATAAGCTTATGATGAGATGAGATGATGATAGAAGGCACAGGACTTTGTATCTGTTAATGAAACATTTGTATTATGATTTGATAATTCCTATTGGTGAGTAGGTGATTGGGTTTAACGTTGTTAGATAGATAGCATTATCACTAAAAATAAAGAAAATAAAAATAAAAGTTAAAAAAAACTAAAAACCGACTTCAAAATGAAATTCACTCAAAAGTGTGAAATAATATTATTATACTTAAATACACAACACTAACCAACAATAACGAAATCAAAGGTGGGTACGAATTAAATAAGGGGCTTGAATTTTTTTTTTGAGGTCGGTGTCAGCAATGCCATCGAATCTAAAACATTTGATACGTAAGTAACTGTGTGCTGGTACCGACCTCAAAAAAAATTTTTAAGCCCCTGCCTGATTTAATTCGTACCCACCTTTTATTTCGTTATTGTTGGTTAATGTTGTGTATTTAAGTATATTAATATTATTTCATACTTTTGAATGAATTGCATTTTGAAGTCGGTTTTTAGTTTTTTTAACTTTTATTTTTACTTAATCGATATGGTTTACTGCCAGGTTGGTTTCGATATGGTATACTGCCAGGTTGGTTTCGATATGGTATACTGCCAGGTTGGTTTCGATATGGTATACTGCCAGGTTGGTTTTAATATGGTATACTGCCAGGTTGGTTTCGATATGGTATACTGCCAGGTTGGTTTCGATATGGTATACTGTCAGGTTGGTTTCAATATGGTATACTGCCAGGTTGGTTTCGATATGGTATACTGCTAGGTTGGTTTCGATATGGTATAATGCCAGGTTGGTTTCGATATGGTATACTGCCAGGTTGGTTTCGATATGTTATACTGCCAGGTTGGTTTCGATATGGTATACTGCCGGGTTGGTTTCGATATGGTATACTGCCAGGTTGGTTTCGATATGGTATACTGCCAGGTCGGTTTCGATATGGTATACTGCCAGGTTGGTTTCAATATGGTATACTGCCAGGTTGGTTTCGATATGGTATACTGCCAGGTTGGTTTCGATATGGTATACTGCCAGGTTGGTTTCGATATGGTATACTGCCAGGTTGGTTTCATACAAATTTCATCAAAACTAACAAAAATCAAAAATAATAACTAATTTGTTGCGATGGAAGTCGGTTTTAAGTCGGTCTTTAGCGTTTCCAATTACTTCATCACAACGGCTTAAATACGTCCCCACCGATGGGCTCGAGCAGACCCTGAATTATGGTGACCGGGCCTAAAGTCGACCACGCAGGCCCAGTGGAGGTTGGTTGACTTCACACCCACCTTCTAGTTCCTTTGCAGGTTTCCTCACAATGTTTTCTTCACTGTAGAAGCGTCGGATAGTGCCCATGTGTTTTCGAATTTTGATTTCCTCCAAAAAGTAAACATCTACATCTACACTAATATTATAAAGAGGAAAGATTTGTTTGTTTGTCTCCGAAACTACTGGACCGATTTGAAAATTCTTTCACCGCTGGGAAGCTACACTATCTGCGGTTGCTATAGGCTTATATATTTTCAAAAAATTAGGGATCCTTTCTTAAACTTAAAAAATGTAACGCAAGGTGTAAAACATGACTTAAAAATTCCTGAAATATCTACAAAAAGTAGTGTAGTGGTAGCGGTAGCGGTAGCGGTAGTGGTAGTGTTAGTGGTAGTGGTGGTGACAGTGGTAGTGGTGGTGGAAGTGGTAGTGGTGTTGGTAATGGTAGTGTAGTGGTGGTGGTAGTGGTAGTGGTAGTGGTAGTGGTGGTGGTAGTGGTAGTGGTGGTGGTAGTGGTAGTGTAGTGGTAGTAGTAGTGGTAGTGGTAGTGTAATGGTAGTGGTAGTAATAGTGGTAGTGGTAGTGTAGTGGTAGTGGTAGTGGTGGTGCAAGTGGTAGTGTAGTGGTAGTGGTAGTAATAGTGCTAGTGGTTGTGTAGTGGTAGTCATAGTGGTGGTGGTGGTAGTAGTAATGTAGTCGTAGTGGTGGTGGTGGTAGTAGTAGTGTAGTGGTAGTGATGGTGGTAGTGGTAGTGTAGTGGTAGTAATATTTGTAGTGGTAATGGTAGTGGTAGTAGTAGTGTAGTGGTAGTGGTAGTAATAGTGGTAGTGGCATTGGTAATGGCAATGGTACTGGTAGTGTAGTGGTAGTGGTAGTGTTAGTGGTAGTGATGGTGGTAGTGGTGGTGACAGTGGTAGTGGTGGTGGAAGTGGTATTGGTGTTGGTAATGGTAGTGGTAGTGTAGTGGTGGTGGTAGTGGTAGTGTAATGGTAGTGGTAGTGGTAGTAATAGTGGTAGTGGTAATGGTAGTGGTGGTGCAAGTGGTAGTGTAATGGTAGTGGTAGTAATAGTGCTAGCGGTTGTGTAGTGGTAGTGATAGTGGTGGTGGTGGTAGTAGTAGTGTAGTCGTAGTGGTGGTGGTAGTGGTAGTATAGTGGTAGTGGTAGTAATATTTGTAGTGGTAATGGTGGTAGTAGTAGTGTAGTGGTAGTGTAGTGGTAGTGGTAGTGGTAGTAATAGTGGTAGTGGTAATGGTAGTGGTAGTGTAGTGGTAGTAATAGTGGTAGTGTAGTGGTAGTGGTAGTAATAGTGGTAGTGGTATTGGTAGTGGTAGCGGTAGTGTAGTGGTAGTGGTAGTAGTAGTGTAGTGGTAGTGTAGTGGTAGTAATAGTGGTAGTGTTAATGGTAGTGGTAGTAGTAGAGTAGTGGTAGTGGTAGTAGTAGAGTAGTGGTAGTGGTATAATAGTGGTAGTGGTAGTAGTAGTGTAGTGGTAGTGGCATAATAGTGGTAGTGGTAATGGTAGTGGTAGTGGTAATGGTAGTGGTAGTAGTTATGTAGTGGTAGTGTAGTGGTAGTAATAGTGGTAATGGTAGTGGTAGTAGTAGTGTTGTGGTAGTGTAGCGGTAGCGGTTGCGGTAGTGTAGTGAAGTGTACTGTAGTCTAGTGTAGTCTAGTGTGAGGCGGTACGAAGTTCGCCGGGACAGCTAGTCTCTGATAAGTGAAGTCGAAAAGCGTTGCTCTTAGCCTGTACAAACAGCCTGTACGTACCGGTACAAGCCACATTACGGCCGGCGCCGGGCGGCACTCAGGGAACAGATGATAATGGCATGTCATGTTTATTCTATTTAGTTAGGATCGCTCGCCGGGGCCAATCGTTTCATCGTGCCAACTAAATAAATAAATTAGTACCCTCATCTAAGTATTTCTTTTGAAGCAGTGAAAATCTAAAACGTGACGCAACGCGTCTGCCAGTTCCAGTTCCGGATGATTTATATATTCTTTTTTAGGGTTTCGTACCAGGCAACGGGTTCCTGTTACTAAGCCTACGCCGCTAGTCTGTCCGTCTGTCCGGTTTTTGAAGGGCTGTACCTTTTGAGATAGTTGATACTTTTGATTGTAGGTTCTTGGTGGAATATTATATCACTCATTTTGGTATATATCTATATATATAAATGAATCCCTATTTCGCTTGGTCACGGCATCACGCGTGAACGGCTGCACCGATTTCACTAATTCTTTTTTTGTCGAGTTCGTTATTGTCAGGAGAAGGTTCTTATGTAGGGTAGGGTAGGGTAGTGTAGTTTACTGTAGGGTAGAGTAGTGTAGTGTAGGGTAGGGTAGGCTAGAGTAGTGTAGGGTAGGGTAGGGTAGTGTAGTGTAAGGTGGTACGAAGTTCGCCGGGAATACTAGTTTACACTAATTTCAACCGGTCGCTGACAAATTATAACGTGTAGTTTTATTTAATTTCTGTGAAGTTAGTGTAAATATATACCAAAATGAGTGTACCTTTTGAACCGTAAAAAATAGCCGAATAAAATTTGCACAGAACATGTGTTTTTATGAGGTATTTACAAATAAAATAATAAAAATTAAGAAAATAGTAAGAGGAGTCCGCATGCATGAACGTGTTTATAGGGTTCCGGAGCCAAGATGGCAAAAATTGGAATTATTATAATTTCTTCATCTCCGCCAGTTCGTATGTTTCAGTAAATTTTTCTCTGCCACTATTGATGAAATGGTTCCATCATCATATTAGCTCATATACGTCCCCTCTCCGAGGGGCTCGAGCCTACCCTGAATTAGGGCGATCGGGCCTTAGTCGACCACGCGAGCCCAGTGCGGGTCGGTACACTACACACACAATCATCGAGTTTCTTCGCAGGAGTGTGCAGGTATCCTCACGATTTTTTCCTTCACCGTAAAAGCGTCGGATAAACGTACATATGAAATCGAATTTCAAAAACACATTGGTACGTGGCAGGATTCAAACCACGACCTCCCGGACAGAAGGTAGCGGCCCTTACCATTATGCCACTAACGATTGTGTACACAAATATAAAGTTATGAGCCAAAACGGAAAATAACACCAATATGATGTTATTTTTTTTAGAATAGCTTCCACTACATAGAAGGGGTATGATGTGTGGGGTATTGTGGAACAAATAACATGACAGGAAGTAAAGGTTTCTTTGAAAACTTTTTATTAAGGAACCAAAAGAAAAAAAATCTGATAATAAAAAAAAATCTGCATCATAGTAAAAACATCCTTTTTTTAGGGTTCCGATGTCAACAAGAAACCCTTATAGTTTCGCCATGTCTCTCTGTCTCTTGTATAGAAAGTCCTTGATGATACTTCTCTTATTTTTAAAGTGAATACGAAGGAAAACGAAATTGACGAAGTAAACAACACTCTTTAAAAGATACTGAACTGGTTCACTGTGAACACCTTACTATTAAATGCTAAGAAAACAAAATGTATACAATTTTGTTTACCAAATGTAAAAAAGGTCAATAATAGTGTAATATTAGACAGTAATAAATTAGAAGTTGTAAATACTACGGTGTTCCTTGGTATAACTTTGGATGTTTCACTTCAATGGGGATCACACATTGAAACTTTAGCGGGAAGGCTTAGTTCAGCTGCTTATGCCGTTAAGAAAATAAGACAGTTAACGGATGTAAATACTGCGAGACTAGTGTATTTTAGTTACTTCCGTAGTATAATGTCATATGGCATATTACTGTGGGGGCATGAGGCTGATATAGAAACTATTTTCATCCTGCAAAATAGAGCTATCCGCGCAATCTATCAGATGCGATCTCGTGAGTCGTTACAGAATAAGTTCAAAGAAATCAATATTTTAACTGTTGCTAGTCAATTTATATATGAAAACATCATGTACGTACGTAATAATTTGCATTTATTTCCTAAAAACAGTGACAGGCATAATTTGAATTTAGGAAATGTAAATAAAATAGATATAGCCCTTTCGAGACTGAGTAAGGTTAAAAAGTCATTTGTGGGGCAGTGTATAAGATTCTACAATAAAACTCCAGAAAATGTAACCAGTTTGTCAGAGAATAAATTCAAGACTCATGTCGAAAACTGTTTGTGCTCTAGAGGATACTATAAAATAATAGATTATGTAAATGACAAAGATGTTGATTTTATAAAACAAATACCATTATCTGAGACTATAATCTGAATAATGACATTATTTTTAAGACACATTTTTTTTTGACTATTTTATAGTGTGTGTCTATTTGAAATAAATTGTTTTGATTTTGACTTGATTTGAGTTAATTCTTTTTTGCGAATTGTTCATTGGTTTTTTTTTAAACAGTTGTTCAATTTGACGAGTGGAAACCCTTCTTTAAGTATCACCGCACCCTTAGACAACTGGTTGTGAAACACAGTTGCGATGGCGGCCGAAAGGTATGTTACACCATGTACAGTTCGACAAAGTTCATAAAAACGTGTTCCTGGTGTTTCTAAACAATTGGTTGGACCTAGGGTCAAAGTGTAATATAATCATAATAGTACTATCATACAGTATGGACACTCCCTGCCGCTCTTTAGATTGCGAACTCACCCCCTCGTCACCCATATTGATACAGATTGGTTATAGTTTGGTTCTCGGACTTTTGTTTGCTCCGTCATTTGTTTTTAGAAATGTCATATCACGGCCGTTTTATGCAATGTCCGGGGTGTGCTAGGGTATTGTGAGTTTTCAAGTTACAACTCTGAACCACTACACATGCGTACGGTCCAATACGCATCTTGTCGATTTTTAAATGTTGTATTTTGTTTTTGCTCTTTCGTAAAAACGGTGCCTGAAGCATTGGTGTAGGTCCCGTCAACTGGAGCTTCTACTCATCATACTGAACATTATTTTGTTCTACAGCTTAGCTGATATCGCAAAAAAAAATACTTTTTATACAAATCGGTCAGCTGACCGACCAATTTTATATATTTTTCTATGGAAGGTCTAATTTTCTTTAGGTTGTCTGTAAAATCGGTTTACGAACGATAATTTTACGTGATAACAAGTATCTGTCCAAGTGCCCGTCCAAGTACCCGTCCGATTCCCCATCCGAGTCCCCGTCTAAGTCCCCTTTTGTGTTTCCTCACAGAGAATCGACTGCATTGGAACACCTCTTGTAAGCTCCTGGAAGCCTAGTACTTTTGATCCATTGACACACTTGTTCGACGGTTCGTCCGTCCGTCCAAGTCAAGTACAAGTACAACTCTCGCTTGCACGCTCGGCTCAGGCGTAACGTGACAATGACGTCACACTTTTTCGTTTATGCAGCTCGTGCCATCAATTTATAAGACGTTATCACGTCAAAAACGATTTAATTAAATACAATTTTAAAAATATCACCAATTTTTAAGTAAAAAAATGTACTGAAGACCCTGTCTTTGGCTTTCATTGCAAAATTTCTCGAAAACAAATAGTTAATGTTGAATGAAACCAACACACAAAAATCGGTGACTCTAAGACCTTTCACTTTAATTGAACACATTTTTTAAACTTATTTGAAAGTATAGAAAAGCAATAAAAACGTGTCAAAATCGAGAATTGGGCGTTCGGTTTCAACGTCACAGCCGCGTTGAAGCCCGCATTGATTTGAACTTAAAATGAGAATAGACTTACGTTCTACTTACGTTCAATATTATTTCAACACGTATCAACCTGCTTAGATTGAGGTATCTTAAAGCCTTAATGTCTTAATGTAGGTAATTATACTAATTATAAATTATGTATAGTCAGTCTTAAAAATTGTTTCAAATCAAAAACTTTGGCACGAAACCATAAAAAGCATATAAAATAAGAGTTCTAATCCATCCTGGCAACAAATACAACAGTGTTCGAAGTTTTGGTAGCTTATTTTTCACATTTTGATCTCAAATCTTCTAAATGTACAAAATCAACGTTTGTTTGTTCGTTCGTATTCTATGCGCCGCCATACCGTTCATCCGACTGCGTTGAAACTTCGCACAGTTGTTGGGCGCGTGCCTCGGAAGGTTATACAATCAAAACCGGCCAAGTGCGGGTCAGAACCGCAAACATAGGGTTCCTTACTACTAGATGGCGCTAGTTTCTTCATGTTTAAAAAAAAACACACGTTTTTTGTATGGAGACCCACTTATTTTTTCAATTTTCCAATTTTTTGTAATTGGAGTTATAGCGGCAACAGAAATACATCATCTGTAAAAAAATCAACTGTCTAGCTATCACGGTTCATGAAATACAACCTAGTGACAGACGGACGGACAGCGAAGTCTTAGTAATAGGGTCCCGTTGTTACCCTTTGTGTACGGCCACGGCGCACCCACGATATCCGTGCGGGCGAAACCGCCGGTAAAAGTAGTACAAAGACAAATCTATACATATAATAAAACTGTAACGGCGCCGTGTCTGTTTTTGAAATATTTTTGGAAAATAATAACTGTGGTGGTCATTACTAACGATGTAGAGGCCAAAACAACAACTTTTGGAATTTTTGCCTGTCTGTCTGTCTATCTGTATGTTCGTGCATTACGTTAAAACTACCTGACCGATTATGATGAAATTTTGTGTGGTGGTTCCTTATAGCCCGGGTTAACACATAGAACACTTTTTATTCCGAAACATTCAAGAGTTCCCGTGGGAAAATTTAAAACCTCCACGCGGACCAAGTCGCGGGCACAGCTAGGTATAAAATAAAATAACATTTAAGAATTAGACGCTAAGTTTAAAATTATTCGAATTAAGTACGTAGTAATTGAATCTTGTGAATCCATTACAGAGTACTTTGAGTTTGAATTTGTACCCCCAAGGGTTTATTTGATTGTTTACTCAACCTGCCTGCCCGTGCCCGTGTTCGAATTACGGATATTTAGCTATAATACCTCTTTCCCGAACTGCTGGCTGCCGGTTGCATTGTGTTATGCATACAAAATTGATAAAATGAATTCCTTCGTACCTCTGAATTTTTTTTTTCACTTAGCTATCATCATCATCATCATATCAGCCGAAGGAAGTCCACTGCTGGACATAGGCCTCCCCCAAGGATCTCCACGACGACCGGTTCTGCGCTGCCCGCATCCAGCGGCTTCCCGCGACCTTCACCAGGTACTCGGTCCACCGACATAGCTCTCAGAATTGCTAAACTTAAGTGGCAGTGGGCGGGGCACATTGCTCGTAGAACACTTAGCTATATATTATTATTATTGTTACCTTTATTTGTCAGACAACATTACACTAATGTTAGTAGAACACAGAATAAAATAATACAGTAACAGAGAATAAAAGTTAAAAAACCCTTCCACACCCCACGCGCTCACCAGTTACAGGAAGCATAGGGCCCCTGTCTAGTACACCAGTACACGCGTGAAGTGCGAAAAGAGTTGGGAATCATACCTGTCAGCTATCCCCTTTAGGATATTGTCTCTGAAGAACTTGTTAACTAGTTTCATCAGAAAAATATTGTGGCCTTACCTATTATAATACCAAAAGAAGGTACCAAATAAAATAAATTAAGTGTGTGACAAAATTTAATTAAAGTTTCTGCGGCTTAGAATGTTTCACAGGTAGAAAGAAGTCAACAACTCTTAGCATGAAAAAAAAATGAAAATATATTTATAGAAAACCCGGGCGCCTCTTTTTAAGTTTTAATAACGATTCTTCAAAGCCTTTGCGATAAATCGACGTTTTTATAGCACAGGACCGATCAGCGTTCCTCCTTTGTGGGGGTCATTGAAAATAAAATCTGGGCACTTTAATAAATGTCCGGAAAATGGTGGATTTTATGAGACACTTTTATCCTGGAATAAGGTAGCTTATTGAATTGTGTTGTTCGATCTTTCGATTTCGGTAGGTCATTAATTTTGTTCGGAGTTTTTCCTTCGTTACCTATAGTGATATTTTTCCGTGCTTCGCAAGGCATGTTAACCTTCTGCAACTGAGGTGACTTTGTGATATAAATTCGACTGCAGGTAGTCTCCCATACGTAATTTTTATATACCACTAGCTTATTCCCGCGGCTCCGCCCGCGTAGACATATTTTTAATGACTGTCTTTAAGAGTGATTAGTAAATTATGTCGTTTCCCACCTACTCAACCGTCTCTGTGCAAAAAATCACAACAATCGAGTTTTTTTTATTTCCCTCAGCAACTGCACCAGATTATGCTATTTTCCCGGGATAAAGAGTAGCCCATGTCCTTCCCCGTGACACAGGCTACCTGCATGCCAAATTTCATAAAGATTGGTTGTAGGATAGCGGTAGTACTTGTTACGACATCCAGCCTCGAGAAGAGATAGGGTTGTACTTGTTACGACGTCCGGCCTTGGGAAGAGACAGGGTGTACTTGTTACGACGTCCGGCCTCGAGAAGAGATAGGGTTGTACTTGTTACGACGTCCGTCCTCGGGAAGAGATAGGGTTGTACTTGTTACGACGTCCGGCCTCGAGAAGAGATAGGGTTGTACTTGTTACGACGTCCGGCCTTGGGAAGAGACAGGGTGTACTTGTTACGACGTCCGGCCTCGAGAAGAGATAGGGTTGTACTTGTTACGACGTCCGTCCTCGGGAAGAGATAGGGTTGTACTTGTTACGACGTCCGGCCTCGAGAAGAGATAGGGTTGTACTTGTTACGACGTCCGGCCTTGGGAAGAGACAGGGTGTACTTGTTACGACGTCCGGCCTCGAGAAGAGATAGGGTTGTACTTGTTACGACGTCCGGCCTTGGGAAGAGACAGGGTGTACTTGTTACGACGTCCTGCCTCGAGAAAAGATAGGGTTGTACTTGTTACGACGTCTGGCCTTGGGAAGAGATAGGGTTGTACTTGTTACGACGTCCGGCCTCGAAAAGAGATAGGTAGTACTTGTTACTACATCCGGCCTCGAGAAGAGATAGGGTTGTATTTGTTACGACGTCCGGCCTCGAGAAAAGATAGGGTTGTACTTGTTACGACGTCCGGCCTCGGGAAGAGATAGGGTTGTACTTGTTACGACGTCCGGCCTTGGGAAGAGACAGGGTGTACTTGTTACGACGTCCGGCCTCGAGAAGAGATAGGGTTGTACTTGTTACGACGTCCGGCCTTGGGAAGAGACAGGGTGTACTTGTTACGACGTCCGGCCTCGAGAAGAGATAGGGTTGTACTTGTTACGACGTCCGGCCTTGGGAAGAGACAGGGTGTACTTGTTACGACGTCCGGCCTCGAGAAGAGATAGGGTTGTACTTGTTACGACGTCCGGCCTTGGGAAGAGACAGGGTGTACTTGTTACGACGTCCGGCCTCGAGAAGAGATAGGGTTGTACTTGTTACGACGTCCGGCCTCGGGAAGAGATAGGGTTGTACTTGTTACGACGTCCTGCCTCGAGAAAAGATAGGGTTGTACTTGTTACGACGTCTGGCCTTGGGAAGAGATAGGGTTGTACTTGTTACGACGTCCGGCCTCGAAAAGAGATAGGTAGTACTTGTTACTACATCCGGCCTCGAGAAGAGATAGGGTTGTATTTGTTACGACGTCCGGCCTCGAGAAAAGATAGGGTTGTACTTGTTACGACGTCCGGCCTCGGGAAGAGATAGGGTTGTACTTGTTACGTCGTCCGGCCTCGAAAAGAGATAGGGTTGTACTTGTTACGCGACGTCTGGCCTTAGGAAGAGATAGGGTTGTACTTGCTACGACGTCCGGCCTCGGGAAGAGATAGGGTTGTACTATAGGCCAGATTTTGTTGACAAAACTAATAATATAAATCTTCATTTTAACTCAGCCCAGGTTTGTAGGGTCACACTGAAACATAAAAACATAAAAAAAAAATCTAAAGTAACTATTTATATACCTTTAAGCAAGAATACAAAAAAAAACACATTAAGAGCGTATTCACCAAATCGTTTTCCATACAAACTTAAAATTATTACTATTTCTTAAAAACGGATGGGCCGAATCGAATGAAAATTTATACACACTATCAAGTCACGAAATACTAATTTTTCGATAGATTCATCCATTACCATCTCATGATGGTCTTTGTAAATCGGCTGATATGATGATTCATATCAACCGATTTACAAAGGCCTCCAAGGATTTTAATTACTATTAAAACCTTATATCACTTTTAGTGACAACACTTTTTTTGTAAATCTAATCTATCTCTCAAACTGGAATTTCATGACTGGCTTATGTGTATAAGATTTTATTTGCTTCGGCTTATACATTTTCAAGAATAAGTTATTTCAAATGTGTATGTACGGGAAACGATTTTGTGAACCTTATAGTGTGCTTTTGGTTTTTTTTTTAGAAAAAAAAATCATTTTTACAAAAATATTGAGAACGCGCTCTACTTCTTTTGAATGAAGTGTTAATCTAAATCGTCCACTTACTACGATTTAGTATTTTACTTATATGAACAAAGTTTCATTACAAGCGGCCAATTTATTTTCTAGAATTTTCGAGAAATTAGAATAAATAATAAATTTATTTCATTACCAAAAACACAATTAAACGATAAAACAGAAAGTAGTGGTCCCCACACTAGGCTAGGCCTGTATCGTGGAGCCGAAAACAAAAGCTTCACCAGGCTACAAACATGACATACAGAGAGAGTACTAAGAGAGATACTTAATATCATTAGATAAGAGATATGTGAAGGAATTTATAAAAGGACAAAATATATATGTAAGTAAGAAACTAAGTAAGTAAGTAAATATACTTTATTGAAAGCCACAAAAACAATACAGGACTTATAATTTGTATAAAACATAGAGTGCAAAGGCGGCCTTATGGCTTTAAGCGATTTCTACCAGGCAACCTTAAGTTAGGGATTGAAAGACAGGTAAACTAGTACAGGATGGCAGCAAATTCAACTATTAAACGATCTAACTTATTATTATAACTAATAGAAGTGCTATAACTAAAAGTAATCAAAAAAACAAGTATACAGACTTATTTATATTCAAAACAAAAATACATATATACAATAAAACATACTAAAATACATACATACACACTATAAATATATAAACACGCAAAATATCAGTGAACAGTTTCAGTAATTACAAAGCTTAAAGTAATGATCCTTGAGTCGCTTTTTAAATGAGTACAAAGACTCAGCCGTTCGAATGGAAGCAGGAAGTAGGTTCCACAGACGCACTGATTGAACCATAAAGGATTTCCTCAGAAAGTCTGTATGGCACGTAGGAAATGCCAAGAGAAATTCATGACATAACCGAGGTTACACCGACAAGAGCGCGGCTCCTAAATTGTGATGATGATGAACCGAGGTTGACGGTCAGAAACAGCCTCTCTGCGCTGAAAATTAGTCCTGAGATATGTATGTGTGTATGTGTTGTAGGTATCCTTATTATCAGTTTGTATGGAAGGCGTTTTGTTAGGGCACCTTAGAGCACACATTTGAACACGGAACCACTTAATTGCGTACCCTGCATTAGTCCGTTGTAATAAATTTTCCTACCACATCATTAGTTATACGTTCGTACCGACCGCTAATTCCTGAACGATATTTAACCGGTGCCAAAATGTTGTGATCCCTTTGTTGCGTGCCCGCCTTATACTAAGATAAGATTAGATAAATGCTCTTTATTGTACACACTAGTATTTAAAAAAAATATATAAACAAATTATAAAAACTTAATAAAAATTAACTTAAAAAACATAATAAAAAAAAACGATATAAAAAGGGAACTATAACGGTACAATTTGGGCGATCTTATCGCTCAAAGCGATTTCTTCCAGACAACCCGGTGTTTGGAGACAAAAGCATAAAATCAGGTAGCGCACGAGTATCTAACTAAAAACAATACTTATGAAATAACTTATATATTTGAATATATCTCATCTGCCAAGGGTTGTCTGGAAGAGATCGCTTTTAGCGATAAGACCGCCTTTGTACACTTAAGTTTGTTAAAACCATTTTGTAATTATTTCTTGTGTGCAACAAAGAATTTATACATACATACTAACACCCCGAAGTAAAAATCTGCAAATGGTGTTAAAGGCATGAAAGTCGGGACGATTTATTTTTAGGCCATATGAATTCATTTGACCTATAGCATCAAAAAAAGTAAGTGTGTGGTTTTATGAAACCACTGTAAAAGTGAAACTTTACACAGGACGAAACGATCGTGGCTGCTCTCGCTACGGTACAGAGGACGAAACGATCGTGGCTGCTCTCGCTACGGTACAGAGGACGAAACGATCGTGGCTGCTCTCGCTACGGTACAGAGGACGAAACGATCGTGGCTGCTCTCGCTACGGTACAGAGGACGAAACGATCGTGGCTGCTCTCGCTACGGTACAGAGGACGAAACGATCGTGGCTGCTCTCGCTACGATACAGAGGACGAAACGATCGTGGCTGCTCTCGCTACGGTACAGAGGACGAAACGATCGTGGCTGCTATCGCTACGGTACAGAGGACGAAACGACCGTGGCTGCTCTCGCTACGGTACAGAGGACGAAACGATCGTACCGTCAGACGAAAGCGACCGTCACGCGACATTCAACATACAGACGAAAAAATGTGAGATGATGTAATAAAAGTTTCACTTAAAGGAGAGGAATTATGATGTAATTTTTTTTGATCTGTCACCTATTGGGTGTGGTATCAAATGAAATGCTTTCTTAGTCGATTTAAAAATATGTCCCATCAATACATTTTAGTCACGATTGGGCTCCTCCAGAAACCACACGGTTGAATCATTTTTTGTAAAATATGTCTCAACTGATACCTATTATCCTCATATCTTATTCAGAGAAAGCAATTTTGAAAATATTCACATCTTTAAGAAAGAAAAGAAAATAACTAAAAGAAAGTCGTGTAAATAACTAAAAGAAAGGTGTAGTGTAGTTAGGGTAGGGTAGGGTAGGGTAGTGTAGTGTAAGGTAGTGTAGGTTAGGGTAGGGTAGTGTAGGGTAGGGTAGTTTAATGTAGGATAGGGTAGGGTAGGGCAGGGTAGTGTAGGGTAGGGTAGGGTAGTGTAGGGTAGGGTAGAATAGGGTAGTGCAGGGTAGTGTAGGGTAGGATAGTATAGTGTATTGTAAGGAGAAACTATTTCGGCAGGACAGCTAGTTCAGTATATTTTGTTATTTTTCACTATTTCATTCCTTAAATGGAGGGTCCAAATTGAGCTTAACTGGGGATTCTACTATTAGGTACACTGAACAACTTCCCCAAGGAACTCATAGTCGGTTCTAAAAAAACAAATGAACCCTCCATACAAAAATGTAATTTAAGGAATGAAATAATAAAACATTCAAAAAATACTAAATGTAAATATTAAATTATTATATTAAATGTAAATTTTAGGCGTCTATCATATTTATATAATATCCTTATATCTAACTCCAAGAAAACAGTTTTGAAAATATTTACATTTTGTATTTTTGAAAGATTTTCATTCTTTTATTCCTTGACTGATTCATATGGCCAATACATATCAATCATTATAATTTTCAATATTTTTACACCATTTGCAGCTTTTCTTTGCGATTTCAGCAAAGTCGTAAAACAAAAGTTGTTCAGTATGATGAGTAGAAGCCGCAGTGAAGCCCTACATCAGTTTTGTTAGCCTGAGGGGACATCTTACCTTACCGAAAAATACCAAATAGCTTCTGCGTGCGTATTTACAAGCTTTTATTTATTTTCACCTGTCCCGGTGTCTATAATAAATTCTTGCAAGTTAAATTTGACCCACTTCCTGGTTTTCGATTGAGCTGAAACTTTGCATGCATATGTATATATAAGGTCTAAAAAAATTAGCTGAAACTATTTTAACTAGTGCTTCTGCCCATGAAACTGAACAACTTTCCCCATGGAACCCATAGTCAAATCGCAAAAAAAAATTTGGCTCTCCCATACTAACTCGAACAGCTGATCAGCCAACTTAGTATGGGAAGTTCAAAATTTTTTTTGAGATTTGACTATGGGTTTCATGGGGAAAGTTGTTCAGTTTCATGGGTAAAAGCACCAGTTAAAATAGTTTCAGCTAATTTTGTTAGACCTTATATAATCTTGCATGATATATAATCTCGTGACAATGCAATTTTAAAAGCTTGGTAAAAGTTTTAGGTTTTCGAAATTATTGTGGCGTAGCACTAAATTAACATTCGGTAAGCCTTTATCACCATCAGGTGACGTGATGATTGGTGATCGTACAGTGAAGTGGCCACTTATCACTAATCTAATTTTTGTAAACTAGCTTTTACCCATGGATTCGCCTGCGTAGACATCGTTTTTATGACCACGTTAATTATGAGTAGTGTAGGCAGGCCTCCCACTCGGTGGACCGATGACCTGGTGAAGGTCGCGGGAAGCCGCTGGATGCGGGCAGCGCAGAACTGGTCGCCGTGGAGATCCTTGGGGGAGGCCTATGTCCAGCAGTGGACTTCCTTCAGCTGATATGATGATGATAAAATATGAGTGTGTGGTGTACGAGGCGCAAGCAGCTCTGAGTTTGAAAATTGTTTTTCAGTTGAGAACTATGTTGGGTTATGCTTATTAGTAGTCTAAGTTATCTCCCACTACTTACACTTACCTATCTGTACAAGAAAATAACCTATTATCGGTTGTTTTAAAACAGTTGCTCCGATGTCACGTAAAATAGTAACAAAAAAAACCGGCCATGCGCGAGTTGGACTCGCAATATATGAAGGTTCCGTACCACTCTCCACACAACCATGACAATGAGACCTATTCACGTGACAAATAAAAGACACAAACGCGAGCAACAGAAAAATACTACTAGCGTTACTATTTTCCGCAAGTGAACATATTATATTGAGTTTACCACTTCGTTTTCAATTGATATATTTCTTATAGGTTTTCCTGTAAATAAAAGCAATTAATATATTTTGCATTTTTTTCAACATTTTAGGCTCAGTAGTTTCGAAGGCCAGAGGGGGGGAATGGTACATTTTCGTCTTCTTTCATGAATAAACTCAAAACTATATATTTTAAAATAATTACAAAAATATTTTTGAAATCCTTATAACGAGCCCTTTTATGTGATTTATGGGACAGTAAGGTTTGCAATTATTTTTTTAAATTTCATATTTTTTTCCCCTGAAAATGACCCTTATTTAAAAAAAATGTTTGTTTACTTTGCACATCTGTGTTTGGGTCATAGGATTACACCATACTACTAAATTTCACCGGATTTGGTCCACTAGATTCAGAGAAAATTGGCTGTGACAGACGGACGGACAAACAGACGCACGAGTGATCCTATAAGGGTTCCGTTTTTGTTGTTGTACGGAACCCTAAAAATAAAGAACCTGACTGCATAAAAACGTTACTCTTCTTTTTGAGGGCAGTCAGTTAAAAATGATTTTTTTGTCTCACACAGGATCAAGACGCATATAACGACTACTTACAAGCATTACCTCTAATGTACTTACAAGCATTACCTCTAATGTACTTACAAGCATTACCTCCAATCTACTTACAAGCATTACCTCCAATGTACTTACAAGCATTACCTCCAATGTACTTATAAGCAATACCTACAATCTATTTACAAGCATTAACTCCAATCTACTTACACGCATTACCTCCAATCTACTTACACGCATTACCTCCAATCTACCTACCTTCAATCTACTAAAAATCATTACCTTCAATCTACTTACAAGCATTACCTCCAATGTACTTACAAGCATTACCTCTAATGTACTTATAAGCAATACCTACAATCTACTTACAAGCATTACCTCCAATCTACTTACACGCATTACCTCCAATCTACCTACCTTCAATCTACTAACAAGCATTACCTCCAATCTACTGACAAGCATTACCTCCAATCTACTTACACGCATTACCTCCAATCTACTTACAAGCATTACCTCCAATCTACTTACACGCATTACCTCCAATCTACCTACCTTCAATCTACTAACAAGCATTACCTCCAATCTTCTTACAAGCATTACCTCCAATCTACTTACTAGCATTAATTACCTCTAATCTACTTACAAGCATTTCCTCCAATCTATTTACAAGCATTACCTCCAATCTACTGACAAGCATTACCTCCAATCTACTTACAAGCATTACCTCCAATCTACTTACACGCATTACCTCCAATCTACATACCTTCAATCTACTAACAAGCATTACCTCCAATCTACTTACAAGCATTACCTCCAATGTACTTACAAGCATTACCTCCAATGTACTTACAAGCATTACCTCCAATGTACTTATAAGCAATACCTACAATCTACTTACAAGCATTACCTCCAATCTACTTACATGCATTACCTCCAATCTACCTACCTTCAATCTACTTACACGCATTACCTCCAATCTACCTACCTTCAATCTACCAACAAGCATTCCCTCCAATCTACTTACAAGCATTACCTTCAATCTACTTACAAGCATTAATCGTGACGTAACCCAGTGTAGAATGGATGAAGGTGTCAGCACGTCTGCGGTTGAGACTCTAACACGGATAGATATTGTATCGATACGTCACTTCGGTCTTGGGCTCTAGGGAATTGTATTCGTGAAGAGTAATTTTGGGTACAGAGCATGTCAAGTTTTTGTACAATATTAGGTAAAATAGAGGATATAATGTTAAGAGAGGCTAAATTATTATGGAACCGGTTAGTTTAACGATTTTGCTGAAATCACTTTTTTCTCGGACTTTTCAAATTCTTTTGTTGTTGGTGTTCCACCTTTCTGCACTAAGCTTTCGTTTCCATGCCTGCATCGGTGTTTCCCGATTCCTTTAATTTGGGGTTCTTAAAGGCGAGAGTGAATAGGCATTATTAGAGTTTACGTGTATCATCCTCGACTGCATCATCACTTTTTATAAGGTGAGTTGCAGTCAAACGCTCTCAAATAATTAATCTTTAAATACGATTAGCCAGATAGCCGATTTTGTATAGAAAATCGATTTTTCACAACTTAAGCAATTTTTTAGAAGCCTCCTTTAAAATATGCATTATTTTAGTATTAACTTAAACACCTACTTACTTTTTCTTTTAACGCATTTATGTCAGAAAACGCATACATGCTTCGCAATTATTTTTTTTACCCACAATTGGTAAGCCCTTGACATCATCTAACCTGATGGTTAGTGAAGATGACATGAGACTTGACACACCACGTAAAACATTAAAAAGACAAGATTACGGAATAGTTATCTCTAAACCATCTCGTTACTTTGTCTTTTTGTCCTTCAGATCTTTTTCAAGTCTAATCTTTAGTGACACGCAATATACCTTTAGCTCTGTTCCTAGAGCTGGCCTAGGATGGCCCATTGGGCCCTTACATAATGGGTGACGTTCCCTCCTCTTTGATAATAGTTCGATTGTTTTTATTTATCTACCGCCGCCTGTAAACAACTGTCACACCAGATCACAGTATTTCGACTACTTGTATTCTTATTACTGTGCCAGGGCAGTCATCAGCCAAGCCTCCTGAACTAAGAGGGTTCTCGCTAGCCTCTGAATCGACACATTGCTCTGCAGTTGTCTTGTTACTGAGGCGGCAATACATCTTGGCGCATCCCACAATACGCCCTCCCCTGTTCCTTTATGCAGAATACCCAACAATGCATCGAGGGGGATACAATTGAAATATTGGCCAAGGATTGCCTCTGAAGCAGAGAAGCTATTCAGAGACAGTAAACTTGTAATTTCAGTACTTTGATCTAAAATATCTTTCCTCTTGATTTAGTGCAATCTGTGGAAGTGATTTAGTGAAAAGGGACGGAACTGTGTGACAGGAAATGCGTTTTTTTTAGTCACGAAGGCTGGTAACATGGACGCGCCACCTTACTTTTTTCAGTCAGAAGGCTAAGGAAACATGATCATGCCGCCTAATGCGAGGCCGGAGGCTAGAAGGCTGGTAGGTTTTTTACTTATGTTAGACGTTACACTACATACCTAATATGCGACTACTTTAAGGTTCACTCGTTTTTTTTTAAAAAAAAAACAAACTAGAATTGAAGCGGTCGTAGCTCAGTGCAACTTTCGTGGTGAGGTCGAGCACTTAGGTTAACTGACCTGAAGCACGGTCATTGCCTGGATGGGTTTGACTGTTAGTCGCATTTTTCTAAATCATTTATAACCGCATTCTAGGCGTAATGGTTAAGTCCGTTAACTTCACAACAGGAGGTCGTGGGTCCGATTCCCCAGAGTCTGACTTTGCATGACTCGGTTTGGTTGATGGAACGGTATTTTTAAGCCCCCCTGGTTAGTTACCACTATCTTGTCTAAGTCTTGCCGTCAAGATTCAATGTTAACAACATTGATGTGTTCCGGCTTAAAGAAAAGATAGCCACTTCCATCATAATGTTTTTTTTTTACTTCAGCGATGTTTTCATCCGTGATGGCAGTGTTTCGGCGCCCGGAACTTCAAGGGACTGTCGTGCCCTACATGTTGCCATGGCAGAAGATAATCCAGGGTCCTCGTATACTGTCAAAATTGCTTCAATTTTTTTCGGGGCTTCCCTTTCGTAAAAGAAATTTTATCACTGTACGATGCTCTAATTTCGTCAAATGCAGCGATGACTTAGACATTACCTAATTTCCAGTGATCGGAAAAAGTAGAGTATATTTGCCTAATATTTGCAAGAGGATATAACACGGAGTTGTTAAAACCACCAAATAAATAAAAGGTATGCACTTTTTTATAACTGGAGCTTGTACTCATGAAACTGTCAACTTTCCCTAAGAAACCCATGGTCAATTCTCAATTATTATTTCGTAATCAAATTATCAAAATGCTCACAATACAACTCCGCGTGTATGATCAGCTGAGGCCACGGAGTTCAATGACCGCGTAGGCGCGCACTTTAGTATAGCGGTGGTACCTATTCTGGCGTATTCCACGCAATTTAATAATTTTAGTAAAAAAAAACAAATGCGAATTGACGATGGGTTTCTGGGGCCAGTTGTTCAGTTTTATGAGTACAAGTTCCAGTTAAAAAAAGTTCAGACTCTGTATATTGATTAAATATTCATTCTGGATCGCGGTCTTTTAGAGATGTCAATATTTGAGTCGAAAATAAAATATTTGAGTCGTCGCATAGCTGGTTTTAGTTATTCAGTCACTGCGCAAAAATAAAATTACAAAGAATAACAAAAGTAAATCAACTTTTCAATCAGTTTTAACAACTCCATGTTATATCCTCTCGTGAACTTTATGCATTTATAATCTATCTATTCCAATCATTGCTAATTACACAATCATCATCATCATATCAGCTCATATACGTCCCCACGGAAGGGCTCGAGCTCACCCTGAATTAGGTCAATCGGGCCTTAGTCGACCACGCGGGCCCAGTTCGGGTGGTCGACTTCACACACAACCTTCGAGTTTCTTCGCAGGCGTGTGCAGGTTTCCTCACGATGTCTTCCTTCACCGTAAGAGCGTCGGATAAATGTACATATGAAATCTAAATTTTAAAACACATTGGTACGTGGCGGGATTCGAACCACGACCTCCCGCCCGAGTAGGAGGCGGCACTAGCCGTTACGCCACCGACGATCCAATTACGTTTATTTTTTTAATTAAGTGTTTATTTATTATACAACACTTCCTTAAATATTAATTAGATGTCTCTAGCCAGAGTAATTAGCCAACCAGATTACTAACAATCTATTGCTCAAGCAAAGTACAGTACCTAACAATTCTTCGCCTCAAGGATCGGTAGGTAACATGGGTGGGTACATGTCCACTTTACATCAGGTTTCCACCTTTTTATACAAAAAAAAGTGTAAGTCTTCTTTTCTATTCATCATTACAGTGCATATACGTCCCGACCGAGGGGCTCGAGCCTACTCTGAATCAGGGCGATTAGGCCTTAGTCGACCACGGGGGCTCAGAGCGGGTTGGTCGACTTCACACACAACCTTCGAGTTTCTTCGCAGGCGTGTGCAGGTTTCCTCACGATGTTTCCTTCACCGTTAAAGCAATCGGTAAGTATGTACGTAAGTTTTTGAAAAACTCATTGGTACATTGGCCGTCCAGATTTGCACCCGGTACCTCTGGTTAGATGGACCGAGTCGTTACCGGTTACTAAAAATGGAAACATAAAAATAAATATATTATGGTTTTGTCGTCGGAGATAAGTTTTGTTATGGTCTGTGATTTTTAATAGGACATGAACTTAACTTTTTACAGAACAGATAATAAAGAAAGACACCAAAACCATAAAACTCTGAAGTATACTACTTATACCAGCTTTAAAGTAAAAACAAGCATAAAAATCCGTGGAGCATCCACCGAACTCCGCACCACCAAACTTAGCCAGCCAAAAACATCGGTGACAAGATTCAATTTTCATATTTCAGGAGCTCGGTTGCACCGAACTAAACGTAAGTGCGGTGCGACTGCCAAACGCGTGATAAAACTAAATGCAACTTAGCACAGAGAATGCTGTGGAGTCACCGTTAGTCAATTTTATTAATCGTGCGAAGTTTTACGCCATTTCACTGCATTTGATTATCATTTCAATTGCAATATAATGAGAATTAAAAGGCAGCCTTAATGGTTTAAAATATCTTACAAGCAAATTAGACAATAAATTTTTTTTTACTTAATAACATAGGCTAAAAGTTTGTTCAAAAACATAATCCAAACTTTTCGAGACTGAATTTCACAATTTACATTTTTTTTGCAATTATTTTACTTTTAATCCCTTTCAAACTGAAATACTGAAAATTATCAACATTTTTACTCTTATAAGTCGTTATAGCAGATTATTCCAATTCCCCAAAAGTTCATAAACTTCTTATATTAAACCAAATATGCAATTTTACTATCCAAAGGAATTGAATCAGAAACCAAAATACACTGGATTTATTCTGAAATTTAAAAATAGGTATATTATAACTATTACAGAAAAATAAACTTAAATAACGAACTATTCGATAACATTATTGATTGAATTATTTAAATATAATATGTTAACCACTCTACGTTTTTCACATATATTTTTCATTCAAACACACTGTGCAACAAACATTTCTGTGCGATATTCAGCTTTACACCTTTTGTTTTAGGTGTACTCCTACCGTGCATTTAAGCTTTTGTTCTTCACAGCTAGAAACAAGTCGCCTGGAGAACGAAAAATCAAAATTATAGTGAACTCTGCTTTTGCCAATTTTCTATGGAACTTCAAGGATTTTACATGGATGCCTTTGAACACTAGAGGTCCAGTTTATCTGGCTATATGTTTTACCCCAGTTGGTGCTTCGGCAAACACTAACCGTTAACTTTTATGGAACTATTACATATATTTGGTGTAATAAAGTTATGTTTGCATTTCCGCAGTAGGTTTTGATATTAACCCCATTTGGGGAAGTGAAATTTTTCGATGTTTCCGTCTATCTATAGGGTGAAGTTGAAGTCATTGGCAATTATTATTACCTTAGAAAATTCTACTCATGAAATTAAAAGTCTTTCCCCTAGGAGTCTAAGCGGATCAGAAATATTTTTTACCTTTTCCTAACCTTTTCATAAACCAGTTAATAAATTATTGATAGAATAAGAAACTTTTTTTACTTCAATATGCTTAGAATTATATAAAACTAGCTGATGCCTGCGGTTTCGCCCCCGTGGATGTCGAGAGTGAGCGGGTTTTTTTAGCTTATCTCCATCCTGAAATTCCATTCTAACTAGTGATAAAAGTTTTTTTAAATCGGATGAGTAGTTTCGAAGATTACTTCCTACATATAAACATAGAAACTACCTTTTCATACTTTTTAATTACTTTTTTATTTATTTGTTTAAAACCATTAAACACTTGGTTACGTCAAACTATCCTAATTACACTAAAGTTCAGTTCAGACAGTATCACCACAGAAAGAGAAAAAACACAAGACTGTGCACAGGTCATAGAAGAATCTGAATAAAAATAAGTAAAATAGTAGTTATTTTAGCTGTAAAGGGGGCATGTCTTAGAATAAAATAATGATACAAGACTAAAAAATCTTTTGTCAATTTTGACAAATTTAAATAAAGAAAAAAGTATAATCTTCGGGTGTAAAAGGTCATGTCATAATAAAAAAGAAACTAAAAGTATTTAAAAAAAAATATAAGTCTTTGAGGCTGGTAACAAGAAGCCATTAAATGTACCTCCCGTTAGACTAAACGGTGTCCGATTAGAAAGAGTACATGAATTTAAATATCTCGGGCATCTGGTTACCGCTGACCTCAAGGACAATGCGGACATGGAAAGGGAGCGGAGGGCTTTGTCGGTAAGAGCCAACATGATAGCTCGCAGATTTGCACGTTGTTCCACTGAAGTGAAAATTACGCTCTTCAAAGCCTATTGTACATCCTTCTACACGTGCAGCCTGTGGGCTAATTATACTCAAAGATCGTATGAAGCCCTCCGTATCCAATACAATAACGCTTTCAGGGTGGTGGTGGGGCTGCCCCGTCGCTGTAGCGCCTCGGGTATGTTTGCGGGGGCGCAGGTCGACTGCTTCCGCGCGACCATGCGCAGGCGCGCCGCGTCTCTGGTGCGCAGGGTGCGGGGCAGCGCAAACATCATCCTGAAAATGATTGCGGACAGGCCGAACTGTCCTTTCATTTCCTTTTGTAACTCTTTACATGTATTAATCCCCTAGGTTAAGCTCTACTAACTATGTATGAGTCCATGTTACTTGAAATAAAATTGAAAAAATAAAATAAAAAAAAAATAAAGATTAAGCTGTAAAAAGGTCAAATATTAGTATAGATGTAAGTGAGTGGTGATCCAAGCTATGTCTGTGTACCAAAGGGGTAATAAACCCTTTGGAATAGCTACCTACATACATTGGCATATATTTTTTCTAAATTTTTAGAAAATGAATAAAATTTTATATTTCAACACGATCCAAGGAAAAACACTGGAGGCTTAAGGGTTCCCAGGGGGCTCGAATTTCCATAAAAACGTAGTTCCGCTTTAATAAAAAAACTACATGCCGGATTGAATCAAAACTTTGCGAATATGTTGAGTAGACACATATCGATGTTTATTATTACTAATTAGTTTTCGATGTACGAATATCATCATCATCATCATATCAGCCAAAAATCGTCCACCGATGGACAAAGGTCTCCCCCAAGGATTTCCACGACGACCGGTCCTGCGCTGCCCGCATCAATACGAATATAAAACGGAAAAAATAAGAGCAGTTTTAAACTTTCAGTATAAAACTAATTTAAGCCTTTAATTAGTTATGTTTAAATTGGGTGTCAATTAAATGGTTAGCATAGTATTGTTATTTCTGTGAGCAGAAAAATATAATCAGTGAGCAGAAATAGCTAATTGGTCAGCAGAAATAGCTAATTGGTCAGCAACTCATGGTCAGCAAACATTTCAAAATCAATCAGCAATTTATGTCATTCTGGATGGCTGTAATTATTTTAAACATCCCCGTACTACACTCTTCCTACAGTGTTGAGTGGTCGACGGAGCCCCTTCGGGGCTCCTACTTCTGTGTTCTCATGTTAAACCTAACGGATCCGAGTCGGGGTGCTCCGCAAGTCCGAGCTCGCTTCGCTCGCTCCCGCTTCGCTCGCTCCCGCTTCCATTTAGAACTCCCCGTACCACACTCTTCCTACAGTGTTGAGTTGCTGCTTATAGACATGTTTTTCTGCCGCTCAATCATGAAATCTTGCCGCTCAAGTAGTTATTTTGCGGACTGAATGTTTATTATGCAGTTACATTATATTTATTCCGTTTAAATTTACTATGGTGAACATTCTATACAAACATATGTGTCTACTCAATATATTGCAGAGTTTTGATTCATTCCGGCATTTTTTTTTTGTATTAAAGCGGAACTACGTTTGGATGTAAACGAGCCTCCTGGGGAACTTTAACCTATCAACTTAAAAATTCTCCTTTTTTAAAATTGGTTAAAAATAACTCTTATTTTATAAGTAGAGTTTAATATAAGACATTTTTTTGTTACTTCCATCCCAGCAGAAGCGCAGTCGGCTTGAAGTCAGTGCGTATTAAGATGATTGTGTGAAGCTGCAACTTTTCATACAAACGGTGATAACGATTTTCACCTCTGAAATGTTAACCGATTTGGACCAATTTTTGATATGTTGTCAGTCAGAACAAAAGGTAGGCATACACGTTTTTGTTCTTTCGATATAGTTAATAAGTTTTATTTTATTGTCGTTCACGTGTTTTCATCCAAAACTAGTTTCGGCCACTTTTTGTTTATTTATAATCAGTAATTTAAAAAACGAAACGAATAAGCCTAGCTTTTGTTCTGACTGACAACCTATCAAAAATTGGTCCAAATCGGTTAACATTTAAGAGCTGAAAATCGTTAACGTCGTTTGTTTGAAAAGTTGCAGCTTCACACAATCCTCTTAATACGCACTGACTTCAAGCCGACTGCGCTGTGACATGTGAGAGGTGAAAAATGTTATCGCAGTTTGTATGAAAAGTCGAATTTTCGCCGCGGGTTCACAGTCCTCTTAACGTGAAGATACAATTTTGCATCCGTAACGAAATCCCCGGAATCACAACGACCGACTCCTTAAGAACCTCGACCTCAACCAATCAAAACTTGTCAAACTCATTTTTCGTGAAGTTTACACCAAAATTTATTCAAAAGACAGAGGTTCCAAAAGTTTGCGCTTAACTTGTCTCTCAAAACTCTGTCAAACTAAATTACGTTTGTTACGGTGATCATTCGATGCCCCCGGGGCCCGGGCCCCGGTGTATTCCAGTAGCTCTATAGGATTAGTGAATTTCATTAAAACGTTCTTGATCTTTCTTGATTTCTATTTATTTCTTTATTATTATTAGTGTGACAAATACAAACTAAGCTGATCGACTTGTACCCTACGTATGAACTTTTATAAAATTCCGTTATTCCTCGGAAAGTGGTTCAGATTTATAAATAAAAAAATAATGAATTAGGAATATGATTATAAATGATGATTAATGTATTGCTTGCAAGAAGAGCTCGCATAGTATTACAACATCCTGTATAATTAACCGATAGTGAGTCAATTTAGGTATGTAAGTGCAAAAAATAAAAATAATGTAATCTAATATATAAAATTCTCGTGTCACAGTTTTCGTTCCCTTACTCCTCCGAAACGGCTTGACCGATTCTTATGAAATTTTGTGAGCATATTGAGTAGGTCTGAGAATCGGCCAACATCTATTTTATTTTAGGGTAGGGTAGTGTAGGGTAGGGTAGGGTAGTGTAGTGTAGTATAGGGTAGTGTAGTGTAGGGTAGTGTAGGGTAGGGTAGTGTAGTGTAGTGTATGTAGGGTAGGTTAGGGTAGTGTAGGGTAGGGTAGTGTAGGGTAGGGTAGGGTAGTGTAGTGTAGGATAGTGTAGGGTAGTGTAGGGTAGTGTAGGGTAGGGTAGTGTAGTGTAGTGTATGTAGGGTAGGGTAGTGTAGGTTAGTGTAGGGTAGTGTAGTGTAATGTAGGGTAGGGTAGTGTAGTGTAGTGTAGGGTAGGGTAGGGTAGGGCAGTGCGGTACGTAGTTCGCCGGGACAGCTAGTCAACTTATATAATTACTAGCTGTTGCTCGTGGCTTTGCCCGCGTAGCTCCCGTTTTTTGGCGCTCTTGTCGGAAATTCCCAAAATATATTCTTAGCGGATGTCTACGTCATAATTGCTATCTGTGTGCTAAATTTCAGGCAGATCCGTCAAGTGGTTTGAGCTGTGCGTTGATAGATCAGTCAGTCAGTCACTGTTTCCTTTTATATATACAGATTCCAAAAGTCAATTGAGCAGTTTATTTAGAAAATACGTAGATAATAGGTACATATCAGGGATATAAATAATATTCTACACTTATCTCCAAGGATCTTATGATGATGTTCGCCATTATAGATCATAAGTTGGAAAAACATGTACATAGTCATTTTAGTTCTCTTAAATATTATCTTACTCCATTTTTGACCAAAATACGTAAGAAATAATGGTTTGCGGACTTCTTTACTGTAATTGCGATAGGCCTTTTTAAACCTGGGGCCATACGAAAACGTCCACTGCTGGATAAAGGCCTCCCCCAAAGATTTCCACGACGACGGTCCTGCGCTGCCCGCATCTAGCAGCTTCCCGCGATCTTCAGCAGGCTTTCCTACGCTACGTTTTCTGGTGCGTGGTCAAGACTCGAGAACGTTACTGCCCCAACGGCCATCTGTTTTACGAGCTATGTGCCCTGCCTGCTGCCACTTCAGTTTAGCGAGTCTGTGAGCTATAGGGGTTACTTTAGTTCTCCTGCGGATCTCCTCGTTTCTGATCACAAATCAATTTAAAATACTTAGTAAATGTCACGAACAATAAATGGGCCACTGGCTTTGTCACGTTGAAATCCCGTCCCGACTCATACCCGGCCCAAATGTTCCCATGATTCCAGCCGCGTTGCCGCGCTAGATAGCCAATGAAGACGTTGGACTAGGTAGGAACTAGGGGTCGCAGCGGGCGTGGTGGCGTCGTCGAGCTTAAGAGGGACGCTGCGAATGTGCTAACGCACGTTGCGTCATGCGTCCCACAGGAGGCTCCGCTCTCTCTGCCACGGAACCAACGTCTAACTTACCGGCCTCTTGCCATCGGTGCGGCTAAGTCCCTACAGCTCGAGGACGCATGGAACGTTGGCGGACATCATGGCCCGTCCTATGATCTCATTAATGGCATGATGCCTCGGAAATCTTCCGGCTAATTTGATGCAGCTAAGACCATGATGTCCGTTTCTCTGCACCATCGTTCCACATACGCAACGATGCGACTCGTACACCTGGCATCCCAATCTTTGTCAAGCAGATTGCCCAAATTAGGTGACGGCAGGGCATGCAACCAGGCTCCCGACTCCGGTTGAACAGCAGCTCTTAGGCGGACAGCATCGGCAGTGCCTAAGTGTAGTATGTAGGTACATAAATTATAAAATAAGTTAATTTGATAATTAGTGTAAGATCGTGGTTTTAGGTAGTAACGATCGGAAGTGCATCTGGGTCAACGTCCGGATTGACCCATCAACTTACGAATTTAGTTATTATGCAATGCTTAGCTTGTAAGTTTTCATTATTCCTTTTTTAACATTTTAATCTGAGTATACTTAAATCTTGACACTAACACACGTCTTTTCTCAACCTCCTCCTGCCTGAGTCCGTCATCATGGCGACCCATGGCCAGTGAGAGAACAGAAACTGAAAAACAAATGAACTGAACTGAAAAAAAACAAAAATATGGAGAAGAAGAAATTCCTAGCGGTTGCGGCGGCTTTTTTCGTCTTTGGCGCAGCTACACCTTTATTCATCTGCAATCTACGGCATCTACGGCACTAAAATGGGAAACTACCAGAACACATAACAAAAAAAGAAATATCAAATCATCATCGGCAGTCTAGAGGAGCGTCGCGTGAACGAGCGGAGTCCAGGGATCGCCCGGCCCACGGAGTCCAGGGTATGGCCCGGCCCACGATCGAGCGGAGTCCAGGGTAATCCCGGCCAACGGAGTCCAGGATATAGCCCGGCCCACCCAGCACGCAGCCAGCCATTTATTTATTTATTTACACAGATGTATGTATACAGAATTACAGAAAACTCCAAGATACTGTATAATAAAAGTAGGCTTAGGTTTAGACAACATTAGAGTAGAATAAAAATAGATTATGAAGAAATATTTAAACTCACTAACACTTTTACATAGATTAAAAACCGTAAAAAATACCTACAAAAATGAATAAAATAAATAAATGAGCAGCTACATAGGAAATGTCGACGGTCTATCGCCGATACTCTCACAAAACCTCATGCACACATCATTCACTCTTGTCCATCCATCACCAAATACATCCCGATGACATCACCCGCCGAAGCTGACAATCAATGTATCCCGCCGAAAACCGATGTCACCGCAATTCTACGCAAGTTTTCCAAGATTTTCTTTGACAGTAAGTCGTCCCATCCTCTCTGTTTGCTAGGGTCGCCAGGACGCTTCTTAAAACGGCAAAACAAATTCCATGCCCCCAACGCCTCCACCTCAAAAGTGACGCGAACATTGTCAACATCAGAAGACAGAATGGAATTGACAATATCCGCTGTCCCATGAGACGAGGCCCAAAAGGCAACTACCCCAACCCTCTGTGCATGTTTTTCCTCCAGGCTCGCATTAAAAATAGACTCGAGGGTCACCTTAAGAGCTTCATCCAGGTTCTCCAAATCCTGCGGGAACATCCAGGTAGGTGCTGTCCTGAACGTATAGGTCAACCGTGGCATCGAGAGTTAGCTCCGCAGGGGGGGTCAACGCGACGTGCGCTGACAAAACTTTTAGGTGTTCGCGAATCGTGGTCTGCGCTGCAGTCTTACCCTGGATGACATCACTTACCCCTTTGAATAGAATTGGTGCACCCAGCATAGTGGAAGTGGCCTCATCTATTACTCTCACCTTTGGAAGAAGTGAATTGAAGCGAGGTAATGAAAATCTTGCCCCAGCGCCGCACGCAAACAACTCACACTGGCTAGGATTCACTTCCAAACCAACAGCCTCAAGTACCGGGATGAGTGACCGCAGATCTCGCTCCACAATGTCTGAACTTCCTCCTATTGTACCGTCATCTAAGTACAGGCTCATCTTAAAAACTATTTTTTAATTGAAAAATAAAAAAAATACATCTAGAGGTATGAGGTCATGCTACATTTTAAATTCAATAAAAAATAAATTAGTTACCAAATGAGAGTAGATGGCGGGTTTATTAAGGGTTCAATTTATTTCTCACTCAATTTATTTATGTAAATATACATTGATTACCCAGGACGGAACGAAAAAAAGGTATGCGTTTAGGGTGAGAGGTTGTTGGTTTGTTCATTTGTGTGTTTGTTTGTTTGTGTTTTTTACTTTTTATATAATTTTTTTTTGTTAAAAGATGATATTTAAGAAAAAAATATACCTGATCGTTCATTTTCAAAGTTTACGCAGGTCATGTAACGCATGAAATCTGTGTTTTTTGTTTAAGGTTTTAAGATGATTCAATCCCAGCAGGTTGAAAAGTGTTAAAATAATATCGTAAGTCTATTCATTTTAAGTTCAACAGGGATGACTACAGCATCAGAAATAAATTATGAACTCTTGATCACTAAATTGCCCTCCTACTTAAACTTCGGAAATCCTTACTCGTTTTGTTTTCCATCAAGTCTTCGATTTTTAAATCACCAAAATAACAAAATGAGTACACTATGACGTCACGCCTAGGTATTTCAAACATTTTTAGAACAAAATGACGCTTTTGACAGATGATAAAAAGTAACTCAGATGACTAGCATTCGTCATCCCTATACAATGCGGGCTTCAACGCGGTTGTTACGTTGAAACCAAACGCCCAATTCTCGATTTTTACATGTTTTTATTACTTTTCTTCATTTTCAAAAAAGTTTTAATAAAATGAAAGGTGTTACAGTCACCAATTTTTGTGTTTTGGTTTAATTCAACATTAACTATTCCACGCGGGCCCAGTGCGAGTTGGTCAACTTCACACATAAACTTCAAGTTTTTTCGCAGATGTGTGCAGGTTTCCTCACGATGTTTTCCTTCACCGTAAGAGCGCCGGTTAAACGTACATATAAGATCGAAATTCAAAAACACATTGGTACGTGGCAGGACTCGAACCACGACCTCCCGAATAGGAGGTAGCTGCCCATGCCGTTTGCGCCACCGACGCTCTAGATGTTTATAGTACTTAAAATTAAATAGTAAGTTAAAAACTTATGACATTTAATGTAATTTTAAAAAAACTGGGTCCGACGAGGAAATATCATTTTGCAATCACAACTTTTGAAATATTCTTTAGGTCCACTCATTCAGTACAAAACTAATTAAAACCTTCGTTTAGTTATGTTAAAATTCACTACGATGAAAACTAATTGCAAACATCGATATTTGTCTCCTCAATATATTTGCAAAGTTTGGATTCTAACTGGCTTGTAGTTTTTGTATTAAAGCGGAACTACGTTTGTATGGAAACTCGAGCCTCCTGGAGACTCTTAAGTAAATTCGATAAAGAGAATGTAGTTACAAACTATGAAGACCTAAAGGCAAGGAGATCCAATATGTAGCAAGATAATGCTAAGTAATGTAAGGTAATGTAAGTAGGAGTAAATTGGAGATCTTCAAGGCAAGAGTGAATAGGCATTATTTGAGTTGGAGTGTACCATCCTCGACTGCATCATCACTTCCCATCAGGAGAGTTGCAGTTAAAATTTTTAATAAAAGAAAAAATAGGGGTCTACTTATTCTAGACCTTGAAAATTTGATTTTTGTCTGGTGGGAACGAAAGGACTTTAGATTTTTTCATAGGTTTTTCAGTAATCTATGCATTTAACTTCATATACTGTGATTTTTTCAAGATTTAAGGCCAATTTATTTTTGGAGATAAGGGGGAAATGATCAATTTTTGCCTCTTTTTAAGATGTTCGGTTTCGTTGCGCTGAATATTGGTAGGCGGCTAGGCGGAATGTCAGATGAGCCTTATTTTTTGTTTTTCTGCATACCTATAAAAAGGTTAGAAAAAAAAATACTTTATGTCATGACGTGGACTGAACATAAAAGACAAAAGACATTTATTGATTCCTTGTCACCAAACACACATACATAATATTCAAAAAACAAGAAAAAGTAAAAAATTAACAGTATCTAATATTACAAGTGGAAAAAAGACAATAGTTAAATAAAATAACTATCAAAGTGTGATGTGTGTGTGTGGTGCAATAATTACGGACAGCGCTCAACACTTCTAAAATAACTTAAAAACTATTTATTTCAAAACTATAAAAAAATATATTTGAGATTCTCACAACTAGCCCTTTTATTTAATATTTCACACTATTTATTTTGAATATTTTTTTTTGCATAATTTTCTAATTTACTTACAAAAGGGGACCTTACTTTTGAAATTCATATAGTGACGTTACACGTCCGTCTTTGGGGCACCAATTTTCAAATCAATCGGTCCAGTAGTTTCGGAGCAAATTGTGACAGACGGACAGACAGACGACATGCGAGTGATGCTATAATGGTTCTGTGCAAACGTTACAAATTGTTGGAAAGTAATTTAGTGGACTGTATGAAATGATGAAAGATGTAAATCAGGCTTTGTTCAAATAGGTGAATAAAATGCTCCACCAACCTTTGCTCCTCCTTCACCCCGGATGATGGTCAGCTCCAGGCACGCACGGCGCACCTTGCTGCTGAAGAACACAGAAGGCACGAGCACTTCACAAAACAAGACCTGAACAGTTCGGTAGCACGGCTAGCCGGTGAAAATATGAAAAGTCCTTTTGAAGGCAGCCCGTAGTTATAGACAAAGTCAAGTGACACAACATGTGCCTCTGACGACAGTTGCGGCCTTGCGGGCGAACAGCTTGAAGGTCGGTGCGAGAGCCGTCACCAACCATATTCAAAGCGACGGTAAGATACAAAAATTAATGGAGAAAAAATATTCATTTCCCCACAAATATAGACAAAGGCCGAACAGGTTCCGTATTTACCGCTTGAGGTAGGGAACCCTAAAAAGCATTTATTTCAAACATAGTCCAAAAGTGGTTAGGGGCATTGGGTACTGTCTTCTAATCTAGTGTTAGTAAAAAGAAAACAGAGGAAAATAAAATAAATGAAGTAATTGCGATGGTCTCGATGGAGCTCCGACACAGGGGCATGACTGCGTGAAGCCGTATCCAGCGCTCGGGTTTTTAACCGACTTCATAAAAAGGAGGTTTCTCAATTCGACTGTATATATTTTTTTATTTTTTTATGTGTGTTCGCGAATAACTTCGTCGTTTATGAACCGATTTTGACGATTATTTTTTTGTTCGAAAGGAGATATCCCAAGAGTGGTACCATGATAAGGGAACTAGGATCTGATGATGGCATCCCAGAGAAATCGAGAGGAAGCTTAGATTCCTGGTTGAAGTCGGTTTTTTTTGTTCAAAATTATGTTTATCCACGATTGGTAAGCCCTTGGCATTATCTCATCTGACGGTTAGTAAGTGACGATGATGCTGATGATGGAAGTAAGTTTTTTTTAAATCTTTTAGTGCAAAACAATCAATGTCCATCATTTTTTTTTTATAACGTCTTAACCTTTCATAAGGTCAAAATGCGATGCGAATCCTACGATGCTGGAGAGTCTCATTTGTCCACAAAAGCGCACAGGAAGCTGTCGGTGCTGGCTGCTGGCGCGCATTCGACTCAGCAAAGAGACGGACCGCCTTCGCAGAACATCCAGGAAGTGTAAGTCCTTACCTCAGCAAACATGCCAGAGGCACTGCAGAAGCGCGCCAGGCGCCAGGCCCATCAGCACTTGCAATAACTTGAAGAACAACCTAAAACTTCTAAGTACAAGCTTTTATTTGTAAAGAGTTTAATATGCTCAAAAGTCCAATCTATATTTATAAAAATGAATCCCTATTTCCCTTGGTCACGGCATCACGCGTGAACGGCTGGACCGATTTCGCTAAATCTTTTTTTTTGAGTTCGTTATTGTCAGGAGAAGGTTCTTATGTAGGGTAGGGTAGGGTAGTGTAGTTTAGTGTAGTGTAGTGTTGGGTAGGGTAGGGTAGTGTAGTGTAGGGTAGTGTAGTGTAGGGTAGGGTAGGGTAGTGTAGTGTAGGGTAGTGTAGTGTAGGATAGGGTAGGGTAGTGTAGTTTAGTGTAGTGTAGTGTAGTGTAGTGTAGGATAGGGTAGGGTAGTGTAGTGTAGTGTAGGGTAGGGTAGGCTAGGGTAGGGTAAAGTAGTGTATAGTAGTGTAGTGTAGTGTAGTGTTGGGTAGTGTAGGGTAGGGTAGGGTAGTGTACTAATATATATACTGTGGTAGTGTAGTGTAAGGTGGTACCACAGTATATATATATTGTGGTACGAAGTTAGCCGGGAATACTAGTGTGAATATAAATTCACATTCCCAAATTAAAAGAAAAGGCGAGCACAGTATTTCCTACGAGTCTATAGAAAATAAAAGACGATCCTCGGACCTTGACTCCACTTCAAAATTCCAAAAGGATCCATTGTCATCGGGAATACGGCTCCATATCAAATGTCAGCTCAATCGGACCCTTAGAATTCGCTCCTTGATCGTTTGCAACATTGGACCTTTACAACATACTTACATACAAACATTACAAGTCAAATAAAAGCTTTTAAAACCATTGTCTCGATGATTTTCATATAACTAAATACTGGGATACAAATATGTTTGGTATAAAGTTCATTTTCACTGGCGAACAAAATCATTTCATTTACGGAACAGCTCCTCGAGAATCGTTTAAGTCATTTCACTCAAGTGCGATTGTTCCGAGTGTAGATCGAGCAGGCGCGGCGGTGTTGCCAGCTCTCGCGCGTTTCATTTTAAAGTTTAAGTCTTTTTTGTCGGCCATTTTGTTGCAATAAATGATTTATTTGTACCCACAGACGCATACATGTTTTTTTTTGAATATTTCCTTTCACATCGTTGGAAGCCCCATAAAATTATACCTAGTAATTTACAAAATTTCATCAAAACCGTAACTTATTTTGAGTAAAAATTATTCTATTTTAATGGCAATCGTAAAAAATCAAGTTAGGAAAATTTAAAAAAAAAACGGCTGGAGATATTAAAATAATATTCTTAAAACCCAAATTGTATCTAAATCGTTTTGGTAGTTTAGGCGGACGGACGCAGCAAACACACGCACACACATACACATACATTTGTTTTAGGGTTCCATACTCAAAGGGTGCCAACTGGACTCTATTACTAAGCCTCCGTTGGCAGTCCGTCCGTCTGTCTGTCAGCGAGCTGTATTTCATGAACCAAAATAGGTAGACAGTTGAAATTTTCAAAGAGTTTGTTATTTCTATTGCCACTTTATAAACGAATAATATAAATAAAATAAAAATTTAAGAAAGCCCCCATACAAGAAACACGATATTTTTTTTCTTGAACTATGGTGCGAAACCCTTTGTGTGCGAGGCCGAATCGCACCGGTTTTTTATCCACGATTTGCAAGCCCTTGGCATCATCTCACCAGATGGTAAGTGACCATGATGCCAAAGATGGAAGTCAGTTATTTTTTAACTCTTTTAGTGTAAATTTAGGCATCATCGTCACTTACTATCAGGTGAGATGATGCCAAGGGCTTACCAATTGCAATGCAAAAAAAAGACGTGTGGCAGACGGGGACTGCCGACGGTAAAGCTATTGCATAGCATGTTTCATCAACTTTTAACACTCAGAAAGTTACACGAGTAAAATTGACTAAGTCCTTTTAGTACCGCAAATCGCTAATAGATGGCACTGTAAGTTTTTTTAGAACGCGGTAACATTACGTCACGCTTGGCCGAGCCAGTAAAATTTACTGTCCTTTTAGTACCGCAAATCGCTAAAAGATGGCAATGTAAGTTATTTAAGAACGCGGTAGTGTTAGCTTTTTTCGTTACGGAATTTCTTGATTCAATCCCCGCGCTCAAAGCCCGCAATAAAAGCTATGCAATAGCTTAAAAAAAACAATCGATCTCCATCTACTCGTGAAATTCACCCTTTCGTTAAGAACCTTTCCTAAGGTCAAAATGCTGTGTAGGGCTAATGTAAATAAGATCTTAACTAAAAAAAATCACTGTAATATTAGAATATCCATTTATTTGATAACACGACTGGGTCAGCTGAGTCCGGCCCAATACTGTCGGCCAATATTTGAGCAGGCCCGCAAATACAGGAGGAATTAAACGAATCCTTACACAGGGCCTCCGGGGAATCGGCGCAAATGAACATTGGAAACTAAAGAATCTTACATTCTTATTATTTCTCTTTAGAAAAAATGCTATTTAAAGAAAAGAAACGATGATCCAATCCGGTAGTTGCCTACTAGTAGATGACTAGTCATCTGACGTACTTTTTTTTTTTTTTTTTTATTCACAATTGGTAAACCCTTGACAACATCTCACCTGGTGGTAAGTGACGATGTTGCCGAAAATTGAAGCGGGCTTACCAAGATTCCCCAACGCAATGGGGAACTGGCTATCTTACCTTCATGCCGGAATACACCAATGATATCAACATTGATATTTGGCGGCAAGACTTAGATAAGATGGTGGTAGCTAGCCAGGCGGGCTTAGAAAATGCCCGACCACCAACCAAACCGAGTCTTACAATCGACCCCGCCGGGAATCGAACCCGCGACCTTCTGCGTAAAGCTACTGAACTTTGCCTCTGAGCTACGGAGGCGGTTTTTTAAAAACTGTCAAAAACAAGATTCTGTCTGTTTCTTTAGCTGAGCTTAATGGATTTTTGAGCGCGAGGTATCTTTCGATTCGTCTTAATCCCCTATTGATATAGGATACATTTAAACTTCGACCATATCTAATGGACCGTCCTTATCCATATATTAATCTCATCAAAACTGAGTCAAATACAACTACACGCAAACACACACACACCGCTATAGTCTACCGAATCTCATTCGAATATGAACAATGACAGAGTTATAGAGACGTAGTAGGAATGTAGCACGAATGAGATAACAAATTTCACTCACTTCGACCTACAACCGGTTTGGGGAATGCTGATCTTAATAGACGAAATGAGCAAATTCGCTCATTCTGTAGGCATCTAAACCGCTGTTCGAGTAGGCAGGTTCATAGCTGTTATATTGGTCGAAGTAGCATACATGCAGTCAAGTTTAAACTTAAAATTTGTCAGGTTATTTTATTTCACAGAACACCCACCACTATGAGCAGCGAAACCCAGATTGATACAGATTGGTTACAGTTTGGTTGTCGAACGTATGACATTTCGCCGCCATTTTGTTTGTTCTGTCATTACTTTTTTGAAATGTCATTTCTGGCCCGTTGCATAAAGTGTCCAGGGTGTGGTTATGTTGTGTGCGTATCTCCGACGACGTCTTGCACAATACTATCAAAGAATACTCACTATCGAGTATTTTGGATTCGTTTTGATGTCTTATGTGTGCGTGTACAGTGTACGTACAGGTTTGGAGTGATTTCAATTGGCTTCACATTGAATTTACGTGAGGTTCTATCTGAAATTTTATTTGATCTGAGCCGTTGGCGACGATATGGAAGTTTTGCTAAAAATTCAAATGAAGGGTTTTTGATGCCTTCTACTACCCTATTATTATTGATTGCTAAAGGATTAAAAACTATATAATCCGGTCTACAGTCCCTTGAAGCTGTGAAAAAATCAAACTTCTGAGTTAACGTAAAAAAAGGAAATCAAATTTATAGGTTATTTTCCGTTGACCTAGAACTATGAAATTTGAGAAGTAATACCGTCTTATAATACAAGTATAGGAATAAAAACTGTATATTTGTAATAAAATCATAAAAATATATCTTTATTTAAAGCACTTAATCAATTTTGCAAGGGGCGGCGGTCCAAAATTTAAATTGAGTTAACCGTGTCATGCGGGGTATCGTATGAATGGGCTCCATTGGCACAAGCTTTAACAGATTGTTAAATATTTTTAAAATGTATAGTTTTCGATTTATTATTTTTAAGATTTCTTATCCAGAGATTTGGTGGTACGGAACCCTCGTTCAGTGAGTCTGACTAGCACTTGACCGGTTTTTTAATTCATAAATTGGTAAGCCATTTTCATTATCTACCCTGATTGTAAGTGACGAAGATGGAAGAGGGCTTACCAACAGTTCCCCATATGTTTCTTATCTTCAAGCCATGACACATCAATACTGTTAACATTGATGTTTGGCGGCAAGATTTAGATAAGATGGTGGTAGCTAGCCAGCCGAGCTTAGAAAATGCCCTTCCACCTCCACCAACCAAAAAAAGTCTTACAAAGTTAGACTCAGCCGGGAATCGAACCTGCGACCTTCTGAGATGAAGCTAATAGACTTAAGCAGTGCGCAACGGAGCCGGTTAAGTTGTTATAAAGATTGTTTAAAAAAATATCTTCTGTTTGATTGTAGGAAAAACCTAGTTTCAAAATAAGTACTTAAGTAATAAAGGGTTAAAATAGCATTACTTTTAGATTTAGGTCGTTTTGCTCCTATTATAATACATTGCGATTGTTTGGTCAACAATAGCAGATTGTTCACCAAGGGAAGAAAGTGACCCATTTCACCCGAGGTATTTCTGGCGCTCGAACGAAGTGAGAGCGCCTATAGTTCGAGTGTGAAATGGGTAATTTCACCCGAGTTAAACACTTTACTTTTCATTTCAACTGTAAGGAAATGTATTATTAATTAAAGATATAAATAAATTCAGTTTACGTAACTCAATTATCTTCGACTCCGTGACAATTAAAAAAATACTTTCCACCCTAGGGATGACAAAAAAAAATATTTCCACCCTGGGGATGAAAAAACAAATTTTCCACCCGGCTATCTACGCATGAAAACTAAACTTTCCGAACAGGAGAGATGAAAATTTATTAAGCATTGAAAACCGTGTGGTTCGAAATGATTAGAACGATCGTAAATATTGCAGTGCTTCCCGCACTATTCTCTAATTTATCATTTCAAAGTGTCACATTTCATTGCGAGCGAATCTTCAGGCTCGCTTTATTTTCTGAATTGTTCGAATCGTAACCAACCACTGAACAACACTGTTGACTTTTGACGCCAAGATCTGTGTACGCTTAACAATCATGGCAACCACTGATACCATAGCGGGTGTTGCGAAAACAAATGTTTTGTTAATACAAGTAAGTAGATATCGAAATACACAGTAATTTCAAACTTAAACTCAAATAACTCTTTATTACATACATACATAAATACATATAATCACGCGTCTTTCCCGTAGGGGAAGGCAGAGACCACTTCTTTCCACTTGCTACGATCCTTACATACTTGTTTCGCTTCATCCACTTTCATTATTCCCTTCATACATGCTCTTCGGTTTAGGGTACTCTTGACCTGCCTTTAACTCTTTATTGTACAAATCAAATATATTTATTTTAAATAGGTATTTAAACACACTTTACTTAAACCTATGTTGTCATGATTCAGATTACAGTCTCAGGTAATGGTTTTTATTATAGAATCAACATACATATCTTTGTCATTTACATAATCTATTATTTTATAATATCCTCTAGAGCACAAAACTTTTTTGACATGAGTCTTGAATTTATTCTCTGACAAACTAGTTACATTTTCTGGAATTTTATTGTAGAATCTTATACACTGCCCCACAAATGACTTTTTAACCTTACTCAGTCTCGAACAGGCTATATCTATATAAATTGACATTTCTAAAATTTAAATTATGCCTGTCACTGTTTTTAGGAAACTTCAAATTCTTACATTAGAATAAACAAATACATGTACATAACTAAATTAATAACTAAGAAACGTACAATTTGGACGGTCTTATCGATGAGAGCGATTTCTATCAGACAACCCAGTGCTCGGAGAAAAAGCAAGGATACAGGTAGTACGCGAGAAACAACAACCGAAAAAAAATTGTATGATATTTCAAACTTTAGCTATAATATATTAATAATCACTTTTTAGTTAACATATTCCGTAACCAGATGTCCACCAGATAGCCAGGTGATCTGTTAACCACCAGCACACAGTGGCCAGTGTACATAGGCATGCATCTTCTAGTGCTACGATGCATTAATTGTTATGAAATACAAGGACTGTCAAAAACATAACTCTCCTTTTCTTGTAGTTGGGTAAAAATAGCTGCATTTTCATATTATCTTCTTTTTGATTTTTATAGTTTTTTATGATTAACACACACACTTATAAGTTATGATTAAGGGAGAGCCTATATAGAAAATTAGATAAAAACTTCTAATATTATAAATAAGTATAACTACAAATAGTTTTGAGACGACCCCTTGTTAAGTAAAAGACTTTGTAAAAAGTTTAGGAATGACCCTTTAAAAATAGGTAGGTAGGTATCGCCCTAATTCAGGGTAGGCTCGAGCCCGTCGGTGGGGACGTTGTGAGCTGATATGATGAAGTAGGTAAGAGAATTTAGCAGATGGTGACCGTACCTTAGAATGGTAATGAAAAAATATAGATTACTTGTTTTGAAGGCTCCTTAAAGAAGACGGGCAGGGTTAGTTATTGCAACTAGCTCATTGAACATAGGAAGAAATTAGGTACATTCAGCTATATCATTGCTAGGTGTTTCTATACAAAAAAATACAAAGAAAAAGTATTTTTTTTTATTAAAAAAATGACAAACGACATAGCCCACAGAATCGCTTAACTTACGTAGCAGTGGACGAAGCACATAGCTAGAAAACAGATGGCCGTTGGGGCTGTACAGTTCTCGAGTGGCGACCGCGCACCAGAAAAAAAATAAAAATAAAATATAGATATATATAATGTAGACAGGTCTTCATCTGCTGAAGCCATGGGAAGCCGCTGGATGTGGACAGACCGGTCATTGTGGAAATCCTTGAGGGAGGCCTTTGTCCAGAAGTGGACATCTTTCGGACAGCTTCGTAATGTTGATGATGATAATGATCTTCATATAAAAAATATTGAACTTTTGATTTTTGTTACCACTCGGAACATACATACTCAACATTTTGGAGTATTACCTATTTTTTTTATCTAAAAAGTGATCATTATTATTACGGATGGCCGTTGGGGCACTAAAGTTCTCGAAAAACGTAGCGTACGCGGTGGACCGATGACTTGGTGAGGGTCGCGGGAAGCCGCTGGATGCGGGTAGCGCAGAACCGGTCGTCGTGGAAATTCTTGGGGGAGGCCTATGTCCAGCAGTGGACGTCTTTCGGCTAACATGATAATCATGACCTAAAAATGCGAAGTTGAGGAATAGCTTCCACACTATTATAAACATAAACACCTCTTTTCGGGTTTTTTTTTTATTTCACAATTGGTAAGCCCTTGGCATCATCTCACCTGATGGTAAGTGACGATGATGCCGAAGATGAAAGCAGGCTTACCAAGATTCCCCAATGGAATTGGAGAACTGGCTATCTTATCTTCAAGCCGGAACACAACAATGTTGTTAAAAACAGAGTTTCACACATACTCCTCTGAGAGAGGACAAGACTATTTAAGAAGGCAACTGTAATATTTTCTTACCATCCTGTATAGCCGGCAATCAGTCGTCCTGAGTCTTAATGTAGGTCTATTATTCGACGTCTATTGCTGGCGCGGCGACGGCAGCGGCGGTAGATCAATCTATTTCGTCTCTGTGTATTGGCAAAGTATATATATTAGTTATAACATACATTATGGAAATTCCCTGCCGCTCTCTAGGTTGCGACCTCACCCCCTCGTCGCCCAGATTGATTACAGTTTTGTTGTCGAACGTATAGGATTTCGCCGCCAATTTGTTTGTTTCGTCATTCCTTTTTTAAATTTCATTTTTGGCCCGTTGTATGAAGTGTCCAGGGTGTGGTATTGGTCAGGTCTAGCAGGCACGGTTCATTTGCCATTGGTATTACTGTATAACTATTTTTTTAACACGCTCATATTAGCTTCACCTGTATGTATGTATGTATGTATGTTTGTAACCGACTCCTTTGCACTCGTTTTTGACCCACTTTAAGCGGACAGATTTAATTCAAACTTTGTACATTTATCAAGAATCAGTGACAATACAATAGTTTAATGCTATGCTCGGAGTTTCTCTGCGCGATAGAATCAGAAACGAGGAGATCCGTAGGAGAACCAAAATAACCGACATAGCTCTCAGAATTGCTAAACTTAAGTGGCAGTGGGCGGGGCACTTGCTCGTAGAACAGATGGCCGTTGGGGCAGTAAAGTTCTCGAGTGGCAACCACGCACCGGAAAGCGTAGTGTAGGCAGGCCTCCCAGTCGGTGGACCGATGACCTGGTGAAGGTCACGGGAAGCCGCTGGGTGCGGACAGCGCAGAACCAGTCGTCGTGGAGATCCTTGGGGGAGGCCTATGTCCAGTAGTGGACGTCCTTCGGCTGATATGATAATCTCATTATCCTGAACTAAAAATTGAAAAATAATTATAGTTTAAAAAAACTTAAAAACACGCTTTTAAAGCACATCAAACTAAAAAGTGAAAAATAATTCTTAATATTAGCTGAAAACAATAATGAACAAAAAACACTAGTATTACTGTAAAAAAAGCGTGTGGCGCTTTATGCCTTTTGCGTATATCGAGCAACCACGCTTTTTTCACAATAGTACTAGTGTTTTTCGTTCATTATTGTTTTCAGCTTATATTAACAATTATTTTTCACTTTTTAGTTTGATGTGTTTTAAAAGCGTGTTTTTTAGTTTTTTTTTTACTATATTTAAATCATTTATTTAACTTCACTTGTATGCATGTCCTGGAATTTGCAATCAATCACCAACTTACACTGAAGATATCGGGCTGAAATTTGACACACACGTTTGTTTCTCGTGACAACGCACGATTATTAAACGAAAAAGCTTTCATTTAAATTCACTTGAATGTATGTTTTCACCCACTTGCATCTAAGCTATCAGGCTGAAATTTGACACACATCGTTTGTTTCTTGTGAAATTGCAGATTTTACGTAAAAGTTTTTTGCATTTTCAAAAATTATTTGTTGCACATCTAGGATACCCAGATGTTTTTGAATAGACGTGTGTGGTCGAACGACAGAAAAATGTTTTTTTTATTCAGTTCGAACTCCTTAGCGCAAGTTAAATTCACACTTTTCATTATTCGTTGTTTTACTTCAGAATTAGTTCAATCATCACACCAAGTTTTACACATGTACCTATGTATTACTTCTTTTACGATAGAGCAAAACCAAAAACACTTAACACAAAAAAACATGTTAACTTTTTCATTTTTTTTTATTATGTAGAAAATAACAATAGTGTTATGGCGGCAGAAGAAAAACACACTATGAATTATATTTCAAGGGTCTACCAATTACGGATAGTTACAACCCGCTGACAGACAGACAGACAGACAAACGGACGGACAGCAAAGGCTCAGTAATAGGGTCCCGTTGGTCACCCATTGGGTTTACAGAACCCTGAAAAAGATCGTTAGATCTCTCCAATAACAAAAAATAAATAAAGCGATATTTCCACTTCAAATACAAGACGCCTTACGTAGCCTGATGTTTTCACAGAAATTAAACTCACTTCAACAAAGGCGGACTACACCATTCAGTTAGTTCTAGTTGAAAACTCCGCGGCGAACAACAAGTGAAAACAAAATACTTCTATTTCTTGAAAAGATCGTTCCATTGTAGGAGTCAGGCTACAAGAAGACGTGGTATTTTAGTTGGGCTGTCAAAAATGAAAAAAAAAATATTGCGAAAGCGCTAACTTTGGTTAATCCTTCGATCTACTTACACGATTTGGTTAAAGCCCGTGTTCGTAACAGTATGGATTAGTTCCGAATAATTGAAAACGCTAAACACGTTAAAAAACCGACTTCCATCGCAACAACTTAGTACATTTTTGCATTATTATTTTTGGTTTTTGTTAACTTTCTAATAAATTTCTTCACCGATTTTGATAAAATTTATATGGGACCCCACGGGAAGCACTAGCTTTCACATAAAAAAAGAATCATAAAAATCGGTTAACCCAGTCATATATATATTAAAAAAATTGAGAACCTCCTCCTTTTTGGAAGTCGCTTGAAAATACAACAGATCGCGCTGATGATCTATCTATCCGACCGATTTCGTTCATGGCGACCACTTCGACTCCTAGTCGGTTTGCCGCGCGTGCGCTCGAAGATGGTTTACGTAGCCAATCTTCGCAGCGAAACTCCTCGCGCACTGAGGGCCTTTAAGTATGTCACCCTAGTAATTGTATGAAATGGTCGCAGGTGATCGGGCCTTTAACTGGTCGCGTTTGGTATCAAGGTCAGCTTTACGCTGATGCTCGAACTCGCGCACTTGCCTATTCACAATTCTGCGCCATTTAGGCCGTTCTGCTGCCAAACTCTCCCATTGAGAGGGTTCTATATTGCATCCTTTTATATGTCTCTTCATAACATCTTTGTACCGGAGGCGCTGTCCGCCATGTTTCCGCATACCCTCTTCCAGTTCAGAATAGAAGATGCCCTTCGCAACTCTCTCCTCCTTCATACGTGACACGTGACCGCACCACCGAAGCTGCCGACGCATTAAATAGGCTTCAACGCCACCGACATTGGCTCGTCGCAGAACTTCGGTATTACGCACCCGATCGGACCATCTGATCTTCATGATTGAGCGGAGGCATTTGAGGTGGAAACGATCCAGAGTGTGTATGTGGCGGCGATACACGCACCACGTCTCGGAGGAATATAAGAGATTTGGCAGCACAATTGCCATATATACTCATATTTTAGAAGCCAGCTTAAGGTCGTACGAGCAGAAGACCTTGGAACACAGCTTCCCAAATGCTGCACTTGCAGCACCGATCCTGCTGTTTATAAACATACTTAAAAACAAACAGATGAACACTCTTATTTCCTCTCAATATTTCCTTTTACCGAACTTAAGCATTGAGAATACATATACAGGTGTAACAAAATTAGTATAGGTCCCGTTAACTATGGCATCTACTCTTAATACTGAACAACTTTTGTTCTATAACTTTGCTGAAATCGCAAAAAAAAAGTTTACTCTTCATACAAATCGATCAGCTTGGTCGACTAATTTTGTTTATGGAGGGTACATTTTTTTTTTGAGAATTGTCTATGTGTTCCTTGGGGAAAGTTGTTCAGTATGATAAGTAGAACCCCCAGTTAACGGGTCCTACACCAATTTTGTTACACCCTGTATAACTAATGACAATCAAGTTACAATACCTTCATTTCCTGTGCCACGGTACGAGTCATGGGTCTAAATACAAATGCTGTATGGAGTCAACATATCTAAGAAAACAACGCGAAGGCTTTAACTACGTCCTTTAAAGTGTTTGCCCTGTTTTTTTTTCTGCAATTTTCATAAACTAGCTTAAAAACAAAGAGATGAACACTCTTATTCCCCTCAATAGTCCCTTTTACCGAATTCGTAGCATTGACAAAACATACAGGGTGTATCAAAATTGGTGTAGGTCTTGTTAACTGGGGCTTGATCTCATCATACTGAACAACTTTTATTCTACGAATTTGCTGAAATCGCAAAAAAAAACTCTTCATAAAAATGGCGTTGGGGAATCTTGGTAAGCCCGCTTCCATCTTAGGCATCGTCGTCACTTACCATCAGGTGAGATGATGCCAAGGGCGTACCATTACTGAATAAAAAAATCAAATCCATCAGCTGATTGACCAACTTTGTGCATGTTGGTAATGGAGGATCCAATTTTTTTTGAGAATCGACTATGGGCTCCTAGGGGAATGTTGTTCAGTATGATGAGTTGAACCCCTAGTTAACGGGCTTTACACTAATTTTGTTACACCCTGTATATATAACTAATGACATCCAAGTAAGAATACCTTCTCTTTCTGTGCCACGGCACGAGTCATGAGTCTAAATACAAAAGCCGCTGCTCCGTATGGAGTCAACATATCCAAGGAACACGTCTATATTTTGTAGAATTATGTCGATAGCGACGGGAGACAAGAAAGGGAACATTGTTAGGGATGTAATTACAATATATCCGGAACAAAACCCGAACTGATAGCTTCAGAAAACGAAGTTTATAAACATTATGGAAGAGATTGCTCTTACCATTGAGACGGCCTACTGTTCATCTTATACACTAACCCTTTTTTTTATTTACAATATTTAGATAAAATTTAAATCTTGCAAACGATTTCTAGGGATCTGATTGAGCTAAAATGTGGTATGAAGCCGTATTACCGCTAACAATAGATCTTTTTGGTATTTTAAAGTTGATCTGATGATGAACTTTGGAGAATCAAAGTCCGACAATTTTATTTTATTTTTAATGGAATCGTGTGCTCGTGTGCTCGCCTTTTTAAAATTTGGAACCGTGTATTTGTACTTATACGGTGTGTATTGGATAGGTTTACCTATATTTTAAAGACATGTAATACATCCATCACATTTTATCGAAGAAAATCCCCCCATTAGGGGGTGTCAACCTTCTCCCCTCTTAATGACAACTATTGTTATTACACAACTATTTCACATATTCAAACACTACTTAAAACAATTGTTCACAGTGACTGCCTCTATTCTGCAAACACGCTGTGTCTCTCGCTGTAACCTGCTGTGTGGCCGTCTGACCATTTCCAAGTACCAAACCGCGAGGCTCGCGTATTAACCATATTATCGTCACTTACCACCAGGTGAGATGTTGTCAAGGGTTTACCAATTGTGAATAAAAAAAAGATAATAAGTAAGAATCTAATAGTACATAATTTGATGTTGTTTAACTTAATATCAATCGATTAAGAAGAAAACATAAAAACTTTAATTACCTCGTTTTTGCAGTAGGTTCTAAAAAAGAAAAATATAGATACATTTTTGCATTTTTTTTCTTTCAACTTTTTGTATATTTTGCGGTAAATTTTATGTGTCCAGATCACCAGAGAAATTAAATTACCTTTCAAATGAGACAATTTTAAAATCTGTACTTCTGCTAATCAAGAGGAAACATATTTTACACGAACAGCTGCAATAGAAATGGCTGCCATTAAGAGGGGAGAAGGTTGCGACCCCCTAATTGGGGAGTTTTCGTCGATGAAAAAAATATTTTATAATAACAGCGACAAAAAAAAATAAACTTAAAATAAAAATGGCTGCTATTTAGAGGGGAGAAGGATAAGATCCCAAATGGGGGGTGTTCGTAGATTAAATGTGGTGTATTTAATGCCCTTAAAATATCAGTAAGCCTATCCGATACACACTCTATATTCACAGATTTTGGCACCGTGTCCATTTCGCTTCTGTGCATTAAAAAATATTCAAATAAAAGCTGTATTTTTCAACTTATTATATATACAATACAAATTTAGGCTACGGTGGCTTCGCACAAACAAACACTGAGGGTAGCATAGTTCTTAAGTAAAAGAAGGAAAGATTATTTTCGTATCTAAATCCGAAATACACGCCCCAACCCTAAACATAATAGATCATTTGTCTTCCCGACAGTAGGCCATTCTTCAAACCTTTCGATATTAAATGGAAATAATATAAAACGAGATTTCCTTTTGTAAGTAAATAAATTGGAGACACTGGAATTTTGATGGAGCTTTGTTTTGCAGTTCGTAAGTCTTAAGAGAACGAAGACTGTTTCAATCGCTTTTCTGTTTGATGAGTCTAAAATTGGAAGTGAAATCCTTATTTATTGAAGGGTTTGATGTTTACCTAAGGTCTGAATAGTACAATACCTACTTGAATGAGCTTCTGTTAGCACTGTGGGAATAAAGCTCTCCGCAGACTTCCTACTTTTTGTAGGACGACTAGTGTTGGAAGTGCACGTTATAGGTATCGATATTTTGAAAATCCTTTGCATAATCAAAATATCGATACCTATGACGTGCATTTTCCACATTAATCGTCCTACAAAAAGTAGGACGTGTGCGGAGAGCCTAAGAAGAGGTATTTCTTTGTATTAAAACTCTTCAGTTGTAGGTACCAAGCCACTACCTATCTACAAGTGTAGTTTTTACCTTTGAGTGACGAAGAAGCAAATAGAAGAGGATTTCATCTTCCGAAAAACTGACTACGAGATTTTGACAAAAATACTATAATGTTACTTAGGTAAAAAAAATAGTCAAGAAAAATTTGAAAATTTGGTCGAGAAAAATAATGTGTGTGTGTGTATGTATGTGTGTCCATAACCTGATGAGAAACTGCTGAAACAATTTGGATAAAATGTCGAACATTGATTTTTAACATTATTTGCTAGGGAATTTTATTACATTTATTAATTTCAAAATTTTAAGTGTATCTCCCTTTCTATGAGCGTCGGTGGCGTAATGGCTTGGGCCGCCGCCTCCTGTCCGGGAGGTCGTGGTTCGAATCCTGCCACGAACCAATGTGATTTCGAATTTAGATTTCATAGGTACGTTTATCAGACGCTCTTACGGTGAAGGAAAACATCGTGAGGAAACCTGCACACGCCTGCGAAGAAACTCACAGGTTGTATGTAAAGTTGACCAACCCGCACTGGGCCCGTGTGGTCGACTAAGGTCCGATCGCCCTAATTCAGGGTAGGCTCGAGCCCCTCGGTGGGGACATATATGAGCTGAAATGATGAAGAGTATCTCCCATACAAAAAAATTGGTTCTCTCAAGAATGGCTACGAGTATAAGGATGTTTTCCAAATTTTTGTCATCGACAACACTATTAAGTCCTAAAATATGCTACAAAGTCTAAAAATGGTACCTGTCATAAAAAAAGTTTTAAAATATGTTTTATCGTAAATGGCGCTAATTAAAATAATTAAGTTTACGCAATCGAGAAATCTTAGTTGCGTCTATAACATGCTGCCATTGTTATGTCGAGAGAGCCCTCAATAACATGCTGCCATTGTTATGTCCAGAGAGCCCTCAATAATTCTAGAAAAACCTAAAAACTTCAAGTATAAGTTTTTTTTAATAATCGTGCATTGTCACGAAAAACGAACTTGTGTGGTCAAATTTCAGCTCGATAGCTTCAGTGGAAATGGGTGAAATATTAATCGCTTAGTTCCAGGACAAACATAATAATAGGTAATAGTGAAGTTAAGTTTTTCGGGCCGTTCGTGTATTGTCGCAAGAAACAAACTTGTGTTTCAAATTTCAGCTCAATCGCTTCAGTGGAAGTGGGTAAAATATTTATTGGAAAATTTCAGGACATAAATACAAGTGAAGTTATTTTTTAATAGAAAGGTACATCCTATACAAATCGAACAACGTACAAGCTTTTCCGTGAAAATATGTTCTTTATGGAGCGTTCAGTTAATTTTTCACAATTCATAATCCTTTGATTCCAATTCAACCTGATGTTAAGTGATGATAGAATCGAAGGTATAACACGAAAACTAAAATAAAACCCATTCACTCTCGCCTTGAAGAAACCTAGGACACAAATCTAAGAAAAACACATTATTTTCGGCAGGTATTAATTTAATATTATTAACATTTGTTAACTCGATTATTTAACTAAATGTCAAAAAACCTTTTCATCATCATCATCATAATTTCGGCCAAATGACGTTCACTGCTGGACAACGGCGCAGCCCGCATGAGCGTCTTATCGCGACCTTTACCAGGTTGTCGAGCCATCTGGCTTCGCTACGTCTTCCGGTGCGCAGTGGCCACTCGAGAACTTTACAGCCCCAAAGGCCATCTGTTGTGCCACGCCCACTGCCATGTAAACTACACAGAAGTCATCATACTGAACAACTTTCCCTTAAAAAACCCATAGTATATTAAAAAAAAAATGGGACCATCCATACAAAAACGCACAAAATTGGTCGGTCAGCTGATCGATTTGTAGGAAGAGTATATTTTTTGGTGTTTTCAGCAAAGTCATAGAACAAAAGTTGTTCAGTATGATGAGTAGAAGCCCCAGTTAACGGGGCCTATACCAATTTTTATCATCCAGTATATCCCTTTCAATCCTGTCTAATATTCTAAACTAGCTTTTGCCCGCGGCTTCGCCCGTGTGGACATAGCTTTTATGACTCTTTTTGAGGGTGAGTGGTGCGCGAGCCGCAATCAGCTCGCAAGCGTGGACATGAGTTTTCTCCAGGTACCTCAGGAACTGTATCGGGCTATTCGGATTAGCAGTCTTTGTTACTTCCCACCCCCTCAACAAATTCTATACAAAAAATCACTTTAATCCGTTGCTCCGTTGCGACGCCATCGACGTGCGCGAGCGTAGAAAACAGTTGTCCCCAGATCCCTTTGGGAACTATGTCAGGGTATACTTAATAGTAAATAATATCATTTTACACCTCATCTCTGTGCTAAAAATATTTTTTTCGGTACGATTTTAAATAACTTAACGAACAAAGAGTATTTTTTTAGTTTCCTCAGAAACTGCATCGGGCTTTGATAATTTCCACAGATAAAAAGTAGACTATTTCATTCCCAGTGATAAAGGCTACCTGTATGCCTAATTTCATCAAGATTGGTATAGGTGTTGAAGTGTGAATATGTAACCAACAAACAAACACATTTTCACATTTATAATATGAAGTGAGGATTTCTAAATCTTAAATAACATATTATAGAGCGTCGGTGGCAGAACGGATAGGGCCACCACCTCTTGTCCGGAAGGCCGTGGTTCGAATCCTGCCAATTACCAATATCTATACGAATATCGATTTCATACTGGTATGTACGTTTATCCGACGCTCTTAGAGTGAGAAAAACATCGTGAGGAAACCTGCACACGTCTGCGAAGAAACTCGAAGCTTATGTGTGAAGTCATTCAACCCGCAATGGGCCCGCGTGATCGTCTAAGGCCTGATCGCCCTAACTAAGGGCAGGTCGAGCCCCTTGGTGGGAACGTATATAAACTGATATGATAAAATAACACATATACCTATATTATTAAAAAACTTATTCAAATCATTATATCAATCTAGTAATAAAATTTCCTAAAAATATTATTATGGGTCAAATCCTCGAGTCGTATCACCTCCAAAGGAGCCCATGACGCACTTCTCGTTGCTGCGCTGGATGGCAATAGACAACCCTAGCAGCAGGTAGGGCCCGAAGCCGGCGTCATATGTCCTCTCTCGAAGGCGACGACGGCCAATCTCCTTAATGAAGGCAAATGCCTCTGAGGGTTCAGCAGCCGGTTGTCTCACAGATCAGCGGCACAAAGCAGTAATTTGCCTCCAAGACCGAGTACTTATTATACTTCTTTCTCGCAGCAAATTGAGCAGCAGTACCGTACGGGTGAGTTTGAGGCAGAAAAAGTGGCGTCCCAAAGCAGGCACGTTCCTTTCTGCCATAGCACCTGTTTAAACCCTCCGGCCTTTTGCCATCAGATCGAATATTCCATCTGGCCGAGACCAGTGCCCTCCGAGTGAGGTCAATAAGGAATTGGTGACGTGGGTGACCCGCAAATACATTGATGAGGTTCACAGATATTGATATTGCAGGCGGAGAGCAACTGCCACACGCAAATAGTCGCCGTCAGAAGAGTTCCCATATCTGTGCCTCCTGTTAAAATATGCTAAACACGATTTATGTGTTTTTAATTTTTTTACACGATTGGAATCTGTATAAAAAATACTTATCTGTTCGTCTATGAAACACATCGCTACGTACCATAGTTCCAGAGTTAGATTTGTGTAAAGTAGCGTATGCTGAAAAATACATAAAAGAAATCCACTCAAAAGTATGAAATAATATTTTAATGTTTCAATACAACTTATGAGCGTTTTTTTTCCTGCAGTGCCATCTATTGACATTCTGCTGCTATGATTATAATGTGTGGTATGTGTAGCTAATATGTGGAAAAAAGTACTCTATTGTTATTATTGTAAGTATCGATAGATAATTTCCCACGGGACCTCCTTAGTTTTCCGGGATATAGAATACCCGACAATACAATGATGGTCAAAACAACCCATCACAATGTAAAGGTTTCATATTGTTACGTTGAGCCATTCTAAAGATACAATTTTTTGCATTCCTGCAGGAACCCTTAATTTTTTTGGGATTCACAATGTCCCAGTTTTAGTTCGCGATAAGGGTATCAACGTGTAAAATTTGTTTGTAATAGGTCAAGCCACATTTGCGTGGTGAGCCACTCTATAAATGAATACTTTTGACTTTCCCACGGGAACTCTTGAATTTTCTGGGATAAAAAGTATCCTATATGTTAACCCGGGCTATAAGGAACCACCATACAAAATTTCATCAAAATTGGCCTGGTAGTTTTTGCGTGATGCGCGAACATACAGACAGACAGACAAAAATTCCAAAAGTTGTTGTTTCGGCCTCTGTATCGTTAGTAATGTCCACCACAGTTATTATTTTCCAAAAATATTTCATGTACAGACACGGCCCCGTTACAGTTTTATTATATTATAGAAGTGAAAATATGTTTGTTTGTTTGTTACCTATCCACACTTGAACACCTAAACCAATATTGACTAAATTTGTCATGCAGTGAGCCTGTGTCAGCAGGAAGGACATATATTTTGTCCCGTGAAATATAGTCCGATACAGTTTTTGAGGGAACTGATATAAAAACTCTTTTTTTTTTGGTTTATTTCGTAAAGGAGTTGTTATTTTTTGCACAGAGATGGTAGAAGGGGTACGAAATGGCATTGACTACTAATTAGCATAGCATAGCCCGTGATAGTTACCGACGGAACTAGGGAAAACTCATTTCCAGGCTCGCGCACGTCCACGGATCAGATAAATAAGGTTGGATTGGAAATGTGCGCTGGGCAGGCGCGCCGCAAGTATGATTAGATAATCATACTTAAGCGAAGCACGCGTTCAAACTTTTTATTTGCGTGTGGTTGTGTGTAATGTACAGACTCTCGAAATGGTGTGAGACACAGTTGCAGCCCTGTGTTCTAAGTGTGATTTGTTTATTAGTGCGCGAAATTCGTGTATGTATTATTATTGCTTGTGTAGTGGAGTTGATGGGTGGGAGACAGGCGGCGACGCTGGTTTTCAAACAAAAGTGAGACTATTGCCAATCCAACCTTATTTATCTTATCCGTGCGCACGTCGCGTCGGCGTTGCAAGAGAGCAACGAATTGACAAGATTTTTTCATAGAAATAGTGGAGAGAGTGGAAAGTGACATAGACTGCTAATCAGATTAGCTAGATACGGTTCCCGATAGATCTGGAAGAAATTCCTGTTTACGCTCGCGAGCCGCTTGCGGCTCGTGCACCACTAACTCTCAAAGACAGTCAAAAAACGATGCTCACGTAAGAGAAGCTCGGGTTAAAACTAACAAAAAATAATTTTCCAAAATGGGTTTAATCAAATGATGAGTTCTGAGGTACTTAACAAAAATCCTTACTAATATTATTGTGCAGCACGAAGCATGCAAGGGTCGTGGCGAAAACAGAAAACAACGATATTGAAAATAACGTGTCTATTGTCCAAACCAAAACAAACAGCATACGGCGAGCGACTGAACGAACATAATTCAAATTCACAGAGCGATTTCGCGTCTAACCCCGCCTCACCTCACCCCTAACGACTGTCATTGGCTAACGGCCACGCGTCGTTTTGCAAAAGAAATTCAAGTCCTTATTTGGTAATAAATTAGGTGTCCCAGGGGTGAGGCAAAGCATCGTCGCGGGGGGAAGGGGTATGCATCCGTAACATTTCTCCCGCCGTGCACCTGCAATGTGCATAAAAAAAATTGTCTAAATGAAATAAATTTAACGTGTTACCGATGCATACTACCATCCCATCCCTAAATACATAACCAAGTACATAGGCTGTTAACAGTCACTACGCAATAAAATAAACAGTTTTTACTTATTACAAATAAAATAAATGTAAGTTATTTTTCCTTAATGTGGGATGGTCAAGGCCTTTACAAATAATTTATAAACAGTTTTACATCTGTGTAAATTATACTAATTGTACATAATAAAATCCCAACATAGAATCTAAAATACAAGTTTGACTATTATTTTAATTCAATTTAGAGTTGAAGCTAAGTCATCAAGATCTAATGTAAGTCAAATAAAATTAAATTTCTGAGATAGTACATTAAATCTTCCTTGATAGTACCTAATAACAAGTTGTAATTAATTACACTGAGTCTTACTAATTGCCAAGTTTAAGTAAAATTTATAATCACAATCACAAAGTATGAAATCCAAAATCAACCAAACAATCTAAATAAACAAACAACAATAAATCTACAGGGTGTCCTATATTATCTGTAAAATAATATGTTGTCACATTGACTTTTACATTTCTAAATATGAATAATTTTGATGATACTGATGCCATAATTGAAATTAAGATTTACATAATTTACATCAAATATTAAATTTTTCTTTTCTATTCCAAATTGAAATACAATTAAATTGGCAAATCTATTCTGTAGGTATTATTATTACACGCTTTGTTGCCCTACGCATCACACCGTTTTTCGTTTTGACATCTACAACCCTTACAATCCCGTCTGTACCTGGATGAATCCGCTCAACTCTGCCCTTAGGCCAGACGTTCCTCGGGAGTGTCTCGTCCACAATGACAACTAAATCACCCACCTTGATGGCTTCGCCTCGACCATGCGGCTCCCGCCGGTTTTGCAGTAGCGGTAGGACTTCCCGTACCCAGCGTTGCCAAAAGAGATCCACCAGGCGCTGTGATGCACGCCAATGTGAGCGTTTGAGTTCATCCTCCCTTACGAATGTCCCAGGTAGCGGGACTTTTGAAGGACCGCCGAGTAGAAAGTGGTTCGGGGTGAGAGCAGCATCATCTTCCGCCGAAACTGGTACATGGGACAACGGTCTTGAGTTAACCGTAAGTTCCACTTCTGTCAGTAAAGTGTGGAGCACGTCTTCGTGAGGGTGTCGGTTGTGGAGCGTAGTACTTAGTGCAGTCTTTACAGAACGTACCAACCTCTCCCATGCACCGCCCATGAATGGTGCACCAGGTGGGATAAATCGCCAATTAATGTGTCGTACGTCGGCCTCTCGCTGTAGTGACGATAGTGCTGCCCTGCGTAGCTCGGCATCCGCACCATGGAAATTGGTTCCGTTATCGCTCCATATAGTGTCCGGACTCCCCCGGCGCGCCATCATTCGTCGAAGTGCAAGAATCGCAGCGTCGGCGGCTAGAGAAGAAGCAACCTCTAAATGAACGGCCCTGGTTGTGAGACATGTGAAGAGGGCGACGTAGCGTTTCTCATGGTGTCTCGCTACGGTGACAGACAGTGGTCCAAAGTAGTCTACGCCTGTGTGTGTGAAAGGACGCTGATGATGCGCGAGGCGGCAAGGTGGCAGGTCTCCGGTTGGCGGTACGGGAGGAACAGCGCGGCGTAGGCGGCAGGGCTGGCACTGCTTGATGACTGATCGAACAGTAGGCCGCAAGCGCAGCGCCCAGTGTCTCTGGCGCACTTGGTTGGTTACGTGCTCGACCCCACTGTGGTGAAGCTCCCGATGGATCCAGTCGATGTACAGTCTACAGTATGCGTGATCGCCATCCAGTATTGCCGGTGACTGTGTCTGTCCGTCTATGTCTGTCGCGGCAGTAGTTCTTGAGCGTAATCTCAGTACGCCGTCCTCGTCGATGGACATGGAGAGTTGGCGTAAGCGACTATTGTTCGATACCTTTCTCCCGCCGGCGACATCTCGTAGCTCAGTTGGGAAGCTTTGTTCTTGCAGTGCGCGTATCCATAGTATTTCAGCGCGTCGTGCGTATTGCGCCGGCAGTGGCACATAGGTGGCGCTTCTCGTGTCTGCACGTGCGGGCGCCCCAGCTCTAGTAGGCGCGGCGCGACGGGTACCTTTCCATTTTGGATCGGTTGGGTCGACGCGTCGATTGTGAGTAGCCGCAGATGTAGTCATGTGGGTTCTGCAGCGGTCGATGAATTGCAGTACTCGCGCCGTACTCCTTATTAGTCGCAGCCAAGAGGAAAAGCGTCTTACCTCGGGTAAAGCTTCTTTCAGTTGTGTGTGGGAGACTGTGGATGCAGTCGTAGTGCGTTCTTCGCCTGTTTCTATGAGTGTGAGCGGATTATCATTCTGTGGCCATAACGTTTTCCCTAGGTAAAGAAAGTCAGGTCCAGTGAACCAACGGTGTGATGCTGAGAAATCGGATGGTGGTTTACGCGTAGCGTCATCGGCTGGGTTATGGGCGGAGGGAACCCAGCGCCATTGTGCCGTGTCGGTCGTCTCTTCCAGTTCAGCGACGCGATGCGCGACGAACGGTTTGAAGGAGTGTGAACCCGCGCGCAGCCACGCGAGCACGGTGCGCGAGTCGGACCACATCACGCGTCGGACGGGGCGCCGCTCATGCTCCCTCTCGACGGCGCACGCCAGTCGTCCTCCCAGCACGGCCGCCTGTAATTCCAGTCTAGGTATTGAAACTATCTTGAGGGGCGCTACGCGCCCTTTCGCCGCCGCGAGTGAGATAAATACTTTGCCTTTACCATCTATTGATCTCCAATAAGCTGCAGCAGCGTAGGCAACCTCACTCGCGTCCACGAATACATGCAATTCAAGTTCTTTTGCGTCACTGTACTTGGGGTAACAACGGGGCAAAGCAAGTCCCTTTAAGTTTTCTAGAGCCTGTAACCATGAATGCCAGGTTTGCAATATCTTTGGTGGAAGGGGCTCGTCCCAGCTAATATTGTTACGCCAAGTATCCTGGAGGATCTGTTTAGCTTGTATACTTATAGGTGTCACTAAACCCAGTGGGTCAAAAAGTGACATCGCAGCCTTCAAAAGCTGTCTCTTCGTCGGGACTTTACAATCAAATGTAGAAATATTAGAAGTATTAAAACTAAGGGTGTCGTCGGCAGGACGCCATACAAGCCCCAGCACTTTTTCCTCTTTGAGTATGGTGACGTGTGCGCTCCCAGCTACCGCGGCGAGCCCCGCGATGGCAGCACGGTCGTTCGATGCCCACTTCTGCAGCTGGAAGTTTCCACGGCGATGCACTTCGTCCACTGCTCTCGACACACAGTTGGCCTCCTCCGGCGAATCGAAGCTCTGTAAAAAATCATCCATATAGTGATTGTTTATTATGGAGCTTGCGGCTTGAGGGAACTCATCTTCACACCTATGTGCATTATAATTTTTGACAAATATAGCCGTACTAGGGGAACACGTAGCGCCGAAGAGTACCGAAGTCATCCTATATTCAGTGGTTGCAGTACCAGGCTGATCACGCCAAAGGAAGCGTAAGGCATCTCTGTCACACTCCCTCATCTTTATCCTCAGGAACATATCTTTGATATCAGCACTTACTGCCACCCTCTTTTGTCTAAATCTCATGAGAACCCCTAGTAACGACTTCAATAAATCAGGACCAGTCAACAAGTAATCGTTCAGACAGACGCCATTAGTACAAGCAGCGGCGTCGTGGACTATGCGCACCTTATCAGGCTTTGCTGGATTTAATACTGGGAAATGTGGTAAGTACCAAGTTTTGTCTGTAGGCGCTGGAGTTGGTGCCAGTTCAGCGTACCCATTGTTCAACAAATAATCTACCTGTTCCTTGTATTTTTCCTGAAGTTGTGGATCCTTGTTGAGCCGCTTTTCCACACCTTCCAGTCGTCTGAGTGCTGCAGTATAATTGTTCGGGAAGGGCTTACCTTCTTTCTTCCACAGCAAACCTGTTTCATAACCACCTTGTTGTAGAGGGCGTGTCGTGTTCTGTAGAATCTGCAAGGCACGGCTCTCTGGGTCCGAGTGTGGCTTGCGCGGTTCTACCCCAAGGGCATCCATCTTAAAGTGGTCTTGGACCAGCCGCTCCAGGGAACCAGTGCGGCTTATATGATTGCAGCGGTGCCTTAAAGTTAAGGAGGGTACATAGCTATGTCGTTGGCCATGCAAAACCCAACCTAATGGTGTCAAGGAAGCCACAGGTTGACCTTTAGCGCCCTGGCGTACCTCAGTTGTCAAGAGGAGTTCCCAGTTATCCTGGCCTATAAGTATTGTTGGCTCACCGACCTCATATATAAGTTGATGAGACAGATCCCTTAGATGTTCACAACCCTGAAGCGCCTCAGCCTTTACAGACTGTGCAGTTATGTCCAGCTTGTCAATAGTCCGCGCTTCAATTTCAAAATTATTACTACTATGCTGTCCACAGATGCTAAATTTCACCCGACATGAAGTTAAGGCTTCCACACGTGCTCCACCAACTGCCTCGATATAAAAGGGAGCAGCTGGGCCCTGTGCACCTATTTTCTGGGCTATGTCTGCAGTCAGCAGGGTTACAGTGGAGCCATCATCAAGCAAACCATAAGTGTTTACAGTACCTTTTGGACCTGTTAATTTAACAGGTAATACTTTTAGGAAAGTGCTCGCTGCCCGTGGTGCCCATGTGGATGTCACCGCTGCAGGCTGCCAAGCTGCGTCGCAGGCATGCACGTCCATGGTGCCAGTGAGCGCGTCCATGCCGCCCTCGGACACACGCGCACCACCGTAGAGTGGCAGCGCGCTACAGCCAGCCGCCTGGGTGAAGGCGCAGTCTTCAGCTGTCCTCGTGCAAGCACTGCTCTCCGCTGGTCGTGTAGAAGTGCCACCCTCGGCACTCGGCGAGTGACTACGTTGTGGCTGCGGTCCGTCATCGTTGTGCAGTAGTCGGTGGTGGTAGTATTCACACCCACGCACCACACACTTAACACTCTTACACCGGTGTTGCCACTTTCTTTTAGTCAGGCACCTGAAACATAGTTTTGTTTGTCGAGCTACTTCCCATCTTTCAGACACAGGCATAGCCTTAAATTTTAAGCATGTAGTTGGTGTGTGGCCAGTTTCACTACAGGCAGCACATACATTTTTATTGTTAAAATGTGTAACTTTCATTATTCTATGGGGTCTTGGATGGATATTATTGTCTATCACCTCAGCTTTAGCGTGTCTCGCATTCAAATCAGCCTCTCTTTCCAGGAAGCGTGATAATTTAATAAGCCCCGGATCGCTATCTTTACTATTGAACTCAAAGTCATACCATCTGTTCCTTAGTACGGTGGTTAATTTGTCAGTTATAATATTTATGGCGTCTGTATTATATAAATACTCAGATTTATTTAATGCCCGTACAGTGCTGATAATATTATCTACTCGGGATGCAAAGATACACACATCTCTAGGATTATCTGTCAATTTTGGTAAACTCCGCAGTTTTTCCAATTCACTTGTCACAAGTGCGTGAGGCCGGCCAAAGCGCGCCTCCAATTTATACATTATGTCTTCCGCCTTCATGTTACAAATAAATGAACCCTTCACGGCTTCGAAGCCTAGTCCTTTCAGACTCTTCCGTAGTCGAGCAACATTCTCATACTCCGAGAAGGCAGCCTTTGACTGATCGAAAGCCGCTTTGAAATACAGCCACTCACTACTGCTACCGTTAAAGTAAGGTAAATCTGGGTACCTGTGACTCGCGGGGGGCCGGTCCCCGCGAGCTACCTTTAATATGGCTGCTGCTAGATCCATCGCTGAGTCGTCGCAACCATGCTGTCGCAGCGGCGGCGATGGCGGCCGCAACGGTTGCTGCGGCGTCGGCGGCGGCGCTGTGTAGTAATGCGCAGCCGTGGGCGGCGCTGATGGCGGTGGCCTGTCACCGCGCATCGCGTCGCCGTCGTGTGTGATGTTAGCGTACGGTGCCGTGATGGTACGCTGGATGCTTGTCGGTGTACTCGTACTGCTTTGTGATGGTATGCCTGCCAATGGAACAGTATTCTCGTACAAAGTTGCAGGTGTCGAGTCGTCTGCAGCTTCCAGTAGAGCTAGCTTTGCCGCGGCTAGCTCGAGTCTCGCGCGGGCTAGCGCAATTTTCGATTGTCTCGTCTTTGACCCTGTGTCGAAGTTCTCGTCCTCGCGCCTGTCCCCAGGTTGTGTCAGCGTCGATAGCGGGAACGCGAGTGTCGTGAGCGTAGGGGTCAATGGCCGTGTGGACTGTAATGCGTCGTTGGAACCGCCGTTGAGGTCGCTGGTGACGGTGGGAACCTCCTGTCCCTGGAGCCCCACGCCCGGGAACTGATGTGACAATAGCCCCATGCCGGGGGTCTGTTGTTCGGAGGACTCGGGCGTTACTTCTCCGTCTTGTATCGCCGCGTCGTCTTGGCTTCTTGTTTTCACCATTTTTGCACACTTTTAGGTACACACGCAACACAAATAATAAATCCGGTACGATAGGACCAACTGTGCAGCACGAAGCATGCAAGGGTCGTGGCGAAAACAGAAAACAACGATATTGAAAATAACGTGTCTATTGTCCAAACCAAAACAAACAGCATACGGCGAGCGACTGAACGAACATAATTCAAATTCACAGAGCGATTTCGCGTCTAACCCCGCCTCACCTCACCCCTAACGACTGTCATTGGCTAACGGCCACGCGTCGTTTTGCAAAAGAAATTCAAGTCCTTATTTGGTAATAAATTAGGTGTCCCAGGGGTGAGGCAAAGCATCGTCGCGGGGGGAAGGGGTATGCATCCGTAACAATTATAAATGTGAAAATGTGTTTGTTTGTTACCTTTTCACGCTTCAACGCCTTGACCATTCTTTATGAAATTTGGCATGCAGGTAGCTTGTGTCACGGGGAAGGGCATAGGCTACTTTTTATCCTGGGAAGTTAGCATAATATCTGATGCAGTTCCTGAGGGAACTGAAAAAATACTCGATTGTTGTCAATTTTTGCACAGAGATGGTTAAGTAGGAGGGATACGACATAATTTACTAATCACCCTTAAAGACAGTCATTAAAACGGTGTCCACGCGGGCAAAGCCGCTGGAAAAAGCTAGTAAAAAAATGAAACTGACCTAGGAACCTTCTCCTTTTTTGAAGTCGATTGAAAATAACGTGTTTCGTTAATTTTGTATGTGTGTACAGTTCCATCACAATCCGTATAAATTATGACTACTATAATATTATAGTTCTATGGAAGAAGCAGCCAACAACAATATCCAGTGAGATTGTATTTTTGTATTACAATATCTTTTGTGTGGATGGAAATGGATGATGTGCGATGATAAAGGGGGCGGTCAATACACTCAATATATTAAGAGAGTAAATCAGGACTACAGCAAGAACACAGCTCGTCTGATGGAAAGATAACAATTATAATATGCATATAGAGTTGTTTGGTGGTCCCGCCAGTAAATAATCTTTATTGTTTGGTTTTTTCTTTTAACTGCAGATAGTTTTCCAGAAAGCTGCGTTTTGTGAAGAAAGCAAACCGCTTTACACAGTAATAGTTGGGACGAAAATAAGTGATTAGACCCGCAGCAGAAATAGTTTTGTCCATTAGAAACATAGGTGGCGCCACTTTTCAAAAAAATCTATACACTTTACGGCTGCACTTTTATTTTAACAGTTTAGGTATTAAGCGATAGGTATTTCAAAAATATATAAAAGTACGAAAAAAATTATATATTATTATGTTTTGTTTAAATTAAACTACAATGAAAAAATTTTACTTACGAAAATTTTTATTTTTAATATTATTTGTAAAGATATTTTTAGTCTACATGGAAAATTGGCAAGTCGTTTTTAAAATAATGGACGTGAAAGTTGGCATTAGATATGACCAGATTTCAAAAAAAGTGAAGTTTTAAAAGTACCTAAATCAAATTGCTTTTGGTTATATATTATGTTTTATATCTACTATAACCCCATTAATTCCAGTTTTAAGCCCTTCACACTCCCGTCTCCCCTTTTTCTTCCCCGAAGCGTCCCTCACCGTGTTATATACAATTTTACAGAGAAACGGGTGCAGACTGCACATAGGGGCACACAGCCTTAGATTACATAAATATTGATAGCAAATGTCTATCATTACCCACAACTAACAGTTTTCGGAATGAAGCCATCGACATTGCATAAAAACGTAAAAAAAGTTTTTTATCTTCCTTTCTCCTCAGTTTGTAGGAAAATGACGGCAGTTATGTTCTGCTGCGATGATATATTCAGACACACCGACAGACAGACAGGTAGACAAAGGCTTTAAACTTATAACACCGCTCCTTTGGCGAAGGGGGTTAAAAAACGAATGTTAGAAATTCAATTGTCACTCATCATAATTCTACTGTTCCCAATCCTCATTAGTAGGTCGCTAGCGGTATATACAAACAGCTCTATAAACTTCCCCAATAAACAGAGGGATAATATTTTTGTTTCTACTGCGTTCAGTGTATTGCCAAGTGTGTGTTGTTATTGCAGCGGGCCCGCGCTAACAGCGGGGGGTCTGCGGCATGGGGAGGGGGTCGATACGACCCCCCAAAGGACAAATGTTGCACTGTAAAAATATTTTCACAATCCTCTCTGTACTATGGTCAGTCAATAATTCGTTTTTCGCACAATATCTCTCTGTTTTTGGGTGTAAGCCAAATGAATGTAAGCAGGTTATGTCAATGTTAAAAGGCCTTTCCAATATTATAAATGTTCCGTGTAGGAATTTATAAAAACAACGATATCAAGCATCATACACGGCTATGCTATGCACACGCCTGCGAACAAACTCGCAAGTTGTGTGTGAAGTCGACCAACCCGCACTGGGCCCGCGTGTTCAACTAAGGCCCGATCGCCCTAATTCAGGGTAGGCTCGAGCCCCACGGTGGGGACGTATATGAGCTGATATGATGATGATGACACGGCACATTTTTTTAAGAAGGTTGACACAACAACTAAACACTGTTTAGAGTCCCGTTCTTCAAAAGGAACAAGGAACCCTTTTAGGATCCCGTCGTTGTCCGTCTGTCTGTTTGTCTGTCCGTGTGACTGAACATATCTACCTATCTGTCAATACCTTTTTCTCAGGAACGCGTGCTGGAGGTATAAAGTTGAAATTTTATTACTATCACGTATACTAAGGTCTGTGGTCCCTTGGAAATTATTCTTCTCTTATCGTGTGGAACAACTAACCGTCCTACCCAAGGGCTAGACGGCGGATGCCTGGTGTTGTACTTAGCATCACCCGCGGTCACGTGTAGAGCATTCAGATTTACACCTGCGGAAGTGTGCAACGCGATCTTTATACACATCTGGAATCAGATGTGCAGGTTTCCTGTCGATGTTTTCCTTCACCGTAAAGCAATCGGCAAGTATATGTACGTAAGTTTTGAAAAACTCATTGGTATATTGGCCGTCCGGATTTGAACCCGGGACGTTTGGGTAGGAGGACCGAGTCGAGCCACCGACGCTTTTACTTTTTTTTAATTCTTGAAACTGTAAAAAACATGCTTCTGAGTCTGAGTAATAACAAGATACAGCCATTTACGTTAATGTACTCTTATTTCACATATTTTGATAACCGCAAGTAAATCAAAGTAAAAAAAAATTGTTCGAGTCAAGTGTCCCCCTTCCTAGCAAACCTGCTATTTCAGGACATCTGGAAAAAAATACACAGTATTCAATTCAATTCAATTCAATATATTTATTCAAAATAGGTGCAAGTTACACTCTTTCTGATAGTCATAAAATAATAATAACAATGTCATGTGAAGAACCATAAATAAACAATAATTAGTAATTAACGTCAAAATTAAATCCCCTATAAAAACCAGATTATGTCATTACTCATTAGAGCATGAAAACAATATGACAGGAAAAGTTATACATTAAAAAAATCACTGAATGCATTTAAAAAGAGTAGGCCAGTTCACACGGACAGCACCCGGTCACGATTATAACGCGAGAGTCAGCCGTCGCTCCCATCAACCATATTAGAGGGAAAGGAACGACCTGGCTCCCGATGCGCCACCATCCGCATACAACCAGTAGGAAATACACTCAATTTAAAAGGAAAACTATCACGGCTAAGTAGCTTTCATAGTTTAGGAGTAATAGTCGCCCAACTTAAGATGTTCAGTTTAATTTGTCAAAAGTACATAGATATTCCATACAAATTTTTATATTACTAACTGCAAATACAATTTTGTTTCTCAAAATATCTATTTTTTTAAAAAGACTACGGAACTCTTCCTTGCGCGTGTCCGACTCGCACTTGACCGGTTATTTTTCTGCAGCTTAAATGAACTCACTTAAAAAAATTTGGACCTCTCATACAAATCGATCAGCCGATTAGCAAAGTCTGTATGAAAAGACCAATTTTTTTACGATATCTTCAAAGATGTAGAACAACCTCCAACAACGAAAAGGGTTACCGCCTCCGTGGCGTAATAGTTAGTCCATTCGCTGCACAAAAGGAAGTCGCGGGTTCGATTTGTAAGACTTGGTTTCGTTGGTGGTAGGGCATTTTCTAAGTCCGCCTGGCTAGCTACCACCATCTTATCTAAGTGTGTTGCCGCCAAATATCAGTGTTAACAACATTGATGTGTTCCGTCTTGAAGATAAGATAGCCAGTTTTCCATTGTGTTGGGGAATCTTGGTAAGCCTGCTTCCATCTTCAGCATCATCGTCACTTACTTTCAGGTGAGATGATGCCAAGGGCTTACCAATTGTGAATAAAAAAATATCTTATTATTCAATTTTATGCCCGTCCCTAAAAAACATGCTGTATTTGACAAAACACTCTTAAAATGGTAATCAATATTAGTAGTAATCAATTGATCCTGTTACTATATGAGATCAATTCTTGTATACATAAAATAGGTTTCTCTAAAATGGTTCTAATGATTTAGATGCAATTTTGTAAATAGATAACGTTCTATATTCCAAGCCTATCTAGACAGGTGTCATTCCTGAGAAAATCCTATTGCACACAAAAAATATATTTTCTTACATGCTTACCTTACAGAACACATAGCTCGTAGACCAGATGGCCATTAGGACAGTAAAGTTTTCGAGTGACCATTGCGCACCGGAAGACGTAGAGTAGGCAGGCTTTCTACTCAGTAGGCTGACGATCTGTTAAAGGTCACAGGAAGCCGCTGGATGCGGGCAGCGCAGGATCGGTCGTTGTGTAAATTCCGGGGGGTAGGGGGGAGGTCTTTGTTTAGCAGTGAACGTCTTTGGGCTGATATGATGATGATGACATGCCTAGGAGACTCCGGACATCAAATCAAAATCAAATCAAAATCAAATCATTTATTCGCTGGAAACATGGTGGTTAAGATGAACAAATATATATATGTATAAGGTACATCATGTTTCGCCACCCAGGTTGTATAAATGAAAAAAGAATGGTTTCCTTTCTGTTTGTCGAACAATAAATTCATAGCACCTACTTGATGTAAACGATGTTGGTCAACAGTATTTACCCGAAGGATTCAAAATTCAAGATTCAAGATATTTATTCAAAATAGATGCAAATTACACTCTTTCTGATAGTCATAATATAGTGATTACATAATCGAGAAATAAACAATTATTCGTTAATAACGTCAAAATCCAATCCGCGATATAAAAAAACGGGTGAGGCTGTGTCGGGGCACACGGCCGTTGGTTTTAACGTGAATACGTCTCGTATCGGGTAATATGTAGTTTCTATATAAAATATTATTATTTATGTATGTCATAATCATAGATAATATAATATAATCGATAGATTTTGACGAGAGCTGACGATTGAAACTTGAATGAACGTCGTAGCTTCACCGAGTCGAAAGTTATACTAAATGGAAATCTCGATACGCAGCAAAATGACCTTCAAAATGGCGGGGCTGCCCCCTCCCCCGCGCGCGATGTGTTACAGTCCTTACTTAGCGTAATAAATTCTTTGATTCTTTAGCTATCAAGTGGTGTAAACGGAATTTGGATGGAGATGATAGATATGTAGCTACAACACTAAACTGTATCCCCCGATTTTGTTATCATTCGTTTTTTTGAATTGCATCCCTATGGAGGTAATTTTAAAGACGTATTCACGTCAAAAAAACAAATAATGTCATTAGAACATGAAAACAACATGACACGAGAAGTTATACATTAAAATCATTGAACGTCACGGGGGGCCAGAAGGAGGGTTATATTTTTTGAGTGTATGTTTGTATTTATGTGTGTAATATGTATGTATGTATGTAAATTCCTTTAGCACATGGATTTAGGAGTGCGAGGTGCCATTAGATTCGTCTTGATCCCGTGAGTGACGGAATACATTTAGGAGTGCGAGGTGCCATTAGATTCGTCTTGATCCCGTGAGTGACGGAATACATTTAGGAGTGCGAGGTGCCATTAGATTCGTCTTGATCCCGTGAGTGACGGAATACATTTAGGAGTGCGAGGTGCCATTAGATTCGTCTTGATCCCGTGAGTGACGGAATACATTTAGGAGTGCGAGGTGCCATTAGATTCGTCTTGATCCCGTGAGTGACGGAACACATTTAGGAGTGCGAGGTGCCATTAGATTCGTCTTGATCCCGTGAGTGACGGAATACATTTAGGAGTGCGAGGTGCCATTAGATTCGTCTTGATCCCGTGAGTGACGGAATACATTTAGAAGTGCGAGGTGCCATTAGATTCGTCTTGATCCCGTGAGTGACGGAATACATTTAGGAGTGCGAGGTGCCATTAGATTCGTCTTGATCCCGTGAGTGACGGAATACATTTAGGAGTGCGAGGTGCCATTAGATTCGTCTTGATCCCGTGAGTGACGGAATACATTTAGGAGTGCGAGGTGCCATTAGATTCGTCTTGATCCCGTGAGTGACGGAATACATTTAGGAGTGCGAGGTGCCATTAGATTCGTCTTGATCCCGTGAGTGACGGAATACATTTAGGAGTGCGAGGTGCCATTAGATTCGTCTTGATCCCGTGAGTGACGGAACACATTTAGGAGTGCGAGGTGCCATTAGATTCGTCTTGATCCCGTGAGTGACGGAACACATTTTTACCCGCTTGGGAAAAAAGGGTGTTATTTTTCACTCAGTTGGGTTTGTAATTTTTAATTAATTTCTTTTGTCATACAATTTGTGACAGAAAAAAGGTGCGCTTCACAATGACGAATAACGGCTGAAGAGACAAAGGCAGAACCTAAAATAACAATAAGTAGCACAAGGGTAAAGGGGAGATTTATGGTGTTTGCGTGTGACAGGCTGGCTGGCTCCATCGACGAACCATAACGTGCCATAACGCGTGTAGTGGGAAAATGGAAACAAATAAAAATCGGCCAAGTGCGAGTCGGACTAGCACTCCGAAGGTTCCGTAGCACCACACCTCTCCACACAACTACGTAGTATAATGACAACGATACCTATACACATTGCAAGAAAACAATATCAACGAGAGCGACAATAAGATGGACTCAACCGCAAACTTCCCATTTGCAAAGACGCACGCAATAAGTTGACTATATACTCCATTACAAATAACAAAGCCGGATTCCACTTAAGACGGTCAATGCTATCCTTGTTATTCTTACTCTTGTAATAGTTTGTTTCACTCTGCTTTCAAAATCAACAGAGACAAATGGCCGTGTACACACACCGTGACACCACACCAATAGCCATATTGGGGTTAGTTCCCAGATCGCGATTTTTTTTATTTGCCAGTTTATGGATATTTTCCAGCCTAAACATATGTTAATATATTAATGTTAACTATCAATGTTGTTTTAATGTGGCAGGCAAATTGTATGATTAGTCATTTTACATACGGTCAGGCAAATTGTATAATTCGTCCGTATGTAAACGGTCAGGCAAATTGTAAAATGTACAGCATTCAGGCCATTTGTTATGATTCGTCCGTATGTAAACGGTCAGGCAAAATGTAAAATTCTGTACGCAGATTGTAAAATGCCGAGCTACGCAAACTGTAATAATTTGTCCGTATATACACGGTTGAGCCTCCGACGCTTTTTGTATACGTACATACTTACCGATTGCTTTAACGGTAAAGGAAAAACATCGTGAGGAAACCTGCACACGCCTGCGAAGAAACTCAAAGGTTGTGTGTGAGGTCGACCAACCCGCACTGGGCCCGCGTGGTCGACTATGGCCTAATCGCCCTGATTCAGGGTAGGCTCGAGCCCCTCGGTGGGGACGTATATGACCTGTAATGATGATGATGATGATATACACGGTCAATTCTGAGTCAGGCAAATTGTCAAAATATCGTACGGCAGATTATAAATGAGCTCGCGAAGCGAATAATGTATAAACCGTATGTATAATGACGAATTATGCAATATACCTGCGACATTTATACTACATTGAGAGTCACCTGGCACATACTAGAGATGGGACTTAAAAGGAGTCCCAAGAACACTTTGATAAAGAAACCGGCCAAGTGCGAGTCGGACTAGCACATCGAGGGTTCCGTACCACCACTACTAAATAGTATAATGACAATGCTTCCTATTCACTTTACAAACAAAAGACATCAACGCGAGCTGCAAAAAAGTGCTTTTTTTTGTCATTCAGTTCGGACTCCTTGACGCGAGTACGACTTATACTTTGCCAATTTTTTTATTTCTTGTTTTATTTCATTATTAATGCTATAATCTCACTAAGTTTCACGCTTGTTTCTATTGCTGTTTTTACGATAGAGCTAAATTAAAAATGCTTCTAAAGATCTATAAAAAACACGTTTTTTTATAGATCTAGAATTTCTTAGAAGTCCTTATTTTTTAATTTATTCTTATTTTAGGTACATATTTGTTGTTATAGCGGCAACAGAAATACATATTCTGTTAAAATTTTAACTTTGTATACCTATTACCGCTGACAGACGGACAGACGGACAGACGGACAGACGGACAGACGGACTAATAACAGTAATAGGGTTCCGTTGGTCACCCGTTGGGTGTACGGAACGCTGAAAAGAAACCTGATCATAAGAAAATATTTTTTTATAATAAATTATACCTAAGTATACGGATTTACTTTATCTCATTAAAAATTCCTTTAAGAAAAAAAAAATATGAAAGGAATCCAAATAGGAATTTTATTCATTAATGTTCGGTCCGACCGATCGATCGTGCCCCAAGGACATAATTATTTTGTCGAAGAAAATTTGCGTGTTTCGCGGTGGAAGCTCTCGATAATTTTATAAAAATGTTCCCTTCTCTCTAAATTATACATTGTTTTTATCAATATCAAAAGAAAGACAAAAGGTTTTTTTGCAGGTGAAGTTTTAATGATTTAGAGGGCATGTTATATCTCATACTTAGTACAAAGCTAAAAAAGTCCACAGAATATACCTATTAACCTAACCAATTTAATAAAAAAATAAAACCAGACTTTTTTTTTTTTTTTTTGTAAAAATTTGAGTGCGTGCGTGAGTTAGACTGCATAAAAATGTAGATTCCACCCCTTAGTCGTTAATGTTCCACCTATATGAACGAAGCGTTTTGCTTCATCGTTCATCACGCGAACGGGCAAGGAGTGGAATTCCCTGCTGGCTTCTGTATTCCCCGATTCGTATAATTTAGGGATCTTCAAAACGAGAGTGAATAGGCACTATTTGAGCTTGCGTGTTACACCCTCGGCTGCATCGGCACTTTTACGGTGAAGTGCAGGCAAACGCGCTCAAATTGTTAATAAAAAAACAAACATACAGACTCGAATAACATTAACCCTCCATTTTAGGTAGTTGCGTAAAAATCCAGATTGCTTAGCGGTGATGCGAAGGAAAGTTCGAGAGGAAACCTCCACATCTGATTCATGAGAAGTTAATGAAGGTCATGTTCCAGTAATCTGTTATACACTACACGTGACCGCGGTTGGTGCAGATTAGTGCAACACCAGCAACACCAGGCAGCTGTCGTCCTTGAAAGATCACGGTCAGTTCATGAAGAAGAAATTTCAAAACAAAATTCTTTATAATAAGTATCGTTCGTTAACAACGTATAAACGTCCTCAATGTGAGGACACGAGTCTCTTTCCAAACCTGTGAAGAGTAGGCCATTCTCCATGGACGGGCGCCAAGTCCGTGTTACTGAAGGTTCTAGGGTTAGTGGCGAACTCCAGTGTCAGAGAAAATTACAAATTGTAAAGAAATTATCATCATCATCATTCATCATCATATCAGCAGAAAGACTTCCACTGCTTCCAGCGGCTTCCCGCTACCTTCACGAAACCATTCAAAAGTAATTGGTTCAACACGAATTTATTCCAGCTGCCTCCCTGCCCTCTTGGCAACGCCCATGCATAATTAGCTGGGATTTTTTTCGGAAATTTTCACACAGCAGTAAACTAAAGAAAGCAGCGAGCTAGATTGTAAAATGTCAAGTTTTACAATTTGCTGCAATATTATACAGTTTTTTTTTCATTTTTTTTATTCACAGTTGGTAAACCCTTGACAACTTCTCACCTGGTGGTAAGTGACGATGTTGCCGAAGATGGAAGCGGGCTTACCAAGATTTCCCAACGCAATGGGGAAGTGGCTATCTTATCTTCATGCCGGAACACACCAATGACATCAACATTAATATTTGGCGGCAAGACTTAGATAATATGGTGGTAGCTAGCCAGGCGGGCTTAGAAAATGCCCTACCACCAACCAAATCGAGTCTTACAAATGACCCCGCCGGGAATCGAACCCGCGACCTCCTGTGTAAAGCCAGTGGGAAAAACTTTGCCTCTGGGCTACGGAGGCGGTTAAAAAGTAACAGTATGCCAAAACAACAAAAGAAAAGTAGGTACCTATCGATTGTGCGGAAAGGTATTCTTTCTATCTTCCATCGCACAATGTCTTATTCATTATAAATGTTTTACGTCGCATAAATATTCTAACGAAACTGAGTCACAAAAACATACGAAGATGAAAGAATCCCAAACATACTAAAATCAAGATATCAAAGTGTATCAAAGGGTGCCACTCGGATATTCAAGCAACAAAAGAACGAACACATGTCGTGTTCTCACCGCGTATCATTTTGTCGCCTTTTTTAAGTACAACCCTTGAGATGATTGGTTTGACGTTTACAGTCGCGAACAAAGTTTTTAGAATTAACATTTCTAAATTCTTAATGTGTATACCCAATTTGATAACTGTTTTCAATAAATTAGGCAAAGATCAACACTTTTTCGAGTTGGGAAACTATTTTTGCATCACAAGTTTTAGAGTGAAACCATCGTGTGGGTTCACGTCACCCATGCTTGAAGTGATTTTTGGTATGGTAAAACCTAATGGGTTCACGTTACCGACATGCTTGTAGTATTTTTTTAAACCACAATATGTAAGCCTTTGACATCATAAGTCTGATGATAAGTGTCGATGATGCCGAAGCTGGAAGCGGGCTTACAAAGATTCTTCAACGCAATGGGGAACTGGCTATCCTATCTTCAAGCCGGAGCACATCTATGCTGTTAACATTGATGCTTGGCGGCAAGACTTAGATAAGATGGTGGTAGCTAGCCAGGCGGGCGTAGAAAATGTCCTTCCACCAATCAAACCAAGACATACAAAGTTAGATTCCGCCGGAAATCGAACCCGCGACCTCCTAATGTGAAGCTAATGGACTTAACCATAACGCTACGGAGGCGGTATTTAAGCTCGTTAAACAATTTTTGGTAGGGGAAATCTTTTGGTCACCGACATGCTAATTCTATGTTATGAAAAACACTGTTATTTCATAGTTTGAAGTTTTCACTTCCGTTTGCAGTTCAAATGACAAATTTGTTTTTGTTTTAATATAAAGTGCCTTAGCATCAGGTTGACAGTCCTAGTTATAGAAGGCGAGTTGGTTTTCGCCTCACACATTTTTCGTGGTGTCTCAGCATAACTGACAATCCAGCTACTCCAGAAGTCCAGTAGCAATTTCGGATCACCGACAGCTTCCTGTAACTACCTCGGGTCACCAAAATGCAAGAACCTGTACGATGCTAGCTCCAGTTCAGATAGTGCAGTTTAGCAGCTGATGTGGGCAGCTGTCTCTTGGGATTTCATATACACTCGGTCTGGTGGGATGTCCGTGGTGCTTATAGCGAGTAGGTTTTTATTAGTAAGTTATCATTTTTAGCTACTTAAGATGATACTTTACAGACTAAAGTCTCCTTAGTCTCAGGATCTTCCTGGATAGGCCATGATCATAACCAGGAAGGACGGCATAGCTTTCCTGCGGGTTTCCAAACCGGACCAGTAATTTATTATTTTTGTTTTTTATAGGTTGGCGTAGGGTGGACAGTAGCCATCCAGAATCCAGTATCTTCTGGTAATACTACACTAAGGACTGGGTAGTTCATTACTCCGGGAAAAATCTGAGTACTTATAGTAACAGTTTAAAATGTTAAAAATATGCCTAAAAATAAAAAAAAACATTATGAGTTATGGTCCTCCTTCCGTGATGATAAAAATTACCCAATACGAGTATTTTAAATGCTTTGATGTCATGTCAAAACAGCTGAATAGATTAAGTTAAAATGTTGGATCCAGTTTTTATCCAAAACGAGATATTGCCAAGGGCTTGTCAACAGTGATTAATAAAAAAAATAAGCCCTTGACGTCATGTTATTTAATAGTTACCAAAAGGCTGACCAAGATTCCTCTACACAATGGGGAATCAGCAATCTGATCTTTATGTCGGAACACATCAATGCTCTTAAAACTGATGTTTGGCAGCAGGACATGGATAAGATAGTATAATAATTATTGTATGTGATGTTACCTTACTAGACAAGCCAAACACAGTGAAAGCTTGAGCTGTGCCGTTCATTTTCATACTTTCCCGCCATAATCTATCCTTGTGGTCCTTCAAACTCTATGCAAACGAAGTCACGGGTAACGGCGAGCAAATAATAAATAAATACATAGTGTTTACTCATTATGTTCGTTTCAAGTGTTCTAACGTAAGAGTCGCGTTTCACGGGTTCCATACCACCACAACTCTCCACACTAGTGAGTAAATTTTTATATCACATAAAAATTATTGAAAATTTAAATTTTCAGTTGGAGAATTGACCGTGACGTATATTAACGTATTATAGGAGAGCATTATTTTAACTACAAAGTTAAATTTTTCCTGTAATCTGATTGATAATTGTTTATGCTTGTCCGACTCGCAAATGGCAGATTTTCATTTTAAATTTTCGCATTTCAGTTATGTTTTCGAAATAATCTCATCGTCAGTATGTATGGTGACAAAAACAAACTTATCTAAACACTTTTCCACGCAACAGTGCTAATTTAAACCCACAAGAAAAAGGCTCGTATCATTTTCATAAATCACTGTCCACCAGTTTTCGGTATGGACGACACATTCAAAATTTTTGATGCGGTCCTTTCCGTGGTCGGGATCACAATATATTCGAAGACCAGATGGAACTCCACGCCATGGCTCATTTACCAGATCTTTAGTTTCTTTCAGGGATTTTCAACCTTCGTTTTCACAACTGGATTCATCTTCGTAAGCTACTCTGATATTGTTATCTGGATCGAAGGCGCTTGTATATGGACGACTGGAGTGATTATGTTCATCTCTCTTGGAATTTGTCTTGTATTCCGAAGAAAATTTCGGGAGTTCCTGAACGAAATGGGTTTCCGAGATGGAATGTTGGAGATGCCTTTCATAGAGTACGTTCTGAAATCAGAGGGGAATGGTAAGACAGGTGAACTGAAGGAGTTGGTATTGAGGACGCAGGAGAAGTTATTGAGGTATACGAGGATACTACTTAAAACATATGTGGGGAGCGTCTTTATCTGTGCGACCTTATACATTTGCGATCCTATTTACGAAATGATTACGACTGAAGACGAATCTCTGAGATTGCTAGGTTGGTACCTAATTTTGTTTACTTCTTATCATGTGGCACAATTAACTGTGCCATCCAAGGGATAGACGGCGTGTTGCATTTAGCATCACCCGCCGTCACGTGTAGGGCATTTAGATTCACACCTACGAACGCGTGCAACGCGACCTTCATACACATCTGGAATCAGCTGTGTAGGTTTCCTTATGATGTTTTCCTTCACCTTTAAATCAATCGGTAAGTATATGTACGTATTGATACACTAGCTTTTGCCCGCGGCTTCGCCCGCGTGGACATAGCTTTTATGACTCTTTTTGAGGGTGATGGTGCGCGAGCCGCAATCAGCTCGCAAGCGTGAACATGAGTTTTCTCCAAGTACCTCAGGACCTGTATCGGGCTATTCGGATTAGCAGTCTTTGTCACTTCCCACCCCCTCAACAAATTCTATACAAAAAATCACTTTAATCCGTTGCTCCGTTGCGACGCCACCGACGTGCGCCTAGTTGTCCCTAGATCCCTCGGGAACTATCTCAGGTTATACTTGTTAGTAAATTATATCATTTTCTACCTCATATCTGTGCTAAAAATCACACCAATCCATTTTTTCGTTACGATTTTAAATTAAACGAACAAAGAGTATTGTTTTAGTTTCCTCAGGAACTGCATCGGGCTATGATAATTTCCACAGATAAAAGGTTGACTATTTCATTCCCAGTGATACAGGCTACCTGCATGCCAAATTTCATCAAGATTGGTAGAGGTGTTGAAGTGTGAATAGGTAACAAACAAACAAACACATTTTCACATTTATAATATAAAGTAAGGATTTCTAAATCTTAAATAAAATATAGAGCGTCGGTGGCAAAACGGTTAGGGCCACTACCTCCCGTCCGGAAGGCCGTGGTTCGAATCCTGCCACTTACAAATATCTATACGAATATCGATTTCATACTGGTATGTACGTTTATCCGACGCTCTTACGGTGAGAAAAACATCATGAGGAAACCTGCACACGCCTGCGAAGAAATTCGAAGCTTATGTGTGAAGTCAATCAACCCCCAATGGGCCCGCGTGATCGTCTAAGGCCAGATCGCCCTAACTCAGGGCAGGTCGAGCCCCTTGGTGGGGACGTATATAAACTGATATGATGAAATATTATCAAAAAACTAATTCAAATCATTATAGGTATCAATCTAGTAATAAAATTTCCTAACAATATTAATATGGGTCAAATCCTCGAGTCGTATCAGCTCCAAAGGAGCCCAAGACGCACATCTCGTTGCCGCGCTGGATGGCAATAGACAACCTTAGCAGCAGGTAGAACCTCACGTCACATCTCCTCTCTCAAAGGCGAAGGCCAATCTTCTTTGTGAAGGCAAAGGCCTCTGAGGGTTCAGCAGCCGGTTGTCTCACAAACCAGCGGCACAAAGCAGTAATTTGCCTCCAAGACCGAGTACTTATTATGCTCCTTTCTCACCGCAAATTGAGCAGCAGTACCGTACGGGTGAGGAGTGAGGCAGAAAAAGTGGCTTCCCAAAGCAGACACGTTCCTCTCTGCCATAGCACCTGTTTAAACCCTCCGGCCTTTTGCCATCAGATTGCCTAAAGCCCGGTCGGCGGCTGCATCAAAGATGGAATATTCCATCTGGCCGAGACCAGTGCCCTCCGAGTGAGGTCATTAAGGAATTGGTGAAGTGGTAATCTTCACAAACACGACTGCAACTCAGTGGGTGATGGCCAATTGCCTCCACCGTGGACCCGCAAATACATTGATGAGGTTCACAGATATTGATATTGCAGGCGGAGAACAACTGCCACACGCAAATAGTTCCCATATCTGTGCCTCCTGTTAAAAGATGTTAAACTCGATTTATGTGTTTTTATTTTTTTACACGATTGGAATCTGTAAAAAAATACCTCTCTGTTCGTCTATGAAACACATCGCTACGTACCATAGTTCCAGAGTTTAAAGTAGCGTATGCTGAAAAATACATAAAAGAAATCCACTCAAAAGTATGAAATAATATTTTAATGTTTTAATACAACTTTAGCGCGTTTTGGACCGATGACCTGGTGAAGGTCACGGGAAGCCGCTGGATGCGGGCAGCGCAGAACCGGTCGTCGTGGAGATCCTTGGGGGAGGCCTATGTCCAGCAGTGGACTTCCTTCGGCTGATATGATGAAGCGCGTTTTATTATCCCTGCAGTGCCATCTATTGACATTCTGCTACTATGATTATAATGTTTGGTATGTGTAGCTAATATATAGAAAAAAGTACTCTTTTGTTATTATTGTAAGTATCGATAGATAATTTCCCACGGGACCTCTTTAGTTTTCCGGGATAAAGAATACCCGACTATACAATGATGGTCAAAACACCCTATCCCAATGTAAAGGTTTCATATTGTTACGTTGAGTCATTCTAAAGATACAATTTTTTGCATTCCTGTAGGAACCCTAATTTTTTTTGGGATTCACAATGTCCCAGTTTAAGTTCGCGATAAGGGTATCAACGTGTAAAATTTGATTGTAATAGGTCAAGCCACATTTGCGTGGTGAGCCATTCTATAAATGAATACTTTTGATTTTCCCACGGGAACTCTTTAATTTTCTGGGATAAAAAGTATCCTATATGTTAACCCGGGCTATAAGGAACCACCATACAAAATTTCATCAAAATCGGCCTGGTAGTTTTTGCGTGATGCGCGAACATACAGACAGACAGACAGACAGACAGACAGACAGACAGACAGACAAAAATTCCAAAAGTTGTTGTTTTGGCCTCTGTATCATTAGTAATGTCCACCACAGTTATTATTTTCCAAAAATATTTCATGTACAGACACGGCCCCGTTACAGTTTTATTATATTATAGATTATAGATATAAGATTGGCCGTCCGGATTTGAACCCGGGCTGGGTTAGGAGGACCCAGACGTTACCGTTGAACCACCGCCGCTTAGATTAGGTGCCTAATACAATATTGTTCATTTTGTCGTTAAATATTGTGTAAATATAAATAATTGTTGCGTTACAGAATTTTGTTATTGTTACAGCATTTCCTATGTGGTTTCCGTGGAGTTTGGAAGATTTTCGTGTTTATATAGCATGTTTCATCTTTCATGCTTACGCTGGGTACCTTTGCACCATAGGTAAATTAAGTGCTTATTTCCTCACCTTCATCATCATCATATCAGTCAAAAGAAGTTCACTGCTGGACAAAGAAATCACTCAAGGATTTCCACAATGGCCGGTCCTGCGCTGCTGGCAACCAGCAGCTTTTTGAGAACTTTACTAGATCATCATGAGATAATGCCAAATGCTTACTAAATGTGAATAATAATAAAAAATATGTCCACCGAATGGGACGCCTTCCTATGCTATGTCCACCGGTGCGCGGTCGCCACTCGAGAACTTAACAACCACAAGCTGTTCTACGAGCTATGTACCCCGCTCAGTGCCACTTAGCTATGTCGGTAACCTTGGTTGGCGAACGAATCTCTTGTTTATTTAAAACACCTAACACAATGGTAACATCAGCATATACTAGGTAGTCATTATATTCAACATCCATGAACTCACACAGGATGTCCTTTTTATGGTATCTATATATGAATGTATTGAGATTTCGAAAACGGCTGTAACGATTTCGATGAAATTTGCTATAAAATGGAGGTTTTTGGTATAATCCTACTAATATTCTAAATGTGAAAGTTTGAATGTATGGATGGATGTATGTATGGATATTTGTTACTCTTTCACGCAAAAATTACTTAACGTATCTGGCTGAAATTTGGTATGTAGACAGATTAGGACCTGATTAATATATAAACTACATTTTACAATCATAGAAACTATGTTCACGTGAGCGAAGCCGCTGAAAAAAGCTAGTTTGCTATAATGCGGGGGTTTTTAGGAGGAAAAAACGATTTAGCTAGGTCTTATCTCTGGGAAAATGCGTTGTTCCGCTTTTTCACGCACAATAAGATTGGTAATTTCAATGAGCAAGATATATATATGCGATAGCCCGTTGCTTAAAAGGATTGGGCTTTCTCTACCTAAATCAAAAGTTCGAGTTCAATCGATTTTTGTGTGTTTTTTTTTATTCTTTGCCTTTTCCGAGTAAAGCTTGGTCGCCCAAATAGTATAAATTAAATAATTAAATTTAATTACTTATAAAATATTTTGAATTATTATTTATCTCTTATTTACCTCTTATTATAATCAGGTATTTTAAAGAGACCCTATACATCAATATGGAAAGTAAAATGCAATTCTGCTCATCATGTATTTTCTCCTCAGGGAAAGTTATATACACTCGAGAGCAATGAATCCGGGTCATTTAAAGAATCCTAAATATCTCGGAAACTAATAAGGCTAGCTTCATGAAATAAATTGTGTTTAATAGACACTTTAATACCCCTTAAATGAAAGTAATAAAATTTACGAGTCACTACATTTTATTTACAAAAAATTACATAAATAAAAAAAAACTGCTGATCTCGCCTTAAAACAAAAATAGGAAACATGACATTTTTGAAGAACATTACGATTTACTTGAATTTTATTACTTCGTATTGCCTCCTCGTGCTTCCATCACTGTGTTTACGCGGTTTGGCATACTGTACACCAAGTTCCTTATACGATTTTGGGGAATATTCTCCCATTCCTCTGTGAGAGCAATTTTGAGCTCACGAAGCGTGATTGGGGGAGGGCTTCTTTGTTTTACGCATCTCCCTAGCTCGTCCCAAGCATGCTCGATCGGGTTGATATCCGGGCTGCGTGCTGGCCACTCCATACGAGTAATGTTCATCTCTTAAAGGTAGTCATTCACAATCCAACCCGTATGAGGCCGGGCATTGTCATGCATAAAAATAGCATCCTCACCAAAATTGACCATAAATGGACCAACGTGTTCATTGAGGATTTCTTCCACATATCTTTCGCTAGTTAAAGAGCCGTTTTCTATGAACACCAGTTCTGTGCGACTCTCAGAAGAAATTCCGGCCCACACATGTACAGACCCACCACCGTAGGCTACTTTTTCTTCGATGCATGCTTGCTTGAATCTTTCCCCTGGTCTTCTATACACTCTGTGTCTTCCATCGTGCTTGTAGAGCATAAATTTTGATTCGTCGGAGAACATAACTTTTGAACAATCTCCAATCCTCCAATTTAAGTGGTTCTGGGCATATCTTAGTCTTGAAATACGATGCCCACGCTCCAGTTTAGGGCCGTTTGCAGGTCTAAGTGGTTTCAAGTTAGCTTCAGCAAGTCGTCGCCTTACTGTCCATGCGCTTGGGTTACTTCCTCCGAGGCGTCGAAACGATTACGAAGCATTGTGTTCACCAAGTATCGATCTTCTCGTGCTGTGGTACACTTGGTTCTGCCTGTTCCTGGTCTGCGTAGGTTAGAGTCAGTTTCCTCGTAACGTTGGAGAACTCTTTGTACTGTTGAGAGCGACACACCGACAGTCGTGGCTGTATCGCGCTGACCCCGGCCGTTTTCCAGCATTGTGAGTATTCTGGTGCATTCTTCAGGTGTAAGCGACATGATTACTGCTTGAATAATAAATATTGAACACTATCAACATGGTTTATGTAACCACTTAAATGACAGATTAGAAACAAAAGCAAAAACAAATGTAGTAATTTCGTAGTTCCATCTTCGAAAGTCTCCCTTTTTCAAATTTAATTTTTTTATGACATAACTTTACAATAACTAAGTAGTTTTAATGTCTTCATTGAAGGAGTATTAAATTGTCTATTAAACACAATTTACTTCATTAAGCTAGCCTTCTTAATTTCCGAGATTTTTAGGATTCTATTCACCTCCATAATTTTACATGTAAAGAGAAACTTAAATAATTAGGGAATATGCATGTATTTTTTAAAAAGTTTTTACTAGTTATTAAATTAACAAAAATAAATATAACACATCCAAAAGCTTATTAACCACTAAGCTGTTTTTTAAATTAAAATCACTATAATTTTCTGGCAAATTTTTGTGGCACGCTTATTCTGTGACGTCAGATTACACGAGTTCGATGTCAACAACGAAGTGCTTGGTTCACAAAGTTACTGAAAGTTAATAAATTGAGTGATTGAAACAACTTATTACCATGGGAAGCACAGAAAAACTTATTATATATTACGACTCTCACTTGGGCGGTTTTTACTTAGTTACCTCGCAGCTTTTACCGCCCGCATGTTCAGCAGACGTTAAATCTGAATTAGATGCGAAAAACATGATCATCACAAATACGTCTACTTAGAAGACTATCCGATTGTGCTTTGAAAAAAACCGTTTTCAGTCATTGTGTCAAGTCTTTCTTCACAAGGTTTTTTTTTTAATATTAAACTTAAAATTAAGACACAGTGATATGTCCGTGCACCGCCATTCATCATCGCATTGCGCTATCCATACAGAGTACAATATAACAAATTAAAATATAACATTTTTCTTGCCTCGTCACGCAGTTTAATGTAGTTTAATGTCGGTATTTATAGAACAAACGCATTCACCAGTGCACCAGCCGAGCAGCGCACGCGTTGCGCTATTGTGTGCGCGTGATCGTCAGTGTTGCGACACACGGGGCGATATTTTTGGTTGATTTAACATACTTTGAATACTTTAACACAGAAAACGAATACCTTTATATGAGAAAAACCGCGAAACAATACAAATAATAACCAGAAACCATACGAAAGCAACTTGTTGACAGAAGACGTTGAGTGTGAATTGACGTCAAGTTTTGTTCCACCAGTGGCGTTGAGTTTCGAAAATTTGCGAGGAAATATAAAAACAACACTTTTTGATGACTTTATTTCACTATTTAACTATGATAAATTTTAAAAATAATTGCATAGTTATGTTTTTGTAGCATAAAGATATTTTTTTTTGTCTATTTTGGAGTCACGCGCATGACAACGCTAAACACGTTTAAAACAATCGACCACAATTTTGCTACATTCTTTTAATAATTTCCAAAAAAATAACTAAACCGATTTTAATAATATTATATAGGACCATTATAATAAAGGCATAATCTATCAAAAGTATCAACTAAGAAAAATAAAACAAGCTCGCTCAATTGACGGATAAATTAGTGAACACACATAAAAAAAATTGTTAAAAGTTGAAAATGGAACCTCCTCGTTTTCTGAAGTCGGTTAAATACCTACTGAAGAGCACAATGTTAGAATTACAATGTTGAATAATAAATTTAACCACCTCCGTGGCGTAATGGTTAAGACCATTAGTGTCACATCAGGAGGTCGCGGGTTCGATTCCCGGTGGAGTCTAACTTAGTAAGGCTCGGTTTGGTTGGTGGAAAGTTATTTTCTAAGCCCGCCGCCCGAAGCTAGCCATAGCCACCACATTGCATTTGGGAAGCTCGGTAAGCCCGCTTGTATCTTCGGCATCATCGTTACTTACTATTAGGTGAAATGATGCCAAGGGCTTACCAATTGTAATAAAAAAAGACTATTTCGCTATTACGTGCCAAAACAATATTTTAATCTTAAATTACAACATTCAGCGTATCCAGGTCTTCAGTCAACTATAATACTCCTAGTAGGGCAGATTATACGTCAGCTGAGGATTTTGTCATTCATACTGCTGAACCTTGATGACTTAGTGATTGAGATGGTGAAGGAAAGAGACGACAGGTGGCAAAACTGCTGCACTGCTCTTCTCTCGCAGTGTATTTACCATTACACGAAAATTAAGAGGTGAGTTCTCAGTGTACATATTGAGTTTCATACAACAATCATAACAAAAAGTCGGGTGACGCTTGTTCCATTTCATACGTATGTATCTTTACTTTAAGTGGTGACGTTTCGTTCGATACGTGATAGGTCCAATCCTTCACTGTAATTATGGCAGGTGTATTTGAGACATGTCAAAGCACATTTCGGCATGTTGACGGTAAGTCTGCCAACGCGTGAATGTAAGCAAAACTCTACTCCGTCGTGATTGGAGCAGAGTTTTTTTTACCCCGTTTTCAAAGCGCTAAAACTAAATCTACATTTAATTTTCGATTTGAGTTCAGTTACAGTGCAGTTTACAAAAATATAAACTTGTTGAGATTAACAGATATGCAATCCTAACTTTAATGTAATAAATGTGAAAAAATGATGTTTTGTTTGTTACCTCTTGACGCAAACAAACGACTTTGAAGAAATTTGGCAAGCAGCCTGTGGCATGGAGAAGGACAATAGGCAGGTCTTTTTTCCCGATTTTTTCTTGAGGATAGCTGTTTGTTTATTGACCAAATCTGTCATTCACGTAGCTCGTGGCATGGAAAAGGACATAAGCTACCTTGATACCCAATTCACAGTTCCAGAGGGATCTGGAGAAAACTCTTTTCCACCAACACCGTCTGCGGCTCGCACACGACACACCCTCGAAAGCAGTCATCTAAATTCAAAACTATATCCATACGGGCGAAGACGGGGGTAAAAGCTTGTATCTTGTAAAACACAATACCTACAAGATCATGGTATCTAATTTGAACAAGCCCTCTCGTACATCTACCAGATACGCTAAACTACCAGGTTTATGATATAGCGTCCCCACTCACCGAGGCTTTGGGTAAAAAGTGAGGGCCGCTATTCCTGCCAACACCATAAGGCAAACGCAAGTTAAACAATATTTTTATATACGTTGTTATGTTTTGGATAATACCAAGTTGTTTTTTTGCAAATAAATTAGTTCTAGGAAAGTCCTATGTTACTTTTAGGCTTGCATCAGTAGAACCTTTCTCAAGTATGCCACTGCTAGCCACCACACCCACCTACTCGTATACAATGCCGGTGAGAACTTGTCCAAGAACTCTCATTAAAAAAAAATGGAATGGACAAACAAGGAGGGCAAACTTGTCCTCTCCAAATTGTTCTGGACAGTTCCACTGTATCAGCTTTCCCAGTGTGTACAAAGGTTGATCTGCGCACATAATTGGTTCTTGAACTGGATTTAGATGTGCTGTGTAGATGTTTTGTACAGTGCTCATTCCATGGCGGTCGCAGCATGTTCATGAAATAGTGGCAGCTGAGCAGTGCACCTATTTTGGGACCAAGTGGAATATTTTGTTCTTTTGTACTATGGAAAGCAGCCAAAGGTATGTAATAAGCATTTACTGAATAAGACACTTCGACATTACTAACCAGAAGACATGATATCATTTATCAGTGTCTCTGAACCTAAGGGAATAGATGGTTGTTTATTATTGAGCGTGTAATTATTAACCAATTCATAGCTATCTGGCAGAATTGGAACACTTCGATCTTCACGAATTTAAACATCCTTGTAAGTTATACTCTGAGTTCTCTCCTGTCCTGTATTCTGAGATGTTGCAAGCTGGTATACAGATAGACTTGTGCCATGGAAAGGTCCCGTAGATGTGGTGCTGCTACGATTGTGGTCTACATTGTCTATAGCAGCAACTGTGAATAGGCCTGATCTTAGATTTGCTGGACTTAAAACTCCTTCTTCTTAATGAATACGTCGATGTTATTTCCATAACTCGATGCGATGAAATGGAAATTCCAAGTTCATGTAGTTTGTCTTTTATTCCTTTTGCTGTAAACTGACTGTAAATATATGTAGCCTAATGTACAACGGTATGTTTGTTTCACTAGTATTCGAGGGACGAGTGTTTTCCTTTGCAGATGATTTAGATTTTGCATTGCACATTATTTTCTCACAGATAGTGATCACAGGTTCCGTATGGCGACGAACGTGATGAGCTTGAGACCAATCATCATCATATCAGCCGAAAAACGTCCACTGCTGGACAAAGGCCTCCTCCATGGATTTCCATGACGGCCGGTCCTACGCTGCCCGCATCCAGCGGCTTCTCACGATTTTTACCAGGTCGTTGGTCCACAGCGTGGGAGGCCTGCCTACGCTACGTTAATTATGACTAATAATTATACCAATAATTATGAGTCATAATTAGAAATAAGTAATTATTAACTTGTGGGTTCGATCCCCACCCAGGGCAAACATTTGTGTGATAAGCAGATTTGTTTGCTCTGTGTCTGGGTGTTAAATATCTATATATGTATGTATTTAAACGTATATAAGTATTTATATCAGTCTCTGGTTCCAATAACACGGGGAATCCTACTTTGGGGCCAGATGACCATGTGTGATTTGTCCCAGAATATTTATATTTATTCATTACTAAATTTATTAATTATCAAATGATAATAAGTAAACTAAATTAAATATTTTTTGGGTCCCGTAGTCAACAAGGAACCATTATAGTTTCACCATGTCTGTCTGTTCGTCTGTCTGCAGCTTAGCTCAGAGAATATCAGTATTAGAATCTTGTAATTTGGGATGGGAATACATTTTAATAACGCCGACAAAGTAGTACAATATAATCTTGTAAGAAAAATATTTAGGGGACCTCCCCAACATTGTGGTGAATTCTTATTCGTTGACGTACCCTATCGTGTGGGGTATTGTTAAATAGGTCTTTTAAAATTACTGAGGGCCTGCTAAAACCATTCAGGGATAGGTTTGCGAAATTTTGAGCTATAATAAAGTGATAATTTTTTTAGAGTTAAGTGTCCCCCCCTCCCCTACCGCAATTTCAGGACATCTGAAAAAAAAATTATGTAGTAGGAAATATTATAATCAATTTGAAAGGAAAACTATCACGGCTTACGAGTAGAATGCTTGCTTAGTTTGGGAGTCATATTTATGACCAACTTAAGATGTGCAGTTGGATGAGTAAAAGGTTTGTAGATTTTCCATACAAAATGTTCTATTACCAACTGCAAATATATATATTTTTTAAGGCTTTTAATTAACTTAAAATGTATGTTTGTTCGGGTGAAATCTTGCCAGTTAATTTTTACCGACTTCCCGGTTTCCGATTGAGCTGAAGTTTTGTATGCATATGTATATCGCGTGACAATGCAATATTAAAAGCTCGTACCTAAAAGTTTTTAGGTTTTTCGAAAATTATTTAAATATACTTTAATTTTTTTTAAAGATAAGTTAAGATGAGATTTTTATTTTGCAATTATACAAAAGACTACGGAGCCCCTTTTTCGCGAGTCTGACTCGCTCTTGGCCGGTTTTTTATTAAAAACAAATTATCCTCGTACGGCTCGGAGCGCTCCTTCAGTATTATAATTATCAAATTCAATTTCAGTTTCAGTAATCGGTTAAATGTTATATGCAGACCTTTCTACTTAACCCTTATCCTTGTCGCCACTATGTTGGTCTGTGTGAGCTCCGTCAAAATTGCCATTTCTGTAAGTATAAATAATTACATTTGCTTTTTAAAATGATAATGAATCATCAGATTTCCAATCTTATGCACAAATACCCTATCTTCTGTCAAATATGAGAGTTTTCAGTTATCCTTCATAATCATCATATCAGCCGAAAGCCGTTCACTCCTGGCCAAAGGTCTTTCCCAGGGATTTCCACACTAACCGATTCGGCGCTGCCCGCATCCAGTGTCTTCCCGCGACCTTTACCAGGTGTTAAATTTTTTTTAAATTATTTTTGTTTTTTTTTTATTTCAGGCAAAGCTGGCTCCGGACACAATAAAGTACTATGTACACGAGTTTTGCTTCATTATGATGGTGCTGTTGTTCTGTTCTCTAGGTCAACAGGTCCAAAATGAAGTAAGTTATCGTACTAATGGCTTTTTAGAAACATACTACTCTCTTATAGCAAGAGTAGCCTGATATAGTTCCTGAGGGATCCGGAGAAAACTCATGTGAACGCTCGCGAGCGGCTTGTGGCTCGCGCTCTACTCACCCTAAAGACCGTTATAAAAACTATGTCCACGCGGGCGAAGCTGCGGCCAAAGCTAGTGAAACATAAATGTGAATGGGAGCCAACTTTGATATAAAAATTGGCTTTTTAAAAAATGAAAAAAATCTTGATAGGTTTGAAGATATGGCTCTTTTCGAATTTTTTTTTGTATATCGATTATATATCACTATACAAACCAAAAATTACTTTTATGTTTCAGTGTGAAAAAATTGAGCAAAGCGTCTTAGAGAAATGGTATCTCTTCAACAGGACACACAAAAAAAACGTGCTTATCTTTAAAACGGCGCTAGACCAAAGAATGCCTATCTACATTTTTGGATCGACAACATTATCTTTGCCCACATTTACAACGGTAAGTATGATATAAATAATTATTTTTATTTGTGTGACTGTATCCTAGAGTTTTAGTACATTCATCTCTTGTAGATGTTTTTTAGGGTTCTGTAGTCAACAAGGAACCCTTTATAATTTCAACATGTCTGTCCGTCTGTCCGCGGCTTAGCTCAGAGACTATTAGTACTAGAAAGCTGTAAATTTGCATGCGTAAAGGTACATATTAATGACGCCGAAAAATGGGTAAAATAAATTCTTGAAAAAAAAGTAAATTTTGTTTCGTTAAACGAGAAAGCTTGCTCAGCGTGGCTATATAGTTTGTTTTAATTCACAATTCGTCAGCCCTTGGCATCGTCTCACCTGATGGAAACGATGGTGACGATGTTATCAATATTCACTATTCTTTGATGTTATATTCAACACTATTTCTTATTTCTTTGGTGTATTGTAGTAATATGTTTACTAATTTTAATAATAACACTCCTAAACCACAGTATATATACAGGGTGTTACAAAATTGGTGTAGGTCCCGTAAACTGGGGCTTCTACTCATCATACTGAACAACTTTTGTTCTACGACTTTGCTGAAAACGTAAAAAAAACTTTTTACTCTTCATACAAATCGATCAGCTGATCGACCGATTTTGTGCATTTTAGTATGGAGGCTCCAAATTTTTTTTTGAGAATTGACTATGGGTTCCTTGGAGAAAGTTGTTCAGTTAGACGAGTAGCCCCAGTTAACGGGAGCAACACCAATTTTGTTACACCCTGTATATGAGTACTAGCGTACGAACTACCAACCTAGGTTGAGTGCCCTCCGCACTCGCCTCCCCTGCCCGGTGAAGTTGTAAACGGCCCACAACAAGCTTGTCCTTTCGAAAAAAAAAATCGAATTACCAAATCTAAGGAAACAATGCTATTTATATTCCCAATCTTTAATTGTACGTATATAACCTCACCTTTTGAAAATACATTGAAAATTCCATTAAGATCAGCCCTACTTGCATTCATGTCTATAGATACGTCAGTTGTTTGTATATTTATATAATTTCTCGCTCGTTAGTATGAAGTGTCCGGGGTGTGCCTCAACTCCAATTTCAATTATTGGTTTTGATTTTTATATCAAAGAATGTGTAGATTTGTTTAAGGGATTTTCACGACGACTGGTCTAGTCTTTGTCCAGCAGTGGATGTCATTCGGCTAATATGATGATGATGATGATGATGATGTAGGTATATTATAAAAGTTAACTTATTAGATATGTATTTTTACATTTTGAAAGTTTAAAATAAACCTGGCTTTTTAGCTGTTGAATAGTAAAATAAAATTTAATATTAAGGTAACCAAAGGTCACTTTTATTATCAAAATTTTCTTGAGATGATATGGAATTGTTCATCACACAAACTTTTATCTGTTTTATTTGAATCCAATAATTTTAAAAAGTTGTTGAAATTACCTTATTACAGTTTGTGTCCTTGTTTTGTTTCAGTTTATTAAAAATGGGATGTCTTTCTTCACCTTGGTTATGTCAGTACTGGAAGAACAAAACTGAAATATTTCGATATGACATGAATAGGTGGTAGGTACATTATGACTAGTCATGAAGACATACACAGGTGACTGCGGGGTCTAGTAGCAATAAAGTAAAATTAGACTTGCCATAATAGGTTTTTAACGCTGTAGTTAGAGTGTGTTAATATTCTTTGGTAGGTATAAAAAAAACTATTTAGTTTCATGGTTACCCATGGTAATTTTCCAGTGAAGTACTATTGACATTTCCAGATTTAGGTGAACATCATTTAATTATTAATAAATAGCTGTTTTTTATTATTACTAATAATTTGAAAACAATTAAAGAAAATCTTCATTACTTACAAAACAATAGGAATAAAATCTTAGAACTACTATTCATTAAATCAATCAAATCCTTCTTAATTTGCTAACTAGTTGTAATTATTTAAAAACTATCTTTATACCTGAAATCGCAATCAGTTACCGAGTTAGAAACAATACATAAGTAAGGAACACGACCCCGACTACACCCTGTATAGTTGTAATTACTAATTAGGTAACTGTTCGTAACAACATTATGTACCCAAATGTGAACTCATATATTTGACACTTTATTAGATTAGATTAGATCACACGTCATAACTTTATACAATGTACATGTCAAATAATAAAATATAATTGTACCGCTATAGTTCTTTTTTTTTATACTGTGTTTGTTAAGCTATTACATAGCTTTTATCGCGGGCTTTGAGCGCGGCGACCGAATCAAGAAATTCCGTTACGAAAATAAAACCTAACACCCCACGCTCGGCCGAGTTCTAAAAAACTTACAGTGCCATCTATTAGCGATTTGCGGTACTAAAAGGACTTAGTAAATTTTACTGGAGTAACTTTCTTAGTGTTAATTTATTACATAAACATCCCGCGCCCCAAGGACTTTATGGTACTGGTAAATACTGCATAAATAAAAATTTTATAAATAATTATAATTGCGTTGATAATAAATGTTATGCAATAGCTTTACCGCGGCAGTCCCTGAGTGCCACGCGTTTTTTTCATGTTTTTTAAGTTAAGTTTTTTACGTTTTTATATTTTTATTACGTAGTGCGTACAATAAAGATTATTTATCTTATCTTATCTTACAAAGTAAGAGAGTGGAAAAAAAAATGCCACCACTAAGATCCGATCGAACCTCTGTCGATTTCCAGCCAAATTGTGGAATTAGCCTTTTTGCAAAAGGGCGCGCCGTTTCGTAAACTACTTACTGAGTAAAAAACTCTAAATAAAAAAAAACATGCAGTCGAATTGAGAACCTCCTCCTCTTTGAAGTCGCGCGCCGTTTTGTAAAGCAGCTAATTTTACAATATAGCTGCGACATATACATAAGCAGAGGGTTCTCCAGTGTGGCTACTGTGGCTGTATGGGTTTCACTGACTATAGTCTATCCCAAGCACCCAAAGACAATGTCGTCGTCAACAAAAGACGCGTGCGTTCTAGAGTCGGGGATCAGAGTAAATTATACAGGATGTTTGGTGCATCGTCAAAGTATATATATTAGTACTAACAGCATCATGTTCCAAATTGAATTGGTCGATAGAAGAGGTCATTAGCTATCCCTTCAACCCTCATAATCTTTCCTATGCCCTACGGATTTTTTAAGATCAACTTTTTGACAAGTTTTAAAGAAAATCCAAAATTCTGCATTCAAACTTGATTAAAAATAATTGAAAACGCTAAACACGTTAAAAAACCGACTTCCATCGCAACAACTTAGTACATTTTTGCATTACTTTTTTTTGGTTTTTGTTTATTTTCGAATGAAGTACTACACCAATTTTGATAAAATTTATATAGGACCACACGGAAAGCACTAGCTTTCAAATAAAAAAAGAATCATAAAGATCGGTTCACCCAGACCAAAGTTATGAGGTAACAAACATTAAAAAAAAAACATACAGACGAATTGAGAACCTCCTCCTTTTTGGAAGTCGCTTGAAAAACTATTAGGTATAGTCTCAAAGTTTAAATTTTACTTTGATATGCACTGTAGTATGGTGCTACTTAACTTAAAATTACTGGCAGTTAGCATTTTTTTTATTAACTCTCAAACTTTACGGAAGAGGTAAAGATGAACATAAAAGTAAATTTTACATGAGTAAAAAAAACTAAAAGCGATCGGGATCTTCCAACTCCGTCAAAAGATCTCTAGTCTATTCTCTTTCCAACGGTATGCCACATGCCATAAAATAATTTCACTGACTCGCAAAATTTGTGCATTGGGCAAAATCAGGCAAATATACAAAATTCAGTTTGAAAGCATTTTTTGCGTTCCAGTTTTTTTTAAATTCAGTTTTAAATGCAGAATTTTGGAATTTCTTTAAAAAATTTCTAAATATTGATTTAAAAAAAAACCGTATGACATAGGAAATATTATGAAGGCTGAAAGGATAACTACTGACCTCTTTTATCGGCCAATTTAATTTGGAACACGTTGCACCAAACACCCTGTATAATGTCAATATTGAGGAGATCGTCAGAAATAAGAAGATCAATTAAAAAATAACTTTGTTAATATAAAAAATGTACCTACCTAATCATTGAGTTTCTTTGGAACTCCAAATCACTTAATATGATTTCATCGTAACATTATTGCAGAAGCAAAAAATTGGCGAGCTCTTCGAATAAATGAATTTCAACAGTCTCTGTACGAAATTTACCTTAATATTATGAATTTTCTTATGTGTAGGTACTTGTAATCCGGCATATGCGGGTTGCAATCTAGACGAAATTCATGCAAGACACGAATTCTGCCAGGCGTAGCGTCTGAATGGATGTGAATCTAGCTAGCATTAGTCTAGTAAATCGGGCAGACATGCCTGGTGCACAGAACTTGAGACATTTGATGTGCGTTTTCGTAGACAAATCTTTTTGGTACCTACCTACATTGAAACACTTATCACTGGCAGTAAAATAATTACCCATAGCATCTGAATGGATGTGAATCTAGCTAGAATTAGTCTAGTAAATCGGGCAGACATGCCTGGTGCACAGAACTCGAGACATTTGATGTGTGTTTTCGTAGACAAATCTTTTTGGTACTTACCTAAATTGAAACACCTAGCACTGGCAGTAAAATAATTACCCAAGTTAATATAAAATTGTAAGCATTGCACTCCAACACGCTACAAGTAATACAGGACTTGGTCGTATGAATAGGTAATTTAAATAGGACACATTTTTGCGAGGATCTAATTTATACACTATTTATAAGCCCTTGACCTTGACATCATCTCACCTGATGGTACGGGTCGATAATGCCGAAGATGGAAGCGGGCTTACCAAGATTCCCCAACTCAATGAAGAACTGGATATCCTATCTTTAAGCCGGAACACATCTATCATCGTTGGTGGCAAGACTTTGAAAAGATGGTGGTAACTAGCCAGGCGGGCTTAGAAAATACCCTTACACTAACCACACCGACTCATACAAAGTGAGACGGTTATTATTGTGACGTGTATATCTGAATAGGTGTTTTAAGGCAGTAATATTACAGATAATCGATTTCTTTGACGTCAATAACTCCTAAACGATGGAAAATTCAAGGTTGAAAAAAAAATACTCTTATTGTTCATGATGTTCCTTAAATTCAAAGCTATTGGAAACACGATTGAGTAGTTTTGGCTCTATAGAAAAAAAATCTTAAATATAGGTCTACACTACATCGTTACTTTCAACTCTAGTTATGACTAATATTTTGAAGTATAAATAAAAAACATATACTATATTATTTTTAATAATAATACAAAGTTAGTAATTTTATTATTTTTTATACTTTCATTGTAGTTTTTGACTGAAACAGTGCAAAAGAGTGGTTATTTTCTATACTCTCTTTACACGTAAAGAAAAAGACAGAGATAACTGTTCCGCTTTAAACAGAAAGTTCAAGTCACGCGCAGAAACGAACATTCTCTGCGCTATTTGTTTGCTTGTTATAACTGGATTATGAGCTGAGCAGGTTGATACGTGTTAAAATAATATCGAACGTAAGCATATTCATTTTAAGTTCAAATCCATGCGGTCTTTAACGCGGCTGTTACGTTGAAACCGAACGCTCAATTCTCGATTTTTTCATGTTTTTATTACTTTTCTATACTTTCAAATAACTTTTGAAAAATGTGTTCAATTAAAGTTAAAGGTTAAGACCTAAAGAAAAGGTAAAGGTTAAGTCACCGATTTTTTCTTTCGACATTAACTATTTGTTTTGAGAAATTTTGCAGTTATTGCCAAAAACAGGGTCAACAGTATATTTTTTTTCACCAAAAGTGGTAATATTTTTAGAATTTTATTTAATCAAATCGATTTACTATTACTTTAAGTATATATTATATATTTTTTCCATGGTGATGGCTGTACACAGTCTTTCAATAATTTTTTGATTAAATTTTTAATTTGACCTATCTTAAGGCCTTAATATATATCTGTTTGTTATCTCGGCCTAAGTCAAGGAAGTTAGCATGCGTTAGTTACTATTATTAATTCAATGGCCAAGGCCTTAATGGATCAAAAATATATAATACGTATGTTCTCAGATTAGCTATCCTAGTTTTAACCTTTATTGTTTCTTACTTAAAGAACATATCAATAAAACTTATAATTTTTTCAACGAGTTACATCTATCATTTATCTCCAAAAACATCTCCTCGTGTCGCATGTATTGTGTAGTGTGCCGTCGTATCGTAATGTCCAGCTTGTCGAAACGCTGAAATGTTTATTCCTTACAAAGTTATATATGGTTGAGCACGCTAAAACACATTAAAAACCGATTTCAACAATTAAAATATTGCTATTTTTTAGAGTTTTTTTAGAGTTCCGTACCCAAAGGGTAAACACGGGAAACTATTACTAAGACTTCGCTGTCCGTCCGTCTGTCTGTCCGTCTTTATTATGGTAAAAAGTAAAAAGAGTATTTTTTCAATTCCCTCAGGAACTGCATCCGACTATGCTTATTTCACGGGATAAAAAGTTACCTTGGTCCTTCCCAGTGACACAGGCTACCTGCATGCTAAATTTCATCAAGATTTAACTAGTCGTTGAAGCGTTAAAAGGTCAAACAAATGAATCTTCTTTTAGTATAATAATGAGAGTAAAAAAGAAATCAATTCAGTTAATCCTCAATAGCATTTTGGTTTTGGAGGCACCGGCCTTGACGGGATAGGTATACATAGATATCTCTATAGATTGAGGCAGACTTAATTTTATGATCAAGATTTGATCGAATTTCTTAAGTACAGCACCTCGGGCTGTGACGGGTGGGCCACGAGATACGACGGAAGAGTTTATGAAATATTGAAATTCCGTACTTTCTTAAGGCGGTACTATTACACATTTTCGTTATTTTTGACGTCAATTACTCCTAAACGATAGAAAACCCAAGGTTGAAAAAAAACCTTTATTGTTGATGATGTTCCTTAAAGTAAAAAGCTATTGGAAACACGATTGGGTAGTTCTGGTTCGATAGAAAAAAATCCCAAAGATAGATCTACACCGTTACTTTCAGCTCTAGTTATGACTAATATGTTGAAGTGTGAATTTAAAAAAAATATACAGCAATATTGTTATGATTATAAAAAATGAGTAATGTTATTATTTTTTATCAAAAGATTGAGACGAAAAACCATTGAAAAAGTGAAAACGTGTGGTTTACTATTTACACGTAAAGAAAAAGACAGAGACAGCTGTTCCAATCAATACCTCGCCTTAATATTATTATTTTGACAATGTGTTTTAAATTTTTTAAATTTATAAAAATCAATTGCTATGCGTTAGTCTAGAAAAAATTCGAAAACTACTAAATGGATTACGATGAAACTTAAAAGAGTTGTTGTACGCTCGCTCGGGAAGATTTATTATAAATAACGTAAACCTTTAAAACTTTTAGGTTCAAGCTTTAATAAAAAAAAAGAATTGAAATTATTTCATATTCCTTATATCAAACTATTTCATTTGATACCCATATCATGAGGGTGCAAAAAAAAACTGATCCGCCATCTTTAGGAGTCCGCCATGTTAGATTTAGAATGACGTCACTTAGCTAACCATGCATTGTCCTCTGAATTTAACGTGCATGCAAAATTTCAGCTCAAAAGGAAGCCGGAAAGTGGTTCTAATTTAGCTTCCAAGATCTGTTCAAAATTAACAGACAGACAGACTAACTAACTAACACGGCAAAAATAAAGCTTGTAAAAAAAAAAACGGTACACCCCCCATATCCACGGTGGCAAAGCTGCTCAGCTAGTTAATTATATACAATAAAATACAATATAATATTCTTTATTGCATTCTTAAACAGCTCTAGAACAACAAGGCACCGGGTGATGATGGAATTACGGCTGAACTTCTGAAAGCAGGTGGATCACCGGTACTAAAAGCTCTTCAGAAGTTATTTAATTCCGTTATACTCGAGGGACAAACGCCTAAGGCATGGCACAGAAATGTGGTCGTGCTTTTCTTCAAAAAGGGTGAAAACACCCTGCTGAAGAACTACAGACCCATCTCACTTCTGAGCCATGTCTACAAGCTGTTTTCGAAATTCATTACAAATCGTCTCGCACGCAGGTTTGACGACTTCCAGCCTCCCGAACAAGCCGGTTTCCGAAAAGGCTTTAGTACCATAGACCACATACATACGCTACGGCAGATTATACAGAAGACCGAATAGTACAATCAGCCACTATGCTTGGCGTTTCTGGACTATGAGAAGGCCTTTGATTCAGTCAAAACCTGGGCTGTGCTACAGTCTCTCCAGCGGTGCCAAATTGACCATCGATACATCGAGGTGTTGAAGTGTCTGTATGAAAACGCAACCATGTCGGTTCGCCTCCAGGACCAGAACTCGAAACCTATCCAGTTGCAGCGAGGGGAGAGACAGGAAGACATTATATCTCCGAAACTGTTTACCGCCGCCCTGGAAGATGTTTTTAAGCTTCTGGACTGGGGTGGACTCGGCATCAATATCAACGGCGAGTAAATAACCCACCTCCGATTCGCTGACGATATCGTGGTTGGACTCGGTGTCGACTCGATATCGGTGAAAGACCTAAGCACAATGCTCGATTGCCTCAGTAAAGTCTCTCAACAAGTGGGTCTTAAAATGAACATGGACAAGACGAAAATAATGTTAAATGTCCGTGTCGGACCCACCCCTCTAAAGGTTGGAGACTCTACACTGGAAGTTGTGGACGAATATGTGTACCTGGGACAAACAGTCCAGCTAGGCAGGTCCAACTTCCAGAAAGAGATCAATCGTCGAATCCAACTCGGCTGGGCAGCGTTCGGGAAGCTTCGCAATATCTTTACGTCCCAGATACCGCAGTGTCTTAAGACCAAGGTCTTCGACCAATGTGTGTTGCCAGTGATGACGTACGGAACTGAGACATGGTCGCTTACTATGGGCCTCATAAGAAGGCTCAAGGTCACCCAAAGGGCAATGGAGCGTGCTATGCTCGGAGTTTCTCTGCGTGATCGAATCAGAAACGAGGAGATCCGTAAGAGAACCAAAGTAACCGACATAGCTTTTAGAATTTCTAAACTTAAGTGGCAGTGGGCGGGGCACATTGCTCGTAGAACAGATGGCCGTTGGGGCAGTAAAGTTCTCGAGTGGCGACCACGCACCGGAAAGCGTAGTGTAGGCAGGCCAACCGGTCGTCGTGGAGATCCTTGGAGGAGGCCTATGTCCAGCAGTGGACTTCCTTCGGCTGATATGATGATGATGACCCGACTAAAAAAATCCTACAAACAATTGTTTATTGTAAACACTATAGCACAAGTAATTCGTTTATTCTGTCCTAACTTGTCTAAGGTCATTCCCTACAAGTTCATGTTTTGTTTATATACCTTTAAAAAGTTTCATTAGAATTGGCTTATTATTTTTCAAGAAATTTGGAATCTTCCTAACAGTCAGTTTCCTGGCCCATCCGCTATCTTCATTTTAAAGAAGAAGCTGACAACGGCTTGATAAATTACATTACAGTATGACAACCTGAGAGGGCAGACGCGGGGCGAGACGGGTCGGGGAGGGTAGATCGACTTCGCGCCTTAAAGGGAAAGCTTGCTGTTGGTTTCCAATGTTTACCTTTTTATCCTGGTCCTGTGGGAAGAGCGAACAATCAGAAATCTTCGATCGATCATCCATAAAAATGGTGGGAGGGTTACAGATGAGGTAAGTGTGCTAGGTTATCCTAAAGTTGTTTGTGCCGAATCATACTGACCTACTTATCTTCCTTTAGCTGAACAGAATTTTTACGATTTTATTATTCTCCATAGATTTAGTAAATTTAATCTTCCATAAAATCATACTGACCTACTTATCTTCCTTTAGTTGAACAGAGTTTTTACCATTTTATTATTCTCCATAGATTTAGTAAATTTAATTTTCCATATGCCAATGTACCAATGAGTTTTTCAAAAACTTACATACATACTTACCGATTGCTTTAACGGTGAAGGAAAACATCGTGAGGAAACCTGCACAGGGCCTGCGAAGAAACTCGAAGGTCGTGTGTGAAGTCGACCAACCCGCACTGGGTCCGCGTGGTCGACTAAGGCCTAATCGCCCTGATTCAGGGTAGGCTCGAGCCCCTCGGTGGGGACGTATATGAGCTGATATAATAATAATAAATAAAATTTTCCATAAAATCATACTGACCTACTTATCTTCCTTTAGTTGAACAGAATTTTTACGATTTTATTATTCTCCATAGATTTAGTAAATTTAATCTTCCATAAAATCACACTGACCTACTTATCTTCCTTTAGTTGAACAGAATTTTTACCATTTTATTATTCTCCATAGATTTAGTAAATTTAATCTTCCATAAAATCATACTGACCTACTTATCTTCGTTTAGTTGAAAAGAATTTTTACGATTTTATTATTCACCATAGATTTAGTAAATTTAACCCTAAGGTTTACCAGAATTGTTACATAATTGCGAAAAAAACATACCTATCTAATTCTTAATATTCAGGGACAAATTATACCCGCTGGCCCCCAAACTGGGATTGCCTGTACTATGGGAATATGTATGTCGTGAAGATATCAAAGGATTGTCCATTTTATGAAATGGTTGACTAGATCATGAACTAATTGTATTTTATGATATGGACAATACCTGCTGCCCACATCGAGATAGCATATGGTCTGCCCAGATCAATGAATGAATGAGCGTTTGACGATATAAACGGCTAAACTGGCCAGATCATGAAATGAACACTACCTGCTGCCCACATCGAGATAGCATATGGTCTGCCCAGATCAATGAATGAATCAGCTTTTGACGATAATAATGGCTAAACTAGCCAGATCATTAAATGCCCGGGTGGATCTGAGTTAAGCGAACGAAGCGAGCGACAATAGGTACGTTAAGATTGATAAGATGATGATACTGTCAAAAAGCCTCTCGAAAAGCCCTAAGTGGCAGAATATACTTATTGTCATCGTCATCATCATATTAGCCGAAAAACGTCCACTGCTGGACAAATGCCTCCCCGAAGGATTTCCACGATGACCGGTCCTGCGCTTCCCGAATCCAGCGGCTTCCTGCGATCTTCATCAGGTCGTCGGTCAACCGCGTGGGAGGCCTACCTACACTACGTTCGCCACTGGAGAACTTTACTGCCCCAACGGCCATCTGTTCTACGATATTTGTGCCCTGTCCACTGCCACTTCAGTTTAGCGATTCTGTGAGCAATGTCGGTTACATCGGTTCTCCTGCGGATCACCTTATTTCTGATTCGATCGCGTAGGGAAATTCCAAGCACAGCTCGCCCCATTGCCCTTTGGGTGATAGGAAGCGACCATGTCTTACTTTCGTATGTCATCACTGGAAACACACACTGGTCAAGGACCGTATTTGGGACGTGAAGATATTGCGAAGCTTCCCGAAGCTTCCCAGCCGAGTTGGATTCGTCGATTGCACACGCCTGCGAAGAAACTCGCAGGTTGTGTGTGAAGTCGACCAAACCCGCACTGGGCCCGGGTTGTCGACTAAGGTCCGATCGCCCTAATTCAGGGTGAACTGGCCTACTCTTGCCAAAGACAATAACGACAAATTCAATAATTTTCATGTATTACTTCACGTGTCATATTGTTTTCATGTCCAAATGACATTATTTGTCCAATATAAATGGTATTATTGCAATATTAACTGATGATAGTTTGTTTTCAATTCACAGTCTGACATTATGTAATGTAATTACCATCGGAAAGCGTGTAACCCAATTTTGAATATGAGCATTTTGAAATCTTGAAATTATTGAAATTGTCTTGCATTTCATGATCTGGCAAAACGAGGATAGACATATCATCAAACCTTGACCATATCCTGGACACTTCATACAATGGGCCAGAAATTACATTTCAAAAAAGGAATGACGGAACAAACGAAATGGCGGCGAAATCTTATACGTTCGACAACCAAACTGTAACCAATCTGTATCAATCTGGGTGACGAGGGGGTGAGGTCGCAATCTAGACAGCGGCAGGGAGTGTCCATATATATACTTTGGTTAGGGCATTCTCCACACACGGGGCCAAGTCCGGACTGGTGGAGGTAGTAGGGCTACTGGCAAATCCTACTATCAGAAGTTATTCAAGCCGTCTTCATCGCATCTGACACGGCTTAACGACTGTTATCTAGTGATACCAACCGGCACCAGCGGCTTAAAGACAGAAACGTTCTAGAAACTTCGGCCAAGTGCGAGTTGAAATCGCGCTAAGTAGGGCTCCGAAGTCGTTTCAAAAAATAAATGTTTATTTTAAAGATCCTAAAGATGATTGGACTGTCCCATCCAGAAATCCTGGGTGGAACGATCCATTGGGTTATTTAAATAAATCAATTGTGTTCTTATGTGCTTTACTAACCTAACTATGGATTTTAATCTGTTACTAAAAAATTATTTATTTGTTTATTTTAAAAAACAAAATATTTTTTAAAATTGGTAGTATAACATTTTGTATGGAAAATCTATGAACTTTTACAAATTCAATTCCTACTAATGTCCTACTATTTGCAGTATTTTCAATTCCAAAATTTGATACCATCAGACCATTGGTTTAGATGCTAGGAAAAGCGTGACAGACGGACCGACGAAAGTGGACCGACACACGGACATTTTTTTTAACTCCACAATTGGTTAGCACTCAGCATTTTCGGCAAAAATATTTTTTTTCTTTGTACTGTTGCCCACGGCTTCGCCCGCCAAATCACAAAATACTTTCTTAGCGAACACCTAACGTTAAAATTGGTATCTGTATGTCTGTATTCATGGTTTCCTTTCCTATATACAGAAAAAGATATATACACTTTAGGTGAAATTAAAGAAAACCTTTTTTTCTCTATGACAATATTGCATTTATAAGGACGGGCTGGTTTCCGCAACCGAGCGTCTGATGCGCCCATTTTGCGTGGTTAGCCGGCATCACTGCCAGCCCAGCTCCTCCAGGAACCCCAGTAGCCCCCGCAGGTTGCCGATGATTTCCGGGAGTATCCTCAGGTCTCCGAGATGCTCGCTCCTGTACGCTGCCACCTCGCTGCAGTCCAGGAGGATGTGAACAGCTGTCTCCTCGGCCACCATGCACGCGCGGCACAGCGGGCTGTCTGTAATCCCCAGGGCAAAATATGTTTGTTAAAGTAACCGTGACCGGTAATTGTTGCTGTTACCTTGCGGAGCTGGAGTCTCCTTAGTTTCAGGAGCTTCCTGGTCAGGCTAGGGTTAGGCAACGGTAGCGCCTGTCTGGCCTGGCGACAGACTTCCAGCCCTGTCCAATATCGATTGTGTTCTGACCTTGTACGCAGCCGCAGAGTGGATCTGAAGCAGTCAGAGGGGAGGGGTAAGATGGGTTCCGGTCCTGGTTCTGACCCTCTCCTGGCCAGATCGTCAGCTGCTCCGATGACTATAATAATTTCTCGTGTTGCCTCGCTGCGTGCGGTCACTTGGAACGAAAGTAAAATACTAAGTTCTCTTTGAATGTATCCTATTATTATCAACACCTTGCGAAAAACATGCAAAAATAATCCTTGGACTCGTAATATTGAGTTTATTAACAGGTATTTTAGACGCTTTGCTACCATCATATCAGCAATGGCATTCGATATAGGGTTTGAACAACAGATATTGAGCAAGTAATGTTTTAAACAACTTTCCTAAAATCGAAACTTTTTGTGAAAGTTTCGCTGTTGCAAAATATCAATTTTTTTATTTAAAGTCAGTAATACACTCTTTCTGATGGTCATAAAATTTACACGAGACAAATGGCACGAGAAGTAATAAGTACATTAAATTATTGAATTTGTTATCAATGCCTTCGACAAGAGTAGGCCAGTACACACGGACAGCACCCGGTCACGAGTATAACGCGAGAGTCAGCCATCGCTCCCTTCGAGCCCACCCCGGACACTGCATGCAACGGTCGTGAAATGACATTTCTAAAAACAAATGACGGAGCAAACAAGATCACGGCGAAATCCTTTAAGTTCGAGAACCAAACTATAACCAATCTGTATAAATCTGGGTGACGAGGGGGTGAGGTCACTATCTAGAGAGCGGCAGGGAGTGTCCATACCGTACGTTAGTACTAATATAATAATTACATATAGGGTGACTTTTAGTAATAACAACTGACTGTTAGTTCTTGATAGAAAAGGATATGAATGTACCCGCGATTGCAAAAAACTTTGCCAAATAAAAATATGAAAAAATATTTGGTCCTTTATACATTTTTGCCGCTGTATCGAGGGCCAAAAATTTTTTTTCTGATTTAACATACAGTTTCTTTGGAAAAATTGAATTTAATCACGATTAGGTACATGCATACCTATCTATTGTTATCAAGAACTAATTAAAGATCACCCTGTATAATTTGCCTCGACCGTATAAGAGGGCTAGGAACAACTTGGCGCTCGCGATGCGCAACCATCCGCACGAACATTTGGCCAACTAAGTATGGGAAGTCCATTCTTTTCCAGATTTCAGTAAAGATGTAGATCAAAAGCTATTTTCATCTTGCAGAAAAGAGCTATCCGCGCAATCTATCAGATGCGATCACGTGAGTCGTTAAAAAATAAGTTCAAAGAAACCAATATTTTAACTTTTGCTAGTCAATTTATATCATCATTACAGCTCATATACGTCCCCACCGAGGGGCTCGAGCCTACCCTGAATCAGGGCGATTAGGCCTTAGTCGACCACGCGGGCTCAGTGCGGGTTCGTCGACTTCACACACAACCTTCGAGTTTCTTCGCAGGCGTGTGCAGGTTTCCTCACGAAGTTTTCCTTCACCGTTAAAGCAATCGGTAAGTATGTACGTAAGTTTTTGAAAAACTCATTGGTACATTGGCCGTCCAGATTTGAACCCGGTACCTCTGGTTAGATGGACCGAGTCGTTACCGGTTGAGCCACCGACGCTTTTACCGACAATTTATATATGAAAACATTATGTACTTCGTAAAAATTTACATTTATTTCATAAAAACAGTGACAGGCATAATTTGAATTTAAGAAATGTAAATAAAATTGATATAGCCTTTTCGAGACTAAGTAAGGTTAAAAAGTCATTTGTGGGGCAGTGACGGCAGTGTATAAGATTCTACAATAAAATTCCAGAAAATGTAACTAGTTTGTCAGAGAACAAATTCAAGACTCATGTCAAAAAATGCTTGTGCTCTAGAAGATTTTATAAAATAATAGAAGTAAATGACAAAGATATATATGTTGATTCTATAACAAGTACCATTACCTGAGACTGTAATCTGAATCATGACATTATGTAATAGACAATAAGTATTTTTTTGACTATTTAAAAGTATGTGTGCTTACCTATTTAAAAAAATATATTTTGTTTTTATTTGATTAAGTTTGTTAAGTTTTATGCGTAGGTAGAAGCTCACCTAAAATGTGTTCTGTTTTACCGAACACCCTGTATTATATTTTAAGACAGAACCCTCAGTAATCATGCAAACTCCAACTAGCGGCCGCTTTTTTCTTTTTTGTAGGCTCTAGCGCAATATGGCCGTGAAGTGGGTGCTCCAACCGCCTTTTTACGGCGCTCGAGTCCCGCTCGAGCCCCGCCCGAGTCTCGTCGGGAACTAAACAACTAAGACCTCTACACTCCCCACTCCCCACTCACCAACTTATGAATGAGCCTGTCTTTTGCCCTTTTTTGCTCAGGAGTATATACGTGGGTGTGAGGCAGATGAGGTATGATCGAATGACCAATAGCGGCATGTTACAGTTTTACAAACAAGAAAGTAAAGTTATTCAAATCATTAGAATCTAAATATATTAGAATAAAAAAAACCCTGACAATAATCATCTAAGAAGTAAAAAATAAAATGTATTGGCCCTTCAACTTTAACACAAGTTTTTTTATCCACAATTGTTGAGCTCTTGACATCATCTCACCTGATAGTAAATGAAGATGATGTTGAATATGGAAGCGAGCTTACCAAGATTCCCCAACACAATTTAACAACTTTCCCAAAGAAACCCCTAGTACATTCGCAGAAAAAGAATTTGCGGCCTCCACACAAAAATGATAAATTTGGTCGATCAGCTGATTGATTTGTATGAAGATTTTTGTGATTTCAGTTTAATGAATATAAGTACCGGTTAACGGGACCAACAATTTTTTTTTACAGGATACGAGTATGTGGGTGTGAGGCAGATGAAGAATGAATGAATGACCTTTAGCGGCATGTTGCAGTTTTACCAATAAGACAGTTAATCGAATATATGGAATTTAAAAATGTTCAATATTTTCCTTGCAAAAGAACTAGGGAATCCTTTTCACTTGAGATATCATATTTCATCATCGTCACGAGTAAGCGAATTTTGCTGCAGCTGCAACGATCATCATCCATGCGACTACCCAAAAACTGACACGGGGAACTCCCGAATAACATCCCCATTGCTTAGCTACGTAAAACCTGCACACGCCAGCGAAGAAACTACAAGGTTATGTGTTAAGTCGCCCAACCCGCACTGGGCGCGTGGTCGACTAAGGCCCGATCGTCCTAATTCAGGGTAGGCTCGAGGCCCTCAGTGGGTACGTATATGAGCTGACATGAATGAACGAATCATAAATTTCATTATCATTTTTTTTATAAAGTGAAAATTAATTAATTAGATAATTTGCCTGCCTATTCACGTGGCCAAATTACATTAGTAGCCCTATAAGTTTGGAATAGATAGAAGTTATAAGTAAGGGTATAAATACACTCATCTCAGTGTCATTTAGCCGAGCCGGCATATTCTGTAGGAAAATGCCTACTATATTGACATAGAGTCAACAACAAGCAGACCCGACAACGGTTATTAAAGCAGAGTCTCGCTAAACGCCGCACAATCGTACGAGCGCGACGCACGACGCAAGGCGGGCGCTTACCGCTAAAACCACAAGAAACCTGCATTTTGATGATCTGTTACAAGAAATACAATGAATAAATGAGCGTTATTAAATGAATCAATACAATAAATATCATCATATCAGCCGAAGGACGTCCACTGCTGGACATAGGGCCTCCTCCAAGGATTTCCACGACGATCGGTTCTGCGCTGCCCGCATCCAGCGGCTTCCCGCGACCTTCACCAGGTCATCGTTCCACCGAGTGGGAGGCCTACCTACGCTATTCCGGTGCGCGGTCGCCACTCGAGAACATTTACTGCCCCAACGGCCATATGTTCTACTAGATATGTGCCCCGCCCACTGCCACTTAAGTTTAGCAATACTGAAAGTTATGTCGGTTATGTTGGTTTTTCTCATTTATGATTCGATCACGCAGAGAATCTCCGAGCATTTCCTTTTACTATGATAGCACGCTCCATTGCCGTTTGGGTGACCTTGAGCCTTCTTACGAGGCTCATAGTAGGCGACCATTTCTCAGTTTCGTATGTCATCACTGGCAACACACACTGATCGAAGACCTTAGTCTTAAGACACTGCGGTATCTGGGAAGCTTCCCGAATGCTGCCCAGCCGAGTTGGATACGACGATTGATCTTTTTTTTTATTCACAATTGGTAAACCCTTGACAACATCTCACCTGGTGGTAAGTGACGATGTTGCCGAAGATGGAAGCGGGCTTACCAAGATTATCGAAGTTAGACCTACCTAACTGGACCGTTTGTCCCAGGTACACATATTCGGCAACATCATCAATAAATTTAAGATGCATAAAATTCCATAGCATGGAAGGTTAATATCTACCCAAATTACGGAAAGAAAATGGTGAAATATTTTGAAGGGATTGTTTTTCTAGTCATGAATCTGTCAAAAAATTCCCTTGACGTTTAAATACTCGTAGGTAGGAAGTTGAATAGTAAGCTGATCGTTTATTATGGAAAGCTAAAATTTCTGTTACACGCTGTTTAGCTTAACCTCTTTAAAAAACCGGCTAAGTTTTTATTTTTTTATAGACAGTTATTTTTTATAGTAAGCCCTTGGCATCATCTCACCTGATGGTAAGTGACGATGATGCCGAAGATGGAAGCGGGCTTACCAAGATTCCCCAACGCAATGGAGAACTAGCGATCTTATCTTCATTCCGGAACACTTTAATGCTTTTAACACTGATGTTTAGCGGCAAGAGTTAGATAAGATGGTGGTAGCTAGCCAGGCGGGCTTAGTAAATGCCCCACCCCCAACCAAACCAAGTCTTGCAAGTTGACCCCATCGGGAATCGAACCAGCGACCTCCTGGTGTGAAGCGAATGGACTAACCATTACGCCACGGAGGCGGTCAAAAGTAGAGTTCCGTAATCTTTTCTATGCAAGATGAAGCAATGCTTCGTGCTTATAGGTGGAATGGAATCGCCCTCCAAGCCTGGTAGTCCGATGATGAAATAGAGAAGGGGGTATAAGGTCGTGAAGCTCCAGGTATATAAGAGTCTCCATTTTTCGGTGAAAAACCGTTAACCAAACTTTTCCTCCGGTCGTTCTCACAGCCACGTTTCATAACATAAGACAGATACACGGACATGGCGAAACTATAAGGGTTCCTTGTTTACTAGGAAACCCTTATATTTACTTACATTTCCAGCAATTTTGCAAAGATTCAATTCACTCATGTCCTATCTAGTTCGATGACATCGTCTGGACTAACTCGTCTTATCTCTGAACTCCCGAGCTAACTTTGTAAAGCCAATAATGAGAAGTTTTTACGAGAATTTGTTTAATTAGCAATGTGGAAAGAGAAGAAAAAGAATTCTGCTATCGCAACTGGTTGTGTAGGGTAAAACCTGGACAGATGCCCCAGGGGTATAGTTGCCCCGATTGGAATTGCTCTAGTTTCGCGGATGAATCGCATGCTATTTTATTAATCTATCTAAAGACTTTCCAACTAGCACTAAGTTGACCATGTCTCATGTCGCTGTGTGATTGCAGGAAAAGGCAAAATGAGATCAAAGTTTTTCCGCTATAGATGTCCTGTTTCTCGGCGGCACATCTATCCTAAACGTAGTTCACATGGATAATGCAAGTATCCCCTGTGTGGGATGTATGTCCCATAATATAGAGGTTCGGAAAAATCGCTGATACTCTGGGAATATTAAATATAATGTTTTTTACTTTTCATAAATTTGTAGGCAAAAAGTTAAAGTACCGACCGGTTTTACAAATAAAGTGTTTTGCTTTTTGTACTGGCAGATAGAGTGATTTCAAAAAGTGTGGCAACTATCCGGCTTTTACCCTATAACGAAATGTTCATCATGCGAATGGCCTAGAAGTGGAATTACCTGCCGGCGCGGCGTATGTGTTTCCCGATTCGTATAATTTAGAAATCTCAAGACGAGAGTGAATAATCACTATTTGGCCTTGTATGTGCTTGCACTAATCATCCAGTAAGGTGCAGCCAATCGTACTCCCTAATAACAATAAATAAAAGCTTAACGCATTAAAAACCGTCTTCCATCGGACAACTTAGTACAATTTTGCATCATTACTTTTGGTTTTTACTACTTTGCTATAAAAAGTACTACACCGATTTTGATTAAATTTATTTTTAACCAATTCGGGAGCATAATTTATTGAATAAAAAAAAGAATAATGAAAATCGATTTGTAGTCTGCGAATATATCGCGTAACACACACACCAAAAAAACATAGAATAGAATTGAGAACTTCCTCCTTATTGGAAGTCGGTTAAGCCTTCATCCTTTTTCACCGCACGAGTTTTACTTCATATAGGTACAAAAGCTGAGTTCGTGTAAAACAATGTGAGGTCTCACTGTCTCTCTGCATATTATACGATCCCCAACACAACTTAATATCGCAATATTTGCATTCTCCTACAGCTGAGCTCCGCAACTTGTGTTGATATATGTACAGATTCTCTCACTCATGGAGATTACTCTTGCATTATTAATTGAAGGAATTTCTACACTTTTGTGATACAGATACAGGCTGATTTTTAGGGTTCCGAAATCAATAAGGAACCCTTATAGTTTCGCCATGTCTGTCTGTCCGTCTGTCCAGGGCTTAGCTCAGAGACTATTAAGGCGGTAATATTACAGATTTTCGTTATTTTTGACGTCAATTACTAATATACGATAGAAAACCAAAGGTTGAAAAAAAAACTATTATTGTGGATGATGTTCCTTAAAGACAAAAGCTATTAGAAACACGATTGAGCAGTTTTGGCTCGATAGAAAAAAATCCCAAAGATAGATCTACATCGTTACTTTCAATTTTATTTATGTATGACAAATATTTTGAAGAACAAATTTTAAAAAATATTCAAAAATATTTGTTATGATAATACAAAGTAGTGATGTTATTATTTTTTATACTTTCATTGTAGTTTTTGATTGAAACGAAAAAACATTGAAAAAGTGAAAAAGTACACGTAAAGAAAAAGACAGAGACAACTGTTCCAATCAATACCTCGCTTTAATGCTAGAAAGCTGTTATTTGGAATGGTTATACATAATAATCACGCCGACAAAGTTGTACAATAAAATCTTGATTTTTTTATGGTATACCTCCCCTAAATTTAAAGAGGGGCTGATTTTTTTTGATAACGTACCCTATCGTGTGGGCTATCATTAAATAGGTCTTTCAAAACAACTGAGGGTTCGGTTTAAGAAATATTAAAAATGCTATTTTAGGACATCTGACAAAAAAAACAAATAGTAAGACATATAATCAATTAAAAAAAACTATTACGGCTAAGTAGGCTCTCTTAGTTTAGGGGTAATAGTTGACCAACTTAAGCTGTGCAGTTGGTTTTTTTTTAATTCACAATTGGTAAGCCCTTGACAACATCTCACCTGGTGGTAAGTGACGATGTTGCCGAAGATGGAAGCGGGCTTACCAAGATTCCCCAACGCAATGGGGAACTGGCTATCTTATATTCATGCCGGAACACACCAATGATATCAACATTGATATTTGTCGGCAAGACTTAGATAAGATTGTGGTAGCTAGCCAGGCGGGCTTAGAAAATGCCCTACCACCAACCAAACCGAGTCTTACAATTGACCCCGCCGGGAATCGAACCCGCGACCTCCTGTGTAAAGCCAGTGAACTTTGCCTCTGAGCTAAGGAGGCGGTTTGTCAAAAGTTCATAGATTTTCCATACAAAATCTTTTATTACTAACTGTAAATATAATTTTGTTTTTGTTTAAATTAAGAAAAATCCCTTGTTACACGATAATACATACACGAAAATCATAGTAATCATTTAGTAAACCACATAAAAAAACAATAAAAGTTGTAGTGTTTATTTACCCGGGCGACTTCGCGCGCCAAAAAATGCAACCATCCTTCTCTGTGGTTACGGGCGACTACTAGGTTCAACCCTACTGGCAAAGGAATCATTCATCGGTGACGAGGAACTTGTATCAAACAGGCTCCAAAGCCTTGAGCATCGCCGCAAAGTCACCTGTCTCTCGGTGTTCTACAGGATTCATTTCGGAGAGTGTGCCCTGGAGCTTCACAACCTCATTCCCCCTTCTCCATTTCATCATCGGACGACCAGGCGCGGAGGTCGTTTTCACCCCTTTGTCATCAATGTTCCACCTTTACGCACGAAGCGTTTTGCGTCTTCGTTCATCATGCGAAGGGCCAAGGAGTGGAATTCCCTTCCGGCGTCTGTATTCCCCGATTCGTTTAATTTAGGAATCTTCAAAACGAGAGTGAATAGCCACTTTTTGAGTTTGCGTGTCACATCCTCGGCTGCATTGGCACTTACCATCCGGTGAGGTTCAGCCAAACGCACTCAAATTTCTATAAAAATAATTAAAAACGCTAAACACGTTAAAAAACCGACTTCCATCGCAACAACTTAGTACATTTTTGCATTATTATTTTTGGTTTTGGTTAATTTTCTTATAAAGTACTACACCGATTTTGATAAAGTTTATATGGGACCACACGGGAAGCACTAGCTTTCAAATAAAAAAGAATCATAAAAATCGGTTCACCCAGTCAAAAGTTACGAGGTAACACACATAAAAAAAACATACAGACGAATTGAGAACCTCCTCCTTTTTGGAAGTCGCTTGAAAAAAGGGCCCCGGCGTATTTTTTCAAACGAAAGGATGGTGTCACGATCGATCGAGGCCGGTTGCGTCCTGAAAAATCAATTCGTGTATGCGCCAGAATTTTTGAAAATCAAGTCTCACTATCATACCAAGTCGGTTCTAAAGGAATATGAATTTAAGAAATGTAAATAAAATAGATATAGCCTATTCGAGACTGAGTAAGGTTAAAAAGTCATTTGGGGGGCAATTTAATAGTTTTGATTTGATTTATTTGATACCCAACGCAGTGGGGAATGTAGCCAAACGGCTTCTTGTCTTCAAGCTGGAAAACATCAATGTTGTTAGCAAAAATGTTATACAAGACTAACTAGCCAGGCGGGCTTAAAAAAATCCCTTCCACCAAACGATAAGAGAGAAAGAGGATCATCATCATCATATTATTATATCAGCTGAAAGATGTCCAGTCCACAGCTGGACAAAAAGGCCTACTCAAGGATTTTCACAACAAAAGGTCCGGCGTTACCCACATCCAGTGGCTTCCCGCGACCTTCACCAGGTAGGTCCACCGTGTGGGAGGCCTACCTACGCTACGTCTCCCGGTGCGCGGTCGCCTCTCAAGAACTTTACTATCCCAAAGGTCATCTGTTCTACGAGCTAAATGCTCCGTTCATTGCCAAGTTTAGCGACCACACCTATAAATTTCGTTATAAATTTAAGGTGCTTATTTTACTGGTATTTTACTTGATATATAATTTTACTTATGGAAAGAAGTCGTTCATTTGGGGAACAGTGTGTTAAGTCCACCCCTGCCAGCTGAGTAGGAAGTACAACATATTTATCGTAGGAGTTTTGAGAAGTACTTAATTTTGCATAAGTATCAAGCACTAAATCAGTCCTTCCTAGAAACGAAAAAAGTTGTGACAGTTTATGTAAAAAAAAATACTCCTGTAAACTTAGTCATGTGTGACGTGACGCAGTTTGCCTCTGGGGTTTTGTCAGATTTTTACCTCCTTTTTTTTAGTGTACTCTTCTTATGGTGACAATATATTTCCCACTTTATCCCACCCTGCCACAAACATATGTGTGGTTGCGCTGCAAGTATGGAGTTTTTTTATTTATAGGCTAATAATTTAAACGGGGATTCCGGTGTCTCTCTCCGTTTTGATAGCGAAAAAAATTATATCTACTGAGAAGGAAAGTATACCGGTAAAAGATGTAAATAGGTGTATAAAGTATGGGAAAATTTAGATATAAATAAGTAAAGTATCTTTCAATAGAAATTTCCAACAATGTAAACAATAACCTAACCTAAAAAATAAATTATTTCTTTATAAAACAATTCTGATACCTATGTTATTAATGTTAAATTATTAATTTGTAACATTAATAACTGAAAAAAAAGTATCAGAATTGTTTTATAAAGAAATAATTTATTTTTTAGGTTAGTTTATTGTTTACATTGTTGGAAATTTCTATTGAAAGATGATTATTTTACTTGACGAAAATTTAAAACAAAGTGTTAGCATAGATTTTCCTGGATCCAGAGAGCTGAACTTTCTTTATTCTAAACATTTCCACAAGATTTTCTGATTATAATGATTTTTTTTCAGTTTAAATTTCATCGGTGGCGTAACGGTTACTGCTGCTACCGGGAGGTCGCGGTTCGAATCCTGCCACGTACCAATGTGTATTCGAATTTTGATTTCATATGTACGTTTATCCGACGCTCTTATGGTGAAGGAAAACATCGTGAGGAAACCTACACACTCCTGCGAAGAAACTCGAAGGTTGTGTTTGAAGTCGACCAACCCGCACTGGGCCCGCGTGGTCGATTAAGGCCCGATCGCAATAATTCAGGGTGGATGAAGAAATTTAGTCGGAAATCTTCTTTATATTATAAATAAATAAATAAATATCCTTTACTGAATTCAAAAAAAGCATTACAGAAACTTAATTTAAATATGTACAGTGCAAAGGCGGCCTTATCGCTTTTAGCGATTTCTTCCAGGCAATCTTAAGGTAACCGGTAGGAGTTGGTAGGTAAAAGGCTAAATGCGGGTGGCTGCAGTTAAAAAAAGTTACTAAATAATACTTACACTTATATAAATATATAAAATCAAAGCAAATAAATATTAAATAAATAAAAATAAACATAAAACAGTAATTCTATAGTAATTAAGAAATAAATACAAGTTATATATACTTAATACTTACATGTAACATACATATTATAATAAATAATAACCACAGAAATAATTGATATATATTATTATTATATATTCAGGAATTACGAGTACACAGCTTACAGTAGTGATCACTAAGTCTTTTCTTAAAGATGAACAGGAACTCAGGTGTACGGATAGTATTATATAATATTATTTTCCGATCTTTGTAATCTTCACCGCCTTCTCCGGTTTAAACGATTTTGTTTTTTTGTTGGTAATTATGGGTTTACCTACATGGAACTTATGTATAGTTGGACTCGTTAGATGGTGCTATCAAAAACATCTATAATAGCTTAGAACCATCCGGGCGACCCAATATCAAAATCGGTCAAGAATCGAATAAGAATTACGAACACACGCCCAGCGAAAATGTATGTTAAAAAGATTAGCTTACTCCAGCCGTAAGTCTCTTGGACTTCCCGCCAGGCATAGAAAGACCAGCAAGTTTTCATATAAGTAGCTATTATAGTATACGAAGAGCCAGTTTATTTAAAACACTGCTTAGTTATACTTCCCAATTCCTGGGAAAAATGAGGAGAAAATCAAAGGTAGCCGTTCGTTAGTCCAATTTGCGTTCGTATTCGCCTTAATAGGGAGAAATGGTATTTTCGTATTTCCGCCTTAAATACGAGTACTGTATAACCCCCATCATCATATCAGCTCATATACGTCCCCACCGAGGGGCTCAAGCCTACCATGAATTATGGTGATCGGCCGTAGTCGACCACTCGGGCACAGTGCGGGTTGGTCGACTTCACACACAACCAGAGAATTTCTCCACAAGTGTGTGCAGGTTTCCTCACGATGTTTTCCTTCACCGTAAGAGCGTCGGAGCGTAAATATGAAATCTAAAATCGATATCACATTGGTACGTGGCAGGATTCGAATCACGATCTCCCAACAGGAAGCGGCTGCCCCAGCCGTTACGCCACCGACGCGACGCTATAACGTACCCCCATGTTAGCTTAACTTTATTTACAAAGAAATCTGCTTAGGGACTGAATATTGCTGGAATAATTTTGTAGCAAATTATGTCTCCCGTTATTTATTTTGAAGACATTCGTTAATGTTTCTCAGAAAAATGGTCCCAATTTGTTTTTTCTTCATATTATTGTTACCTATTTTGTCAAGATATCGTTAATGTACTCGTATGAGGTAAACACAAGTTCCGTTTAATGCAAAAACATAGGTTCGTGATTTTAATGAGTACTTTAGGAAATAACGGAGTATTCAGCTTATTTTTATTAAAAGCTTCTATCTACCGTGCAAGGTTCGTATGTATGTAAGTTATCCGCTTGAAATTTGAAAGTTTTTGAACCACTTCTCGGTGTTCGATTGAGCTGAAATTTGGTACACTTAGAGTATAGTGAAGGTAGGTGATAATGCAATATTTTGGTACCATCGAGCTGATCTGATGATGGAGCCGGAAGGAACTCGGTGCTAAAACAATACAATAACATCAAGTTTGGAGTCATTTAATTTGTCTTAAAGATTGAAGATAGCCTTTACCTAAAAAAAAATAATAGTTTAATTTTTTTTAAATTTTAATTTGGAATCAAGCACACAGCAAACTCTTTTCAAATAAAAGCTGGTTCCTAAAAGATTTGAAGTTTTCGAAATGAGCTTATTTAACTAAATACTATGAAAATAAAGCAAGTACATCACTCTTGTTAGTCAAATTAAAAGCATTTCCTTGCACAAACTTAATTATAAACCCATCTACATCTAATTAACCACTAAAGTTTTTTTCAACGACTCGCGATCGCGGTATAAGCAGGCACTTTAAATTTTCTATAAGAAGCGATGGAGTAAGTGGCTACCTATAAAAAGAGCATGCCCAATGAACGCTTTTAGGAAATCCGATTATTTTAGACCAACGGAAGTCGAAATGAAGCAGTCTCAAACTAAAAAAAAATATCAACAATTTTTATAAAAAACAAAATAAAAAAAAAAGAAATAAAAAAAATTAAAATGAAACACAATGAAATAAAATAAAATAAATAAAGTGAAATAATAAGAGGTCCTTCGGAAACACCTGAAAGTAATTATAAGGGGGATTCAGCTTATGAAACTCTCAGATAAAAAAAAAGACGTGTGGCACTCGGGGACTGCCGCGGTAAAGCTATTGCATAGCATTTTTTATCAACTTTTAACACTAAGAAAATTAAACTAGTAAAATTGACTTAGTCCAAATCGCTAATAGATGGCACTGTAAGTTTTTTTAGAACGCGGTAGTGTTAGGTTTTTTCGTTACGGAATTTATTGATTTGGTCGCCGTTCTCTAAGCCCGCGATAAAAGCTATGCAATGGCTTAAAAGGTTCAGATAGAACGCTGTGAACTATCAAGCTAAAAGCTATTTTTTTAAACATGTGTATCGGTGTGTTCTATGTGTGTATGTGTGTGTGTTTTCGACGTCGTCTTAGCACATAATATCGAGTCTTTGGAGTGGTTTTGATGACTTATGTGTGCGTGTACAGTGTACGTATAGGTTTGGAGTGCTTTTGATTGACTTTACGTTGAATTTACGTGAGGGTCGCCGGGTCGTTCCTTTCCCTCTAATATGGTTGATGGGAGCGATGGCTGACTCTCGCGTTATACTCTTGTCCGGGTGCTGTCCGTGTGAACTGGCCTACTGTTGTCAAAGGCATCAATGACATTTTTATGTATAACTTTTCGTGTCATATTATTGTTTTCATGTTCTAATGACAAAATCTGGTTTATTTCAAGTATTTAATTTTGACATTGTTAACTAATGATTGTTTATTTCTTGATTTTTCACAAATGAAATTATGTTTTTAATATTTATTTATGACTATCAGAAAGAGTGTAATTTGCACCTATTTTGAATACCTTGAATCTTGAAAAGGTTTTATATGAATTCTTTTGGATCTCAGATGAAACTGAACAACTTTTCTAAAAAAACAGATAAACAAATGAAAAAATGCAAATTTTGACTTGCTATACAGTTCGCTAATTACAATATCGACAAGTACAAAAATTATTTTGTGAATTAAATATAGGTTCCTTCTGAAAAGTAGTTCACTTTCATGAACTAAACCCCCCCTTATATTATTTTCAGGTATTTCAGAAGGACTCTATATACAGGGTGTAATAAATTTGGTTATGACCCCGTTAACTGGAGCTTCTACACTTATACTGAGTATAAGAATTTTGCTGCGATATGTGTACTAAGTATAAGAATTTTGTTTGGGTTGTTATCCCAAGCGCCAAGTCGGATGAATGATGAATTATGATGTCGTGGAGAGCCTTCTAAGAATTGTTCAGTAAAATACATAGTAGCCTCCTGTCACATACTCACACACACACACAATGTTCTGTTATATGTTCTTTGTTTTTATTATTTTTCTTTAATCTTTTCGTTGCTTTCAATTTCTTGTAATAATCACTTAGTTTCTGTTAATGTTAATGTTCTTTTGACCGCCACGAGACAGGCTTAGCCTAGTGTAGGGTCACAGTTAACTTGTATTTATTATATGTAGATAACTTCGTAAATAAATTTTTGTCTTTTTGTCTTTGGATACCGAGTCGGATAGCGTGAGCAGCCCAATGCGGGCGCTTCTGTAAAATTAAGTGAAAAACAGTGAAGTTAGCGGACAACTACTTGCTAACATGCAAGAGAGCCGGTTCATTATTCCAAGCTTTTGTTTTGCTTTAAATATTTAATTGAATGTGGATGTTATTGTGAAAAATGTTTTAGATACAGGCTACATACACGTAAATAATGGATGGTACATTTTACGAATTAATTTAAAACTTTACCCCTCTGTTTGGTCTATTTAAGAAAACATTTTTTTTATTCACAATTGGTAAGCCCTTGTCATCATCTCACCTGATGGTAAGTGACTATGACGCCGAAGCTGGAAACGGGCTTACCAAGATTTCCCAACGCAATGGAGAACTCGCTATCTTATCTTCAAGCCGGAACACCTGTTTGTGTTTAACACTGATGCTCTGCCCCCGTTTATATCGAAAGTGCGCGGTGCGCGAGCCGCAAGCGACTTACGGGTGATATTTTTTTTGGATAAGAGGCAAGTATCTATGAAATAAAACTAAGAAAGTTGATCGAAATCTGTCCAGTAGTTTTTGCGTGATACGCTGACAACGACAGACTATCATATTATTTATACAGGTGTAACAAAATTGGTGTTAATTGCGGGTTCTACTCATCATACTAAACAACTTTCCACAAGGACCTATAGTCAATTCTCAAAAAAAAAATTTGGACCCTCCAAGCTAAAATGCACAAAATCGGTCGATCAACTGATCGATTTGTATGAAGAAATATTTTTTTTTGCGATTTCAGCAAAGTCGTTGAACAAAAGTTGTTCAGTATGATGAGTAGAACCCCCAGTTAACGGAACCTCCACCAATTTTGTTAGGGATGATGAATGCTAGTCATCTGAGTTACTTTTTATCGTGTCATAAACGATATTTTGTTCCAAAAATGTTTGCAATATCTAGGCGTGACGTCATAGTTTTGCATCGTCATTTATGTACTCATTTTGTGATTTTGGTGATTTAAAAATCGAAGACTTGATGGAAAACAGACGAGTAAGGTTTTCCGAAGTTTAAGTAGGAGGGCAATTTAATGATCAAGAGTTCATAATTTATTTCTGATGCTGTCGTCATTCCTAAGAGGTAGTTAATATTATTTTTACGAAACAACGAATAACTTTTTTTAAAAATTTTAAACCTCTATTGTTTTCAGCAAAGGCCTTGAACTAACAACAGCAGGTGAAGCGGGAAAACAATTCCAACAACGTACAAATTTCAGAGAACTTCGTCTAAAACTATTTTAATGGGGAATGTTACTAACATTGCCTATCTCTTGGACCATCTTTCGTCCCATTTTAGCTTGTCCAAACAGAAAAGGACGGACTATGATACAGTGTAAGAGATGAAAGTTAACGGAAATTGAGTGGACGAACCCTTTTCACAAACATGAGAGACCGATATCGGGATAAACAGGAAACTTTAAGGTCGAAAGGTAATAAACAGTTGGTTCTGCAGATATGGGACCCTATCACAAAATTCTTCGGAAAGTTTCTGTATTATAAGTTAGGAAAAACATTATTTGTGATAACGAAGTGAAACATGTTGGTTGTTTCCTATTTGTGTTATAGAATAAACTGATTCGCCGTTTTCTCGTCGTTCCACTAATTTGTTCCACTGGAGGGACCACAAGGGACAATCAACTGTGTCTCCTAGTACCACTGCTACATCATGATATCATATATAGGTCCCCACCGAGGAGCTCGAGCCTACCCTGAACTAGGGCGATCTGGCCTTAGTCGACCACGCGGGCCCAATGCAAGTTGGTCGACTTCACACACAACCTGCGAGTTTCTTCGCAGGCGTGTACAGGTTTCCTCACAATGTTTTCCTTCACCGTAAGAGCATCGAATAAACGTACAAATGAAATCGAAATTCGAAAACACATTGGTACGTGGCAGGACTCGAACCACGACCTCCTTGACAGGAGGTAGGTAGCGGCCCTTGCCATTACGCCACCGACGCTCTACATACAGGTGAAATAAAAAGTTTATGAAAGAAATAGACTTCAAAAAGAAATTAACTTAAAATAACCGACAATAAAGAAATCAAAAGTAGGTACGAATCGAATTGGGGTTCTACAATATTTTTTTAAAGGTCGGTGCCTACAAATCTATTGAATATTAACATTTGATAGGTATAAGTCTATGGGTAAGTATACTTTTTTAAAGTGCTGGTAACGACACCTGCAAAAAATAATTGTAGGCCCCTAATTTGTTTGGTACCTACTTTTGATTTCTTTATTGTTGTTTTATTTCGTGTACTACTAAATACATAGAAATACTACATAGGAAACTATTAAACCTATTTTGATGAAACTTGCACTATTCCCTTCATCATCATCTTCATATCAACCGAAGGACGGACGTCCACTGCTGCCTCCTGTAACGGATCCATATGTATAAATAAATATCTATAGGTATTACAGTGAGTCTTGATAGACTCAGAGGGAACTGTCTATTGGGAAAAACATAACTAAGCTTTGTTCAGTCGGGTGAGGCTTAACCTCGAGTCGAGTGAATAGACAGTTATTGGAACAAATTAGCTCAGGGATTATTTCCGAGAAGCCAGGCTGCCGCATGTCGGTCGTCATTCGAACCACGCGGTGTGCACGTTATAACAGATTGCCTTAGGTAATAAATGGCGCGAAAGCTGAGGCCGAAGAGATAGAGGCGTCAGTCTGTCTGGGTGCTGGCAGCGACCGACGCTCGCGCAGGCGCCTCGATGTCGGGCGGCTTGGATCACGCCATGTCTATAGGTGTGCGTGCGACTGCCCGCGCGCCGCCGAGGCTGCATCTGTGTGAAAGCTTATAAAACCACGGACGCACGGACGCTGGGGGATTCAGTTGAACAGACCACCACAGGAGAAGCACGCATTCAAAGGACAACTGCGAGGACGCCACGCTGCCCGACGACCCCACACATGGGCCGTGTCCATGACCTGTCAGCTAAGTAAGTCAGATGACACAGAAATAGGAAATCTTCGTTCTACGAGGCACGTGAGTGTTTATTTCTTTGAGTTTATGTGTTTTCATTATGTTCCCCAGGTTTCATAGCTTATTTAAATGTGTGTTAATTTCCAATCTATATTAAATAGGTTTTAATGCATTTATTTCAGGGTTTTATATTTATTTGATTAGGATAGGTAGTTTGTAGGCCCGCAGTTGGACAAGGGATATGATAACCGTAGCCACGTTTGTAGGATGTGGGAAGTGCTAAGTCCACTGCTGGGGTATCTGTCCAACAGAGACTGATGATATTATTGCTGTAGCAACGTTTGTGGGATGTGGGAAGAGTATGTCCACTGCTGGGACATTTGTCCAACAGAGACTGATGATATAACTGCTGTAGCCACATGCGCAGGAAGTGGGAAGTGCTGAGTCCACTGCTGGGGAGAGATGATATCTATTCTGCAGCGGCTGATATGATGAAATCACTGAGGCCACGTGTGCGGTCAAAGCTTTAGGGTTCCGTGAACACGAGGTCCACTCAGTTCACTAATCTCATTCGGGATAGTACGGCGCTATGCTATCGAAAGGAAGGCTTATTTTATCGAACTGCCTTCACTGCAAGTGCCACGCGGCATCATAAGTTTTAGGGTTCCGTGAACACGTGGTCCGCTCAGTTCACTAATCTCATTCGAGATAGTACGGCGCTATGCTGTCGCGGGAAGGCCTATGTCATACTTGAGATGGCTGTTTACCAAGCTCCATGCAATATGGGCTAGATATGTAGTTCAGTGGTTCATAGATATGAACAACTCCTAATTTTACCAAATTTTAGCTAAATCTGTCCACACTTTTATGGGATAAATGTAATGGACTAACAAACAAACTATAGGCGTTCGAGCCTCGCCTATTTTGATACTAAAGTAATTTTAGATAGGTAGGTCCTATCTGTAGCTTGTCACAAGCATGCCTCGGCAGAATTTCACCCAAATCGGACCGAGCGTTTAGGAAACTATTGGGCAAGCAAACGAATAGTTGGGCGTTCGCGCCTTACTACTAGTGATTATAACAAGACCGATTAGGATGTAGGTAGACGACCCATCCTAATGGTAACCGTAGCTAGGGTCAGTTGATATGCGCTAGATTTAGAAACTAAATCTATTATACGGTTTTCGGATATTATGGGCAGTGTTCACGGTGTCCGGGTCCTGTCGGCTCCTATTGCGTCCTGAACTAGCGCCTCGACCAAACACTTGGCTTACACGCCTTCTCGCTTTGACCTGATTGTGATGCCGCGACTATGATTCGCGTGGGTCTCACAGTGGGTTGCGACTGTGTTGGTTCGTTGTTCTTCACGTTCAGCCAAACTATTAAACTGACATTACTTTCGCCCTTTATCAAGGGTTTGCTACGTCTAAAGACAGAGCTTTAACACTATGTATTATTTTGGAGCCGGCGGCACGATGGATATCGTGTCCATTTCGCTTTAGTTATATAGACCGCAGGTCTTTATATCATTATATACAACTGTATGGCACAGTTCCAGGTCTAAGAACCATATTAGTAGATTAACTACTTATTTCACATTCCGTAGTGCTCTTCTCACAGGATGAGCGACATTCAAGTCGGAATATCTACTTTATTTTAGTACCTAGTGCTAATATGTATTCGCGAACAATCGCTGTTCGAAGGTATTAATCCTACCTGTCGAATAGGGATGGACAAGCTATGGCTGTAAAGACTCAGCTATAGTTCATACTATACACGTATAATAAGGCGCCTCACAAGCGTTTTATATACACTAGCTTTGGGATTCGGGTGGAACACGGCATAGTACACTTTACATTGTAGTGTAGCTTAATTAAATTACACTTGAAGCGTGGTGGACTCCGATCGTGTACCTTAGTGGCCTGCAGGAGACAGTAGCTAGCGGGGCTCACGTAGTAGTAATTTTCTGTTTAGAGCTAAAATCGCTCGTTCAATTACTTTGAGTTAGATGTACATTGTTTTAATCACCAAAATAATGCAGTACTGACGTCAGTCAAGTATTACGTTATTCCGAGCACTGGGGGCTAGCTACCCTTCCCAATTTGGGGGGGCCCAAAATAGGGACCAATCACAGTAGGGAAACTAGGGTTCCGCGCGAAATACTTCAAAATTATAGGTTAGACTACATCGTTCGTCCAAACACAACGTGATAGATTAATCTCTTAAAAATAACTTGTCATTCACCTTCAAAAAGACTCTGAGTTACTGCGATCACAATTTAGGGTTCTCTAGTCGATCTGGCCAAACGTTTAATCGTATTTTAAAATGCAATAAAAATCAAGTTTAGTTTACATACCTTTTATAGGTAGATAGCGGTAGGTTGTATGTTGTATGTACGTATGCGTATTATAGGTAGGTTTAGTTAGTTAGGTATATTTATATTTATATATTTATATTTATATATTATGTATAGGCTGGTGGGGTGTTACAATTTGGTGCCGTGACCAGGATAAGAAGAGGGTTCAAAATATTACATTTGGATAGCCAAAATCAGGATTCGGAGGCGGGAACGGTTACAGTGCTACCAAAGAACTTGGATGTCTGACATCTGATTTTCGCGTTCGTAGACTGAATCTTGTAGGTAGTCGTTTTGTATAATAAAACTTTGTGTTCAGTTATTTGTGATAAACATAGATAAATAACTTTAGTTGGCTTCGGTTTATGCCACAATTTGATATTCGTGAAATGGAATGAAGTGCGAATGACAATTATAACTGAATGATTGATCTATCAAACAAAGAGAAAATTATTATTTTTATCCTATGTAGTTTTATAAGTTTATAGGTTAATTTAAACCCCAGCTATTGTCTTATATCCGGGGGGTTGAAAGGGTTCGTACTTTGTATTTAGAACTAATACAGGAGTCAATGAGTGAGTGAGCGCTCCCGGTGAATTCTTTTATATGACAGCGTATTTGAAGTAGGCATTGATAATATAATTTCTTCTCAATACTCCGTTGGTAAAATTCCGGATTTCAATAATTAAATAAGTTATTTGTTCGAAAGAAATATTTGGTAGGTACATTTTCTAGTTGGTGTATAAGATGGGTAGTTAACGATTTAGTTCAGAGAAAAAGGTCTCTCAGAATAATTGATAAATAAGGTAGTTGAACGTTACGAATAGCGTGTACTTATGTAGGCAGACGGGGCTGTGAAGTTGCACTTATTTAATAGGTTAGGTAATTTAAGTAAATTTTAGGTAGGTTATATACTATTTTGTATCAAAATATAGTAATATTTAAGTTATTTACATTTCGTAAAAGAAGCAGTTGTTATATTGAATGCCTACTGTCGTTGGAATCGTAAAAGGAGGTCTGTGAGGGATATGTGGATTGCTCTTGATATTGTTGTAGGAACTTCAAGCTAATGCGTTGTGGCACAATAATATATCCGTAGTCTCGCAATTTACAGTCGCGAGTTCGATCCTGTTAGAGGTTATTTGTTTTAAAGATAAATTTTATTTTTATTTTTGTTAGATTGTATATTAGGAGCTTGTAATTAGCCTCGTAACTTGGTGTCGCCAGTTCGAGTCCCGAAGGAGGCAAATTTAGAAAAAAAAAATATTATTTTAGTTCTTAATAAATCTAGGTTGTAAACTAGAAATAGTTAGTAGCTTCGCATACTAGGGTCGCAGGTTCGGTTCCCGTTGCGGTTGGAAAAAAAAATACTTTTTTAGTTTTAATTTATTTACGTTATATATTAGGAGTACCTAGTAGCTTCGCATACTAGGGTCGCAGGTTCGGTTCCTGTTGCGGTTGAAAAAAAAAAAATATTTTTTTAGTTTAATTTATTTACGTTATATATTAGGAGTACCTAGTAGCTTGGCATACTAGGGTCGCAGGTTCGGTTCCTGTTGCGGTTGAAAAAAAAAATTTTTTTAGTTTTAATTTATTTACATTATATATTAGGTATAGCTAGAAGCTTCGCATGCTAGGGTCGCGGGTTCAACTCCCGTTCCGATTAAGAGAAATAAATTTTTGTTTTGTTTGATTTGTTCCGTAGTAGATTAAGATTTTCAGGCGTATATTATATGCACCTAGGGACATTGGATGCGAGATAGGGTACATAATAAAGATTTAGTTTTAAATATTTACCAGGGACCTTGAGGTATAATGAGGTATGGTCGCCGTATACGAGCTTTATGTTCGGATGTTAGGAATTTCAGAGTAAACAGGAATAGGTACTGCTCTGAATTTTATTGTAGGAACTTTAAGACAGATACAGCTGTTAGGTAATAACTTTCAGTAAGTGAATTAGGTCTTTACGAACGGATTAGTTTATATGGTGGGTTATTCTAAGAAATAATTCGTTTTGAAAAAAAAAATACCTTCAAGGTAAATAGGCAAACTTTATAAAGTGTGTGGGTACGTATTGGCTATGATCGAGTGGGACACTCAGATAGAATGCAGCTGTGGGTACATGCGAAGACTCCTGTCTTTGACGTTCCAACTTACAATTTATTAAGGTGGGTAGGTAGAATAAATAAATTTAAGGGGTTTTATAGTGTTACATATCTATTATACTGGGGGTAGTCAGTGTTATGGTAGACAATATTTAATATTTCGGAAATTTTATTCTAGATCCTATTAGGGTAACTTTGGACTTATAAGTCTACTATACGGGGGGTTGTGTAGGTAATATAGGCGCCTGAACTTAGTATTTTACATAGCACTATCGCGGAAGCGAACCGCAGTCGCTTATAGGATAGTTAAAATACGAGGAAAATATTTTAAATTAGTATCTCGGAATTTAAATATTCAAAATCAACAATAAATACTTTGTTGAGGTCCACGGTATTCACTCAGTCAATCAGACAAATTAAGGGATAGTCTTAATAAATGATAGATATAAGTATAAGATTGTTGAAATAATAAGATAAAATAATACATATATGAAATAATAAATATCTAATTTAGTATTTGTAATTTATTCTTTGTTCAGTATTAATTTTCGTATATTTTATTCTGCTCATTGCTTGAGTGCCCACCTATAGTTTAACTTTTGTCTCTTCCAATCGACAAAGGATGCCGAAAGAGGTCGCTTGGAGCGATAAGGCCGCCTTTGCATATAGTTGCGTGTTTTGCTAGATCATATGTGTTTCCTTTTGTATATTTGGCGTACAATAGAGAATATTTATCTTATCCTATTTCAAGAATAGAAAATTAAACCTGGGTTTTATTTTAAAATCTTTAAGATCGGGGGGTTGACGAGTCTTCTACTAGGGATCAAAATAAAATCGGCTTGCGTGGTATGCTAGACGAAATATAATATTTTATAGGGCCACTGTATATACGCGGTAGTTAGGTAACCTTATGGTGCTAAAATGAATGAGTACGTTAGTATGCGCTAAGAATAATTTGTAGGCGTATTTTAAAATAGGTAGCATTTTGTTTGTCGTCGTGTTAAAAATGATATAGGTAGGGTACACATAGCAAAAATAACTACGGGATCAAATAATATAAACTTATTCGAAAAACCAGTTGGATATAATTTTGAATGAAGTAGGTACTTATTTGTTTTAGCTCATTTGAATCTAACATAATTCTTTTATTCATTTATCTAAGCTGCGGTATTCTACTGGAATAGGGTTACTTACATATATCTATGTAACTTGTTTTAAGTTTAATATCGTTTCACTGTAAGTGTAGGTGACTAGTAGGAAATCTAGTTTTACCTATAAATAATGCCTTCATTAGACTAGGCCGCGTCCAAGGTGTAGGTAAATAAATTGAAATTACAATTATGGTAGATGACAATAAATACATAAGTTAGCTAACCTTTAAATTTTAATTAAAAAGAAAATTATAGATAAGTTTTAGGTTTCTTATATAGGTACTCTTTACGCATTATTAAGTAGTATTTTTAAAAGTGAACAATATTAGTGTACTTGATTCCCTTTAACGTATCTCGTAGGACTAGTTGGTTAAAAGGCATCGCTAGCGGAAGCAGGTTCTGGGGGTGCGCGAGACGCAAGCGGATCGCGGGTGTGGAGAGAAGGGTGCCGATATGTTAATTCGGATCCTAAGCTATTTGCCTACTAAAGTCATTCAGCTAGGTACGTTAGGTAGCTTTGTGTGAAGGAGTAACAAACATACATACATCCGTACATGCAAGGTTTCGCGTGTGTAACATTGGTAATGATTTAAGTAGGTTGGATGGGTAAAAAAGAAAACTTAGTTGTCTCTGGTTTAATTACCTACCTACATTTACCTTATGTAAATGTTGGATATAGATGAATTTTGAAACATTTTGTTGTTTTGATAAAGATATCTAGGAAATAGCGTCTAGGATAAGTATACAAGGTACTTAAATAGGTAAATTATCCAAAAGGTGTAGGTACCTTAAACCTGCACATCGATTTAAATTAGAAAAACCTTTTAACGGTAAAAATAAATTATTTCCAACCATTTCACATCTCAGTGTGTAAAATAGGGAGATGAGATAAACTTCTAAAATAGGTACATAAATTTTAAGTAATTTAAAACATCATACCAAACTAATAAATAAGGTCTTATCATTAGTTCAATCTTAAGGATGATTCAGTACGAAACTTTTATTACTAGTAGATAGCTAGTTATTCGTATTATTCGGACAAGTAGGTAATTATTCGGATTATTCGGGCAGAGTACATAAAAAAAAGCATAGGTTATTATTCGGTACGTAGGTAAGTTAGAGAATCTATAGGTTGGTCGGTCCGAATTCTATACTCAAAGGTTTATTTTTTAAGGAAGTCCTCACGAATTTATAGAAGAAACTCAAATAGTATAGACGTACGTAGTTCAAAAGATTTGGAGTGAAGTTGAGACAAACACATAATCACATTATTAGATACATAGGGAGTACCTACACACTTCAATTTTGATTTTATTTGTTTAGCGCAATAGTTTTGTAAATCAATCTTACAACAGCGGAAATTTCGGTTAGAGCATTCTACTTTCTTTTAATTAAATACTGTACCAATAATTAGTTATTTGTATAATATTATAAAAAAAGGCAGGTAAATAGGTAGGGCGTGCTAGTACCTACTATTTCCTTCAAATGTTTTGATTGTGGCGCTGTTACGAATGACATAGGCAGAGCTACTATAGGTGTGACCTTTCGCCACAGGGAAAGTAAGGAGTTAGTTTGTCCTTTTTTCAATAGATGGCGCCACGGGTCATACATTTTGTTCAAAACATTTTTACGGTTTCATTTCTAACTTACTAGGCGATAATAGAATTTATTCAATAGGATAGAGATATTTTAGTTCAATTCGATCGAATATTGATGCAAGACAAATGTCTTGTAGTTCGGCCTGTTTTCACAAGGTGTCGCTGACCATTTGAGTTTGCACAGTGAGTTTGTCACAGATATAAAAGTCTGTCGACTTGCCGCTTATAAGTAATGGCGCTAGCGTAGTTCAGGGGTCGCGTGCGTTCAGGAATTATCACAGATCTACCAGGAATTATTTGCAGTCGAGAACTTAACGCACGAAGAAAAAAAAAGGTTAGGTTTTATAAGTTTAAGTTAAAAGGAGGCGCCATCGGAATAACAATTGTGATATTTTTGGATTAAATGTTTTAATATCGGTTGAGTTTTATTACCTAGTTTAAAATGAAAATGAAAAAAAAAAACCCACTTGTCTTTTTATTTTGATAACCCGGTAAAATGTGTAAAGGTATGTTTGAATAACAGGTACAGCGAAGCTATGTTATTTCAACATTAGCATATCTACGCTTTGGTGAATGGCTGATTTTAGTAATCAAATTAGAAGGTACAGTAGGATTATAATAAAAATATTATAATCTTGCTAAATGTAGTGAAATTACGCATGAATAGGAAAGGTAGGGAGTCGGTATTAGTTTTATAAGGTTGCGGTTAGTTTTAAGTTTGCAATGATGCATGCTGCTTCAATTATTTATTTCTCTTATATAGGTTGTGGTGAAAGTAGGTCATCTTTGGTGCGTTAAATATTAGCGCTCATTTATTTTCAATTTTCGGATCTGATTTTAGAACGAAGTCACGGTCTGTCATTGGAAGTAAATATTATTTTCTCATAATTGCGAGATGAGAGTTTGGTTATAAATTACAGTGAGAATTGTGTTTAAATACTTGAAAATAGGTCTACATATTCTCTTGTGTTGACTACAATAAATATCCTGGCTGAAGATAAGGATTTGTTGACCTTTCCAGGATTGGAATATTACAAAAGGATGTCTGGAAGTGATGAGAGGTGGGATAAAGTTGTGTGAGTTGCTTTGATATTTTGGGGGTAAATTAAGGGAAAGTGTGGTCTTGAAGGAGAGTCAACAAATACTGGATATCTGAGTCAGCTGTTGGCACACGCTGTCCTACTTCATGAATACAAAAATAGTACGAACCAACAATTTGTTCTTTTGAGTCTTACATTACGTTGGTTTGGGCTAATTACTCTACCAGAAGCTAAGAACTGGACTTATACACTATACATACTCCAAGGTAAGATTCTATTGTCACTTGGGGGAAGCTCTATTTGGAGAACTTGGCTGATTGTCGCGGGAGCCGCTTGTGTTATATCACAGACAGTTTGGAGAGGTAAACTAGATTGACAATTTACTAATGCGCTTATGCCAGTAGAGGTTCCTGGTGCGTGGGGAATTGGAAGCTAGTGGTCCACTCAATGTATACGCCTATGCGCGAAACGTAGCAGTGGCTTCGACTCACAACCGAAATGCCCGTTCGAACTCCTCTGTGATCTAAGGAGCTGGTCCTGTGCTAATCTGGTTTTGTTTATGGTTGAGTGTGTCAATCAAGGGACAATAAATGACATGTCTGGTTTAAATACATACCACACTTAGGGGAGAATGTGCCAACAGGAAATTTTAATAGTTATTAGCTATTTTGAAAATTTCAAAAAGACAATTCTCTGAATTCTATTTTTAAAAATTTTCAGGGGGTTGGATTGTAACGGATCCATGATGGCCTTGTGGTTCACGTCCTTAACTATTTCGGTATTGGGCGTCGAAATAACAATGCAGCTATATCACAGAGGTCCTTCTACAATAGTCTTGATCATTTGGTAATCGAAATTGTACAGGATGCCTTGGATAACAATGGATGCAAACGCGGTGATCACAGCGATGGCGTGACACGTCCATTTTTCTCACAGATCACCACTGCATGTGTTCTGCTCGACGCTCCGTCAAAAAGTGTCCGCTCCGAGACTGACGTCCAGCTAATCTGGCTTCTCCACAGATCTAATAAATTCTCAACTCAGTGTGGCAGCACAAACAGCCTTCCGTTAATACATCATCCTTGCTACCACAAACGATCGTCTCACGAGTACAAGCGATCGTCACGCCACCACCGGTTTCACCCAGGTACTAATACCTGACGTTTGATCCAAACAAAGTGTAACTATGTAAACTTATCTCGAGCTGGTATTGGTCGCGTTTTCAATGACCCTCCGACACGGCCATCCTGCGAGTCACACGTCCTCGGGTGATTAACCTGAAAAAGAAAAGGGTAACCAGTAGATTCCATTTCGTTCGGCCAATCCTGACCTTCATTAGGAAGGTCCACAGCTCAAGGAATAAAAGCAACGCTAATAATGTGAAGCTTTAATTCAAGACTACAATCATGGTAACAACACATTTTAACAGCCTCAAAAACCAAAATAATTTCACTCTCGTAAACTAAATAAACCTCAGCATTAGCATCGTAACTCAAACAATCTCAAATCAGTTTAGGTCTCCAAGGTAAATCACAGCTGCAAGGCTTGAAACCTTACAACCATTTACAACCTTTAGGGGCACATAGAACGGAACATAATCATCATCGCAAATCACAAGCGACGGAACACCAGAATTAAACATCACCACATCCGGGTGGCGGGACACCACAAAGAATCATCATCACTAACGCCAAGCGACGGAATACCAATCAGTCATCATCACCAGTCCAGGTGACGGAACACCATCACCACCAATCTAGGCAGTGGAACACCATCATCACCAATCTAGGCAATGGAACACCATCATCACCAATCCAGGCGACGGAATACCATCATCACCAATCTAGGCAATGGAACACCATCATCACCAATACAGGCGACGGAATACCATCATCACCAATCTAGGCAATGGAACACCATCATCACCAATACAGGCGACGGAATACCATCATCGCCAGTACAGGCGACGGAATACCATCAACAGTTTCAGCCGGTAAACGGGATACTTCTTTTTTACAAAAACACGAATGTACCTGCTACACATCATGACAGAACGAGTCTGACAAAACAAGCAGCAGCCAATTCATGCAAACATATAGCGCCATTCAGCACTCTTCATTTACCGCTGAAACATGTTGGAATACTTCAGTACTACACACAAAAATAAACGATAAAGAGAAAAATTACAACTGTATACAATTGATTGAGTTACGATCTGTCAATACAATTAACATTGAAAGGTAGACGCCTCTGCACCAGATTCATCGTCAACATCCGGAGGCAAATAACCTTCGGACATACTACGTAAACGGTCATGGGCATACTTGTAACTTCGTCTCAAATTCAAAGCTTGTAATTTGTATCTGTCACCTTCTAAGACCTCTACGACCCTGAACGGCCCTCGGTATTTGGGATCTAACTTGGTTTGGTTACGCTCCTCATTTTGTATCACCACAACAGTCACCCATCTTGGCAACTCTGGGCCACCTCCATCCGGTGCCCAAACAAACAACAGTCACCCAACCTGGCGACTCTCAGACACCTCCATCCGGTGCCCGCCCAAACACACAGTCACTCGACCTGGCGACTCTCAGACAACCTCTCAGGTGTCCGCCCAAAAACACAGTCACCCTACCTGGCGACTCTTGGACCACCTCCCTCCGGTGTCCAACCACACTATCGCTTCCATGCGGCGATCTCAAACATCACCTCTTTCTGGTCATTGCCAACATCACCTCCCCGGTGATACGCCTGCGAGCCAAACGCACGCCACACACAGTTGTGGCCGCACAGCAACGAGAAAATCAACTCGGTGTTTTACGCCTACGTCTACGAATGGCTGAGGCTATTGGCATCCAGTTGCGAAAAATTGTTTACGTCTAAGGTTCAAAATACAAACTAGTGAACGTTAAAATCACGGTCAAGTACAAAAGTCCTTAATCTGCACTAGTAGATGGTCGAGGTTCAGTCTCTCCATCATCAATTCTGTCCAAGTCAATAATACTGTCACTATCGGGCATTTAACGTAGTCTGTCCTCAATAACTGACGGTATTTGATATCTAAAGTGGTAGGTAACGCTTCTCCATTTGTAACAACACAAAGTTAGGTAACTTGTGAAACTAAGCTTTTGTCTAGAAATCAGCCAGTGGCGCTGCCTCAGAGCAATACACCACCCCATCTCTTCCCAAGGGTTTCACAAGAAGTGACTAAGGGACTAAAAATTTGAGGACAAGCAACATCGTCCTTCACGCTCATACTGTACCGCCAAACAGCCCGCCAAGCGTAGCCTTTTTTTTTTGTTTTTTTTTTTTTTTACAATTGGTGAAACCGCTCCAACATGGGGGAGGCCCATGTCTATTATCACATCAGCAGCAAGCTGATTAACAACTCCTGTAATAGGATGCGTTACTCTCCGTATTATCACTAGTATGTTGTCGTGCTTCACTTAGATAAAATTACAGCCTGTGTGTAATCGACAAACATGACATTTAGAGGTTAGGCTACTTTACTCGTACCTAGAAGCAACTCCAGGAGGCTGTACTTCGTAACTCGGTTAACCCAACAGTTTGGTTGCTGCCAAATGATCATCATGGAAGGACTTGTAACATTGAAATCTCATTACTATACTCGAAGGAAGTGAGCATATTTTAAAGGACACTTAACTAAGAGTACCAACGTTTAAACGTGCTAAGATTCACCTGACCGTTGCCACGCGCCTAAAGCGTTTATGAACGTAAGTTCAAATACAAGGGGGCATTACGTAGATCGAATGACACGTGGACGTATTTGAACAGAGGTTACAAAATCAGTCATTTCGATTTAATAGGTAAAGAATGCACCTGATGCAACCACTAGCTATGCCTGACGTGGTGAAATAGTGACCACCTATGAAGTCAATCGATGTTCCAAGCTATCAGAGGAAGCAATTTCCGTTCAGGCATGTTATCATTTTTTTTTTTCACGGTTATCAACACTTGCGTTCTATGCTATCCTTTTTCTTTACCAGCATGATAAGGCCGTCAAAAAGGGAAAGCTTCGGGGCTTATGACATTCGCAGCCTCCAGCCCATGAATCCTGTATCATCATCACATCAGCCGTAAGACGTCCACCACTGCACTCCGCATACTACCCTGTTATTATTATTATTTTTTTTTTTTTACAATTGGTAAACAAAATATTTTATTGGGGTCACCGAAATTAATCTACCTACATAGGGTCTATACGATAGCGGGGCATTAAGGATGCCCTCGACAAATTCATCGCGAAAGCTATTAAAAATAGGCAACAACTTTGGCCTATGCTCAATGAGAATATCAGTCCCAATACTACGAAAGCTAATAAAGGTTTTTTTTTTACTCCATGTAAAAATGTCAGTCTCAATATTATAAAAGCTTAAAGGGGTTTCAATACTTTCAATCTTGGTTAAGGTTTGTATAACCGAAACTAGTTAACTAAATGAATCATCATATTTACAATGAGTCCTCTTTTTAAATCTTCCGTTCAATCACGACGTTGTGTCACAAGTAAAAATCCGAAAGCATGTGAAAGAGTACTTTCCACAAGGCATCATTTTAGCTGCTAATGCAATCACTACTAGAAGGGTAAGGGACTAACTACTCTATTCGCATCCTTACCGACAGTCAAGCTGTTTTGTTATTGACAGACTCGTTTAAGAATACCGTCAATCCTAGATTTAAAATATCTGAACCGATCATAATATTGTTGGCACGTATTTTTGTACGTAGGTTGGCACGTAGGTACTCGTCTGGCATAACTAAAAAATAAAAATTCTGAATGATTCCCGTCAATACTACCCTCACTCAATATTTGTTCTGTACAGTAAACGTGAGCGTTGCCTATAAAAGTCAATCGTGCGTTTGCACTGAACACACTCCCGAAAGTCTATACACGAAACTTTCTTTAACGAGAGAACAGTAGGCACCACTACAGATTAGGTAATAGTACTACGTTCGTACTATTCTAGTACCACTATCAAAACAAAAGGGGTACGACTCACCGGATTTTCGTAACACCGCGTACATCACGCACTTCGCAGAAGCCGCACGCGCCGCTCGCGTGCATCTCCGCTGCTGCCAGCACAGCCCACGCTGTCACCTCATTCCAATGGTCGTTCCGTAAGGGAGATATCGACAGTTGAGCGCCGTGCACGTGGATTAGCTTCCGGTATATTCCGGTTGAATGCTGGCAATATGATTGCAGCAGATGTAGTCGATGGTGCTTGCATAACCTCAATCAATCGCAGCATGTTCTGGTTCTGTAGCACGAAGAATTGTTGCCAGTGGTTTTTATTTCGCTGCTCCATCATCAATTTTCACATTTTCCCGTCGTTGTCCACTTGTTGCGAGCGCAGGGAACTATCCAACTTCTGATGTCGAAGGTGTGTTGGTTAGGTTAGGTTATGGATGGCCTTGTGGTTCACGTCCTTAACTATTTCGGTATTGGGCGTCGAAATAACAATGCAGCTATATCACAGAGGTCCTTCTTCAATAGTCTTGATCATTTGGTAATCGAAATTGTACAGGATGCCTTGGATAACAATGGATGCAAACGCGGTGATCACAGCGATGGCGTGACACGTCCATTTTTCTCACAGATCACCACTGCATGTGTTCTGCTCGACGCTCCGTCAAAAAGTGTCCGCTCCGAGACTGACGTCCAGCTAATCTGGCTTCTCCACAGATCTAATAAATTCTCAACTCAGTGTGGCAGCACAAACAGCCTTCCGTTAATACATCATCCTTGCTACCACAAACGATCGTCTCACGAGTACAAGCGATCGTCACGCCACCACCGGTTTCACCCAGGTACTAATACCTGACGTTTGATCCAAACAAAGTGTAACTATGTAAACTTATCTCGAGCTGGTATTGGTCGCGTTTTCAATGACCCTCCGACATATAAATAAATATCTATAGGTATTACAGTGAGTCTTGATAGACTCAGAGGGAACTGTCTATTGGGAAAAACATAACTAAGCTTTGTTCAGTCGGGTGAGGCTTAACCTCGAGTCGAGTGAATAGACAGTTATTGGAACAAATTAGCTCAGGGATTATTTCCGAGAAGCCAGGCTGCCGCCTGTCGGTCGTCATTCGAACCACGCGGTGTGCACGTTATAACAGATTGCCTTAGGTAATAAATGGCGCGAAAGCTGAGGCCGAAGAGATAGAGGCGTCAGTCTGTCTGGGTGCTGGCAGCGACCGACGCTCGCGCAGGCGCCTCGATGTCGGGCGGCTTGGATCACGCCATGTCTATAGGTGTGCGTGCGACTGCCCGCGCGCCGCCGAGGCTGCATCTGTGTGAAAGCTTATAAAACCACGGACGCACGGACGCTGGGGGATTCAGTTGAACAGACCACCACAGGAGAAGCACGCATTCAAAGGACAACTGCGAGGACGCCACGCTGCCCGACGACCCCACACATGGGCCGTGTCCATGACCTGTCAGCTAAGTAAGTCAGATGACACAGAAATAGGAAATCTTCGTTCTACGAGGCACGTGAGTGTTTATTTCTTTGAGTTTATGTGTTTTCATTATGTTCCCCAGGTTTCATAGCTTATTTAAATGTGTGTTAATTTCCAATCTATATTAAATAGGTTTTAATGCATTTATTTCAGGGTTTTATATTTATTTGATTAGGATAGGTAGTTTGTAGGCCCGCAGTTGGACAAGGGATATGATAACCGTAGCCACGTTTGTAGGATGTGGGAAGTGCTAAGTCCACTGCTGGGGTATCTGTCCAACAGAGACTGATGATATTATTGCTGTAGCAACGTTTGTGGGATGTGGGAAGAGTATGTCCACTGCTGGGACATTTGTCCAACAGAGACTGATGATATAACTGCTGTAGCCACATGCGCAGGAAGTGGGAAGTGCTGAGTCCACTGCTGGGGAGAGATGATATCTATTCTGCAGCGGCTGATATGATGAAATCACTGAGGCCACGTGTGCGGTCAAAGCTTTAGGGTTCCGTGAACACGAGGTCCACTCAGTTCACTAATCTCATTCGGGATAGTACGGCGCTATGCTATCGAAAGGAAGGCTTATTTTATCGAACTGCCTTCACTGCAAGTGCCACGCGGCATCATAAGTTTTAGGGTTCCGTGAACACGTGGTCCGCTCAGTTCACTAATCTCATTCGAGATAGTACGGCGCTATGCTGTCGCGGGAAGGCCTATGTCATACTTGAGATGGCTGTTTACCAAGCTCCATGCAATATGGGCTAGATATGTAGTTCAGTGGTTCATAGATATGAACAACTCCTAATTTTACCAAATTTTAGCTAAATCTGTCCACACTTTTATGGGATAAATGTAATGGACTAACAAACAAACTATAGGCGTTCGAGCCTCGCCTATTTTGATACTAAAGTAATTTTAGATAGGTAGGTCCTATCTGTAGCTTGTCACAAGCATGCCTCGGCAGAATTTCACCCAAATCGGACCGAGCGTTTAGGAAACTATTGGGCAAGCAAACGAATAGTTGGGCGTTCGCGCCTTACTACTAGTGATTATAACAAGACCGATTAGGATGTAGGTAGACGACCCATCCTAATGGTAACCGTAGCTAGGGTCAGTTGATATGCGCTAGATTTAGAAACTAAATCTATTATACGGTTTTCGGATATTATGGGCAGTGTTCACGGTGTCCGGGTCCTGTCGGCTCCTATTGCGTCCTGAACTAGCGCCTCGACCAAACACTTGGCTTACACGCCTTCTCGCTTTGACCTGATTGTGATGCCGCGACTATGATTCGCGTGGGTCTCACAGTGGGTTGCGACTGTGTTGGTTCGTTGTTCTTCACGTTCAGCCAAACTATTAAACTGACATTACTTTCGCCCTTTATCAAGGGTTTGCTACGTCTAAAGACAGAGCTTTAACACTATGTATTATTTTGGAGCCGGCGGCACGATGGATATCGTGTCCATTTCGCTTTAGTTATATAGACCGCAGGTCTTTATATCATTATATACAACTGTATGGCACAGTTCCAGGTCTAAGAACCATATTAGTAGATTAACTACTTATTTCACATTCCGTAGTGCTCTTCTCACAGGATGAGCGACATTCAAGTCGGAATATCTACTTTATTTTAGTACCTAGTGCTAATATGTATTCGCGAACAATCGCTGTTCGAAGGTATTAATCCTACCTGTCGAATAGGGATGGACAAGCTATGGCTGTAAAGACTCAGCTATAGTTCACACTATACACGTATAATAAGGCGCCTCACAAGCGTTTTATATACACTAGCTTTGGGATTCGGGTGGAACACGGCATAGTACACTTTACATTGTAGTGTAGCTTAATTAAATTACACTTGAAGCGTGGTGGACTCCGATCGTGTACCTTAGTGGCCTGCAGGAGACAGTAGCTAGCGGGGCTCACGTAGTAGTAATTATCTGTTTAGAGCTAAAATCGCTCGTTCAATTACTTTGAGTTAGATGTACATTGTTTTAATCACCAAAATAATGCAGTACTGACGTCAGTCAAGTATTACGTTATTCCGAGCACTGGGGGCTAGCTACCCTTCCCAATTTGGGGGGGCCCAAAATAGGGACCAATCACAGTAGGGAAACTAGGGTTCCGCGCGAAATACTTCAAAATTATAGGTTAGACTACATCGTTCGTCCAAACACAACGTGATAGATTAATCTCTTAAAAATAACTTGTCATTCACCTTCAAAAAGACTCTGAGTTACTGCGATCACAATTTAGGGTTCTCTAGTCGATCTGGCCAAACGTTTAATCGTATTTTAAAATGCAATAAAAATCAAGTTTAGTTTACATACCTTTTATAGGTAGATAGCGGTAGGTTGTATGTTGTATGTACGTATGCGTATTATAGGTAGGTTTAGTTAGTTAGGTATATTTATATTTATATATTTATATAATATGTATAGGCTGGTGGGGTGTTACACTCCCCTAAGGATTTCCATAACGACCGTTTCTGCGCTTCCCGCATCCAGCGGCTTCCCGCGACCTTCACCAGGTCATCGGTCCACCTACCTTGCCTACGCTAAGTTTTACGGTTTGCGGTCGCCACTCGAGACCTTTACTGCCTCAACGGCCATCTGTTCTACGAACTATGTGCCCCGCCCACTGCCACTTAAGTTTAGCAATTCTGAGAGCTATGTCGGTTACTTTGGTTCTCCTACGGATCTCCTCGTTTCTGATTGGATCACGCAGATAAACACCGAGCATAGCACGCTCCATTGCCCTTTGGGTGACCTTAAGCCTCCTTATGAGGCCCATAGTAGGCGACCATGTCTCAGTTCCCTTAGTTTAAGTAAATCTAAGACAAAAAGAATGGTCACAATCTGATTAATAAATCAGTTGCGGAGAAATGTGCGGCCCAACATACATACATACATACATACAAATATACATACACCTATGAAATTTTAAAGTTTTTTGGAAGCTCTAATTGATTATCTTAAGGGATATTTTGCAGTTCCATTGATATTACACACATATGTGTCGAAGAAAATTATTTTTCCTCCTTTTTTGAAGTTTATTAAAAATAATAGTTATTTTTAATCGAAAATCCGTCAAAATTGATGTTATATAGTCACAATGTACAGCAGCAGTCTACAATATGCACATAAAAATGTATATATTTTTTATTAACAATTGAGTACCGAAAATCTGAACTCATAACGCTATCTTTGATCGCTTAACTAAAGTGAAAGTGGGCAGGACACATGGTTCGTAGAACAGATGCCTGTTGGGGCAGTAAAGTTTTTGAGTGGCGACCGCGCACCGAAAAACGTAGCGTAGGCAGGCCTCCCACTCGGTGGACCAATGACCTGGTGAAGATCGCGGGAAGCCGATGGATGCGGGCAGCGCAGGACCGGTCGTCGTGGAAATTCTTGGGGGAGGCCTTTGTCCAGCAGTGGACTTTTTTCGGCTGATATGATGATGATGAAGGGAACAGTGCAAGTTTCATCAAAATAGTTTTCGGCTGATTTGATGATGATGATGAACCCATAACAGGATTTGTCCAGAAAAACATTGTACTTACCCAGGCCACAATAGCTACTACGGTGACGGTATTAATTCTGGCAAAAAAAAAGTTGGTATACGTCGGCAAGTTTGTATTTTTATTGGGCGACGGAGAACGCAGCTCACACAATGCTACGCGTACATGTAAAAACACGGGTGTGTAAACTTGCTGGAAGATACAGTGCATTGTGATCTCCGATAGGAGTTGATCAGTTTACTCGTGATTGTAAAACTAAACTTAAGTGCCGCCACGAGGCTTAACTTTCCATACAAACGTAGTTCCGCTTGAATACAAAAACTAAAAGCCAGATTGAATCCAAACGTTGCAAATGTATTAAGGGGACACATATCAATGTTTGTAATTAGTTTTCGATGTACTAATATAAAACGGAAAAATTATTAAAGCAGTTTCAAACGTTCAGTACAAAACTAATTTAAGCCTTCGTTTTGTTACGTTAAAATTTACTACGGTGAAAACTAATTACAAACATCGATATGTGTCTACTTAATATATTTACAAAGTTTGGATTCAATCCGGCATGTAGTTTTTGTTTGTTTGTTTGTAAACTCTTTATTGTACAAAATCTTAAAATAATGTTATAAAAAAAAACCTGTTTTTCTATGAAAGCGGTACTACGTTTGTATGGAAACTCGAGCCTTCTGGAGACTCTTAAGTGGCAGTGGGTTCGGCACACAGCTCGATGGGGCATTCCCTCTCGTTTTTCTACCAGATACGCTAAGCTAGGTTTATGGTACAGCGTCCCATGGGGCAGTAAATTTCTCGACTGGCGACCGCGCATCGGAAGGCGTAGCTAGGCAGGCCTAACATCGGTGGTCCCACGACCTGGTGAAGGTCGCGGAAAGCCGTTGGATGCCGGCGGCTCTAGACCGGTCGCTGTGGAAATTTTGGAGGAGGCTTTTATCCAGCAGTAAACGTCTTTTGGCTAACTTCAGTCTCTACTTATAAAATTTCCGATTTGACTGAAAAAGTTTAAAGAAGCAAGTAAACTTTAAAAAAGTAGTAACTAAAAAATAAAAGAATGCTGAAGGAATGGGCAAATGAACAGAGCAAGGCACTTTGGGCAAGCGCACCAAGCCAAAAATACGTTCATATACGTCAAGAGCACTGCGACTACAAAAGCCTGGACCGAGCCCTCGTCAGAACTCTAACTGGCCATTGCAAGCTTAATATACATTTCAAACAAATAAAGCTTGCAGTCTCGGACGGGTGCCGATTTTGCCTTGAAGAAGAGGAAACTTACTCTTCACTTACTCTGTGAGTGTGAGGCACTCGTCCAAGTAAGAAGTTATTCTCTGGGTGGACCAATTGTAGCACCAGAGATCATCAGAGAGCTTGATCCCAAGTGCATCGTACAGTTCATAAGAACTGTTGGCCTTGAGGAGGTTATATAACCTCGGTGATCACAATAGATCTTTTTAGGTCGCGGTGATACATTAGGTTGCCATTATCCCTTAGTCCTATCCCCTTCTTACCCAAATAATAAATAAAAAATACTAAAACAAAATTTATTCCCAAAAAATTATTAGACTATTATAAAATAAAAAAATAGTAAACATAGCATTTGTTTAGTGTAGATATTTTGAGAGCACAGCGGCTTTAAATCCATAAAGACGGGTTTTTTCACCTGAAAAAATCACCTTTTATTTACACACATAATACACATTTCTATTTTTATTAAGTTTTCGTAGCAGTTTCTTAAATACTAATGTAATATTTGGGAATACACCTCACAACATTTCCTTACTTTTATGAAAATTCAAAAAAGTTAAGAAAACTCCTTTGTTCCATTTAAAATTACGTAGCTCCGGGGATTGGAACATAAAGACATCAAAATGATCACTCGTAAAGAACTAAAAATTTAAAAATTGGTTTTTACTCAGAGATATGCTATATTTTTTACTCCGCCAATTTTACAGTTTTAGTGATTTTATGGAAATGCCTTGCGTATGATACTTTATTATTCGAAATAAAATTAATGTTGAATTGTTTTAAATGTAATGAATATATTGGTTACATGTATTTTTAATTTTTTAAGCTTATATTGGCTTATTATAATATAAACTTTGACGTGCAACAAGAAAGTTATCAATAAAGAATTGTATTATATTGTATTGACTATTAAGTGGAAGTAGAAGTGTCATTAGATGACCAATAAATAAAAAAAAACGTGTGGCACTCGGGGACTGACGCGATAAAGCTATTGCATAGCATTTTTTATCAACTTATGCAATTATAATTATTTATTTATTTTTTACTTATGCAGTATTTACCAGTACCATATAGTCCTTGGGACGCGGGATGTTTATGTAATAAATTAACACTAAGAAAGTTACTCCAGTAAAATTGACAAAGTCCTTTTAGTACCGCAAATCGCTAATAGATGGCACTGTAAGTTTTCTAGAACTCGGCCGAGCGTGGGGTGTTAGGTTTTATTTTCGTTACGGAATTTCTTGATTCGGTCGCCGCGCTCAAAGCCCGCGATAAAAGCTATGCGATAGCTTAACAAGAATAGAAATTACCATTAAAGTTTGAAACTGAATCGGCAATTTCGTCGGTAAAGATCTATTACGATGATGTTTGAGATCGAACTTGTCCAAATTCTATACATCCGTGTAGGAATCATCAAGTGGAAATAATTAGGGCGGCCGCAAAAACAATTTGTGACCCGTGACGGTAACGTAACGTGCCCAGGTCCGTTTGTTTTGTCCCGGCCACTCCCGGCCACTCCCGGCCACTCCCGGCCACTACCGGCGCTGCGAGCGGCCATTTTGAACTCATAAAATTCTACAATTGTCTGCTGTTAGTTGTAAATATCTACATGTGCTTAGTGGATTTTAATAGTAACTACGGACAGGTATTCGGCCATATAGCTTTTATAAACGCAAAAAAAAACTTTCTTACGCCGCCTCCGTAGCTCAGAGGCAAAGTTCACTGGCTTTACTCAGGAGGTTGCGGGTTCGATTCCCGGCGGGGTCTACTGTAAGACTCGGTTTGGTTGGTGGTAGGGCATTTTCTAAGCCCGCCTGGGTAGCTACCACCAACTTATCTAAGTCTTGCCGCCAAATATCAATGTTTATATCATTGGTGTGTTCCGGCATGAAGATAAGATAGCCAGTTCCCCATTGCGTTGGGGAATCTTGGTAAGCCCGCTTCTATCTTCGGCAACATCGTCACTACCACCAGATGAGATGTTGTCAAGGGTTTACCAATTGTGAATAAAAAAAAAAACTAATAATTTTGCAATAACATTGATTTTCATGAGTCTGGTGCCTTAAGGCCAGATGCGCTCGTTTTACTTCATGTCGTGCGCGACATCACGTGGTTAACCAACTTGAAGCTCGGTCACTACGTGGATAGCTAACGATTTGTGGTGTTTATCTCAACCGTTCTTTTGCTAGTTAGTGCCGATTGCTATTAAGAGCCCGCTGTAGTTCATAAATCCCATAGAAACGTAGTCTTTGATTCATTAATTAACCAAACAACGTTTAACTGTGTCTGTACCATAATCAATAAACCTGTTTTTAAGGTTAAAGACAGAAAACTAATTTATTGGTAATAAATGGATTCCTGTTTCGTTTTTCAAAAAATTAATGCGGTACAGACACAGATATACATCATCCGATTATCGATATTAAATAATTTCAAAATCGGTGGTTTGGTTAACAAATGAATCAAATACTACGTTTGTATGGAATTTATGAACTCCAGCGGGCTCTTTATACAGATATTTTTACTGAGCTTGTTATAATAAAATTAAAAAGCAAACATTCGAAATTTTTATAACATACAAAAAAAAATATTCTGGGACAAATCACACATGACCATCTGGCCCCAAAGTAGGATTCCCTGTGTTATGGGAACCAGAGACTGATATACATACTTATATATGTTTAAATACATACATATATAGATATTTATCATCACACAAATGTTTGCCCTGGGTGGGGATCGAACCCACAACTCTCGGATCAGCAGTCAAGAGCACTAATCACTGAGCCAACGAGTCTGTCTAATTCACGCCATATATCAACTTTCGAGTGAAAGTATCGAAAATAGTTTTCGTTTTTCAAGTTGCCGGCACGGCACCGGTCAACTCGAAACCAATGTAAGAGCCCTCTCTGGTATGAACTAAGATATGCTCGTATAACTGCATTCAAAGCATATGAGGTTAGTCCCTGCCAAATACCAGATGGATCATTAGTAGCTGTGATCATGGAAGCTAAAACACCTGACACATCAGCTATGAAAAGAGGCCGAAAATTGGTATCATCAGTTATAAAAACTGTGAAGAGTGAACTTAAAACCAAAGTCAAGCCCTGTTTTGGTCCTGTTTAGACAATCGTACTTAAGTAGTAAACTCCAGTTGTGCGTCGGAGCTGACACACACACTTTTTTTTAAATAAAAATCGACTTCAAAAAGAAATTTACTAAAAAGTATGAAATAATATTTCTATATATAAATACACCAAATTAATCGACATTAACTAAATCAAGCACAGCCATCGAATCTAAAACATTTGATAGGTAAGTAGCTGTGTGCTGGTACCAACCTCAAAAAAAAAGTGTAGGTCCCTAATTTGATTCGTACCCACCTTTCAATTCGTTATTGTCGGTTAATTCAGTGTTATATTGTATGGTTATGTAAACGTTTAAAGATTTAAATTTATGGAACTACAAAGCACTATAATCTTATAAAACGAAAGTACATTATCAAATACTTTTATACTATAAACAGTCATAATGGTTACGTTTACAGGGCCACTATAACACTTTTTGGTGAAATAACACATTTGTTAGAGAAGGTCTTTGCTACTTGGTACCCAACTGTGCACTGTAACATCTTGTTCTGCTTCCTCAATCCTAATCATGTAAAGTCACATCTAAACTAGCAGCTTAAGATGTTACGGACTTGTTACTTAATTATACAAGGGGTGAGTTAGGGCATTCATTATATTTCGGGGTAAGCCAGGCAAAATGGGATCATTTGAAACAGCTGCATTTGTAAACATTTAATGCCTCTATATCTTTGTTTTCTGTTGTAACGGATGTAATAATACTAATACTAAAATAATAATAATGTAATTAAGACAGTTCATGTTAAATTGTTTGCTAAACTTAAGTGGCAGTGGGTGCTGCAAATAGCTCGTAGAACAGATGGCCGTTGGGCCAGTTAAATTCTGGAGTAGCAACCGCGCACCAGAAAACGTAGTATAGGCAGGCCTCCCACTTGGTGGACCGATGATCTGGTGAAGGTCGCGGGAAGCGCAGAACCGGTCATCGTGGAAATTCTTGGGGAGGCCTATGTCCAGCAGTGGACAGCCTTCGGCTGATATGAATGAATGAATCTTAATAAAAATCTTTAAAAGAAACCTAAGATTAACAATATCCGAAGCAAAATAAAATATTTTTCAAAAATAAATGTCGAAAAATAATTTAATAAAAATAAAAATGAGAATGCTAAGTAAATGACGCTAAAATGACTTTAAAACATCTCCTTTTTCTGAAACCATGAAAAAATCTATCCCACTAATATTATAAACTAGAAAGTTTGTATGTATGGATGTAAAGATGTTTGTTTCTTTTTCACGCAAAAACTACTGAACGTATCTGGATGAAATTTGGTAGAAAGTCAAATTAGGACCTGAATTAACATATAGGCTACTTTTTTCCACGCTCGCCAGCCACTTGCGGCTTGCGCACTGCGCACCCTCAGAGACAGTCATAGAAACTATGTTCAAGAAAGTATGATCACGCGAGCATGAACATAGAAACTATGTTAAAGAAACTATAAAAGCTAGTAGTACATATATTTTTCTTGATTTCCTTTGGTTTTCAAAAGTAAGACGTATCCCAATCGGTTTCATGATTGGACACAGATGTAAATAATATTAAAAAAATCCTTAAAAGGTAAACATTGTTCGAATTAATAAGCCAACTTACAATACCCATTTCTTATTAACCCCTAAATTATCCGCATCCGTCTATTGCGGACAAAACTCAACAAATCCTCCACTCGTCGAGTTTGAGTTGTAATGCGCTAATGTACAATATACACAGACAAAGTGCACCGTAAAACGTAGCGTAGTCAGGCCTCCCACTGATGAAGGTTGCGGGAAGCCGCTGGATGCGGGCAGCGCAGGTCCAGTCGTCGTGGGAATCCTTGAGGGAGGCAAAGGCCTGGACAAAGGTCCAGCAGTGAACGTCTTTCAGCTGATTTGATGATGATGACCTGATGATGACAGGAAAGTTAAGGTAATGAAAAATTTTAATTTGACTTACATTGCTCTGTTTTTATTATCAGGCTAAAGCTTCCGCTCCAAGCAGACTTAATCCACATGCGTTTCAATATTATTTTTCAACGTAAGACGAGAAAAACATTCATGAACGGATAGGAATTTAAGCGGCGGCGTAACACGGTACAATAAATCCACTCCTGCGTGGGCCATAATTGGCATTTACTTAAATGTAAATTGGCATTTACTTAAATGTAAATTGGCATTTACTTAAATGTAAATTGGCATTTACTTAAATGTAAATTGGCATTTACTTAAATGTAAATTGGCATTTACTAAAATGTTAATTCTTGAAAAGTGATTCCGGTAAATGTCCGGTATTAAAATTGTTAACTTGTCCAACTTAAGCTTAAATGTGTACTTTTTGGGGTTCCGTACACTCAAAGGGTGACCAACGGGACCCTATTACTAAGCCCTCGTTGTCCGTCTGTCACCGGGCTGTACTTCATAAATCGTTATCCATTCTAACTATGAGTTATAAAAATTTAATGAAATAAAAAATGTAGGGTAGAAAAAGTAAAAAAAATATGGAGATTTTTTTTTAATGTAAGAACGGTAATACCGACAAGCGTGGTGTGAATAAAGTACTTATTCTTAAGTTAAAAGACAAGTAATACAAAACTGGCTTAAAAAAAACTAAATAAAAAATAACATTATTATATCGCTCGCGTTGATGTCTGGATAATGTGAAAAGTTTTAAAACACTGGGTATCTTTGATTTTTATTAAAACTTCGGATTGAGTTAAAATTACTAAACATGTAGGTAGCTTAGAAAATATTCAACAACGAAAGGTAACAAGAACCTATTAAATATAAGAGAGATTTATTAAGCCTACGTACTCCATCCGTCCGTCAGTCTGTCCAACAGTATAAACTTTTATGAGCTGTATCTTTTGAAATATAAAAAATTCAGTTTGCTATCTAGATGTTAAAATTCAGTTTGCTATCTAGATGTTAAAATTCAGTTTGCTAATCTAGATATGTAAATTCAGTAACTGTGGTGAAGTAAAACTAGGCTAAAACATAGCGAAAATTGATAAATTTAAGCAAACTTTGCATTTTTTTTCCATGGAGAAACTTTTATCAAATCGTGTTTTGACCTCCTACACTTTATAGCAGACATATTGTAATCAATTTATAAAAAAAAATAGTTTCAACCGCAGAAAAATGACTTTTTCCTTTTTTTTGTATGTTTGTTTGTTTGTTTGTAAACTCTTTATTGAATTTTTGTTACAATATCTACTTCAAAAATATATTATATATAAAGGCGGTCTTATCCCTTACGGGATTATTTTTCTGAAAGGGTTTCGCCTTAAAGAACCCTCGGTGCGCAAGTTCGTCACGCACTTGGCCGGTTTTAATCCGACTTAATGTAAAAGCGCCTCAACCCGTGACCCACTCAAGTCGCGATCGCAGCCTCGCACAACTAATCGCCGATGGGGAGGTATTTTCAATTTTACCTCCGATTTACATATTCAATGAGAACGAGCGGAGCCCCGACTCCTTGATGGAGAGACGAGGAGGTAGACCTAAGAATTTGCATAACATTGGCGAAAGCCTTTGCGCTGCTGGGCTAAAATTGAAAAATGTTGATTAATTTTTTTCTTTGCTTCCTATACATATAGAGTCTACCGTTTTGGTTTGAATAATATGGGGGTTATGAAAATTGCATGAAATGTGTGCCGTGCCTAGGTAACGTTTGTAGATGACAACTAGCCATTGTCATGCTTAGTTACTAGCATATTAAAGTAAAACTTTTATAACATCGTCTCAAATTTATTCGCCTGTGTGTCGCGTGACGGTCGGTATGATCGTTTCGTCCTCTGTACCGTAGCTCAGCCATGATCGTTTCGTCCTCTGTAAATGTCTATAATGTGAAAAAAGTTTAAATTTTACCGTGGTTTCTTAAAACCACACACTACTTTTTTAATTTTAAAAGCTTCTTTATTTGTGTACATGTCTGCCATTTCAACTAAAACTTACTCTTTCCCGGGTTCGCTGGAAGAAATTTCTAATACCTCTTGTGTAATTTTATTTTCTGCCTGTAGTGTAATCATTTTTTGTACACAATAAACTGTTAAATAAATAAATAAACTTAAACTTCTTTGTAAGTAAGGCATTTAACCACCTCCGTGGTAAGTGACGATGATGCCGCAGGTGGAGCGAATGTTTTGATACATTAGCTTCACATCAGGAGGTCGCAGGTTCGATTCCCGGCGGAGTCTAACTTTGTAAGATTCGGTTTGTTTGGTGGAAGGGTATTTTTTAAAGCCCGCCTGGCTAGCTACAATTCAACGCACGTAAAAAGAGCTCCGAGCGACCTACCTGCGCAGTGAATGAATTGCGGGCCAAATTGGTGGTAAGGGGTGAGGCGCGACGGGGGAAACACGCGTCTCTCTTGTTTGCTGTCGCGTGATTGGTTCGCCAGTTGTCATTTGTTTCCCGCCTGCGCAAACACATTCCCACCACTTGACCACTGGAGCTCTTTTTACGTGCGTTGAATTGTACCACCACCTTATCTAAGTCTTACAACATTGGTGCGTTCCGGATTTAGGGTGAGCTAGGTCTCCGTTGTGTTGGCGAACGTTATTAAACCCGCTTCTACCTGCGCCTGCGCCTGCGGCATCATCGTCACTTACCAGCAAGTGAGATGATAACAAGTAACCAATTGTGAATAATAAATAGAGTTTAAAAAAAATAATAAAACTCGCTTTTAAAGTACTTACATCAGACTAAAAAGTAAAAAATAATTCTTAATATAAGTTGAAAATAATAATTAACAAATTACTAGTATTATTGTGAAAAAGCGTAGGGCGCTCTGTGCTATATTTTTCGTCTATCGAGCAACCCACACTTTTTCACAATAACACTAGTAATTTGTTAATTATTATTTTCAACTTATATTAAGAATTATTTTTTACTTTTTTATTAAGAATTATTTTTTACTTTTTAGTCTGATGTACTTTAAAAGCGTGTTCTTTAGTTTTTATAAACTCTATTTATTTTTTTATTTCAAAGTTCAAACTTATAAAATTATTATATTGTCGCTGATTCATGATAAGTCTACAAAGTTTGAATTTAATCTGTCCGTTTAAAGTGGGTCAAAATCGAGTCCAAAGGAGTCGGTTACATACATACAAACATACAGGTTAAGCTAATAAAAGGGTGATAAAAAAAATTATCACATAAAATTATAAGTACATTTTTTATATTTAGTATACTCGTATGTTGTGTATCATATGAAATATATATTTCATATGTACGTTATCCGACGCTCTTACAGTAAAGGAAAATATCGTGAGGAAGCCTGCACACGCCTGCGGAGAATATCGAAGGTTGTGTGTGAAGTCGAGCAACCCGCACTGGGCCCACGTGGTCGACTAAGTCCCGATAGCCCTAATTCAGGGTAGGCTCGAGCCCCTCGGTGGGGACGTATATAAGCTAATATGATGAAAAAACTCAAAATCTGTACACAAACAAAAACCAAACCAAACGCCTGACCCTATTTCGGTGAATGTTTTAAGTGGAACAGTTAATCCTGAACTTGCTCGAGCCCCTCGGTGGGGACGTTTATGAGCTGATATGATGATGATGTGAATCATATTAATTTATAATATGTATGATTATTTAAATTTAATTTGTATTTATTAAAAATTAAGTTACATAAGTATAAATGTAGTAATAATTATTATGTTAAGTTTACTTTACACTGTCTTGTACTTAATTACTTGTTTCTTTATCTTCGTTAAGTCCTCTGTATTGCAAAGGTTGATCGGAAGAAGTTTCTCTATAATATACATCTGCCCTGTACATAGGTAAATTCTTTTAATTATTAATTCAAGTTTATATTTTGTACAATACAGAGTATCATACACATTGACGTTTTGGGTATTGGACTGTTTAAAAGCAGTTAACCTTAGTGAACGATTATATCCTGGATAGACACAACGCAGACTTAAATAAAAATTCATATGACGGTCTGTGACAAGAGAGAGTGTGCTATTGTTAACCGACTTCCAAAAAAGAGGAGGTTCTCAATTCGCCTGTATGTTTTTGTATGTTTGTTACGCGATTATGTGAACCGATTTTCATGATTCTTTTTTATTCGATATAATTCGTCCCATATACGTATAAATATAACCAACATCAGTGTTGTACTTTTCTAGAAAAGTCTACTTGAACATTTTTATTCTTGTCTCCTGTCACACAACCGTCCTGATGTTCTTTTAGTATGTTTTGTGTGAAACCAGGAATACAGTTTTTTCTTATATGTGATCTAAGTTAAATTGAACAAATTTAACTTGAAAGATTTGATGACAGATGCCCAGACACCGAGACAAGTGGAACAAATAAAATCTTGTAATAGTACAATGATGGTCTTTCCATACAAAATGTGTGATTCAAAAGAAGATGAATGGAGTGGATAGTCTTCCTAAGGCAGTTATTATTGTCAATCTCAAATCTGTGAAATCCTGTATCTTTCAAAACCCATAATTTTATTAGGAATTTATTAGAATATCGTTTTGTTCGCTGTGTCGTGTCGTCGTGTCGTCGGCTTGCACTTGTCTGCACTACTAAGATCCTACTACAGGCGGTGCTCTACATTAGCATTCGTCTTGAAAAGGTACTATACAATACAATTTTTTTATTGCATCACAATATAAAAAACCGGTCCAATGCGAGTTGAACTCGCGTGGAGAGGGTTGCGTACATTTTTATTTTGTTTTAATTAAAAATTTGAGTGTATTTGGCAGCACCTTACCTGATGGTAAGTGCCACACACAAACTCAAATAGTGCATATTCACTCTCGTCTTGAAGATTCCTTAATTATACGAATCGGGGAATACAGACGCTGGAAGGGAATTCCACCCCTTGGCCGTTCGCATGATGAACGAAGAAGCAAAACGCTTCGTGTGTAAAGGTGGAACATTGACGACAAAGAGTTGAAATCGCCCTCTGCACCTGGTCGTCCAACAATGAAATGGAGAGGGGGAATGAGTTCGTGAAGCTCCAGGACACACTCTCCGAAATGAATCCCGTAGAACACTGATATACTATTTTCTATTATGACTATTATGACTTAAATTAGAACTATTTTCCGTAAATGAACGTATTATATTGATTTTACCACTTTATTTTCAATTAATAGAATTCTTATAGGTTTTCCTGTAATCTACAAGCAATGAACTATATTTCGTATTTTTTCAAAATTTTAGACTGATTAGTTTCGAAGATCTGGGGAGGGGGGGGGGTCAATGAAGATATGGTCAATTATCGCCTCCTTTATAAATAACATCAAAGCTATTTATTTTACAATATAAACAAAAATATATTTGAAATCCTGATAACGAGCCCTTTTATTTGATATATGACACAATAAGGTTTTTAATTTCCTAATTTCTCCCCCGAAAATGACACTTATTTAAAAAAAAAATACTTTGCACATCTGTGTTTGGTCATAGGATTACACCATCCTACTAAATTTCACCTGATTTGGTCTAGTAGATTCGGAGCAAATTGGCTGTGACAGACGGATGGGCAGACAGACAGACGCACGAGTGATCCTATAAGGGTTCTGTTTTTTTTTGTACGGAACCCTAAAAAGAAGAAAACAACATAGAATAAATAATTTACAAGAGGCGGCCTTATTGCCAGCTAGTAATTTCTTAATGTAACCTGTTCTTACCGCCACTCTTTTCTTGCTACACATATACGATTTGCTGACACCGGGTATTATTGGGTATGCAGACGATAGCACAGTTGTGGAAAGATACCTATCCAGTGCACGAGCGAACGGCGCTGAGACGTTGTCTTTGAGAGAGGCCATGATCGAGCACATGAACTTATCGCTTCAGGCAGTGTCTGATTAGGGTGATTCCAACTTCGTAAGGTTTAATGCCTCTAAGACACAGGCGTGTCTCTTTTCAGCTAAAAGGAGTCCTTTCAACTTGACTCCTACTTTCCGGAATGAATTCATTCAGATATCTGACCACCTTGAGATTCTTGGCGTGGAAATAACACCAAATCTCAATTTCGGTAGATACATTGAGTCCAAGGCCAAAGTTGCTGCAATGAAGCTAGGTATTCTCTCTAAGGTGAGACGGTACTTCACACCTGGACAGCTTCTATCTTTATATCAAGCACAAGTCCGATCTTGTATAGAGTACTGTTCTCACCTATGGGATGGATCAGCCCGCTATCAGCTGGAAACCTTGGACGCTATCGACCGATGCGCCCGGAGACTCATTGGCGATTATGAGCTTGTCAAAAACAAGCTTCAAAGCCTTCAGCATCGCCGCAAAGTCGCCTGTCTTTCGGTTTTCTATCGAATTCATTTCGGAGAGTGTGCTCAGGAACTTCACGACCTCATTCCCCCAGCTCCATTCCACCTTCGGTCAACGAAGCGCAGGGGGAGGTTCTACCCCTTTGTTGTTGATATTCAGCCTATACGCACGAAGCGTTACGCTTTCTCATTTATTATGCGGACAGCGATGGAGTGGAACTCCTTGCCTGCGTCTGTGTTTCCCGACTCCTATAATTTGGGGATCTTCAAGGCGAGAGTGAATAGACATTATTTGAGTTTGCGTGTACCATCCTCGACTACATCGTCACTTACCATCAGGTGAGATATAGTCAAACGCACTCAAATAAAAAAAGGAAAACAGCGACATAATAAGATAAGGGGCGGTGCAACAATTAAAACAGTAAGAAAAATTTGCAAGTGACATAAAATACTTCCTACTAATATTATAAATGTGAAAATTTGTATATATGGATGTTTGTTACTCTTTCACGCTTCAACCAATAGACGGATCGGGTTAAAACTTGGCACACATTAGGTTAGGTCCTGGAATAGGACATAGGCTACTTTTTACTCCAAGAAAACGTCTTATTCCCACGAGGAAATCGAAAACAACGCGGGCGGAGCCGCGGGCGGACGGCTAGTATATATACAAAAAAAAATCACGCACTCTCCATACAAAAAGAGTAAGCGTTTTTCCATCTCTAAATATTACCCGATCGTAATAATTTTTATTACCCGACTGCGCCAGAAGGAGGGTTATGTTTTTCGAGAGTATGTATGTATGTATGTATGTTTGTATGTATAATTGTTTGGCACGCTCTGCAGCCTGAAAGGCTGGATGAATTTTGGCTTGAGAGGTGTCGTTAGATTCGTATTTACTGTGAGAGTGACACTGGGTATATCAAAATAAAAAAAACAAAATGGCGGATTTTTGGCGCCAAATTCAAATGTTTGACACGCTCTGCAGCCTGAACGGCTCGATGAATTATAGCTTGAGGGTTTTCGTTAGATACGTTTTTACTGTGAGAATGACACTGGGTATATCAAAATAAAAAAAACATAATGGCGGATTTTTGGCGCCAAATTCAAATGTTTGACACGCTCTGCAGCCTGAATGGCTCGATGAATTATAGCTTGAGGGTTTTCGTTAGATACGTTTTTACTGTGAGAATGACACTGGGTATATGAAAATAAAAAAAACAAAATGGCGGATTTTTGGTGCCAAATTCCAATGTTAGGCACGCACTGCAGCCAGAACGGCTCGATAAATTTTAGCTTAAGGGGTTTCGTTAGATACGTATTTACTGTGAGAGTCACACTGGGTAGGTATATCAAAATATAAAGAAACAAAATAGCAGATTTTCCGGAGAATTTCAGCAAGCGTTATTTGTCGACGATCGCACAATAAAAAATTATCAACCAGGAGCTCGTATACGGATTGAACCATGTACGATTGATTTTGACGCACTTCGAGGACACTGAAAAATTGATCGCAGGATGTTGCCCTTAATCCCAAGGTGGGCTATAACTGTCCACAAACTTTAGGATGCTACACTCGATTTGACACTTGTGGATCTCGGCTCACATATATTTGCTAAAAGTCAAGCATATGTAGCTCTTAGTCGAGTTAAAACATTAGCTGGACTGGTCATCTGTACACTTGATCCTAAAAAACTTTTGAATCGGCCACACGATCAGAATTCTTTTATAGAGCTTCAACGTTTACGAGAATATTATTATATCAACTGATAAGTTAATAATCTGCATAATCTTAATGTGTGTCATGTGTATATAGGTTACTACACAAACTCATTCAATAAAAAATAAGGTAATTTAAAAAACTAAAAAACCCGACTGCGTTTCTGTGTAAATTGGAAATGAAAAACCCTAAAACAAGAAAGTCGTCATACCCGATTGCATTTAACTGAAGAAAAATTGTAGCAGTCGGGACCCATTCTAGAAATGGAGGCATAGTGAATTGAGAGCACATACCTATATTACGTTGCAGATTACTCCAATATACTGACTAGACGGCTGACTTTCTAGAATGGGTCCCGACTGCTACAATTTTTCTTAAGTTAAATGCAATCGGGTATGACGACTTTCTTGTTTTAGGGTTTTTCATTTCCAAATTACACAGAAACGCAGTCGGGTTTTTTAGTTTTTTAAATTACCTTATTTTTTAAATAATTATTTTATTGACACAATAACATACTAGGTTTATATGTTTTTCTTTTTTCAATACAATTCAACATATTATGAGCTCTTATGAGCTCGAGCCTACCCTAAATCAACGCGAATACTAAATAAAAAGCGTCGGTGGCTCAACCGGTAACGACTCGGTCCCCTAACCAGAGGCGCCGGGCTCAAATCCGAACGGCCAATCTACCAATGAGTTTTTCGAAACTTCGTACATATACTCACCGCTTGCTTTAACGGAGAAGGAAAACATCGTGAGGAAACCAGCACACACCTGCGAAGAAACTCGAAGGGTGTGTATGAAGTCGACCAACCCGCATTGGGCCCGTGTAGTCGACTAAGGCCCGATCGCCCTAATTCAGGGTAGGCTCGAGCCCCTCGGTGGGGACGAATGATAACTAAATAAAATAATTCAGTATAGTTAATAAGTTTATTTTTATTTTTCGTTCAATGTTTTCATACTAAACTAATTTTGGCTATTATTTTTTTATTTTTAATTAACACTTTAAAAAACAAAACATATAAACTTAGCTTTTTAATGTGTCATTAGCATATTTAAAAATTATTATGATCTGATAATATTCAGACGTGAAAAAACGTGTTTTCTTTTTACAAGCTTTTATTTAGTTTCACCTGTCCCGGTGTCTTTAATGAAATCTTGCAAGTTAAATTTGACCCACTTCCTGGTTTCCGATTGAGCTTAAATTGTGCATATCGCGTGACGATGCAATATTAAAAGCTTGCACCTAAAAGTTTTTAGGTTATCGAAATTTTTGTATGAAGAGTGCGTGCAGTAGCGAGTTTAACTGTGAAAGAGTTAGATAAAGGAGGAGAAGAGTGGGTGGGAATGTCCAGCATCAGGGTGCTGGATGTCCGCAAGATGCGGCTTATGGACTATGCTAGTTTTTACCCGACTGCCGATTTGCTGATGGTCGTGTTTTCATTTATATAAGATTTTCATTCATACAAGGTTTTATTTAACTTGCAATGTATGTAGGAATATGTTCGTTAGGGTGAAATCTTGCAAGTTAAATTTAACCCACTTCCCGGTTTCCGATTGAGCTGCAATTTTGCATGCGTATGTATATCGCGTGACAATGCAATATTAAAAGCTTGCGCCTAAAAGTTTTTAGGTTTTTCGAAAATTATTTACATGCAAGACAGTTTTGTAGTGGTGTTTCGAAACATAGCTACGTGAATATCTCTTAGCGCTTGTCTAAGTGCTTCTCATACTGCTGTCATTGTTGTTTTATTGACATGAAATTTATTTTCATTTTACGCAGCATATAAAATTAGTTACTTACTTTTGTTCGTATGTTGGATATTTTCTCTGTGAACTCGGCTGGAGTCCAAACTAGTAAACTCATCATGACATCATTATCTAATAGTGCCGAGATTTCATAAAACTATAAAATAAGCAATGTTTAGTTAAATAAAACAGTCTAGGCAATGGTAAGTTACATAAAATTATATAGGCAATGGTAAGTTTTATTAAACTCTACACAGCTTTGCCTTACAACAGTAGGTTAAGTTTGTATAGAACTATAAAATAATTTCAAAGCTTAAAGTATTTGAAAACATCGGCCTTGCTAATATATTAATGAACTTGACTGAACTACGGAGCTCTCATTTTGACAATGAAAATAAAACAATATAAATTAATTTAATTATAATAAAACGAAATTCTGTTGATGTAGGGCACTCACTGTAAAAGCGTTGGGTGCCGCCTTCAAGCTGTGAGCCCGGCTAAACCCTCCCATTGTAATTAGAAAGTCGTTCTTGCCGCTTGGCACTATTTATTTGGCTCCAATTTCATTTCACCACTTCATTCCATTCGATGTAGGGATGCCATGTTTTTTTTTAAATCTAGGGACAATTGCGTGAGTTAATCGTTTAAATAATCTGTAAAGTCATCATATCACCCGAAAGACAGAACAAAATATACTTACCCTAAGGATTTCCACAGCAAACTTTCTCGCGCTGCTCGCATCCAGCGTTTTCCTGCGACATGCATACATCGCAGGCATACTGTATAATTCGTCATTATACATACGGTTAGGCAAATTATATAGTAGCGAGGGCGAGGACAGTTAAATCAATCAAACCTGACCGAACCTATATCGCTCATTTACAATCTGTCGTAAGGCATTTTGACCATTTGCCTGACTCGGCATTGACCGTATACGGACGAACGCTTGGCTCGGCGTTTTAAAAACTGCGTACAGAATTTTACATTTTGACGATGATTACAAATTGCCTGAATCGGTGCACAAAATTTTACATTTTGCCTGACCATTTACGTACGGACGAATTATACAATAAGCCTGACCGTATGTAAAATGACTAATCATACAATTTGCTAGTAGTACGTGGTGTACCTCAAAGAATGAATTCTGCTTCCTAGGGTGGCCTTCAGTAAGTCTATCTATAATTGCCAATTGAGACACCGAGCATTTTAATGTAATATTTTCGGGTAAATTAAAAATTGGTTAATTATTGAAAATTTTGTTGAAATTGATTTTTTGGCAAGATACATGGTCATCCTAATTTAAGGACGAAAGAGATGTTCCACAATCTGACGACAAGATGGTTACAAGATTTAATTAAAAGTACCCCCCCCCCCTCCGGGCGTTGTTATTACAATGCAAGCACTTTGTATTCGGAACACGATTAAAAGTGACAATGTTGAATAAAGAAAGGGTGCAACAACAGATAGGAATCAACCGACTCCGTGGCGTAACGGTTACGTCAATCAGCTTCACATCAAGATGTCGCGGGTTAGATCCCGGCGGAGTCTATCGGTTTGGTTGGTGCATGGACGTTTTCTAAGCCCGCCGCTAGCTTCTTCTTATCGGCTCATTTACGTCCCCACCGAGAGGCTCGAGCCTACCCTGAATTAGGGCGATCTGGCCTTAGTCGACCACGCAGGCCCATTGCGGGTTGGTCGACTTCACACAAAACCTGCGAGTTTCTCCGCAGGCGTGTGCAGGTTTCCTCACGATGTTTTCCTTCACCGTAAGAGCGTCGGATAAACGTACAAAAGGCTTAAAGATAAGATAGCCAGTTACCATCTTCGCCATCATCGTCATTTGCCATCAGGTGAGATGATGCCAAGGGCTTACCAATTGTGGATAAAGCCATTTAATGATAGTCTGAAACCTGAAAGACCACTAAATGTATGGCGCAATAAAAATGGAATACATTTCTTTGGACTTAGATATACTATTACTAAGTAGATCAAAGGTATCATATGGAATCACAAGGAAATCACTCACATGGACTGTTCGCCTTACTTTGACACTAGCTTTTGCCCGCGTGGAAATCGTTTTAAAACTGTCTTTAAGGGTGAGTGGAGCGCGAGCCACAAGCAGCTCGCGAGCGTGAACATGAGTTTTTTCCAGATCCATCAGGAACTATTCTGATTAGTAGTCTATGTCACTTCCCACCTTCTCAACCAATTTTATATAAAATAACACTTCAATTCGTTGCTTCGTTGCGACGCCGATGTGCGCGAACTTGGAAATGAGTTTTTTACAGATTCCTAGGGAACTATGTCGTATGCTAATTAGTAAATTTATGTGATTTCTCACTCCTTGCCTGCGTCAGTGTTTCCCGATTCCTATAATTTGGGGATCTTCAAAGCAAGAGTGAATAGGCATTATTTGAGTCTGCGTGTACCATCCTCGACTGCAACTGAAACGCACTCAAATTTTTAATAAAAAAAAATAAAAAAACCCTCAACCATCTCTGTGCAAAAATACACAACAATCCATTGTTCTGTTGTGATGTTAAAGAAATTAACCAAAAAAAGTATTTTTTCAGATCGCTCAAAAACTGCATCGGACTATGCTATTTTCACGAGATAAAAAGTAGCTTATATCCTTCCCACTGCCACAGGCTACCTGCATGCCAAACTTCATCAAGATTGGTCGAGGCGTTGAAGCGTGAAAAAATGCAAAAACAAACATACATACACAGTTATACTTCTATAATATTAGTAAGAATAAGGATTTGATTTTGTAGTTTGCAAACGAGTTCATACAAAAGAGCGCCACGCGCCGTTTTTTGCGTGGATACTTTTTAAGAGCTGACACTGTTTCTACTTATTGTATATGTGGCAGGCATATTGTATGATTAGTCATTGTAAAAATGGTCAGGCAAATTGTATAATTCGTCCGTATATAAATGGTCAGGGAAATTGTAAAATGAGCAAGCGAATGTATGATTGTAGTCATTTTACGAATGGTCAGGCAAATTGTATAATTCGTCCGTATATACACGTTTAGACAGATTGTAAAATGCTGTACGCAGATTGTAAAATGAGCAAAGCATATTTTATAAATTAGTAATTTTACAAATGATCAGGCAAGTTGTAATAATTGGTCCGTATATAAACGGTCAGGCAAATTGTAAAATGCTGTACGCAGATTGTAAAATGCGAGTCAGGCAAATTGTAAAATGCCGTATGCAGATTGTAAATCCGCGAGCGAAGCAACCGATGTTAGTTTCTGTCAATTTTGATTGATTGTACAGTCAAAGAGCCTTGCGAAGAAGAGAAGAAGCCTCGTTGGGTATCAGAAATCTGCGTATGGCATTTTACATCTTGCCTGACCATTTGTAAAATGATAAGTAACACTATACGCCTCAGACATATACACAAACTCTATATATTGATCTGAATTAAAATAGCAGCTCACAAACTCAACTACAGTATTTGAATACTAATCTAACTTAGAATACAAATGACCGAAGCTTTTTGCTCTGACCATCGATCACCTAGAAGTTACAAAGGTACGCGACGACCTATTGATGACGTCACAGAGACAGGCCTGTTTTAAGGAATGACTTTTTAGTGGAGACTGAGGAGCAAGCTCTAGCAGTCGACGAAGGAATGAGAAGGTATCGTCACGGGTATTGTTATGGCAGAAAAATCGAAGGTGAGATTTGTATGGGGCTCGATTGTCTTACACTAATAGAGCCCAAAAAACCAAAAAAATAAAAAATATTTGTGTATGTGTGTTTGTCTGTCCTGGCTCTATCTACTAAACTACTAATAGGATTTGGATAAAATTTAGGTGAAGGATATATTCTTTTAATATCTCTTATCGTCATTTAAATTTTTCCTAACTTTATTTTTTTAAATTCGCCATAATAAGATTCTTTTATATTTTTTACTTTGAGTTTACTCAAAAATGGCTTTAACGATTTTGATAAAACTTTGTACGTTATTCTTTCTTTGTACGGAATAAATAAAATAGTTTTTCATTCCAGAAATATCTGAGTAAGGTACATCCCATACAAACCCAGCCGTTCATTGTTTTTTTCTCAAAAATGGCTCTAACAATTTTTTTTTTTTTTTATAATTACTAGAACTTAAAAAGCTTATCGTAGCAATGTACCCGCCATTCAAACCCAGATTATTTGTTAACTTTTCATCACGTCTGATCCGATCAGAGTATGTACGTCTCTTTTCTTTGCTTTTAATGCTGATCTGTGTATGGCTACCTGAAAAAGTATGCACAGTGAGGCTGTACAATTTATTAGAAGTGGACAACTTAGTATGAATTGAATTAAAAAAACGTTTATTCCCATGAACACATGAATTCAAACCTCTCCTTGTGTAACCTCTCCTTGTGTAGCAATGTGTAATTGCTACCGTTCCGTACCTCAGAAGGAAAAAACGTAACCCTTATATGATCACTTTGTCCGTCCGTCCATCTGTCTGTCAAGATCCTTTATCTCGAGTATACGCGTGGAGGTATGGATTTGAAATTAAAATCATATATTTTGGTTTACAGTCCCTTGAAGCTGTGAAAAAATCAAACTTATAAGTTAACGTAAAAAAAAAAGATACGGCCGTTTATGCTGCAAAAACCGTATGTTTCGACACCTTCAAGGGAATCAAAATTCGCAGGGTATTTCCCGTTGACCGAGAACTATGAAATTTGGCAAGTAATACCGTCCTATACTACAAGTATAGAGAAAAATCTAAAAACTATACATTTTTAATTAAATCATAAAAAACTATAGTCTTTATTTCAAGTACGTAATCTACTATGCAAGGAACGGCAGTCCAAATTTTGAATTGAGTTAACCGTATCATGTAGGGTATCGTATGAAAAGGCTTCATTGGCAAAAGCTTAAACAAATTTTTAATTATGAAAAAATAAAACTTTTTCCTTTTTGATATGTACAGGTAGGTACCGTCAACTACAAAGAGATGTATTTTATTTTATTTTATTTTACCTTACTTGGAAAACAAACAGTATTTTATGACTATTTAAAAAAGCTAATTAACAAACTAAGTACTATTTATATGTTTTCACATGTACAAATCTACACGCTAGCTAAACTTAAAAAATAATTATAATAATAATTACAAAAATAAGTAGAAATATACTTAAACAAAATCTAAGAGGGTGTTAAAAATTAAAAACATAAAGATAACAAAAAAAAAACGATGACTTCTGAATTTTAACAGTTAGGGAACCATATCGAACCAATGTTTAGAAAGTAGAGCTTTAACTGTATGGACCTTGGAATTAAACAAATCAATTTGGGGGAAATCTGTTAATTTGTTGAATTCATTTGGAGCACGTATCAAAAAGGAGTTGCGTCTGTAATTTGTGTTTGTTGTAGGTGTCGATAGATAGATCGGGTGTCGGATAGTTAATCTTGATGGGACGCGAATATTAACTTTAGATAGAAGCTCGGAGGAATCAACCAAATTTTGTGAAATTTTTACTAATAAAGCAATATCAGCTATTGTACGTCTGACTTGCAGTGGAAGTATGTGGTGTCTCTTACATCTCGCTTCGTATCCATGTTAACCTTACAAAATGATGTAACTTTTCGTATACCTGAACTAATTACCCTTGGTTCGTGACATTTCTAGTAGCAACCAAACCTTACATTATCATCGACTCGTTTAAAATGCAATATTTATGTATCCCGCAATGTTTCCTCCGAATGTACACTTACAAGTCTCTTTCATTATCTATCGATATATTATGACAAATATAAGTAAACTTCCAATGTTCCAAGGAAAAGAACCAATACACTTACCTATTAAGAAAAATAGTATGCGAGCCGAAAAAAAGAAGTACGTCCAGTTACCTGAGACAGATGTATGCCATGACAAGTGTGTACTGTTTTCGTGAAACGTCAGTTTTAGTGTTAAACTAAATATTTATTTAAATACATATTGTTTCCTTAACATGTCTTAATTAACAAAAACTAGGGTGATATCACTTCAATAGCTCCTTATTTAATTATTTAATTGTGAATAATAAAAAATTAACAATGTTTAAAATCTGGTATAACTACCGTGGGCATTAACCACCGACTGTAGCCGATCAGCCATTGAAAGAACACAGTTTTCACAGAAATTATCTCCTCGATAGTAATCCTATAATTGGAACACATGTTCTTTTAAATTTTGGATATTTCTTATAACTGACGAATTCCAGTTCTGTACCATCATTCCCCATAAGTTTTCAATAGGGTTTATATCGGGGCTTTTGGGTGGTAGTTTGATTACATTGGGATCGTCCTGCTCGTCAATCCAAGTTTGGACAATACGCAAACTGTGCACTGAAGAATTATCCCGTATTAAAGTAATAGTTTCGTCTCCAAATACAGTTTTAGCGGTGGGCATTAACACGTCTTTCAATATTACTTTATAATTAACTGCATTCATTCGAGTTGAAATTTCAATTAATTCTCCAGGTCCAGACGATGACATCCAACCCCATAAACCTAAAGTCAATCGACCACTTTGTTGTGTCGGTAGTATGTAAGGTTCGTATTAATGGGTATTTTCCAACCTCCAAACCCTACCCGTCCCTGTTCATTTGTAGAAAAACCGTTTTCGTCTACAAAAATTACCTTTTCAAAATTATAGTTTTTGTATTTATTTGCGAAACTAAGTCGGAGTGTTTTATGGCGGTCATTTAGAATTGGTTTTTTGGCAGGTATTCTATGTTGTAGTCCTGCACTTTTCAGTCTTCGATAAATTGTGTTTTGGCACACATTTAGTTCAAAGGTTCAGAAGTTGGTATGCTCACAAAACGCTGAACAAGGACATCCTCGACTAAGCGTCAGTCTTCATATGCCGTGGTCACACGGTGACGTCCTGTAGATTTATGATTTTGAACCGTTCCTTCTTCACGCCAACGTTTCCACCATAAATTAACCGTTTTCCTCTGCAAAAAATTATCAATGCAACAAATATTAGCATAAAACTAGAGTAAAGTAAATAAAAACTTTCTATGTAGATATTATGTTCAGCAAGGAAATTTTCGACATTTTTTAATAAATAAGCAAGTGCGTGAGATAATAATTATTTACGTCGTATATAAACGCTAGTATGCTACGACGGCTGTTGTATGTATAAACTAGCTGTTTCCCGCGGCTTCACCCGCGTGGACCACGTTTCTACGACTTTCGAGGGTGCGCAGTGCGTGGTAAAAAGTAGCCTATGTCTTAATCCAGGTCCTAATCTGTCTACCTACCAAATTTCAGCCAAATCCGTTCAGTAGTTTTTGCGGGAAAGCGTAACAGACAGACAGACAGAGTTACTTTCGCATTTATAATATTAGTAGGGATTAGTAGGGATAAAACTCACCGTAACTTCCATCTCTTCCGAAACGTCTGTCACGGATGCTCCATTTTCTAACATCGCCACGATGCGATGTCTCGTGCGGTCATCGATACGGTAAAAAAAATATATAAACATGACATGATATCTATTCAGTCATAGAAATTTCCTTGCAATTGCACCTATTAATAATATTTTTTGACACTAATATTAAATGAAGCATCAGTTATAAAGCGAACAAATGAGCGTCGTAATGCATTTATTTTTAAAAAGTGTCAATAAAGATGATATTACGTGTTTTTGAATTTCGAATCGTCTTGCTTGGTTTTTTTCTGAATTTCAAGGTATTGGTTACATTTCTTTGGAACATTGGAAGTTTACTTATATTTGTCATAATATATCGATAGATAATGAAAGAGACTTGTAAGTGTACATTCGGAGGAAACATTGCGGGATACATAAATATTGCATTTTAAACGAGTCGATGATAATGTAAGGTTTGGTTGCTACTAGAAATGTCACGAACCAAGGGTAATTAGTTCAGGTATACGAAAAGTTACATCATTTTGTAAGGTTAACATGGATACATCTCTTTGTATAATAATTTTTGCCTATGCAGTACATAACAGTTTTTACTGTTATAATTTATAATATATACCTAAAAATTAGTACTCTAGGTGGGCCAGTCCGACTCGCACTTTTCCGGTTTTTTATTATTCTGTCTACCCTCGGGTTGTGGCAGAAGACCACTATTTTAGGGGTAAATATACTCACTGTAGCTATGGCACATTTTCACTGTAATACCACAGTCTAAGAATCCATACAGTCGTCCAAAACCTTTGATAATCGCGTCATCGCCGACATCACGAGTCACTGATCGCTCACAGTACCAAGGGTTGTCACATCACTTGACAATTAAATGAAATAAAATTTCATCACGTAGAAAAATTACTTCAATAGTGTAAAATCCATATTTGAAGGTACCTTAGATCTCTGATCAAGAATCCGTTGTCATAATCAAAAAGTGGCGGCCATTTGATTTTTTACTTACCGAACCGATTTCTTCCAAAATCGATATCTGAAGTATCCTGAGGTCACTAATCACGAATCCGTTGTCATAATTGAAAAAAGTGGCCGGCATTTTGAATTTTTTAGTTACTAGACCGATTGCTTCCAAAATCGATATCTGGGGGTCCCTGAAGTCCCTTATCACGAATCCGTTGTCAGAATTAAAAAAAGTGGCCGCCATTTTGAAATTTTTAGTAACTGGACAGATTGCTTCCAAAATCGATATCTGGGGGTTCCTGAGGTCCCTTACCACGAATCCATTGTCAGAATTGAAAAAAGTTGCCGCCATTTTGACTATTTAGTTACGGGTCTGATTGCGTCCAAAATCTAACTAAAAAGTTCAGAATGGCGACCATTTTTTTCAATTCGGGCAACGGATTCGTAAAAAGGGACCTCAGATATCGACTTTGGAAGCAATCGGTCCAGTAACTTAAAAGTTCAAAATGGCGGCAACTTTTTTCAATGGTAACAACGGATTTTAGAATATATGTCATATTCGTAAAAAAACACCCTATTTATACATATATAGGGTGTAACAAAATTGGTGTAGATCCCGTTAACTGGGGCTTCTACTAATCATACTGAACAACTTTTGTTTTACGACTTTGATGAAATCGCAAATATTTTTTTTACTCTTTATTCAAATCGATCAGCTGATCGAACAATTTTGAGCATTTTAGTATGGAGGGTCCAATTTTTTTTTGAGAATTGACAATGGGTTCCTTGGGGAAAGTTGTTCAATACTATGAGTAGAACCTCCAGTTAACGGGTCCTTCACCAATTTTTTTACACCCTGTATAATGATCCACAACACGATCTTCAAGGCGAGAGTGAATAGGCATTATTTGAGTTTACGTGTACCATCCTCGAGTACATCGTCGGTGAGATGTCTAACGCACACAAATTTTTAATTTTAAAAAATGAATAGATATTGCTACAACATAATATTTAATATATTAATTAAATTATTAAAACACATTGTTACAATTTTTATTTAATAATTTTAAATTTATTAACAAAATGTTTTAATATTTATTTAAATTATATTAAATAATTTTTAATTATAAAAAAAAATAAACCAAACTAAATCAAAATATGAAAATGAGCCGTGCATGAATGATTAGTAATAAAAATGCGACGTGACGACCTTTATTGAATGGGCCCACCGCACTATACAAACGGTGACAATGGTCTAGTGGGCCCTACCCGCCCCGCAGCCCCCGCACGATTGCCCGTCTTGTCGTCCTCCGTTGGAAGACTGTATAGACTGTGGTAATACATTCAATCATTTTTATTTTTTTGTTTTATTTATTATAAGTAATTTTTTTGATGATTAATTTTATTTTTGACCGAGCGAGCGCAAAGCGCGAGCGAAGCGTCTCCCTTTGTTTCAGCTTGGAAAAACGTGCTCCTGTCCGGCGTCTGTCCGGGTGTTCTCCTCTACAAGACGGATTTCTCAACCGATTCGCGTAATTTTTTTTGAGCAAGTTCAATAATTATATATATTTAGGTACACCCGTTGTTATTAAACAATAAATAAAATAAAAAAAAAAAATTTGTAGATTCAGTTTTTCAAATCTTTCTTAAGATTTCTGTACAAAAAGCAATTTGGTTACTACCCTTTTTTGTACCCAACAAATTTTCTGCTCGGTACATCAGGATTCAATTCTTTAGAGGTGAGACGTAAATATTCGTTGCTCACCTACATCTGTCTCATTCTACGAGGAGAGTCCGATTGTGCGGCACTGGTTGCTAAAACCGTGAGGCTTGCCGTCCCTACTATCCCGCGAAACGAAGTCAGCTCGCGGCGCCCCCGTAGTTTGCTGGCGGTTCCGCCTTGGCGCACTGAGGCCAGACGCAACTCACCCTTAATACGTGCCTTGGTACTTCTCAATAACTATTCAATATCACTCAGTTTGATATTTTTAGTGATTCATGGCGAAGTATATCTGATGCGTGCCTAAGTTTATGTGAGAGCATTGACAATAGGCCAACAATCTTTTAGTTAAGTTTTGTTATAAACATACAATAGCGTTAAATTTAATCTTAAGTTTTCTGCAAGCTGTATTTTTCCTCAATAAATAAATAAAATACATAGACATACGTAGGTATGCATAGACCGATAGGTTGTATTCTTTCAGGTTATTCAGATGAGCTGATAATTGACGATTAACTCCATAACTTTCATGTTATGGAGTTAAATCGTCCATCATCATCTGCTGTGATGATGATGGAAGCCACACGACTATGTATCTGTTAATGAAACACATGTATTATGACTTGATAATTCCTATTGGTGAGTAGGTGATGGGGTTTAATATTGTTAGATATATAGCATTATCACTAAAAATAAAGAAAATAAAAATAAAAGTTTAAAAAAACTAAAAACCGACTTCAAATTGAAATTCACTCAAAAGTATGAAATAATATGATTATACTTAAATACACAACATTAACCAACAACAACGAAATCAAAGGTGGGTACGAATTAAATTAGAGGCTTACATTTTTTTTAAGGTCGGTGTCATCAAACCATCGAATCTAAAACATTTGATACGTAAGTAACTGTGTGCTGGTACCGACCTCCAAAAAAAATTTAAGACCCTTATTTAATTCGTACCCACCTTTGATTTTGTTATTGTTGGTTAATGTTGTGTATTTAAGTATAATCATATTATTTCATACCTTTGAGTGAATTTCATTTTGAAGTCTGTTTTGAGTTTTTTTAAACTTTTATTCTTATTGTGAGTGTGCTTGCTGCAAATAAACTATCTACCGACTTTCTAACTGATGTGCTCAATACAAGTACCAATGAACACTGAACAGTCACCTAGATAGTATCTAGATATAGGTTTCTAACTGACTGAACTACAACTACTGACCGTCCCGAACTTCAGCTAACTCCCAAATTGCGTTACGTATCGATCATACGAGCTGTATCCAGTTGCGAGGTCCGCAACACCTACAAAGCCTTCAGTCTTGGCTAAGACACGCCTGAACACCCTAATTCGGCTCTTCGAGTTAAAGTAAAGCTTCGTTCACTGTAGAAATAAACTTGGACCAAGTAGCTTCACAAGTCAGCTCGCGTACGGACGACATTCTATTCTTGACTTAATTATACTTTATATTTTTGTGATCTTCCTGAAAATTTCACTAGAGTGAAGATGTGATAAATTTGAAAATCACTCAGAAGGTTACAAGATTCTTCATGGTACCAACAACGTACGTCGGCAGCGAATCGGGCGGCACGATTAAACTCAGGACGGCGACTTTTACGGAGTGTTTGATGCGAGCCGTCAAAGGTGCAGCTAATTCTGCAAACGAACTATAGTGCGTTTGGTTACATTTTTTGTTTGTTTAGGACTTGTTTTATACTATTCTTACGGGAGGTTTAAATACTATGATAGTCCTTGATTTAACAAATACACTTTATTTAGTAAGGATGTCTAGCACAAGATACACCTAAGGAATGGTCAACCTGTCTGGATGGAGAGTTGCGAGCGACTGGCGCTGCGGCTGGGCTACGGAACATACGCCTGATAAATAAGCTGACTCCACATTTAAGAGGAAACGCGGTCTAAAAAATAGGTATTTTAGTAAAATGTTGCTGTTTCCCTTCCTCAAACCTCTCCGTATACAGCAAGAAAGGGAGAACTGCAGCGCAGACTGATAATAGGCACTAAATTTGACCATAACAGCATTTCTTAGTCCCCCATTTAGAGGGGGTGGGAAATTACATAATTTACTAATTAACATATCCTGATATATGTAGTTTCCGCGGGATCCGGGGAAAACTCATTTCCACGCTGGCACACATGTCGGCGTCGCAACGGAGCAACGGATTAAAGTGATTTTTAAGCTATTGCATAGCTTTTATCGCGGGCTTTGAGCGAGGCAACCGAATCAAGAAATTCTGTAAAGAAAATAAAACCTAACAGCCCACGCTCGGCCGAGTTCTAAAAACTTACAGTTACAGTGCGATTTGCGGTACTAAAAGGACTTAGTCAATTTTACTGGTGTAACTTTCTTAGTGTTAATTTATTACATAAACATCCCGCGCCCCAAGGACTATATGGTACTGGTAAATACTGCATAAAAAAAAAATATAATTGCATAAGTTGATAAAAAAAGCTATGCAATAGCTTTACCGCGGCAGTCCCCGAGTGCCACATGCTTTTTTTCGTATAGAATTGGTTGAGGGGGTGGTAAGTGACATAGACTGCTAAAAAGAATAGCCCAATCTGGGATAAGGATCTGGAGAAAACTCATGTCCACACGCGCGATGCGGCTTGCACACTACTAACCCTCAAAGACAGTCATAAAAACGAAGTCCACGCGGGCGAAGCCGCGGGAAAAAGCAAGTTAGTAGAAAAAAAAGTGTGTGTCAGCTCCGACGCACGACTGGAGTTTACTTCTTAAGTACGATTGTCTAAACAGGCACAAAACAGGGCTTGACTTTGGTTTTAAGTTTACTCTGCACAGTTTTTATAACTGATGGATGATTCCAATTTCCGGCCTCTTTTCTTAGCTGATGTGTCAGGTGTTTTAGCTCCCATGATCGCAGCTACTAATGATCCATCTGGTGTTTGGCAGCAATTAACCTAATATGCTTTGGATGCGGTTATACAAGCATATCTTAGGTCATACCATAAAGGGCTCTTACATTGATTTCAAGTTGACTCTTCAATTAAATCAAGAGCATTTTTGTTAAGTTTCTCTTGTAATGTTTCTAGTAATTTGTGGACATCATTCTTTATATCATCACTCGCTTGAATAAGGAAATGATGAAGTGAAAACTTTCTAACATCACTGTGTTTAAAGTCGTTCTGATACTTCAACAGTTCACAATTCATAATTTTCTTCTTTTTTGTTTCTTGAAGAAACTCGTGGAAAAGGTCTGTGCTGGTTTCACGATGTGGAGCTGTTTTTTTGCAAATTTGATCTACAGTGACGTATTTCATAGTAGTCCCTACTCTCGAGAGGATGGGTTTTTCCAGTAACATTCAACCTCGGTGCAGGAAGACTGCGACGATGGGTCCACATTAAAAATGTCACTGCATGCTTACAACCACCAGTTGAACCCGCACAGTCCAAGCACTGGCAACTGACGATTTCAACTTTAGTCTCGTCTATCACCATAGTGACTCTGTATGAACTAGCCCGCAATTTGTGCTCGGGGCAGATCTTGCAATTGAGTGTGCAAAGTCCTGATCCACGATGTAGTTGCACGTACCCAATAGCATCGTCACCATAAGATTCTCGTGCAGCCCTGAAAATGCAAACTAATTACTTACTGTAAACAAAATTTATTCTTTATAACCTAAAAAACTAGAATTGAAAAAAAGACCATTATTTTGCCTTCGCAGGATTAAGGTAACTTGCGTAGGTAGTGTTACATTATTTTATAGTACTTACATTGCTGTTTTTACATTTCTCAGCTCTGCAGAATAAAAATCGGGGTTATTTTTGAAGAACATTTCAATCCTTGATTGCGTACACTTTGGGCAAGTTTCTGCTATCTGCTTTCACAAAATTGACATCCATGATGGAGATTGTAAAATATCACAAATTTTCAGTATATTTATAATCATAAATATTTTATATTATAAATATACTGAAATTATATATACAGATCAAAAATAGTAAAGGCGCGTCTCCTCCGACCTGTTTTGCAAAACAATACACAGATACAGTACAATTATACTCCCCGCGCGGGTGGAGAGGGGAAGGATTTGTTTCATTTTTCTACAACTGCCGTGTCGCGCACATTTTTTGTTTCAGAAACATTTCCCTGTAGCAGGAGATGGCTTGAGTATGAAAACAAATATTTTTGTTTCATGTTTTCTGTGTAATGTTTCAAAAAAGCGGGCGCAGGAGACACGCCTTAAGACTGCAACAATGACAGAACGTAATCTTAGATTCAGCCAATCCTGACTGCTTTGTATCACGTGACAGAGGTGCGCACAATAGGTTGCGCGTAAAAACGTAACGCGCAAAGAGAATATAACAAACTACGTTTTCGATAACTAGATTTTACTCCTCATATTTTTTTCATACCGGGCGCCTTATATGAAAATCGATTCTTATGGAGTAAACTCCAATAAACTCCAAAAATAAGAGCAGTTTCAAACTTTCAGTATACAGAACTTATTTAAGCCTTTTTTTAGTTACGTTTGAATTTACTACGATGAAAACTAATTACAAACATCGATATGTATCTACTAAATATATTTTAAAAGTTTGGATTCAATCCGGTATGTGGTTTTTGTAATAAAGCTAAACTACTTTTGTAAACATGAACCTCCTGGGGACCCTAAATAAGAATAAGAATATTTTATTGAGTTATATAAATCTCTAAGTACTTTACACATTGAATAGGATAACACTTAGGGTAGATATGAAATTTTAAAAATAAAATACTCGGTTGCATCAATTTGTTGCGCTGGTTTCTGAGCTATTACAACCAACATTTTGATCAAAATCTAAGTTGCCAGTTGCATCATCACCCAGCTGAAAGACGTCTAAGGCCTCCTTCTAGGATTTCCACAACGACTGGTCTGGCACTGCCCATGTCCAGCGGCTTCCTACAGGCAGACTTCTACTTGGTAGACAACCTTCAAAGTCGTCGTGGGAAGTCGTAGAAAGCGGCAGAAAGCCAGTTTACAATAGCCGCATTATTTCGTTTTTACTGTGTTTCATGAAACGTTTCCGTTTCCGTATCCTATTTGAGCACTAGACCAGAGAATGCACATTCTGAATTGAAATTCGAATCTAGTTTGAACATAATTACGACTGGCAACATCTGCGTCTCAACTTGTTTATATGAGAACTCGATGCACAATCGCATTACTTGCATGCAGTAGAACACAGTGCTAAACATGGGATTTTTTTGTACACGTATTGTGTCCTTCTTCGCCTCTGAATTTACGAGGAAACGCGGTCTAAAGAATGGTTATTTAAATAATGTCTTGCTGTCTCCCTCCTTCAAATCTCTCCATATAAAACAAGAAAGGGAGAACTGCAGCGCAGACCGATAATAGGCACTAAAATTGACCAAAACAGCATTTCGTAGCCCCTATTTTCTCCTCCAAAACTTGAGCAATAATATATTTTTTTATTAATTAAAAAAACGCTTTACCTATTCCTTTATGTTTTGTTTGGTTGTTAATATGCGGATTATCTTAATGTAGGTTTTTTGAATAAAAAAATTGAGTGCGTGTAACTATATCTCACCTGATGGTAAGTGACGATGTAGTCGAGGATGGTACACGCAAATGACCAAAATGGTCTGAAAATGACTTTTCAATTAGGGAATTTCCTCAGTTTTTAAAAACTTCTTATAATTGGAATATGGGAAAAACAATACATTGGGGCATGGCTATGATAGATATAGGTTTGATGGAAAAATATTTTTGCTCTATAGTCATTAACCAGGGAGGAAACAGGGGACTACGTTTGTATAGAAAAAAATGGCGCCCGCGTTTCTTCTTAAAATGTAACGTGGTCCATCTAAAACCTAGATTTTTGTGTTGAGGACAATTTCATATTATTTGAATTTTATTACCATTATTACTTACTTGATAATTTAGCTTGCAACGATATCATTGAATGTTACAATGTGCCACAAAATTTGTCCTTAAAACATTCTTTCTAACCTTATAATTTATTTTATTTGATTAATTTAAGTACTTTTCCATAATTTACGTAAATGTCCGTTTAATCTGGCTAGCTACCACCATCTTAAATAAGTCTTGCCACCAAACATCAGTGTTAAAAACATTGATGTGTTCCGGCATGAAGATAAGATAGCCAGTTCCCCATAGCGTTGGGGAATCTTGGCAAGCCCGCTTCCATCTTCGGCATCATCGTCACTTACCATCTGGTGAGATGATGCCAAGGGCTTACCAATAGTGAATTAAAAAAAAAGTTTTTTGTTTTTACCTTATCCATTAAGTTCGAGTCAAATCTCCTAACGAATAGGTAAAATATAACTTCATTCAACGTTCTTTTGACGTAACAACGTCTAATAAATCGGCTGCACGCACGAAAAAGGATGACTTATTGTCCCGTTACGCTCATTGAATCGTCATAAAAGTATGTAATCATTTCGTCAATGTCTTGTTATGACGTTGTCACGTTAAAATATCGTCCAAACTTTACAAACAACCAATTTTTTAAAAGTATAAAGTTCCTTTTAACCCTCCATGGATTCCGTTCAAATATCGATTCCTTCCGCAAGTTTCAGGACTTAAAGTTGGTTCTGGAGGCGCAGCCGGCTACACGGCACCTCCTAAATCAGCCACAGAGTATACATCAACCAGGATAGCTGTCTGTACGTCCGTGTTATAAATCTTGGGCCGACTTAACGCCCGGCTCTAGCTAACCATCAAACTGAGTTGTAGGGTGACCGTTCTTATCATACATTTAGGACTAGTCATTTGGAGAGGATAAAAGATCAATTTTAAAACCTAGATCGATAACAGCTTAATACTCTGTTTTGGTTGGTGGAAGGGCATTTTCTAAGCCCGCCTGGCTAGCTACCACGATCTTATCTAAGTCTTGCCGCCAAACATCAGTGTTATCAACATTGATGTGTTCCGGCTTGAAGATAAGATAGCCAGTTCTCCATTGCGTTGGGGAATCTTGGTAAGCCCGCTTCCATCTTCGGCATCATCGTCACTTACCATCAGGTGAGATTATGCCAAGGGCTTACCAATTGCGAATAGAAAAAAAAATAGGTGACCACAGTTAAGAACACATTACTAGACATCATCATCATGTCAGCCGAAGGACGTCCACTGCTGGACTTAGGCCTCCCCAAGGATTTCCATGACGACCAGTTCTACGCTGCCTACGCTACCTTCACCAGGTCATCGGTCCACCGAGTGGGAGGCCTGCCTACGCTACGTTTTCCGGTGCGCGGTCGCCACTCGAGAACTTTACTGCTCCAATGACCATCTGTTCTACGAGCTATGTGCCCTGCCCACTGCTACTTAAGTTTAGCAATTCTGAGAGCTATGTCGGTTACTTTGGTTCTCCTATGGATCTCCTCCTGATTCGATCACGCATCCACATATATCATCATTATTTATTATCATATTATACGAAAAACGCTTTGGACTAACAATGCAAAATTTGTGACTTCTCAAACAAATTGATCGAGCTTAACGACTAACTTCATGTCAAAAGTAAATTATTTGCTAATTTATAAAGTTAGGTTTCTCGAAAAAAGTAATTCTGAATCAGAAGCTCTTTTATCGAATTGGTACCAACCAATTATTTTTGAAGTGAAACTTCTATATAGACGGGGGTATTAGGATTTTTCTCTCACGAAAAAGCGTTACGGTCACCATAAAGCGTTACGGTCACCATAAAGCGTTACGGTCACCATAAAGCGTTACTGTCACCATAAAGCGTTACGGTCACGAAAAAGCGTTACGGTCACCATAAAGCGTTACGGTCACGAAAAAGCGTTACTGTCACCATAAAGCGTTACGGTCACCATAAAGCGTTACGGTCACGAAAAAGCGTTACTGTCACCATAAAGCGTTACGGTCACCATAAAGCGTTACGGTCACCATAAAGCGTTACGGTCACGAAAAAGCGTTACGGCTGCGTGGAGGCCTGCCCGTAAAACTTCAAGTAAATTTTTTTTTGAGATTCGTTTTGCCACTTGTCCGTTGCGATTCGTTTTTCCACTTGTCCGTTAAAGTTTCACTTCTACTATGTGTCCCAGCACACATTTTTTACTTTTCCTGCCAGGCCTGCGGGCGAGTCTGCCGTTCACGCATCGGGTTGCTAAGCCACCAAAAGCGACACCTCTAGACCAGGACCCGGTAGTGAATAGTCTGTAACAGACGTAGAGGCGAATGATTGAATGAAGTTTTAGGGCTAAACTTTAGATTAGTTTATTTTTATTTCATAATTGATAAGCCCTCATCGTCAAGGGCAAATCACCTGATACTGCACTTATGATGCAAATATTGATGGATCTTGAAGTAAACCTCTATGGCAATTAGGGACACGCTGGTTTTACTCCCCTGCACACGTGTGTGATGGAAAAGAATTACCAGGTTGCTAAACGGCTGTGTGGGGAACCAGGTGTCATTTTAGAACCTACAAACTACGGAAGACTGGCTTATTTATGAAACGACCACCAAATTATGGAGATTCTGAATTATTATTGTTTTTTTATTATTCATAATTGGCAAGCCCTTGGCATCATCTCACCTGATGGTAAGCGACTATGAGGCCGAAGATGGAAGCGGGCTTATCAAGATTCCCCAACGCAATGGAGATCTGGCAGTCTTATCATCAAGCTGCAACACATCAATGATGTTAAAACTGATGTTTGGCGGCGAGACTTAGATAAGATGGTGGTAGCTAGCCAGGCGGACTATGAAAATGTCCTACCGCTAACAAGTCTTACAAAGTTGACCCCGCCGGGAATCGAACCCGCGACCTCCTGGTGTGAAGCGAATGGAGTAACCATTACACCATGAATTGATTGTCATTGATTACTTATCACAAAAGTAATCAAGTCCCGTGAAACTTTCAAACGCATCAAACACACCCAGAGCAAAGTATATATATTAGTACTAACATACAGTATGGACCGCCGCTCTCTACATTGCAGTCCTCGTCACCCAGATTGATACAGATTGGTTACAGTTTGGTTGTCGAACGTATAGGATTTCGCCGCTATTTTGTTCGTTCCGTCATTCCTTTTTTGAAATGTAATTTCTGGCCCGTTGTATGAAGTGTCCAGGGTGTGCCCAGAGTCCTTCAATATTTCTCGGTTTGGTGTGAAACAGTCATGGTCACCCTGGCTGCAAGAGCCCGCTAATTCGCAGCAACAAGTTGCGAATTACTGCATGCGCCTCAGGTGGTGTTGGCTGGTACTTCCACTACGAGAAGGATAAATGGGAACTGACTGTAAGCCACTTGGCTGACCTTCCTAAATTAGGTGCTTTATTACAAAACTATTGGAAACTGACGTCCAACATGGTAAAAGATAATAGGAAACTCTCTTTTTTAGGGTTCCGAAGGCAACAAGGTTTCTCCATGTCTATCTGTCTGGCTGTCCGTGTGTCCGCGGCTTGGCTCAGAGACTATTACTACTAGAAAGCTGTAATTAAGTATGGGTATTGGGTATACAAAAAGCGTCGGTGGCTCAACCGGTAACGACTCGGTCCATCTAACCAGAGGTACCGGGTTCAAATCTGGACGGCCAATGTACCAATGAGTTTTTCAAAAACTTACGTACATATAATTACCGATTGCTTTAACGGTGAAGGAAAACATCGTGAGGAAACCTGCACACGCCTGCGAAGAAACTCGAAGGTTGTGTGTGAAGTCGACCAACCCGCACTGGGCCCGCGTGGTCGACTAAGGCCTAATCGCCCTGATTCAGGGTAGGCTCGAGCCCCTCAGTGGGGACGTATATGAGCTGATATAATAATTGGGTATACATATTAATTACGCCGACAAAATAGTACAATATTGATGAAGATAAGATAGCCAGTTCTCCATTGCGTTGGGGAATCTTGGTAAGCCCGCTTCCATCTTCGGCATCATCATCACTTACCATCAGGTGAGAGGATGCCAAAGGCTTACCAATTGTGAATAAAAATAAATATCCAGAAAAAAAAAACCGACCAAGTGCGAGTCGGACTCTCGTAAAGTAGAATTCCGTCCCATTTCACGAAATCACTCCCACAAATTGCAGGAAAGCGAGAGCAAAGATGTTACACATCAAAAAGTAGGGTACCCTTACATGTAAAGAGGGGGTTATTTTTTTTTCTTTGACGTACCCTCTCGTGTGGGATATCATTGAGTTACCTTCTCGTGTGGGATATCATTGAGTTACCCTCTCGTGTGGGATATCATTGAATAGGTCTTTGAAAAATGCTGAGGGTTTGCTTAGATCATTTTTCGATTTAGATATTGGTTTTCGAAATATTAAGCTTTAAAGTGCAAATTTTTGTAAGAGTCAAGCAACACGTCAAGAAACATAAACCGTAACAGCTAAACCGCCATTTCTGGGCATCTGAAAAAATATAACTTGGTAGGAAATATAATCAGTTTAAAAGAAAAACTATCACGACTTAGTGCTTAAGGGGAGGTCGGCGTATGTTGTGTAGTCCGGTCCCCTGCTATTTCTTATGATTGCGTGTTCGTTGGTTTTGTTCAAATGAAACGCGAAACTGAAGATATTCTAAGCTGTAATCTTGAGTAAAGGTACAAAATTGTGAAAAACAGTTGCAGTGGTAGCCATCTTGCAGAGCTTCTGACTGAAGTTACATACAATAAAAATGTTGCTATATCTAGGACATATAATGTTGCCACAGTGGGCCTAAAATTACCATTTAAGCAGTAAAATAAATAACAATAGTGGCGAGAAACGCCACATGCTTTTAGTTCAGGATTAACAGTTGACTAACATCTTGTGCAGTTGGATTTGTAAAAATTTAATTGATTATCCATACAATATGTTTTATTACCACCTGCAAAAACAATTATATTTTTAAAAATATACATTTATATTTTGAGAAGACCACGGAACCCTAATTTGTGCGAGTCTGACTCGCACTTGGCCGGTTTTCTTTTATTATTATGAGCCCCTGTAAACGGTTAACCGCCTCCGTGGCGTAATGGTTAGTCCATTTGCTTCACACCAGGAGGTCACGGGCTCCATTCCCGGTAAGATCAACTTGTAAGACTCGTTTTGGTTGGTGGTACGGCATTTTCTAAGCCCGCCTGGCTAGCTACCACCATCTTATCTAAGTCTTGCAGCCAAACATCAGTATTAACGACAATGATGTGTTCTGGCTTGAAGATAAGATAGCCAGTTCTCCATTGTTTTGGGAAATCTTGGTAAGCCCGCTTCCATCTTCACCATCATCGTCACTTACCATCAGATGGACGTGTTCAACGCAACATCTGGTGTCCTCAACTTCTTAACTATGTTTCTTTCACTACTAAAGCCATCGGCAACCACAATATTTTTCCACTCTTTAAGTCAGGAGAAAAGAAAGACCCTCTAGTATTAATAGGCCTGTTTCTGTGTTTCCAATTTTAAGTAAGGTCTTTGAAAAAATTATACTAAACCAAATGTTGACTCACTTTAATATCAATAAATTGCTTTATAACCTGCAGTTTGGCTTTACCAAAGGGCGTTCCACAACTGACGCGGGAGTTGAACTCGTTAAAAATATATATGATGCTTTTGAGAAATCCCAGAGTGTGATAGGGATCTTCTGTGACTTGTCAAATGCATTCGATTGTGTGGAACATAAAACTGCTTAAAAAACTGGACCATTACGGTGTTAAAAATTAGGCTCTAGATATTTTAGAATCGTATAATCGTGTAATAGGATACAAAAAGTACAAATAAATGGTACGAAATCAAGGGGTTCATGGGTGAAGATGGGTGTGCCTCAAGGCTCTATCTTAGGACCTTTCCTTTTTTTAGTTTATATTAATGATCTACCATTCATGGTTGAATCACTGTCGAAAATTGTGTTGTTTGCGGATGATACATCACTAGTTTTTAAGGTTGATAGAAAAAGTAAGATAGACGAAGTAAACGACACTATTTTAAAAAAGTACAATTGGTTTACTATAAACAACTTACTCTTAAATGCAAAAAAGATCAAATGTGTTAAATTTACATTACCTAATGCTATTGAAGTAAACAACAATATATCATTAGCTGGTAATGTATTAGAATTTGTAAATCAAAGCGTGTTTCTAGGATTAACTGTAGATTCAAGGCTTCAATGGGGCCCGCATATAGAAACGCTAGCTTGCAGGCTTAGCTCAGCCGCATACGCAGTCAAAAACATCAGGCTCCTTACTGATATAGACACCGCAAGACTGGTATATTTCAGCTACTTCCATAGTATTATGTCTTATGGGATACTTTTGTGGGGGCATGCAGCTGATATAAATACCATATTTGTTCTGCAAGAAAGAGCGGTTCACGCGATTTATGGAATGCGTTCTCGTGAGTCGCTCCCAGATAAGTTCAAAGATATTAATATAATGACTTTCTCGTGTCAGTGCATTTATGAAAATATAATATATGTACGTAAAAATCTGCATCTCTTTTCACTGAATAGTGACAGGCACAGTCGAAATCTTCGGAATAGGAATATACTTCAACTAACTTATACCAGACTTAGCAAAATCAATAAGTCCTTTGTGGGACAATGCTCACTCATGTATAACAAATTACCTGATGATGTGTTAAATTTGTCAGAAAAATAGTTTAAAAATTGTATCAAAGAACTCTTTGTAGAAAGGGTTATTATAAGACATCCGAATATTTAAATGACAAAAATGTATGGGTAGACAGTGTTTCTTCTGTCAACACTACTAATCATGTTTAATAGTAATAAAATGATGATCAACCTAAGAATTGATGTGGAAGCGATGAGACAGGACAAGTTTAGTACTTCTTTTAATAAATATTTTTATCTTAGCATTGACATGAGTGGTGCATGCTCGCTTAAATGTTCATGCGGATGGTGGCGCATCGGGAGCCGGGTCGTTCCTTTCTCTCAAATATTCGTGACCGGTTGCTGGCCGTGTGAACTAGCCTTTTCTTGTTGAATGCAATAAATGATTTTTATGTATATAACTTTTCGTGTCATGTTGTTTTCATGTTCTAATGACATAATCTGGTTTAGACGTTATTAACTAATTATTGTTTATTTCTTGATTCTTCACATTATTATTATTTTATGTCTATACTATCAGAAAGAGTGAAATTTTCACCTATTTTAATTAAATACATTGAATACCCCGCATAAGATTTCGTCGTATTCAGGAAAATCCAAGAAAATTAACAAATCTAAAAAATTTCCCCATCTGACCACTAAGAAAACGCCTTTGTTCCATCCAATGGAACATAGTTCAGGTGATTGGAACATAACAGACATGCCACTAGTTACTAATAAAAGACCATAAGTAGTGTCACCATAAGGCCAATAATTAAAAACAATATTTTATTTTCTTTAAATTTTGGCATTCATAGGTAAAGACCTATAATTACAAAATTTCCAAGTAAAAGTTAATTGTTTTCCTTAACAAGTCCCACCTTTAAACTTAACTATGCGTTTAATTTACAAAACACAAACCGATAACCGAGGAAAGCAATTTCGCAAACTAGCCAAGTTACCAAACTTTGGATTGTCGCACGCCGATAATGTCGGTGCCCATTATTAACCAAAACGCATACAAATACCAGCTTTTACCCGCGGCTTCGCCCGTATGGACATCGTTTTTCTGCCCGTCTATGAGAGTGAGTGGTGCGCAAGCCGCTAGTGACTCGCGAGCGTGGACAAGAGTTTTCTCCAGATCCCTCAGGAACTATATCAGGCTATTCTGATTATCAGTATATGTTACTTCCCACCCCCTCAACCAATTCTATATCAAAAAATAACTCCAATCCGTTGCTCCGTTGCGACGCCGACATGTGCGCGAGCGTGGAAATGAGTTTTCCTCAGATCCCTAGGGAACTATGTCAGAATATTGTAATTAGTAAATTTTGACATTTCCCACCTCGTCAACCATCTCTGTGGAAAAAATAAAAGTTTCATCATCATCATCATATCAGCCACAAATCGTCCACTGCTGGACAAAGGCCAAGGATTTCCACGACGACCGGTCCTGCGCTGCCCGCATCCATCGGCTTCCCGCGATCTTCACCAGGTCGTCGGTCCACCGCGTGGGAGGCCTGCCTACGCTACGTTTTCCGGTGCGCGGTCGCCACTCGAGAACTTAAAAACTTAAAAACCGACTTCAAAATGAAATTCACTCAAAAGTATGTAATAATATTATTATACTTAGATACACGACATTAACCAACAATAACGAAATCAAAGGTAGGTACTAATTAAATTAGGGGCCTAAATTTATTTTTGAGGTCGGTACCAACCAGCACAAAGCTACTTACGTATCAAATGTTTTAGATTCGATGGCATTGCTGACACCGACCTCAAAAAAATTTTTAGGTCCCTAATTAAATTCGTACCTACCTTTGATTTTGTTATTGTTGGTTAATGTCGTGTATCTAAGTATTATAATTTTATACTTTTGAGACCTTTGATTTTGTTATTGTTGGTTAATGTCGTGTATCTAAGTATTATAATTTTATACTTTTGAGTGAATTTCGTTTTGAAGTCGGTTTTTTTTTAACTTTTATTTTTATTTTATTTATTTTTAGTGATAATGCTATCTATCTAACAAAGTTATACCCAATCACCCACTCGCCAATAGGAACCATCAAATCATAAAGCATGTGTTTCATTAACAGATACAGATTCCTGTAGCTTCCATCATCATCTTAACAGAATGAAAGTTAAGGAGTTAAATCTTCCATCATCAGCTCATCTGAATAACCTGAAAGAATACAACTATCGGTCTACAGGTATCTACGCAAAATATTTGAAAAATTATCCTCCAACTCCTAACCGTTAAGGAGTTGTACCTTCCTTCATCAGCTCATCAACATGAGATGATGACTAATGGACGCCAAAACTTGAATAGTTTTAGGAAATACATGCAACACTTAATATGTGCCTATAAAATTTGAGGGTTGTTCTCGATTTGCCTGGGATACAATCATCAGATCCTGACTTGGTGATAATAGGACCCCTTCGCGAGTGTACTCTTTCGAATACAAAAATTATTTTGAAAATAGGTTCACAATCGGCGCAGATATTGTTCAGTTGCCATGTTAAAGAAATTAAACAAAATGCCAGTCGAGTGCGAGGCAGAACTGCACACATTGCAACGACCATTGCAACGCCGACGTGCGCGAGCGTGGAAATGAATTTTCAACAGATCTATCGGGAACTGTCAGGATTTGTTTATAAGTAAGTAATGACATTTCGCACCTCTAAACCATCTTTTTTTTTAAAAAAACACGACAATCCATTGTTCCGTTGCGATGTTCAAGAAATTAACCAAAGAAAAGAGTATTGTTTCCGTTCTTTCAAGAACTATTATATATCGGACTGTACTATTATCACGGGATTAGCCTTTGTCCTTTCCAGTGACACAGGCTACCTGCATGCCAAGTTTTATCAAGATTGGTCGAAGTGATGAACCGTGAAAAGGTATTAAACAAACAAACATACACATTTTCACATCCTACTAATATTATAAACGCGAAAGTTTGTAAGAATGAATGGATGTATGTTTGTTACTCTTTTACGCAAAAACTGCTGAACGGATCTGTCTGAAATTTGGTCCTTTCCAGTGACACAGGCTACCTGTATGCCAAGTTTTATCAAGATTGGTCGAAGTGATGAACCGTGAAAAGGTATTAAACAAACAAACATACACATTTTCACATCCTACTAATATTATAAACGCGAAAGTTTGTAAGAATGAATGGATGTATGTTTGTTACTCTTTTACGCAAAAACTGCTGAACGGATCTGTCTGAAATTTGGTAGGTAGACAGATTAGGAACTGGATTATCACATAGGCCTGCGCTCCCTCTATAAGTCATAGAGACGTTGTCTACGCGTGTGAAGCCGCGGGTATCAGCTAGTTTATAATATAATATTAGTATGGAAGTATATGAAATAAAATTAGGATAGGGTTAATTAACTATCGCCCTAATTTAGGGTAGGCGGGAGCCCCTCGGTGGGGACGTATATGAGCTGATATGATGATATGAAAGAATATGTATTATACGTGGAGCTCCCTGCCTTTGTCAGTGTTTCTCGAATGTTACAATTTAGGGACCATTGATTGAGGCGAGATTTGAATAGTTATGCTTATTGTATCCTCTACTGGACTAATTCTTCACTTATTTCTATCAAGAGAAATGCAGTCATACGCACTTAATTTTTTATACATAGAAAACAAACCTTTCTACTTGATTTAAACTTCTCATAGACGGCGCTATGAATTTTGATCATTTAAAAAAATCGAGTGGATGGCCGTTGGAGCAGTAAAGTTCTCGAGTGGCAACCGCGCACCGGAAAGCGTAGCGTGAGAAGGCCTCCACTCGGTGGACCGATGACCAGGTGAAGGTCCCGGAAAGCCGCTGGATGCGGGCAGCGCAGAACCGGTCGTCGTAGAAATCTTTGGGGGAGGCCTATGTCCAGCAGTGGGGGCGTCCTTCGGCTGATACAATGATGATGATGAAAAAAAAAGCAATGAACTGTATAATGGACATTTATTTAGAGTTCGGTACCCAAAGGATGGCAGTGGGTGGGGCACATAGCTCGTCGAACAGATGGTCGTTGGGACATTAAAGTTCTCGAGTGGCGACCTTTTTTCAGTAGGTAGGGTCCAAAATTTTTTTGCTTTAGGGCTTGACCAGGCAAAATTGACAAATTCGCTTCGAACTCAATTATTTAGCACAAACACTCAGTTAAGATGATATTGATATATCATTAACTAGCTGTTTCCCGCGGCTTCACTCTCGTGGACATCGTTTCTTTGACTTTTCGAGGGTGCGCAGTGCGCGAGCCGCAAGTGGCTCGCGAGCGTATAAAAAGTAGCCAATGTGTTAATCCAGGTCCTAATCTGTCTACTTACCAAATTTCAACCAGATCCGTTCAGTATTTTTTGCGTGAAGAACTAACAAACATACACACTCACAAACTTTCGCCTTATAATATTAGTGTGATTACGAAGGTTGTTTTGTATAATTTTCCCAGCGGGGCTGTAACATGTCAACAGGTTATCGTACATTGATTCCCAGTTCAGTATGTCTCACAATACAGTCGTTATCATCATTACAGCTCATATACGTCCCCACCGAGGGGCTCGAGCCTACCCTGAATCAGGGCGATTAGGCCTTAGTCGACCACGCGGGCCCAGTGCGGGTTGGTCGACTTCACACACAACCTTCGAGTTTCTTCGCAGGCGTGTGCAGGTTTCCTCACGATGTTTTCCTTCACCGTTAAAGCAATCGGTAAGTATGTACGTAAGTTTTTGAAAAACTCATTGGTACATTGGCCGTCCAGATTTGAACCCGGTACCCCTGGTTAGATGGACCGAGTCGTTACCGGTTGCGCCACCGACGCTTTTTATAATCACAGTCGTTAACCTGACTGAGAAATCATTGAATGTTGTTTCAAACATAGGTATAGATACCAAATTTCCTTAACCTGGAGTCTAAAGTTCATTTTTGTGCATTTAAATTTGTAGCTATTTACAGAGTAAATGCCGAGAAAGGAGTGCGATTGTCACCAGTGTGATAGATACAATTCTGTGCATTTCTTCCATTGTCTTGTACCAGCCCCTGATTTTTTTAACTGAGTGTTAAATTAATCGGCAAAACAGTTTGATTCGACCTTTTTTGCCCATTGACTTAGGATATACTAGCTAGCGTGTATACTAAGTTTATGATTTTGCTTATAAAATGGTTTCGTAAAAACAACCTAGTCCAACCAGAGCCAAAATTAGACTTCTTCAATACTACCGACGAATAATGATACATAATAAACTGCCCAAATTAATAAAAAACGAAAATATGAGAACAGTATTTTATAAAAAACTAAAAGAATATCTAATTGAGAAAAGCTACTACTCGATTACAGACTATTATAATGACAAATAATTCGCATGTTTATAATAATTAACCAATAATAATTCATTAGGCAATTTAGTTATATAATTAACATTTTTATTATTTATTTTTATTAATTATTTTTGTACATTTCATTTAGGTTATTTGCATATTAAATATAACGAAACAAAATAACTCATTAATTGCTTAATTACATTGAGTAGAATAAAATAAATGTTTATTCAGTGATAAGTACACACAAGTGAAATATTTCGTAGCTTTTAAAATACAATAGTTTGTACCTATCACTGAAAAGGTAGCAGCTCAGCATATGCTGTCATCACAAAGATCACAGCGCTGATTTTCAGCTACTACCCCTTCAGGGAAGAATATCTAGTTATATTTTTCAATCTAACCCTTTTGAGCGAAGGCTAAATATGACGGTCTGCTCCCCGCACCCCGCACCCCGCATGCATCTGCAGTGCCCTAACAGGGCGCGTGTACAAACTACAATTTTTACTGTTTTTGTTCCATCTTTATGTTAAGTACATGTAAGCAGAAATAAATGAATGAATAAAAAATGTGCTATTATCAAATTTTTTTTATTCACAATTGGTAAACCCTTGACAACAACTCACCTGGTGGTAAGTGACGATGGACTATTATGCCGGTTCCGTGTAACGAATCACACTTGATTAGAATCATCAGGGAGATGGAATGCCGAAGAGGTGTGAATTCACATAGGACAATGCCTGCAAGTTTCGGTGTATTACATTAATACCAAAGTGAAAAGCTATCCTTGTAATTGTGAATTTAAAAAAAGACAGGCCAAATGCTGGTCAGAATCGCACACATGGGGTTCCGTACCATCATACTAGACGGCGTTTCTTCATGTTTAAAAAAAAACACGTTTTTTGTATGGAGACCCTTTTATTTTTTTACTTTTTCTAATTTTTCGTATTTTTTGTTATAGCAGCTAAAGAAATACGTCTTCTGTAAAAATTTCAACTGTCTAGCTATCACGGTTCATGAAATACAGCCTGGTGACAGACGGACGGACGGACAGTGAAATCTTAGTAACGTTTTTACTCTTTGGGTACGGAACCCTAGAAAGAGAAACTTTAACATCATTTTAGTGATGCTTCTCTTTTCCAACACGTTTGTTAACAATACAAGCTAAATTAAACTATGCTTCGTTTTATGTAACCTATTTAATAAATTAATTTTGTATATATTATAAGATGGCGATGGAGAAACTCTGCATCTACGTTTAAGTCGTTTTATTTGACTTTCTATAAACGAAGGCTAAATATGTTCATGTGAAGCGAGGGAAGCGAGCCCGTATTTTTGTTTTATTTTTACAGTGGCTCCGATATTAAACTGAATCTTTTGACTGAGATACTTTCAAGATTTGGAAGCTTGGAGCGGATTCCATCCCCTCGTCTGTATCGAGTTTACATCAATGCCGAATCCATGATGCGCATGGCGCCCCCTTAGTCCAGTGTCCGCCAGGTGCAACGCATCACCTGCACCTAAGGTAAAGCCGACTCTGGGACCGAACGCTAGTCAGCCTTTTTTTTATCTACAATTGGTAAGCCCTTGGCATCATCTCACCTGATGGTAAGTGACAATGATGTCGAAAATGGAAGCGGGCTTACCAAGATTCCCCAACGCAATGGGGATCTGGCTATATTATCTCCAAGCCGGAACACATCAATGCTGTTAACACTGATGTTTGGCCGCAAGATTTAGATAAGATGGTGGTAGCTAGCCAGGCGGGCTATGAAAATGCCCTACCACCAACCAAACCGAGTCTTACAATTGACCCCGCCGGTAATCGAACCCGCGACCTCCTGGTGTGAAGCAAATGGACTTACTCCCTTTAGCCATAATATGTATCTTAATGTGTGGCAGTGACTGTACGTTTAACTTCGCCCTGAATGCAGTTAAACAACGGTTCACAGGATATAACTAGCCCGTTGATTGAACCTGTTGGAAGTGGGTTCAGCTTCCACGTGTTCTTGTGTATGTTAGCTAGACACATTTTGAACTTATGGGCGGACTTAGACAAGAATGGTGCAAGTACTTGTAGCCACGGTGTGTTTCTACTCTCCAGGAGCAAAGGGAAATATTTTCGCCAGGCAAGGTGGTAGCCTGGGGTCCAGCCGTGGACCAACCGTGGATAGTTAGCAGTAGTATATATGCTTAGTACCTAGCAAGGAAATATTGATAGCGCGTTGTAGATGTTTTGTTTATACTCTAGATGCTTGCGGCTAAGGTTCAGGTTAGTTTTACATAGTCTTTTTACGATAACAGTGTCACATCTGTCGAGGTGTTGATGGAAGATGAATGGCTATATGGAGTTTCCATTGGAAACTCCATATAGCCATTCATCATTTTCGGTACAAAATAAATCAGACAGGGTTATTGGAAATATGACGTTTTCCTTTTAGAGGTGTAAACTGTATTTAATTTGAAACAAAAAAGGAAAAATAACGAGGGGTCGCAAATCAAGTAACAGCCAAATTAATTATAAAATTTTGTATGAAGAACGCATTTATTTAAAAAAATTGTATGCAAAACACGTGAAAAACGGCACTGTGTGTGTACATTAATTGATTTCTAGGAAGAACGATATTGTAAGATATCTGGTCAGATAAAGATATCTTATAGTATCTTTCCCGCATGTGACAACCCTTACGTTCGGTAACCAAACTGTAACCAATCTGCTTGACGGGGGGAGAGGTCGAATCTAGAGAGCGGCAGGGAGCGTCCATACTGTACGCTAGTACTAATATACGAGTATACACTATGATATTAGTTCTGAGATACATAGTTGTTAGTGGCGGGTTACTGCAGATGCCACCACATAATTCTTTATACCCGATCCCAAAAAAATACTTAATTTTTTTGATGTAACCACTTCATCATGCGAACGGCCAAGGAGTCTGGCGTCTGTGACAAAACATGAACAAAACATGATCTAATATACAATATAATACTAATATAATATATTAGTACGGACGTACCTACACGCTAGGCATGACTATACAGGGTGTGATGTTGGTCAACCACGCCCAGCTCAGGGGTGTTAATGTACAGGATGTTAGAGTTAGCATATTCTCTACGTTATAAAACAGATTTTCGTTATTTTTGACGTCGATTACTCCTAAACGATAGAAAACCCAAGGTTGAAAAAAAAAACCTGATGATATGATGTTGTTTAAAGTCAAAAGCTATTAGAAACACGATTGAGCAGTTTAAGCTCGATAGAAAAAAATCCCAAAGATAGGTATTTACTACTTTGGTGTAGGGTAGGGCATTACAGATTCACAACTTTAAAAACGTAGTGTAACGTGACCATGCATCTATGTACATTCCTAAAAATACATTCTTTTGTTTCTGTACCCTTGGTACTCGTTTGGAGAGGTCGGTGGCGCAACGGCTAGGGCCGCTTCCTCCTGTCTGGGAGATAGTAGTTTGAATCCTGCGACGTACCAATATGTTTTCGAATTTCGATGTTACGTAAGACGCTCTTCAGTAAAGGAAAAAGATCTTGAGGAAACCTGCACACGCCTGCGAGGAAACTCGAAGGTTGAGTGTGAAATCGACCTACCCTCATCTAAATAATCTGAAAGAATACATCTATCGTTCTATACGTACCTACGTAAAATATTTGAAGAATTTATTATCCTCCATACACGAAATTCGTAAAAAGTGCCTATAAAGTTTGAGGGTTGCCCTCGATTTCCCTGGGATCCCATCATCAGATCCTGAGTAGGTGACAATATAACCCCCCCGGGAGTATACTCTTTCGAATAAAAACAAGAATTTTGAAAATCGGTTCACAATCGGCGGAGATGTCGCGTAAAAAACATACAAAAAAAAATACAGTCGAATTGAGAACCTCCTCCTTTTTGAAGTCGGTTGAAAAATGGAAATATCGAACATGTACAAGTGGTGTATTTTCGTGTCAACAATGTTTTTTTACTTGTATTATCTTTAGGTGCGTCGGTGGCGTAACGGTTACGGCCGCTACCTCCTGTGCGGGAGGCCGTGGTTCGAATCCTGCCACGTACCAATGTGTTTTCGAATTTCAATTTCATATGTACGTTTATGCGACGCTCTTACGGTGAGGAAAACATCGTGAGGAAACCTGCACACGCCTGCGAAGAAACCAGATTTTCACAAGAGTACATCATCATCATATTAGCTCGTACCACCGAGGAGCTCGAGCCTACCCTGAATGAGGGTGATCGGGCCTCAGTCGATCACGCGGACCCAGTGCGGGTTGGTCGACTTCACACACAACCTTCGAGTTTCTTCGCAGGCCTGTGCAGGTTTCCTCACGATGTTTTCCTTCACCGTTAAAGCAATCGGTAATGATATGTACGTAAGTTTTTTGAAAAACTCATTGGTACATTGGCCGTCCAGATTTGAACCCGGTACCTCTGGTTAGATGGACCGAGTCGTTACCGGTTGAGCCACCGACGCTTTTTTTTTAGTTATAGACGTTCAGTTATATTTACTAAAAATTCTCTTAAGATTAAAGAACGGAAGGACGTTGTTGGCTCTGAATTATACCTACACAGATCCAACAGCTTATCTGTAGCCAAAACATGTTCTTCTATTTGTTTTTCGAATTGCTCATATCTTTGATTCATTTCTGCAAGACAATCCATTAACCTAACTATTTCTAACTCCAGATTCCGTGTGTCCATGTCATATTTACTCTTTCAACTATCTACTTGAACGTTGTACTTGTCTAATTGTGCTAATAAGTCCGTTCGTTCTGCTCTTAGTTGGTCTGTTGTTCTACATTTACAACAGAATTTATTTATTTGAAGTGTAGATCTCTTAATTAATCTATTATTCCTTTAATTAATCTATTTATACTTTTGTTACGACTACTGTAACAAATTCCTACAGCAGACTTGGATTTCCAACCAACTATCTCATCGTACAAGTTCAAGTCTACAGTCTACGTGTAGGCTATAGGCTCAGCAAAGTAACAAACATACATATACATACACCTATATACACTGGAAAAACATAATCCTCCTTTTTAGACTGTCGGGCAAAGAAGAAAATTGTGTCAATGCACAGAAAATTGATAAAGCCAACGTTGCAGTACAATAAAAGGCTAAAATAAAAAGGAAAGGTGCCATAGTATAGTAGACACGGGTAGGACGCCAGGTTGAGTATTAGCGTAATAAATCAAGGGGTGAGCCAGCCAGGTCGCTAAGCCCTGTATCGACGGGATCACGCTTAGAAGTTATCTCTTTCAATGTAAGCTCTGGTAGGGTTGGCCAAAATTAAATATTTACTTTCAAATTTGACATTTGCAAACTAAAATGTTACTTTTGGCGGGTACCCGATTATACGGGGTTCCACCCCTCTGTCGTCAATGGTCCACCATTTTGCAAGAAGCGTTTTGCTTCTTCGTTCATCATGAGAACGGCCAAGGAGTGGAATTCCCTTCCGGCGTCTGTATTCCCCGATTCGTATAATTTAGGAATATTCAAGACGAGAGTGAATAGGTACTATTTGAGCTTGCGTGTTACATCCTCGGCTGCGTCGGCACTTACCATCAGGTGAGGTGCAGCCAAACGCATTCAATTTTTTTTTATAAAAAAATAAAATAAAAAATAAATAAACAACGTCAAATTCCAGAAAATCGTCTTATAATTACTCAAAAATCTTCACTCAAGATTAGCTATGATATAAAGGATGTATTCAGCCTATTATTTCTCATAAGAAATCTGCCTTTTATTTTAAGCTGTATTTTTTTCCTGATATTCGATTCGAAAGGCTGCCATGTCACGTTGTGAACAATCTTTGAAGCTAAATATGTAGTTGCCTCCCGACCTCTCTTTAGACGTATATTAAGAAAATCTTTTTTCTTTTTTTTACTTAAAGTTTTATTGGGTTTGACTTCATCTCTTGGTTCGAATCCAACACGTACCAATGTGTTTCGAATTTAGATTTCATATGTAGGTTTATCCGACGCTCTTACTGTGAAGGAAAACATCGTGAGGAAACCTGCACACACCTGCGGAGAAACTCGCAGATCGCCCTAATTCAGGGTAGGCTCAAGCCCCTTGGTGGGGAAGTATATGAGCTGATATGAACGTATGTGAGGATAAAAACGGATGGCGCAAGTGTGTGGGATATGGTCGCATGTTGTGTGATGAGGCCTGTTTTAAACTGTTATCTGAACGGAGGCACCTAAACCAGCAAGCTGTCTCAATCCTATCTATCGGGAACTTCCTCATAAGGCCACTTATGATGATGATATTTTCCTAGTATAACCATTATTCGTTGAACTATAAAAATGACAACCCTAAAGTTGTTCCGTGAGCAGCAGAGCTATCCACCGAATTTAACATTCTTTGGCTGCCGTCAATTTGAAAAGTGGAGCTCCAACATTGTAGAAAGGGAATGCAGTTAAGCTAGAAGCTTCGGGTTTAACTACTACACACTACAGGCAAGATGATAAACGAGCAGTGTTGGTAAAAAAATAAAAGTTTAAAAAACAAAAAACCAACTTAAAAATTAAATTCACTCAAAAGTATGAAATAATATTATTATACTAAGATACACGACATTAACCAACAATAACGAAATCAAAGGTGGGTACGAATTAAATTAGGGGCCTAAATTTATTTTAAAGGTCGTTACCAGCACACAGCTACTCACATTTTACTTAAAGCATTGCTGACACCGACCTCAAAAAAAAACTTTAGGCCTCTAATTTAATTCGTACCCACCTTTTATTTCGTTATTGTTGGTTAATGTCGTGTATATATGTATAATAATATTATTTAATACTTTTAAGTGAATTTAGTTTTGAAGTCGGTTTTTAGTTTTTTTAACTTTTAATTTTTATTTTTTTTATTTTAGTGATATTGCTATCTATCTAACAACGTTAAACTCAATCACTCACTCGCCAATAGGAACCATCAAATCATAATGCATGTGTTTCATTAACAGATACAGATTCCTGCGGCTTCCATCATCATCTCAACAGAATGAAAGTTAAGGAATTAAATCTTCCATCATCAGCTCATCTAAATAATCTGAAAGAATACAACTATCGTTCTATACGTACCTACGTAAAATATTTGAAGAATTATCCTCCATACACGAAATTCGTAAAAAGTGCCCATAAAGTTTGAGGGTGGCCCTCGATTTCCCTGGGACCCCATCATCAGATCCTGAGTAGGTGACAATGGAACCCCCTCGGGAGTATACTCTTTCGAATAAAAACAAGAATTTTGAAAATCGGTTCACAATCGGCGGAGATGTCGCGTAACAAACTTACAAAAAAAGTACAGTCGAATTGAGAACCTCCTCCTTTTTGAAGTCGGTTGAAAAATGGAAATATCGAATTTTCTAAGCCCGCCTGGCTAGCTACCGCCATCTTATCTAAGTCTTGCTGCTAAACATCAGTGTTAAAAACATGATTTAAAATACCTGCTGTGGTCTCGCTACATAAAACGTAGAATTTGGATCAAAGGCAAGAATTTGGAGCAAAGGTTTTTTATTATGCGATTATTCGCATAATAAAAAACTTTCTAGGGTAATTCGGAATATATATTTAATAAAAACAGATGGTAAAACAGGCCATAAAAGAGATGGACGTGAAAGGTATAAGAGAGTTTAAACAGTTAACATTAAAATTTAGGAAAAATTTAGATACTGGGGTCCGACAGCTCCATTAGGCTAGCATGGCTAATTTAGTAAAATCTAAAAAAAAAACCTTAATTTGTTGCTAATTAGTTGCCAAAATGACGATTTTTTTGCTCAAGCCGATCGCGAAAAAGTAGCAGAGTACCTCATAATTCATAAATTGCATACTTTTCTCCTGACCATGACAAAAGATTTTGTTGCTAATTTGTTGATATATGTAAGAAATACCAAAAAAAAATCGATTTTTATTTTTTTATATTTTTCGGGTCCATGCTATCTTGAACATCGTTTTTACTTGAATGGAGAGTGCTCTAAATTTTTTGCCGATCAGGATATTGATAAGGTACTTGCAAAGGACCAGCAACAAAAAAAGTGGTACCGATCGGCCGATTTTTTTTTTTTTTTTTTTTTCTGGTCCAATAGATAGAAGATATTGAACACCATTTTTCCTTGAATACAGAGATGATATTAATAAGTTTTTCCTTGATAATAAAAATAGAGCAGGTTTCAGGATTTAAGGATCATGGTGTCCTCTCTCTCTCTTCGGACTTCACATAACCCTGCGATATCTCACCCTAACCTGCTCAATACTTCTTCAAGTTCTTTAAGCTTCTCTTCAGTCCGCAGTGTACGCATGTTGTAAGTTGTCAGGGCCAAAGTTCGTTGGGTTTGGTAGCCTGGCATCTGCCGGGGATTCTTCGCACCCCTCACTCCGCCGTTACCACGACTGCTACCGGAGCCAGGAATAGCAGGGCCGCCGGGGAGTACGAGCCGTTTTCTGGGTGTGGTATTAATAGGGGAGGTTTTGCCGTAATCGCCACCACGCTTGGCAGGCGGGTTTGCGATTACAGTGTGGTTACAGGTGTGTTGCAATGAACGGAACGCTGCTGCCCATCCTCCGGTTTAATGTCGACTCTTACGACCCTCATTGGAAGAGATGGAATGGTCCTATTCTTGGCTGGGAGCCATACGGCCACTGACAATCAAACCCATCCAAATAATGACCGTACTTATAGTCAGTTAACCTACGTGTTTGGACCATACGCGCAAGTCTGACTGAGATATGACCGCTGCAGTATGTCTTTAGTTAGTAATGGCACTTATTTATTTTTAGTAAATAATAATAATTGTTAAACTTAATTGACAGTGGGCAGGGCACATAGCTTGTAGAACAGGTTGCCGTCGGGGCGGTAAAAAGCAGTTTAGTCAAATAGCAATTCTGTGAGCTATGTCGGTTACCTTGGTTCTCCTACAGATATCCTCATTTATGATACGATCGCGTAAGGAAACTCTGAGGCTAGCTCCCTTCGCTTGAGCCTTCTTATGAGGCCCACAGTAAGCGACCATGTCTCAGTTCTAATCATTTGAAGGACACAATTTTCAAAGACCTTAGTCTTGAGACTGCAGTATTTGGGCGAGACACATATAGCTCGAAGAACAGATGGCTCGCTGGAAACCGCTAGATGCGGGCAGTGCAGGACAAGTCGTTGAGTCGTTCTGGAAGTCATTGGGGGAATGATGATGATGAAATAATGACATTGCGGTCACTATGTATTCTACTTATTTTAAATCTCCAGACACACTGTATTTATCTACCTGAGTACCTACCTACTTAACTATAAGTTATCAGTAGTATCTAATTGTAGCCACGTGATAGCACACTATACTTGTGACTATACTATGGCTATACCGTCAACCCGATGATCAGTGTAAATATTATTTTACAACGGTATAGTAATGAAAACAAATATTTATAAAATTTTATTTTTAAATATATTAGTCAGTGTGATGTTTTGTGATTGTCGAAGGTTCACGCGTTGTCGGCTTGCTTTGGAGCTGGTCAAAACCAAAACGGTGGATAAAACGTTTTTGGGAAGTTGTAAGTGAAAATTTAAAACAATTTGTAATGTTTTTTACGAAAATCTCAGTTATTTGTAAATTTGGCGTCTATAGTTTCTTTTCTCCCTATACAAAAACAAGAGTGGCCTTGAAAACAAAATCAAAGAAAAAAACCAATATTGCTCTCCTTTATGAAACAATCTTAGGACTTCGTCAATCTATAACATCCCCACTGTTGGGGCTAAGATCTCTTCCAAAACACGAGAAGGTTAGGCCATAGTAATGTACGTTTTTCATGGTTTTAGCTGATAAATAGCCTTGTGAGTACTTTGCAACCCACATTTATGCTGAGCCTGGACCAGTTTCGCTAACTTGGCACCACTGACACTGTTTCTTTTTAAGCTATTGCATAGCTTTTATCGCGGGCTTTCAGCGCGGCGACTGAATCAAAAAATTCCGTACCAAAAACCTAACACCCCACACTCCGCCTACCATGTAGCTCGGCCGAGCGTGTTGTAACGTTACCGCGTTCTAAAAAAACTTACAGTGCCATCTATTAGCGATTTGCGGTACTAAAAGGACTTGGTCAATTTTAATGGCACGGCCGAGCGTGATGTAACGTCACCGCGTTCCACAAAAACTTACAGTGCCATCTATTAGCGATTTGCGGTACTAAAAGGACTTGGTCAATTTTACTGGCTGATGATATGCAATAGCTTTACCGCGGCAGTCCCCGAGTGCTACACGTCATTTTTTTATTCATTTATTAATATTATTCACTAAGTTTAATTTATTTGTTTGTGTATTGTTATAATGTATTGTTGTTTTTTTAGAGAAATATTTTTTTTATAGTTCACACACAGGACTTACCCTACTGTCAGATCTTACTAAATAAAATCCGTTAGTCATCAAAAGCTGTAAGTACCCTAAAAACCGCTCACCTGCCGCTTTAAATAAGTTAGCTATACTTGAAGTTCATGAATATCTTGAGTAGCATGTATCACATTATCAAGTTCATTTGTTTGGAAGGGACTAGTTTCTGTAATACAGTTTCTGCATAGTACGTCAAATACTCGTACTATAGGGTCTGCACACACAGATATTCTTGCTAATATTATAAATGTAAAAACTCATCCTCAAAAACAGTCATAAAAACGGTGTAGACGCAGGCGAGGCCACGGGAAAAAGCAACTACAATATTTAAGAAACTAATATTTTATGATAAGTTGATACCCATCTCTTCCAATGGGTGTCGTAAGAGGCGACTAAGGGACTTAAAACCGGAGGATGGGCAGCAGCGTCTTTCCGTGCATTGCAACACACCTGCAATCAAACTGCGATCGCCAACCCGCCTGCCAAGCGTGGCGATTACGGCAAAACCCCCCAATGAATTACACACCCAGAAAACGGCCCCTAGTCCCCGGCAGCCCCGCTATTCCTGGCTCCGGTAGCAGTCATGGTAACGGCGGGGTAGGGGGTGCGAAGAATCCCCGGCAGATGCCAGGCTACCAAACCCAACGGAGACATGGTCGCTTACTATGGGCCTCATAAGAAGGCTCAAGGTCACCCAAAGGGCAATGGAGCGTGCTATGCTCGGAGTTTCTCTGCGTGATCGAATCAGAAACGAGGAGATCCGCAGGAGAACTAAAGTAACCGACATAGCTCACAGAATCGCTAGACTGAAGTGGCAGTGGGCAGGGCACATAGCTCGTAGAACAGATGGCCGATGGGGCAGTAAAGTTCTCGAGTGGCGACCGCGCACCGGAAAACGTAGCGTAGGCAGGCCTCCCACGCGGTGGACCGATGACCTGGTGAAGGTCGCGGGAAGCCGATGGATGCGGGCAGCGCAGGACCGGTCGTCGTGGAAATCCTTGGGGGAGGCCTTTGTTCAGCAGTGGACGATTTGTGGCTGATATGATGAAGTTGATACTACCTGTAAGACTTCTTAAAATAAATAAAAAAAACGTGACCTACAGTACTCGCATATGATGTGTTACATGTGACAAAATACTTATGAAATTAATTAATTATCGGGTCGTACATTCACGGGCCGACCCTTCGAATAGTAGTATGTCATCTTTGCCTTTGCCATCACACTAGGCGGCATGGCTATGACAACCTTAGTTTTCGAGAATTAAAAAACGTTCGCATTTCCTGTTACACATTTCCGTTCCATTTCACGAAATCACTCCCACAAATTGCAGGAAAGCGAGAGCAAAGATGTTACACATCAAAAACATTATTATTCTTAACAAGATTGTTGTTTTCCTGTTGACGGCTTTGCTCATTGCGCCTGGGATAATCCAGTTCGGACATAGCTTTTTGTCCATATAACTAGCTTTTGTTCACGGTTTTGCCTGTGTGAGTATATATAGTTTTATAATTGTTTTTGAGGGTGTGTGGCGCGTGGTTATTACTTTTTTCAAGATCCTATTACAATTCGCGGCGTATAAGTTGAACGCAGGGAGCACGCGGGTGTAGCGCGGGATACGCGGGGGCAGGCATCCCGTGCAGCACTTCAATTGAGACTTGAAAACAAGACACAGAACACTGTTAAACTTAGATGCCGTGATCTATACCAATTTTTGTCTATGCAACTTAGGCACAATGTGTTTAGTTGTTTTAACGAGAACGAGGAACAAAAATACACACGAACACATTTAGATTAGTAATATCAGTAAAGACAAAGATTTTAAAGCACTGACAGAACATTACACATCATCATCGTCATCATTAGACAGTTCCATTCGTCTTTACCAGACGATTTAAGGATGGTGTTATGCGTACTTAGAAGACATATGACTTAAGTGTGAAGTGATGAGTAGACTATCCTGCAGATTCCAGGTGATGCTGCAGCATCAGATCATTCAATTCAATTCAATATATTTTATTCAAAATAGGTGCAAATTACACTCTTTTTGATAGTCATAAAATAATAATAACAATGTCATAAGGAAGAATCAAGATATAAACAATAATTAGTTAATAACGTCAAAATATAATCCTTGATATAAATGACACGAAAAGTTATATATAAAAATCATTGAATGCAGTTAACAAGAGTAGGCTAGTTCACACGGACAGCACCCGGTCACGAGTATAACGCGAGAGTCAGCCATCGCTCCCGTCAACCATATTAGAGGGAAAGGAACGACCCGGCTCCATGGAAACCATGTCCTTGCAATATCACTGAAGTAACAGGATACTAAATTCCGAATCGATCAGACCTGTGGAAGTTGCTCATCTCCCTTCATCATCAACTAGAAAAGATTTACCTGAACAGATTTAAAAAAAAAAAAAAAAACTACATTAGGTTCATTGGTTTGGAAGCTACAACTTTACAGATGGATACACAGAACTCTATCTCTCTCTCTCTTATCGTGTGGCACAACTAACCGTGCTATCCAAGTGATAGACGGCGGTTTCCTGGTGTTGTACTTAGCATCACACGCGGTCACGTTTCAGACATGTAGATTTACACCTACGAACGTGTGCAACGCGACCTTCATACAATTGTTAAATCAGATGTGCAGGTTTCCTCATGATGTTTTCCTTCACCGTTAAAGCAATCAGTGAGTACCTATATGTTCGTAAGTTTCGAAAAACTCATTGTTACAATGGCCGTACATTCATATACAGACGCACACGTTAAATTTATAAATACCCCTAATCAAAAGTCATAATTAAACTACTGATGCTTACTTTCTTAATTGAACAAGATAGTTAAGGTCACAGTTCAAAATAATATCATAAAAGTGATCAGCTGACAGACATGGCTGACATGTGCCTCCGCTTTGATAAGAGATACGATCATCATAATATTGCACTTCATAAACTTTATTGTAAAGTATGCTAGTTGACTGACAGTGACAGTCTATTGAGATACTTTTGAGGGTTCCGTACACCCACCGCGTGGCCAACGGAACCCTATTACTAAGCCTCTGCTGTCTGTCCGTCTGTCAGCGGGCTGTATGTCATGAACCGTAATGGGTAGACAGAGCGTCGGTGGCGTAAAGATTAGTGCCGCTACCTCCTGTCCGGGAGGTCGTGGTTATTAAAGGCATCATGGTCATACTGCCTAACATTATTTAAAAACATTAAAATTAGAAGGGAATTTTTAATAAAACAATTTATATTTATATTTTATTATGTAATGTTAGGCAGTATGACCATGATGCCTTTGCCTGTTGCAAGCAAAACTGTTAAAAAACATACAATAAAACTATCTGTGTGATTCCTCAAAATGTGAACGACATCTTTTATTTTTAAAACATCTGAAAATTATAGTAAAACTTAACAACTCCTAATCCTGCCACGTACTAATGTGCTTTCGAATTTCGATTTCATATGTACGTTTATCCGACGCTCTTTTGGTGAAGGTAAACCATTGAACTATTATTACTACGTGGTGCGTAGTACATATACAAGGTCCCAATTTATAAGCTGCCATTATTTCAAACACAGCGAGACAAATCGCAAAAAAAAGTTTTTGACTTCCCATACTAAGTTGGCCGATCAGCTGATCGACTTAGTATGGGAAGTCAAAAATTTTTTTTTGCGATTAGACTATGGGTTCCTTGGGGAAAGTAGTTCAGTATAAGAGTAGACGCTGTGTTTGAAATAATGGCAGGTCGTAAATTAGGACATTATATATTGATGTTGAAGACGCAGTGGAAAACCGAAAAATGTATTTTTTTTTAATTTCAATAGAAGAGCAATTTAGTAAAAAAGTAGCCTATATTTTAATCCAGGTCTTAATCTGTCTACGTACTAAATTTCATCCAGATAAGTTCAGTAGTTTTTGCGTGAAAGAGTGACAAAGAACCATAAATCCATACATATAAACTTTCGCGTTTATAATATTAGTAGGATGAAGTCAACCCTATTCTCATTTTAATTGCTGAAAAGTTTTATTATAATCAACTTAAATGCTTGTCAACAACATAAACTTCCAAGTACAGATAATTATCATATTGAGAATTCGTTTTGCAGACACAGTTTGTTAGTAAACAGAATTATTTAAAATTTTCCTCAAAGCTCTTCCTACTAAATAACGTCAATTACAATCGTTTGCCTCAATAAAAAAATAAAACTTGCAAAAAATTAAACCGGTCACAACAAAACATCTGCCTGCGTGACAATGACATTGACATGCAGGGACGGGTAGCGAGCCGCGCGTGCGATTGTTTTCTTTCTATCTCACTCTAGTTTAGCGGAAAAACCTTCGTGTTAGAAAGAGGTAGAACTACTTACACTTGGGTTGTTTACACAGAGATTTAGTCTATCATTTTGTACTATTTCGATCGTAATGCGGTCTGTACGTGTTTTATATTTAGTTTTGAGTGTGTTATTATTAGGTTTTTGTGCTCGTGTCAGTGGGAAAAGATTCGACACGAGATGCAAGCTTGTTCGCGAGTTGATTAGGGTTGGAATACCTAACGATTTGTTTCTTGGACAATGTGAGTTATCCTTACTATTATTATAAATGGGAAACTGTGTTTGTTTGTTACCTTTTCACGTTTCAACGCCTTGACCAATCTTAATGAAATTTGGCATTACGAGGAAGGACATAGGCTACTTTTTATCCCGTGAAAATAGCAAAGTCCGATGCAGTTCCTGAGGGAACTGAAAAAATACTCTTTTTTGGTTAATTTCTCTAACATCGCAACGGACCAATGGCTTGCTGTAATTTTTTACACAAATATGATTGAAGGGGTGGGATATGGCATAATTTACTACTAAGCATATCCCGACATAGTTCCCGAGAGATCTGGGGAAAACTCATTTCCACGCTCGCGCACGTCAGCGTCTTTACAACGGAGCGACGGATTGAAGTGATTTTTGTATAGATTTGGTTGAGAGGGTGGGAAGTGACATAGACTGCTGATCAGAATAGCCCGATATAGTTCCTGAGCCGCGGGCAAAAGCTAGTAGGATATAAAGGGTAGAATTACAATTTTTAGTGTTACCCTACTCTTACTGTCTGTCTGTCCGACCTTTAAAAGGCATTCTGTGTCTTGGGAACCGCAATAGGCAGCTGGCTGAAAAATTCAAAGAATGTTTGTCATTAAGGGTAGCGTCGGTGGCTCAGCCGGTAACGACTCGGTCCTCCTAACCAGAGGTGCCGGGTTCAAATCCGGACGGCCAATGTACCAATGAGTTTTTTGAAACTTACGTACATATACTCACCGATTGCTTTAACGGCGAAGGAGAACCTGCACACTCCTGCGAAGAAACCGAAGGTTGTGTGTGAAGTCGACCAACCCGCACTGGGCCTGCGTGGTCGACTAAAGCCCGATCGCCCTAATTCGGGGTGGGCTCAAGCCCCTCGGTGGGGACGTATATGAGCTGATAATTATGATGATGATGATGGGAAACTTACCGTAAAAAAATAAAAAAAATGTACGGGGTCCCCATACTCTTTTGTAAAAACGGTAATACATGCAAGCGTGAATCTAAGCGTGAATTAATTGCGATCGGGAAGAATAACTACACATATAATAAAAACTGGGCAAGCGTGAGTCGTACTCTTGCCAACGAGTACCAACACTGAATAAAAAAAACTTTTAAAGTGAAACTTTTATTACATCGTCTCGAACTTTTTCGTCTGTGTGTTGCATGTGGCGTGACGGTCGGCCGCGGAGTAGGGATAAAGTGAAAGGCGCTCGTCAGAGCAGCCACGATCGTTTCGTCCTCTGTACCGTAGCTCCAAGACGAGAGCAGCCATGATCGTTTCGTCCTCTGTGCCGTAGCTCCAAGACGAGAGCAGCCATGATCGTTTCGTCCTCTGTACCGTAGCTCCAAGACGAGAGCAGCCATGATCGTTTCGTCCTCTGTAAATGTCTATAATGTGAAAAAAAGTTTCACTTTTACCGTGGTTGCATAAAACAACACAATCCTTTTTTTCTGTCGCTTGCGTTGATGTCTTTTGTTTGTAATGATAGGTATTATTTACTTGTACTTGTGTGGAGAGGTATGATAGTACGACACCATCGGTGCGCTAGTCCAACTCGCAGTCGTTTTTAGGGTTTAAGAGGTGACCAATGTAACCCTATTACTAAGTCACCGCTGTCCGTCCGTCCGTCCATCGTATGTCTGTCTGTCAGCGGGCTGTCTGAACTGAATAACAAAACCAGTTATCTGCCACTCGCGTTAATGTCTTTTTTTCAGAAAGTTAAAGGTAAAAACCATAACAGATACTGTACAGATCTCAAGCTCAAACTCAAATAACTCTTCATTCGGTCTTAATCTGTATCTCTACACTTGCGTATCGCACCTCCTTTGTAGCTGTCCTAACCGCGTGTTAATTTAAACGTAAATTTCAAATTGATTCTGAGAATACAATGTTGTCTGGAACCATCTAAAGACATCCTGTGTCGGTCTTCGCTCAGGACAGAGGTCCCAATAATTTCATTGAATACGTAGCTTTGCATGAACAGCTACATAAAAGAAGAACTAAGTCTATTTCTATACCAATAATAAGCCAGCCGGCACAGCTAGATCCATACAATAAAGTTAATAAAAAAGTAATAGAAACTCAAGCAAATCTTTGTATTTCATTGTGATAGAGGATCACCCTGAGTGCGTTACTATAGTAATGATATACAGGTTGACTCCTAAGTCTTGAACCCAAATAAGTTTTTCTGGCTCTTTACCGTTAGTAAGATTGGCACATCATCATCATATCAGCCACAAATCGTCCACTGCTGGACAAAGGCCTCCCCCAAGGATTTCCACGACGACCGGTCCTGCGCTGCCCGCATCCATCGGATTCAGGTCATCGGTCCACCGCGTGGGAGGTCTGCCTACGCTACGTTTTTTTTTTTTAAGATTGGCACAACCTCACGTTAATACCTCGTTTGCTCAGAGATTCAACACTTTTCATCATCCCTTTGTTTATAACGAAGTTGTAAAAGTGTGCAATATTAAACTTTCAAGTACATGTCTTGCAAAAACCAAAGTTAAGTGCTGGCTCTGTAGCTTGACTTATTTGGACACGGAAAATCTTTTAGAAGTTCACCATAAGCAGTGTAATTGTAATTTTAATAAGCTTGTACTTTTTTCTTTTTATATAACTACTGTTTATGTTTATATTGCTTACACTATAATTTCATGGTATATCTATTATTAACTTACGTAATATAAATAATAGTTTTTCTTTTGTTATATAACTTTGTAAATTATCTTGAAACATGGTTGGTTGGTAAATGTATTTTTGGCGTGACCACCACGATACGGGCTCTGCCTACTTTATACTGTACCGTACACCATTCTTTGGTAATAAATATATTTGTATTATTTAAAGCACTTGTACTTAGCACTATGCAAAAATTTGTAAATGTATTTTGTAATAATAATAAAAAAAAATTTTAATTTACCGAGTCTCATGGTTACCTTACCTATTACGTGGAACTGTCATAGACTCCTAGAACGTTTTTCAGATATTCAATTCAACCTTTTTGTATTTACTGGCTTGATACGTTAAAAAATAAACATCGACAATGACAAATCTCATAAGCCATAATACGCTGCGAATTTAAATTAATCTATTTTTCATAACATTCAACCTAGGCACTCGACCGCTAAGATAAAGTAAAATTATGATTAAAAGTACTCTGAGTACTTATTATAAATAACTTGTCTAGTAGAATAGGGTGACCACACGGTTGGTATTTTTTACTTTTATTAAAGAAATTAAGTTTTACTTCAACAAAGTTTAATTGTTGGTTTTTTGAGTAAATGCACGAAATTCTCCTTGAAATGCTGCGTTAGAAACCTTAATTTTGGTTCACGACTTAGGAGTCACCTGTATATACTTTGCCAGCCCCCCCACGATCAGTAAGAGTCGTCATGGTAACTACTTCAAAGTCAAATTAGAAAATTGCCTTAGTGTTGCCTTTGGTTTAAAATTGTGTAAGCAGGTCGTTGTACCTGTACGTCATAAACTTTGACTCTTACACACGAGCAACGCTGAACGTTTTGTATTAACTATGCAAAGTAGCGTGCTCGCGTTGCGTTAATCTGCATAATCGCTGGTCATTAGCGAGAATAAATCATTTAAATGCAATCTACTTTATATTAGGCATGCGGCATGCGGCATGCGACTGTTTTAGTTAAATAAATGTTCAACCCATGCAGATACAGTGCAGTGTTCTTTGGAATAAATTAAAATACTTTCTTAAATATCCTCCTCGGATCCTTGAGAAAGAGGCCTCCACAAAGACCGGCATTCAGCGGCTTCCCGCGATCTTCACCAGGTCGTCGGTCCACCGCATGGGAGGGCTTCCTACGAGTACGTTTTCTGGTGCGCAGTCGCCACTCGAGAAGTTTGCTGTTCCAATGGCCATCTGTTCTACGAGCTATGTGCCCTGCCCACTGCCACTTCAGTTTAGCGTTTCTGTGAGCTATATCGGTTAGTTAATTTGGTTCTCCTGCGGATCTCCTTATTTCTGTTTTGATCGCGTAGGTAAATCCGGGCATAGCTCGCTCCATTACCCTTTGGGTAAGCGACCATGTCTCAGTTCAGTATGTCATCACTGGCAACACACACTGGTCAAAGACCTTAGTCTTGAGACACTGCGGTATTTGGGACATAAAGATATTGCGAAGCTTCCCGAACGCTGCCCAGCCGAGTTTGATTCGTCGATTTATCTCTTTCTTGAAGTTGGACCTTCCTAGCTGGACTCTTTGTTTCATGCATACGTATTTGTCAACAACCTCCAGTATAGAGTCTCCAACCTTTAGAGGTGTGGGTGCGACACGAACATTTAACATTATTTTCGTCTTGTCCATATTCATTTTAAGACCCACTTGTTGAGAGACTTGACTGAGGCCATCGAGCATTGTGCTTAGGTCTTCCACGATATTGTCAGCAAATCGGAGGTGGGTTTATATTCGTTGATACTCGCCGTTGATATTGATGTCGAGTCCACCCCAGTCCAAAAGCTTAAATTTCAAATCAAAACAATCAACCACAAAATTTTCCTCTAGATAATTAATATGCTTGTGATTTAGTGTGGCCAAGGTCTAAATCTGCCTTATTCCACAAAAATATAATCTACATGAGTGCATCCTTATACAATGCGTTACCAGGAAATATCAAAATGCTGTCTTTGCCAAGGATTAAAATTAGTGTTTAAAATTTACTGATTGTAAAATGTTATTACAGTAGGTATCGATGAATTTATGAAAGAAAAAGTGCATCGATTTTGTAAAAATTGACTTGACATAGCAGATTATTTTGATTAATTTAATTCTTTGACATTCTCTATAATTGATTAACATAATATAATATTGCATGCTTTCATAAGGCAGGTTATTGCGAACATAGTACAATTTATTTAAGACCTAATGTAAACCAATAATCGGCAATAAAATATTTGAGTGTGAGTTTTAAAAACATCTTCCAGGGCGGCGGTGAACAGTTTCGGAGATATAACGTCTCCCTTTCTCCGCCCTTTGTCCAGCAGTGGACGTTTTTCGGCTGATATGATAATGATGACTTTCTTAAGTGAGTTATCAACTCATTCACTTCCCCAATGCTGGGGCACGGGTCTCTCCTAAATTGGGGAATGTTAGGTCATACTTCACACACGGGGCGGGGGGTCAAGTCCTGGTTGGTTTAGGTTGCAGGGCTAGGGGCGAACCCCACTGTCAGAAGTTTATCAAGCCGCATCTGAAACGGCTTAACAACTGCCATCTAGTTTTAGCAACTCCCACTCGGACGACTGACAACCTGATGAAGGTCGTGAGAATCTGCTGGATGTGGATAGCGCAGAGCCGGTCGTCGGGGAAATCCTTGGGGGAGCATTTGTCCAGCAGTGGAAGTCTTTGGTATGATAAATTGGTCCACCTGTACAAATTTTAAAAGACTGTATCTATTGAAAAACAATATATGTTTTATATAGGGAACTTACTAACAAAAAAATATAAACAATGTGGAAAAGTAAAAAATAAAGTTACTTATTAATATAAATAACTAGTTTTTAAGAGTTTTTTTGCTGTTTCTCTATTTTTTACAGTAGGTACTATAAATATGAAAACCAGTTTAATGTGAGTCGTACTCACTCACACTAAGGAGTCCGAACAAAAAAAAAAGATTTTTTGTCGCTCAGTCGAAGACTTTTGTTTGAAAAATGGATAGGTATTATTGTTATACTTAAGTAGAGAGGTGTAGGTGGTTCGGAACCCTCAGTGCGCAAGTCCGACTCGCACTTGGCCGGTCCTCTACTTCAAAATTTAGATATATTTTTGTGCCAAGCAGTTTGGTTGAAAATGTAAATGTTTTGACGATGTCGCAGTGAATGTCTGTGACGGACGGACGGACGGACAGAGCGAACTTTTAGAAATTTTGCGTAGGGACTACAGAGCCCTAATAAAAACATAAAGACGTACAGCACACGTAGTACGATAACGATTCATAGCTACCAAACAAGTACACACACACACACACACACACACACACGCACACACACACACACGCACACACCCACGCACTCACCAACATGCATAACAAATTATATTGTAATCAATCTGAATGGACATTAGACCTTGAACTATTGTCTGTATAAAGGAGATACGCATTACGAATTTTTGTACATAATACAAACTTATTAGGTACTAGCTGTTTCCCGCGGCTTCACCCGCGTTGACAACGTTTCTATGATTTCTCGAGGGTGCGCAGTGGGCGAGCCGAAAGCGGCTAGCGAGCGTGGAAAGAAAGTAGCCTATGTGTTAATGCACGTCCAGAATATTTATATTAGTAGGATGTAGATATGTATAGTACGTTGCCCTATTTATTCCTTAAAAAATACTTAATTTGTCCTAAAATTATTTTATATTCAAATTCATAAATATTTATTTCAGAAAAAAAAATTCAAACTAGCTTCTGCCCGCGAATTCGCTCGTTTTTATGACTGACTTTGAGGATAAGTGGTGCGCGAGCCGCTTGAGCATGGAAACCAGTTTTCTCCAGATCCCTGTCCCAGATCGGGCTTTTCTGATTAGCAGTCTATGTCACTTCGTATCCCCTCAACCAATTCTATACAATTAAATAACTTCAATCCATTGCTTCGTTGCGACGACGCGCAGACGTACCTACGCGAGCGTGGAAATGAGATTTCCTCAGATCCTCGGGAACTATGTCAGGATATGCTAATTAGTAAATTATGTCATTTCCCACCCTCTCAACCATCTCTGCGCAAAAAATCACAACAACCCATTGTTCCATCGCGATGTTAATAAAAACGACGGGTTGCACTCCGGGAGTGCCGGCAGAAGTGAAAACTTGAATATTAACGTTGTGCATTTATATTATATTAAAAAGTTTATATCTCACAAAATCAACAAAAAATCAACTCTATCCGTCTTACGAATTTTCGATTAGGTCACGTGTCCTGACGCGAGTTTAACATTTCTTACCCATTACAAAACAAGTGCACAACGCCGCTAAAGAAGTTTTCACTACTCCATCCGTTTTACGAATTTTCGATCAGGTCACGTGTCCTGACGCGAGTTTAACATTTTTTACCCATTACAAAACAAATGCACAACGCCGCTTAAGAAGTTTTCACTACTCCATCCGTCTTACGAATTTTCGATCAGGTCACGTGTCCTGACGCGAGTTTAACATTTCTTACCCATTACAAAACAAGTGCACAACGCCGCTAAAGAAGTTTTCACTACTCCATCCGTTTTACGAATTTTCGATCAGGTCACGTGTCCTGACGCGAGTTTAACATTTTTTACCCATTACAAAAAAGTGCACAACGCCGCTAAAGAAGTTTTCACTTCAATAACAAAATCGAAGGTAGGTACGAATCAAATAAGGGGTCTACAACTTTTTTTGAGGTCAGCACTAGCACACAAGTTACGTATAAAATGTTTTAGATTCGATGGATTTGCTGGCACCGACTTCAAAAAAAAATACAAAAAAAAAATGCAAATCTATAAAAATGCAATTTACCTAGATCCCTCATTTTCCACCTCTTCAAACACCTCTGTGTAAAAAACCACGTAATTGTGATGATAAAGCAATAAACCAAAAAGTCTTTTTTCAGTTCCCTCAGGAACTGTTGGGACTTTTACTATTTCATGGAATAAAAAGTAGCCTATGTCCTTTTTCATGATACAGGTTACCTGCATGCCAAATTTGGACAATATTGGTTGGGGTAAAAAGCGTGAAAAGCTAATAAACAAACGCACAAATTTTCACATTTATAATATTAGCAAGGATAAGGATTTAATTTACTTACGTTATAAGTAACACAATATTATGAACATAATGAAAATACTGATGATATAAATGTTATAGCTTAAGATTTTAATATTTTTGTACAATTTTTCGGATGGACCACATGATCTACAACAACAAAAATGTCGCTAAGAATCTTAGATCAAAAAAAAAGTTTGATTAGAATGCCGCGAAATGTCAAGTACGAGTAGAAGCCACTTTTCCGTAGTACAACAAGGAACCCTTATAGTTTCGTCATATTTGTCTATTCGTTTGTCCGTCTGTCTGTCCGCGGCCCAGCTCCTAGACTATACTAGAGTAGTTAAGAGCTGAAATTTGGCAAAGATATATATGTATATAACGATGACACGGAGAGAACTCCCCTACAAGTAAAGTGGGGATGATTTTTTTTTTCTCGTCAAACCCAGTCGTGTGTGGGGAAGCGTTGTTTAGAGCCACAGTAGATATAATAAAGAGTATTACGTTACAGCTAAAAATTAGTGGATTGATTGATTGATTGATTGAAAACACTTTATTGCACAACATAAGAGAAAAAAAAAAGAATAGTTTTGAGTCTTCTAAGACCATCTTATAATTTAGGGTTCCGTTTTCGAAAAAAATGGCTTCAAAGTGCAAAATTTTGTTGGAGTCGAGTGTCTCCACCCCCTAACAACTAAACCGCTGTATTTGGAAATTTAATAATTGAAAACCCTAAACACGTTAAAAAACCGACTTCCATCGCAACAAATTAGTACATTTTTGCATTACTATTTTTGGATTTTGTTAATTTTCGAATAAAGTTCTACACCGATTTTGAGAAAATTTGTATGGGACCATACGGGAAGCACTAGCTTTCAAATAAAAAAAGAATCATAAAGATCGGTTCATCCAGTCCAAAGTTATGAGGAAACAAACATAAAAAAAAAACATACAGACGAATTGAGAACCTCCTCCTTTTTGGAAGTCGCTTGAAAATTTGATATGGACGCTATAATGGCAACTACGGAACCCTACATTGCGCGTAGCCCGACACGCACTTGGCCGGTTTTTTGAAATATGTGCGCGGTATCGGTGTGTTGTGTGTGTATGTGCGTATCTTCGACGGCGTCTTAGCACAGTTATTATATCAGCTCATATACGTCCCCACCGAGGGACTCTAGCCTACCCTGAATCAGGGCGATTAGGCCTTAGTCGACCACGCGGGCCCAGTGCGGGTTGGTCGACTTCACACACAACCGTCGAGTTTCTTCGCAGGCGTGTGCAGGTTTCTTCACGATGTTTTCCTTCACGTAAGTACGTAAGTTTTTGAAAAACTCATTGGTACATTGGCCGTCCAGATTTGAACCCGGTACCTCTGGTTAGATTGACCGAGTCGTTACCGGTTGAGCCACCGACGCTTTTTATCACATACTATCGATTATTATGCGTGTATTCGCAGGACCGGTCGTCGTGGAAATCCTTGGGGGAGGCCTTTGTCCAGCAGTGGACGATTTGTGGCTGATATGATGATGATGATATGTGTACTGGTTTATGTATAGGTTTGTTGTTATTAAATAAACCTGGGATTTTATCTCAAAATTTTTGTTTGATCTGAGCTAAGAACACATTCGTAGTTGATTCTTACGTAGACTCTTTCATACAAGTAGGTACAATACGATACAATAAAATATTCTTTATTGCATCACATCATAAAAAAAGAAATTAAAAAAAATTGAAGGATGCCTATACAATAGGCGGCCTTATTGCTAGGTAGCAATTTCTTCCAGGCAACCTTTGGGTAGGTAGACAGCTATAGAATAAGTTAAGGGGCGGTGCAATAACTGAAAACAGAATAATTTGCAAATAAACAGTTATATAAAATATATAAATTAATAAAATACTTAAATATTATAACAATAATATATGAAATAATAAATATATGCATAAACAAACAAAAACATAAATCAATATAATATTTTATCTATCTATGGTAAAGAAAGGAAAATGAGATAGTAAGGAAGATGGAAATAAAAGGATTTAAAAGCAGAGTACAGTGATATTATTAAGTTAAGTAGTGACCTTTCACAAGCCAAGTTTGTTCTTGATGACATATTTGCCGTTGTGGTGTGTTTGTCGCGTGGTCTGTCTGTATACACACTATTTTTTTTATTCACAATTAGTAATAGTCTTAATCCTCTCATTATTTTTACCAGACAATTTCTATACAGTCAGACATTCCATTTTACCAAGTATATTAGTCTATAGGAATGAATCCTGAAAAGGACTACTAAAGGCGACTTGCCTAGAGCCCAGTCGGCTCTCAGCTTAAGGAAAATTAATAAAGCTTTCTGAAAGAGCTAAAACACAAAACAAGAAGTAAAAGAAAACGACTCATTGGTATACGAGTAATGAGAACCCACTTGTCTGGTTATTTTTCGTAAACTGAATAACACTCGTTGTTCTGACTTATTGATCAGGGGTGAGTAGAAAGCCTTCGTACAGAAAAAAATATGGTCGCCTTGTTTTGTTAGATGTTGCCGCGGGGCGGAGCTAGTTTCACATGTTGTTAAAACAAAACGAACATTTTGTCAGTTTTTAAAAAGTTATTCAAAAAAACTAGTAGTCATCCCTCATGTTTTTCAACTTTGCCCAAATTTAAAAAATAATTTTTTGAAGTTTGGTATATCTATGTAAATAACTACATGAATTAATAAAGAAATTAAAACACGACTGTATAAAAATTGAACGCCTCTTTTTCGACCATTTGGGTTAAAACGTATCTGATGTCACTCACGGGATCAAGACGAATCTAACGACACCTCTCACTCCAAAATAGACGTACCAAAGATACATACGTACATACATACATACATACACGTGCCAAAGAAATATACATACATACGTACACAGATAAAAACAACCCTCTTTCGTGCACAGTCTCGTAATAATGAAGGTAAACTGTGGTATTATCTGAAAAAAAAACATTATGTAAACTCAAAATACAGCATTTTTTTTTATTGTGTGCTAGTACTCATGAAAATGAAATACTTGGCCCAAGGAACCCATACATTTTTTAAAACTTTTCATGCTAATCATCTAGCCCAATCGGTCAACTTTGTCAACTACAGTAGTCCAGGATCGATAGTTTCCGAGTTATGGCGGTTTTAAGTTTGACAATGTCATCCAAAATGAAGATTTTAACGATATCTAAGTATCATTTCTCTTATGAAACTAGAAGCCTAGGATCAGTAGTTTCTGAGATATGACCATATGAGTCTTACAAATTTGGACCCTGACGGGATTCGAACCCGCAACCACGTATTGTGAAGATAATGGACTGACCATTACTACACAGAGGCAGTAAAAGAAACAGTTCTTCTGTAAACTGATACAAAGTTTTATTTATAGGTATAGCTATCTCATTTTCAAGCCGCAACACATCAATGCTGTTAAAATTAATTTTTGGCGGCAAGACTTAGATAATATGGTGGTAGCTAGCCTGGTGTCCTAAAAAAATGCCTACCACCAACCAAATCGAGTCTTACAAAGACCCCGCATCAAACCCGCAATATCCCGATGTAAAGCTAATGAACTAACAATTACGCCACGGAGGCGGTTGACATAGTTTGTTTTGACGACATAGACAAACGATTAATTCAGTTAACTCATTCCTTAATTGTTACAGGGGTGTGCCTGATCGAGAAGGTCAGCAATAGGGACACGAGAGCCTTCGTCGTCACCCCTAGTGGAAAGAAGTACTATGGACTGTATCAGGTAGGTATGTACTGATTATACTCTATATCTAGTTACTTACTCACTGGCGTAGTCTTGGTCTTCAAATTAAAATATCGCCACTTTTAGCACTTTGATGCACTGACGCCACTTTTTAACCCGGCGCCAATGACGTGTAAAAAATAACGCGGACGATGACGGGGGGTCAATATGACCCGAATGTTTTTTTTCTTAATTATCTGGTTATCTGCTGAATTTTAACAAATTTAATACAAAGTAAGAACTATTCCATGACCACGAAGTCATTGCAGTACCAAGATGTTTAAGTTAATTAAGATACCAAATTATGATTTGGTTTTAATACCACAGGCCCTTTTGAGGCAACTTAAATAATTTCTCTTTTAGAACTAAAAATGTATGGAGCTGTAGCCTTTTATTCAAGAAAAGGGATTTTACCATTCTTCACTGGCGCTTGCTCACTGCACTATGGTACAAATCATATGAATTGAGGTCTTATATCCAGCTACTGAGAAAACCATGAACGATTATGATATGTTTTTTTTCGAAATTTCCCCAATTGAAAATCGCTAGGGTCAATAAGACCCAGCGTCATTGTCGCCGGGTTAAAGCAGACCGCCTCTTTTCCTCATCCACAGTCTGAGCAATCCCTACAGTCGTCCAACGGCTGGGGCAATAGTGCGGGCTGCAAGGGGCAAGACGGGGGAGATCAAGCCCTAACTGTCAGTCGCTAGAGTTGAACGCGTTGGAGTTGAACTACTGTATGGATTCTTACACTGTGGCTCTTCTGATTTGATTTGTCAAGTTAGCGGTGTATCAAAGCTCATATACATCCCCACTGAGGGGCTCGAGCCCACCCTGGATTAGAGCGATGGGGCCTTAGTCGACCACGCGGGCCAGAGCGCGTTGGTCGACTTCACACAAAATCTTCTAGTTTTTTCGCAGGCGTGTGCAGGTTTCCTCGCGTTGTTTTCCTTCACCGTTAGAGCGCCGGATAAATATACGTATGAAATCGAAATTCAAAAACACATTGATACGTGCCAGGATTCGAATCACGACCTCCTGGATAGGAGGTAGCGGCCCTAGCCGTTACGCCGCCGACGATCATAGAACATCTTCAAGAACCGTGTAAGTTTCATGGTTATGTTCTGATTCTGGAGCTTCTACTAATAAAACTGAACAACTTTCCCCAAGAAAACCATAGTCAATACACGAAAAATGGCCAAGTGCGTGTTAGACCATGCGCAAAGTAGGGTTCCTTAGTATTTTAAGTGAATGAAATGTAAATATTTTAAAAAAACAAAGTTATTTTGCAGTTAATATAGAACATTTAGTATGAAAAATCGTTGAACTCTATACAAAGCCCTCTGCACTTCTTAAATTTGTCAACTATTAAACCCGACATGTAAGTGATATTGATTATATGCCCTACTATTTTCAATACTTTCAAGATTTTCTGAAATATCAGTTTAGCTGGTAGTTGGTGGTGGTGGGTACTTGCAATTCTTACTAAAATAGCCACTTTAAAACTTTATATTTAGTAACCTTTCATCGGAAAAATTCTCTTGGCAAACCCTCATCATCATCATCATTACAGCTCATATACGTCCCCACCGAGGGGCTCGAGCCTACCCTGAATCAGGGCGATTAGGCCTTAGTCGACCACGCGGGCCCAGTGCGGGTTGGTCGACTTCACACACAACCTTCGAGTTTCTTCGCAGGCGTGTGCAGGTTTCCTCACGATGTTTTCCTTCACCGTTAAAGCAATCAGTAAGTATGTACGTAAGTTTTTGAAAAACTCATTGGTACATTGGCCGTCCAGATTTGAACCCGGTACCTCTGGTTAGATGGACCGAGTCGTTACCGGTTGAGCCACCGACGCTTTTTACTCACTTTGGCAAACCCTCAATAGTTTTAAAAGACCTATTTCATGATATCCTACTCGTAAATTAAGTGAACAAAAATTCATCCCCACTTTCCATGTAGGAGAGGTCCCTATTTACGAGATAACTCCAACAGATTGTAGGAAAGCGAGAGGAGAGATGTTACACATCAAAAAACAAAAACCGTCATATTGCAAATTTCGTATAAATCTTAAGAGCCGTTTTCGAGATCTCAAAACATATAACCACTTTATTTTATTCACAGATACCCAGTAGATGGTGTCGTGAAGGCAAGAAGGGTGGCGACTGCAACGTTGCGTGTGAATGTGAGTACCCCATCATGTTCACAGATACCCAGTAGATGGTGTCGTGAAGGCAAGAAGGGTGGCGAGTGCAACGTTGCGTGTGAACGTGAGTACCCCATCATGTTCACAGATACCCAGTAGATGGTGTCGTGAAGGCAAGAAGGGTGGCGAGTGCAACGTTGCGTGTGAACGTGAGTACCCCATCATGTTCACAGATACCCAGTAGATGGTGTCGTGAAGGCAAGAAGGGTGGCGAGTGCAACGTTGCGTGTGAATGTGAGTACCCCATCATGTTCACAGATACCCAGTAGATGGTGTCGTGAAGGCAAGAAGGGAGGCGAGTGCAACGTTGCATGTGAATGTGAGTATCTTATCATGTTCACAGATACCCAGTAGATGGTGTCGAGAAGGCAAGAAGGGTGGCGAGTGCAACGTTGCATGTGAATGTGAGTACCCCATCATGTTCAAAGATACCCAGTAGATGGTGTCGTGAAGGCAAGAAGGGAGGCGAGTGCAACGTTGCATGTGAATGTGAGTACCTTATCATGTTCACAGATACCCAGTAGATGGTGTCGTGAAGGCAAGAAGGGTGGCGAGTGCAACGTTGCATGTGAATGTGAGAACCCCATCATGTTCAAAGATACCCAGTAGATGGTGTCGTGAAGGCAAGAAGGGAGGCGAGTGCAACGTTGCATGTGAATGTGAGTACCCCATCATGTTCACAGATACCCAGTATATGGTATCGTGAAGGCAAGAAGGGAGGCGAATGCAACGTTGCATGTGAATGTGAGTACCCCATCATGTTCACAGATACCCAGTAGATGGTGTCGTGAAGGCAAGAAAGATGGCGAATGCAACGTTGCATGTGAATGTGAGTACCGCATCATGTTTCATCATCATGTCAGCCGAAAGAAGACAATTGTTGGACAAAGGCCTCACCCTCCCAAAGGATTTCCACGTGTGACACGACGACGGGTAGGTAGGTGTGGGTAGGGCGTGGGTAATAACCGTACATGTTCAAAAATATTTAGGTTTATTTATACATGAATAAGATGAAATATAAAACCCGAGATAGGTCTTTAAAGAAAGCAGCAGGTTCATCACATCATCACCACATCAGCTCATATATACGTCCCCACCGAGAGGTTCGAGCCTACCCTGAATTAGAGCGTTCGGGCCTTAGTCGACCACGCGGGCTCAGTGCGGGTTGGTCAACTACACAAACAACCTTCGAGTTTCTTCGCAGATGTGTGCAGGTTTCCTCACGATGTTTTCCTTCACCGTAAGAGCGTCGAACAAACGTACATGTGAGATCGAAATTTGAAAACACATTGGTACGTAGCAGAAATCGAACCAACCTACCGGATAGGAGGTAGCGGCCCTTGCTGTTGCGCCACAGACGCTTAAAGAAAGCAGCAGGTTAAAAATAATTATTTTATGAAAATAAGTACAATGGTGGAAATAATTTAGGATCCCATGAGTCACAGTTTATTCAAATTTTGACACATGGATTGTTTTGTACTAGCGCATGCGCAATAGAACAAATAGATGAAATGAAATAGGTCGAATGAAAGAAGAACGAACAAAAGCGTTGCCGCGTTGCCGCGTTGCACACAACGACCGGCTCTGCGCTGCCCGCATCCAGTGGCTTCACGCAACCTCCAGGTCGTTGGTCCACCGAGTGGGAGACCTTCCTGCGCTACATCTTCCGGTGCGCCGTCACTACTCAATAATTTTCCTGCCCCAACGGCCATCTGTTCTACGAGTTAGTGCACCACCTAGTGTCACTTAACACTGCAGTGGTCGCAACCCCAAAAGCCTCTTGAGTGGTCGCGTGGATTACATATGTATGCCAAATTGTTTAGATTTTTTTAAAATAAAATTTATTTATATTATAATTTTTCTATTAAAAATGGTAAGTACCCTTATTTAATATCAAATAATAATAAGGAACTGAACAGAACAATTAACAGTTTTGTCAAAATAAACCAAAGCACGAACTTCTTATAAATGGTCTTTGAAAATTTACTTTGGATTATATGAGACCTTAGTACGCGTTAACGCTTACTGCGAAAACAAATCAACTATTATTTTCTTAACAGGAACTACATACATATTGGGAATGAACAGAGCGGGGGTAGGGATCGGAGTCCTGTGTAACACACTTGAACTGTTTACGAATAATTTCATTTTTAATTACCGTGGAATACATATTATGTAATCCGCGCGACCACTGCAGGGTTAAATTTTACAATTCTGAAAGCTGCATCGGTTACTTTGGTTCTCCTATGGATCTCCTCGTTTCTGATTCTATCACGCAGCAAAACTCCTTGCCCTTTGGGTGACCTTGACACCCTGTACATACACCCCGCGTAAACTGTACAAATTTAACCATAAAACCGACAACGTGTAGAATCTCAACGACTCATTGTAAATACTGGCAAATGGTCGCTGTCTTTGTAACAGAACAATTTTACGAGACTTTTACCGCTCCAGCTACGATCCGACGGTCAAGTGCGCAAGCGGACGGTCTGTTTGTTACCAAGGGCTCGTTGGGCCCTGAATTTAATAGGGTTGTTACCTACTCTCAAGGGTTTGTTGTAAAAAATATACATTATAATAACGGCCATCAAAATGTTCCACCTCTACGCACGAATCACTGTGCTGTAGGTACTCTTCATCCGTACTTAATGTTATAAAGAGGTAAAGTTTGCATGTAGCAGGTAATATCTCTGTGCATCAAACGGCTATCCTGTACATCGAATTGAGGTTTCCGATCCCGAAATTATTTTCCAGTATTCACAATTTATTCACAAAAAAAGCGTCGGTGGCTCAACCGGTAACGACGAGGTACCGGGTTCAAATCTGGACGGCCAATGTACCAATGAGTTTTTCAATAACTTACGTACATATAATTACCGATTGCTTTAACGGTGAAGGAAAACATCGTGAGGAAACCTGCACACGCCTGCGAAGAAACTCGCAGGTTGTGTGTGAAGTCGACCAACCCGCACTGGGCCCGCCTGGTCGACTAAGGCCTGATCGCCCTAATTCAGGGTAGGCTCGAGCCCCTCGGTGGGGACGTATATGAGCTGACATGATGATTCACAATGAGTCTTGGTAAGCCCGCTTCCATCTTCGGCAACATCGTCACTTACCACCAGGTGAGATGTTGTCAAGGGTTTACCAATTATGAGTTTAAAAAAAATTGGCTCTTTTCACCGCCCACTTCGTAAGCTGGGGAGCCGTCACACAGGATGCTGTAAATGTGTACTTTTCTTTTTGAACAGTCAGGTATAAATGTATTCTATGTCACTCAGGGGATCAATAAGAATCAAACGCCACCTCGAAGACCAAAATCCATCAAGTCTTCGGGCTCCAGGTTCAGCCAAAGAAACAGACAAATATAATTATGTACATACATACATACAACCGAAAAACATTACCATTCTTTTTAGGTAGTCGGGTAAAAAAAAAGAGTACGAGCCGCTTGCGGTTTGCGCACCGCGCACCCTTGAGGCAAACAAAGCAACTAAGTTACGGGAAACAGCTCGTCATGTATAGTAAATAGTACTACTGCCTTAGATCACATACTATACATTAATATACAGGGACGAATCACAATCGGTTGTCGGGCCTCCAGCTAGGATTCCCTGTACCTACTATGGGAAACAGAGACTATAATAAACAAACTTATACACGTTTAAATACTTAAAGGTATTGAACACCCAGACACAGAGCCAACAAACCTATTCGTCACACGAATGTTTGCCTTGATTGGGGATCAAACCTAAAACCCCCGGCCAACAACTGGACCAACAGGGTAGTCAATACTACTGAAGAAAATCGGACTTTTAATCGAATCTTTTAATTCTAAGTATAGTTCTCGAGTGGCGCACCGGGTGAAGGTCCTGGTGAAGGTCGCGGGAAGCTACTGGATGCGAGCAGCTCACGACTGATCGCCGTGGAAAGCCTTGGGGCAGGCCTTTGTGCAGCAGCCATCTTCTTCCGGCTAATATGATGATGAATCGAATATTGATAGCTTGCGTAACAGATTATGCTGCACCTCTGGTTACGGCATTATTTGAGGAAATGGTCTCTCTCTCTCTTATCGGTTAATTTTTTTTCACCCATCAAAGAGTACCCTTATGCGGGAGGGAGGCGGTTAATTCTCATGGATACCCGTTCAGCCGTCTGTAAGTTATGTGGGACTCACAGCTAATCTGTGCCTACCCACTAAACACCAATTACTGCTGTTGCTTTTAGCCCGTGGGGCCTTGAAGCCCTCATCAAGGGCGACCCCTCTTTGGGCACCTGGGCACAATGATAGTATACAGGATTTTATAAGTATTTCAGGCAAAGTAACTATGCCGACAGCTAAGAATTGTACCAAATGATTGAAAATTTACCAAATCCTTGATAATTTAGAAAAACTGCGTCCTCTACGCGCCCTCCAACCGCGTCTAAGCTCACCTGACTTGGACTTGGTCAGGGTTCAATAATTTAAATAAAATATGTCTTATCACCAGAAAAAATGTATTAATCTAAAAAGTATTTGATGAGAAAAAAAAGGAATGTGAGGCAGCCCAAAAGTCAAAAAGATTACAAACACAAACTAAAAAAAATAATGCTAGTAACTGTGAGCTGTAAAATTCGCGAGTTTTTCGAATAAGCTGAAATATGGTATTTTTTACGTTTTCCACCCCCAAAGCTCCGCCATTTTGAAAAAAATCCCAAAACTGAACCAAAAAAATATTATATATATAATTATGGAACCTGCTCACAAAATTACACGAGAATCGGTTGCGAAATGCGACTTGCAGATGAGAACAACCAGACAGACGTCGTTGCACATTCGGACATACGAAATCATTTTTGCCCAAATTGACGGATTTAAAACGGATTATTTTAAACGGATTTAAAACTAACAAAAAAGTATGACTTCGTGACAAAACTTTATTGCTCACTATCGAGCACCCCGAGTTGGGGCCGGCTATTTGTTATCTTCGTACCAGTCAAGTGGAAATATAATAGCGAGAAAGTAAATCAGGTCCTCTAGAGGCAACTCCAGGCGGGTTTTACGAGCTGTCTTCTCGGATTCTAAAATACAAGTAGTCTACGCCACCAGCAAGAGGTTTATTACACGAGTGTTTTTGTCGTTGTAAGTAGTTGGATAGTACCTGGAAAATTACAGCTACATCATAATCATCATCATCATATCAGCCGCAATAAACGTCCACTGCTGGACAACAGCTTCCCTCAAGGATTTCCACGACGACCGGTCCTACACTGCCGGAAAATCACAGCAACATCATCATCATATCAGACGAAAAAAACGTCCACTGCTGCACAAAGGTGTCCCCCAAGGATTTCTACGACGACCGGTACTGTGCTGCTTATACAACGGGTCAGAAATGACATTGGAAACGAATGACGGAACAAACAAAATGGCGGAGAAATCCTATACGTTCGACAACCAAACTGTAACCAATCTGTATCAATCTCGGTGACGAGGGGGTGAGGTCGCAATCTAGAAAGCGGCAGGGAGTGTCCATACTGTATTTTAGTACTAATATATTATATACTTTGGTTTAGGTGTGAAATCCCCCGGACCCTAAAATTATAAACGCGAAAGTATGGATGTTTGTTTTTTTTCAATTTCACGTCTAAACGGCTAAACATATTTGGAGGAAATTTGGTAAGTAAATAGATTAGGCAGTGAATAACCACATGGGTAATACAGAAATAAATACTAACCGATTTTGCTAAAATTTGGCAAAGAGCTAAAGTAAAAGGCGAACCAAAAACGTAGGATAATTAAAAAGCGAAGGAAAAATTGAGGAGACTTTTTATCCCGAAACAAGCTAAGAAAAAGTAAAACCTTTGAGGTTCAAGCTTTTAGCTGACTTGCACCTTCAGGCCTCCTTCTGGCTCCATCATCAGACTCTTAGTAACATCTAGGACCAGAGTCCTTAACAATAAGAATCGATCGAGCCCAAACTCGACGGGATTGTGTCCTTTCATTACAGAGTACAAGGCCACCTTCCGGCTCCATCATCAGCTCCATGTTATAATAATATTTCATTGTCATCCAATTTGGGTGTGGTAATTAAAGGGGGATTTGCCATAAGTAATTATAGGCGGGTTGGCGATCGCAGTGTGGTTGCAGGTGTGTTGCCATGCACGGAAAGGACGCTGCTGCCCATCCTCCGGTTTTAAGTCCCTTAGTCGACTTTTACGACCTCCATTGGAAAAAATGGGATGGTCCTGTTCTAAGCCAGGAGCCATACGGACCAAATTTACTTAGGCATGCAAAATTTCAGTTCAATCGGAAACTGGGAAATTGGTCAAATTAAACTATCAAGATTTCATTACGAACACCGGAACAGGTGAAAGTAAATAAAAAACTTGTAAAAAATGGATACTTCCCTAAGATCTGGAAAGTTCCTGAGTTCAGTTGTACAGTTTAGTTGACTGAATAGACAGACATAGGCTTCAAACTTATAACACCGCTCTTTTTGCGTCGGGGTTAAAAACCGACCAAGTGCGACTTGGAGCTCGCACCGAGGTTTCCGTACTACCACACCTTTAACACAAGTATCACAATGATACCTGGTTCTTTTTTTTAACCGACTTCAAAAAAAGGAGGAGGTTTCTCAATTGGACCGTATAAATTAGCTATTTATGCAACTGTTGCATAATGAGGGGTATTTAACACGAGTGTGGTTTATGAAACGAGCGCAGCGAGTTTCATAAAAGTATACACGAGTGTTAAATACTAATTATGTACAGTTGCATACAATAGTTTATCTACACTCATACAACAAATTTAAACTAAAGACAAAATAAAGTAATCATTGTTTATTGTAATAATTATTGACATTTTGTATGGTACAATTATTAAAGGTTATTTTAGTTGCTGTTTCAAGAATATCCGGGGGTGTCAAATTTTCGTCTATATCACTATCAGTTTCAGACATTTTACTGGGTTTTTAGTAAAAAAACTTGTAATAACGACTTACTTATTACAACGAATAACGAATTACATATTATACAAACTGCATAAGGAAAAATACAAACGTTAATGGCGCGAAAATAAATTTGCAGTAATATCGCACCGCGCATGCGCGCCGCCAAGGTTGCGTTCCGAAACACGCTAGTGTGCTCAAATAGCAAGCATCTGCGTAAAAATTAAAAAAAAAACTTCATTTTGTTACAACTTTGCGATAACGAAATGAAATTTGTATGGATCCTTAGTCACGGCTCCATCGAAAGGTATATCATTTGCTTAGCGTTTCTGATAAGAAAATGAAGGATTTACGACATGAGTGTAGATAAATATATTTTTTATGTGTGTTCGCGGATAACTTCGTGGTTTATGAACCAATTTTGATAATTATTTTTTAGTTGGAAAGAAGATATCCCAAGGGTAGTACTATGATAAGGAAACCAGGATCTGATGATGGCATCCCAGATAAATCGAAAAGAACCTTAGTTTCCTGTTTTAAGTTGGTTATTTTTTGTTCAAAATTATTAAATCCACAATTGATAAGCCATCACTTGATAGTAAGTGACGATGATGCCGAAGATGATAGCGGGCTTACCAAGATTCCCCAACGCATCAATGATGTTAACACTGATTTTTGGCGGCAAGACTTAGATAAGTTGGTGGTAGCTAGCCAGGCGGGCTATGACAATGCCCTACCACCAACCAAACTGAGTCTTACAAAGTTGACCCCGCCGGGAAATGAACCTGCGACCTCCTGGTGTGAAGCGAATGGACTAACCATTACGCCAAGGAGGCGGTTTAGTTCTTACAAACAAAGGAAATCAACGCGAGCGACAAAAATGCTTTTTACAAGCTTTATATTACTTGCTGTGTTAGTTAGTTAGTTCGTCTGTTAGTTTGGGACAAATCTTGAAAGTTAAATTAGAACCACTTTCTGGTTTCCAACTGAGCTCAAATTTTTCATACATGTTAGGTTTTGAGCACAATGCATGGTTAGCTAAGTGACGTCATTATAAATCCAATATGACGGACTCCTAAAGATGGCGGTCCACTTATTTTTCTATACACCCCCATGACATGGGTATCAAACCAAAGAGTTTGCTGAAACTATATCATGAGACATATCAAAAGAAAAAGCTTGTTGTAAGAATCTCAATATTAGTTTTTTAATTTTTAGATATATAGTTTTTAAGATTTTTCGTTACAAATCATAGAAAAAGCTTATAAATAATAAATGCCGTCAAGTGCATCCCCACAAGGCATGGTACCCAGCATACTGGCAGCGTTTCCGCGCTGGATGGCGATGCTTATGCGTTGCCCTAAAAAGCTGCCAGCCTTGCGGTCACCAGTAGTCTCGCTGAGACGCACTGAAAGTTCTTTTACAATTTTTTTGGCAGCGGGTCCCCAAGGACCTAAAGTCTCGAACCCTAATGGTGAAAACATGTAACTCCCGTCTAAACCCACGTATTTACGGGTCTTAAACACCTCAGCGCTATATGTTTTTAAGATATTTAAGAAAATAGCCATAAATTGACCATTCCCCACTTATTTCTGAAACTACTGGGCCTAAAATCCAAACAAAATCACAATATATCATATATTACAGGAAAACATATAAGAAAATCCTAAATATTTCCGTTCCTACAGGAAAAATAAAATTTGTAATGTCTAAAAAAAAGTAGACCCCTATTTACCTAGAGCATAGTATGTACTGAGAGGTCTTGTTCTGTTGGTATTTAAAGTTTTGGTGCGGAACCCTGTTTTGTGTGAACGCGAATCGCACTTAGCCGGTTTAAGCTTCTTCTCGCAATTTACACAAGTGGCAACGACTGGACAGGAAACTAAGCACCTGACTACACGCTGCCTGAAAGTTCCGCCCGTACCGGAGTAGAACGACCTGTTTCCCTTTCAAAATACTCGTGACCGGATGCTGTCCGTGTGAACTGTGAATTTTGACGTTATTAACTAATTATTGTTTATTACTTGATTTTTCGTAAATGACATTAAGTTATTATTATTTTATGACTATCAGAAAGAGTGTAATTTGCACCTATTTTAAATAAATACCTTGAATCTTGACAAACAAAACGTAGGTACACCAGTTTTTGACGTTCACGTATTTATGTAATTAGTTTTTGCCTGACTTGACTGACTTCAAGGTGGTTACGTGGTGAGCCAGCCGTAAGCGGCTCGGAAGCGTGGAAATGAGTTTTCTTCAGATCCCTCAAGAACTATGTCGGGCTATGCTAGTATATGTATATGTCCTTTCCAGGCAACTATGCTATTTCTGTGCAAGATGTCACGTCAACATTTTGCTCCGTTGCGAACTATAATATGTGCGAGCGTAAAAATCAATTTTCTTCAGATCCCTAAAGAATGTCAAAATTATTAATCTGTGTCACATACCACCCAATTAACTTTTTCTAAACAAAATATCACGTTGCAATCCTACGCTTCATTTCGATGTGTAACTAAAAAGGCTTCTCCACCGGAACCATTTCAGAATTTGAGATAAAAGATAGTGAGTGTTCTTCTCCATGCCACATACAGCGTGTATACCAAATTTCGTCAAGATTGGTTGAGGTGTGTAAGACATAAGACATTATTGATTCCTTGTCACCAAACACACATACAATTTAACACAAAAATTTAATTTTTATTGGGAATAAATTAAGTAAAAAAAAGAGGAGAAAAATAACAAAACAACAGTAACTATAATATTACAAGTAGAGAAAAAATAACAGTAACCTAATAGGACAAGTAGAGAAAAAAAAGATGACTTTTAAAGTATGATGTGTGTGTATATGTATGTGTGAAGAGGTAACAAACAAAGAAAAACAAAACTCATTTTCACATTTATATTGATGATTACACAGCGTTGCTGGACGATGACATTAGAGATGACACGGCGTGCGCAGTGAACATCTTCTACCGAGAAGGCTTCAAGTACTGGACGACCTGGACCGCTCGCTGCAAGAACGACCATCTGATCACTAAAGAGATTTACAAGTAAGCCTTACAAGTATTTATATTTTATGATTACACAACGTTGCTGGACGATGACATTAGAGATGACACGGCGTGCGCAGTGAACATCTTCTACCGAGAAGGCTTCAAGTACTGGACGACCTGGACCGCTCGCTGCAAGAACGACCATCTGATCACTAAAGAGATTTACAAGTAAGCCTTACAAGTATTTATATTTTATGATTACACAACGTTGCTGGACGATGACATTAGAGATGATACGGCGTGCGCAGTGAACATCTTCTACCGAGAAGGCTTCAAGTACTGGACGACCTGGACCGCTCGCTGCAAGAACGACCATCTGATCACTAAAGAGATTTACAAGTAAGCCTTACAAGTATTTATATTTTATGATTACACAACGTTGCTGGACGATGACATTAGAGATGACACGGCGTGCGCAGTGAACATCTTCTACCGAGAAGGCTTCAAGTACTGGACGACCTGGACCGCTCGCTGCAAGAACGACCATCTGATCACTAAAGAGATTTACAAGTAAGCCTTACAAGTATTTATATTTTATGATTACACAACGTTGCTGGACGATGACATTAGAGATGATACGGCGTGCGCAGTAAACATCTTCTACCGAGAAGGCTTCAAGTACTGGACGACCTGGACCGCTCGCTGCAAGAACGACCATCTGATCACTAAAGAGATTTACAAGTAAGCCTTACAAGTATTTATATTTATGATTACACAACGTTGCTGGACGATGACATTAGAGATGACACGGCGTGCGCAGTGAACATCTTCTACCGAGAAGGCTTCAAGTACTGGACGACCTGGACCGCTCGCTGCAAGAACGACCATCTGATCACTAAACAGATTTACAAGTGAGCCTTACAAGTATTTATATTGATAATTACACAACGTTGCTGGACGATGACATTAGAGATGACACGGCGTGCACAGTGAACATCTTCTACCGAGAAGGCTTCAAGTACTGGATGACCTGGACCGCTCGCTGCAAGAACGACCATCTGATCACTAAAGAGATTTACAAGTAAGCCTTACAAGTATTTATATTTTATGATTACACAACGTTGCTGGACGATGACATTAGAGATGACACGGCGTGCGCAGTGAACATCATCTACCGAGAAGGCTTCAAGTACTGGACGACCTGGACCGCTCGCTGCAAGAACGACCATCTGATCACTAAAGAGATTTACAAGTGGGCCTTACAAGTATTTATATTTTATGATTACACAACGTTGCTGGACGATGACATTAGAGATGACACGGCGTGCGCAGTGAACATCTTCTACCGAGAAGGCTTCAAGTACTGGACGACCTGGACCGCTCGCTGCAAGAACGACCATCTGATCACTAAAGAGATTTACAAGTGAGCCTTACAAGTATTTATATTGATAATTACACAACGTTGCTGGACGATGACATTAGAGATGACACGGCGTGCATAGTGAACATCTTCTACCGAGAAGGCTTCAAGTACTGGATGACCTGGACCACTCGCTGCAAGAACGACCATCTGATCACTAAAGAGATTTACAAGTAAGCCTTACAAGTATTTATATTTTATGATTACACAACGTTGCTGGACGATGACATTAGAGATGACACGGCGTGCGCAGTGAACATCATCTACCGAGAAGGCTTCAAGTACTGGACGACCTGGACCGCTCGCTGCAAGAACGACCATCTGATCACTAAAGAGATTTACAAGTGGGCCTTACAAGTATTTATATTTTATGATTACACAACGTTGCTGGACGATGACATTAGAGATGATACGGCGTGCGCAGTAAACATCTTCTACCGAGAAGGCTTCAAGTACTGGATGACCTGGACCGCTCGCTGCAAGAACGACCATCTGATCACTAAAGAGATTAACAAGTAAGCCTTACAAGTATTTATATTTATGATTACACAACGTTGCTGGACGATGACATTAGAGATGACACGGCGTGCGCAGTGAACATCATCTACCGAGAAGGCTTCAAGTACTGGACGACCTGGACCGCTCGCTGCAAGAACGACCATCTGATCACTAAAGAGATTTACAAGTAAGCCTTACAAGTATTTATATTTTATGATTACACAACGTTGCTGGACGATGACATTAGAGATGATACGGCGTGCGCAGTGAACATCTTCTACCGAGAAGGCTTCAAGTACTGGACGACCTGGACCACTCGCTGCAAGAACGACCATTTGATCACTAAAGAGATTTACAAGTGGGCCTTACAAGTATTTTTAGGGTACCGTACAACAAAAAATACGGAACCCTTATAGGATCACTCGTGCGTCTGTCTGTCCGTCCGTGTATCACAGCCAATTTGCTCCGAATCTACTGAACGAAATCAGGTGAAATTTGGTAGGATGGTCTATTCTTATGACCCTTATGACCACAGATGGGCAAAGTAAGTACATATTTTTTTAAAATAAGGGTCATTTTCGGTGGAAAAATATGGATATTTTAAGAAAATGTTTTGCAAACCTTGCTGTGTCATATATTAAATAAAATCGTTATGAGGATCTGAAATATATTTTTGTTATTATTGTAAAATAAATAGTTTTGGTTTTAGTCATGAAAGAAGACAAAAATTAACCATTCCCCCCCCGAAACTGCTAAGCCTAAAATTTTGAAAAAAGTACAAAATATAGTTAATTCCTTGTAGATTACAGAAAAACGTTTAAGAATTCTATCAATTGAAAATAAAGCGGTAAACTTAATATAATACGTTCACTTACGGAAAATAGTTCACTAAAACACCACTAGATAGCGCTAGTAGTATTATTCTGTTGCTCGCGTTTGTGTCTTTTGTTTGTCATGTGAATAGGTAGGTGTGTAGAGAGGTGTGGTGATACGGAACCCTCATACCGCGAGTCCAATTCGCACTTGGCCAGTTTTTTTTTAATTACTCACCTGATGGTCAGTGACGATAATGCCGAAAATGGCAGCGGGCTTAAAACGGCCGGCTTATAAAGTATTGAGTAGTGTTTTACCATCGTCGAAGCCCCCAGGGCGGTTGGACAGTTAGACTAGATTACGAATTCGTACTTGATCATCTCTGTCTGTGGAGTATTTTTATCTCTGATGATGACCTTTTCGATAGGAGCATGGGTTATATAAATAAGGTTAATAATTTTTAATATACTTCCAGATGCCCAGACTTGAACACTCCAAGGTCGAGCCCAGAACGAAGCCATTCTTACACGACTGACACTCTGAGGGCCAGGCGGCGATTCGCCAGGAGTGACACAGAAAAATCGAGCAGACTGGCTTATTTTGGAATACATTGGCTGGTTTGAATATGAATTGTTTCTTTTTGGCAACCCTAAATCGAGATAAACCCGTCAGAGCAAAATGCACAAAACGCACAACACGCAGGTAACTTCAACAAAAACCAGAGTCCACACACAGTTTATAAAGTAAAACAAAATATTACATATAAACACCCACAGTCAATTTTTTTTAATACACAACCGATAAGCCCTTGGTATAATCATACCCGATGATTAGTCACAATGATGCCGAAGATGAAAGTGGGCTTACCAAGCTTCCACAACTCAATGGGGAACTGGCTACCTTATCCTCAAGTCGGAACATATATAAGGTGTAAAAAAATTAGCTGAAACTATTTTAACTGGTGCTTCTACCCATGAAACTGAAAAACTTTCCCCATGGAACCCATACTCAAATCGAAAAAAAAATTTGGCTCTTCCATACTAACTCGATCAGCTGATCAGCCAACTTAGTATGGGCAGTTCCATTTTTTTTTGAGATTTGACTATGGGTTTCATGGGGAAAGTTGTTTAGTTTCATGGGTAGAAGCACCAGTTAAAATAGTTTCAACTAATTTTGTTAGACCTTATATACGGTGCGAACATTGATGTTTGGCGGCAAGACAGATAAGAAAATGCCCTACCACCAGCCAAACCAAGCCTTACAAAATAAGATCCTTCTGGGAATTTAATTTGAGACTACTTGGTATGAAACGAATAGATTAATCATTAGATTTGTAAGTTATTGTAAAATCCTAACATTTACGGTCTGCAATAAATTTATTTGATTTGATTTGATTACGCCACGGTGGCGGTTTCAATGATTACAAAGTGTTGTTAGCACTATTTTGTACTGATTTTTTACATTTCTTTAAAATAAAAAAAATCAGCGTTTAAATTTCGAGCGGCTTAGGAGCGAGCGGCAGCTTGAAGAAGGTATTGTGACGGCAAAAGAAATCGAAAGTTGGAATTAAGTGTGTGTGTGTGTTCTGGCTCGAGCTCCCAAAGTACTGATCGAATTCAGATGAAATTTTGGTTATGGTTACGTTATTTTTACTCCAGTCGTTTTTTGTTTAATTATTTTCTTCCTTGACTTTTGGGGTTACGATAATTAGTAAAAACTCTGTTTTTTATTCTCAAAAATAACTTTAGAGATTTTAATAATATACTTTATATCTAACCATAACTTTTTACAGCCTACCATCTCAAATTAAAAATTAGTTATGGAGTTTCATACAACAATCGTTACATTAAAACATAAATTAAAAATTTAAAAACCACCGACAATTAAACCTCTCAAAAGTAGAAATTAATATTTTTTGGCAATTTAAGTGGTTAAATATTGATCTAAGAGTCGTCGCGTAGGGGGACCGCTAATTGTTAATTATTAGTAAGTATTAAAGTAAAACAGTTGTATTCTGTTTTTATTTTATTTTATTAGCGGTCCCCCTATGCGGCGACTCTTTGATCAAAATATAATTACTTATTGTTCACGCCGCAATTCGACACCGGCAGGCCTAAACAAAGATGCTGCTGGGCCCATTGAATTTTCGTATCTTAGGCCCACCGGTGAGAACGCAAACTCGGCTGCGATACGCAGCGCTGGGAGTTCATTGCTTAAAGCTGCCAAGCAAATACTGTTCAAGCCTCGGTTCCAGAAAGGAAACACAAGCTAAGGTTGTTAGCACAGGGGACACAAAAGGCAGTTGTCCTGGGGACACAAAATCTCCACAATCCAAGGGATATGGCGTGCCTACCGGCATTATTTGTCTCGATCACGTCAGCTTTCAAACAAAAAACGCATCAAAATCGATCCATTCACTTAAGCTCTACGATGCAATAGACAGACACACAGATACACACGTCAAATTTTTAACACTCCTCTTTTTGCGTCGGGGGTTAAAAAGTGGAGTAACGCTTGTTCTGTATACACGTATGCATCTTAACCTTAAGGGTAAAAACGTAGTTTCGCTTTAATACAAAAACTACATGCCGGATTAAATCCAAACTTTGCGAATATATTGAGTAGACACATAGAGAATAGATGTTTGTAATTAGTTTTCAGCGTAGTAAATTAAAACATAACTAAACGAAGCCTTAAGTTAGTTTTGTACTGAAAGTTTGAAACTTCTTTTATTTTTTTACGACTTAGTATATCGAAAACTAATACGAACATCGATATGTGTCTACTCAATATATTCACAAAGTTTGGATTCAATCCGTTATGTAGTTTTTGTATTAAAGCGGTACTACGTTTGTATAGTTAAACAAGCATCCTGGGGCTCTTGTGGTGACCTCTAATAATTGTTGGTGACACGTTATAGGTCCTATCCTTCACTGTAGTTAAGTCAGGTTCATTCGAGACAGCACATTTCGACATGTTGATACAGTCTGCCAACTCGTGACTGTTAGCAAAAATCTCCTTCGTGATTGGGGCAGAGTTTTTTCATACCCCGTTTTCAAAGCGCTAACACTACATCTACCTTTTCTTTTTGATCTGAACCTTATCATATCAGTCGAAAAAACGTCCGCTGCTGGACAATGGCCTCCCCCAAGGATTTTCACAATGACCGGTCCTGCGCTGCCTGCAGCTAGCAGCTTCCCGCAACTTTCATCAAGTCATTAGTACAACGAGTGGGAGGCCTGCTTACGCTACATTTCCGGTGCGTGATCGCCACTCGAAAACTTTACCACCCAAAGAACCAAAGTAACCGACATAGCTCACAGAATCGCTAAACTGAAGTGGCAGTGGGCAGGGCACATAGCTCGTAGAACATATGGCTGATCTGAGTCTACCATACTATAAAAAATATAAGGCACTTCCCATTCAAATATAGGGTCTTAGGTATTTTTCTGAAATACGGCTCTAACGATTTTAATGAAACTTTGTGAATTACTAGAACTTAGTAAGTCCTATTACATTAGGTAGTTAATTTTTTTCCTAAAAAATATTAAAAAGGTATCTTCCACACAAACCCTGATTATTTGAAAATTCTCCATCAAGTTTGATACATCTCTTTTCTCTTCTACTAGGTAAGCATGGTTTTAATGCTGATTTATGTATGCCAGATGATGGAAGCTACGCAAGAATGCACGCACTGATTTGAGTAGCATATTTCTTTCTAAGTAAACCATTAAGGTTTCCTTTAGACGGCTAGAGCAAACCCTTCAAGCGCGCGGCCATCCGCATCGGCACGATTTCTAAAATATGGCTATCATCAATTTTATACCATTAACAATTGCTTTATATGAAACGGCGTCAATTTAATTTCAATTGGAATAAATAATACGAGGTCAATAAACGTAAAAAATGCAATAGGGTATATGCATGAAATAAAAATTTCTTAACAAAATATAAAAATTTCGTAAAAACAATATCAAAAAGTGAAATGAAAATTTTAATCGGCCAAGAATTACGGAAGATATAAGCATTTTCAACTACTAATTAGACAGAGAGAACCAATATTTAAATGTGACGACATAAAACACACGGTCCATATAAGCTTTATGCTACGTTCTGTTTTAATAGAAAGAGATAAATCTTTAATGGCTTATATCTTGTTTATTTTTATAGTTATTCAAAAATATTTTTGGTAAACCGTTTCATGAATGAGCTTTTATTAAAGCAGAAAAAAATACTCATGCATATTCCCCATTGTCAATTTCGCAATTGACAATATTATCATTGTTAGTCCAGGGACCCCGTTTTCTGAAATCAATGCAATCTATGATTAATTCAACATACTTTCATAATAATATGAAGTCAGTTTTCTTGGGTACTCGATTTTAAAAAACACCATTAACAAATTTTCAAACTCATTTCTCCTTAAAGTCCAAAATGCAACTTCAACTTGAGGAACGTGGAGACAATTATCCAGATGGAACCAGATAAAACTGCATTGCTTTGAAAGGTGGCAGCTGGGCCCGCACCGACGACGCTGCATCGCTTCAAGAAATTCATTTTGAGCGTCCTTCGTTTCCTTCAATCCTTGGAGCAAGAAATTCTTACAGTAGGAACAGTGAATGTAATATAAAACCCGGAGTGAAAGAGAGATTTGATAGTTTACATAACGTGAGTAAAAGTGACAGATTTGTTTTGTTTGGAGATACCTTTGGAGATTGACGTCACGTCAAAGTATATAATATATTAGTACTGACATACAGTATAGAAACTCCCTGCCGCTCTCTAGATTTCGACCTTACCCTCACGTCACCCAAATTGATACAGATTGGTTACAGTTTGGTTCTCGAACGTATTGGATTTCTTATTGCTTTGAAATGTCATTTTACGACCGTTGTATAAAGTGTCCGGGGTGTGGTTACATTATGTGAGGTGGATGGTGAATTACCGCTACCAATAGAAGACAAAGTTCTACTAGGATAACCTAATACCTGTTTTGTGAAATTTGAAACTTATGAATTTGTTTCTATTATGTAAACCCGTTGGGACAGTAAAGTTATCGAATGGAAACCGCGCACCGGAAAACGTAACGTGGTGGACCGACGACCTGGTGAAGATCCTTGGGGAGGCCTTTGTCCAGCCGTGGACGTTTTTCTGCTGATATGATAACTCCTCAACTGTTATAATCGTACCAATGGAACACAAGTACCTATTGTTATGACTTTCGAGCGACGAAGGAGTGAAAGTTATGATAATAGCAAAAAATCGAAGGTGGGATTTTGATGGAGATCGATTGTCTTACTTACACTGACAGAGTCTAAAACATAAAAATGTATTTATGTGTGTGTCTGTGCAGCCATCCGATGCTTTAGTTTTCAAACTACTGGACGGATTTGGGTAAAATTTGGGTTAAAGCAATATTATTTTTTATATCACCAGCCTTTTTTTCAAAATTTTCTTTATGTTAATTTTTTAGGGTTGCCACCATAGTAAATAATCACTTTGTACATTTTGTTTTAAAAATAGATCTGACGATTTGGATGAACGTTAACACTAGTTTGTACGCTGCAGTTCGTTACTACGGGAAAAATCAGAATAAGGTAGATACCTCCTAAACATATTCAAGTTGTTTATTACTCTTTCTCAAAAATGGCTCCAACGATTTAAATAAAACTTTGTGTAGAACAAGTACTTTATAAGATCTACTCCATTGGGCAGTTTATTATTCCAGTATACAAATTATTTAGATTTTTTTAATTAAACATCAAATTTAATACACCTCTTTTTACTGCAACTAAGTAAGTGTATAGTGTTTATTGTGTTGTGTCTGCGCCACACGAAGACTTTGCGAGAAAGCATACAAAGAATAGATGTACATTTTTTTTATTTGTCACGCGATTGCTAACTCTGCAGTCTTCTGTACTCCAGTTTCTTTAGTAAACAGCCATCTCACAGTTACAGCGCGACGACGTAACACCTTTTCAATCTGACCGAGTTGATTTGGTGCTCTGTGGAATAAAAAAAAATATTTCCAGCTTTTACGAATTTCATATTATCTAGGTGACAAGCTGTGACATATCAACAAAATATTCTTTTGAAATTTAAAATTCCCATAATAAGCAAGACATTTAATAATCTTGAATTAACTAAGCGTTGATTAAAAATCTGGACAGTTCGAAGATTAAACAGTATGTAACAAAATTTTAACCACCTCCGTGGCGTTAATGGTTAGTCCATTCGCTTCACACTAGGAGGTCGCGGGTTCGATTCCCGGTAGGGTCAACTTGTGAGACTCGGTTTGGTTGGTGGTAGGGCATTTTGTAAGCTCGCCTGGCTAGCTACCACCATCTTATCTAAGTCTTGCCGCCAAAAATCAGTGTTAACAACATTGATGTGTTCCGGCATGAAGATAAGATAGCCAGTTCTCCATTGCGTTGGGGAATCTTGGTAAGCCCGTAATCTTCAGCATCATTATCACTTAATTTAATTGTGAATAAAAAAAATAAAAAATAGATGTAGGAACCGTTTGAGGTGTTACTCATCATACTGAACCAGTTTCCCCAAAGAACTCTTAACCTAATTTAGCGTTAATATTGTAATAGCAGGTTTCCGCTCGCACTGGGCCCGCGTGGTCGACTAAGGCTTGATCTTCCTAATTCAGGGTAGGCTCGAGCCCCTCGGTGGGGACGTACATGAGCTGATATGATGATTGTAATAGCGTTTTGTTTTATCGTTCATCATGCGAACGGTTAAGCAGTGGAATTCCCTGCCGGGCGTCTGTATTGTTATTATTTAGGAATCCCAAGACGAGAGTGAATAAGCACTATATGAGCTAAATCGGTTCTTACCATCATGAGGTCCAGCCATACACAGTTTTTTTTAAAAACTCTTCAAACAAAAATTGGTCATTCAGTCATTTTTCAGTTTATTTTTTTGCAATTTCAGCATATTTTTAAATGTAGTTGTTCTAGGACTTTGCTGAAATCGTGAAAAACAAAATTTAACTCTTCATACAAATCGATCAGCTAAACAACCAAATTGTGCATTTTATTGAGCGTCCGATTTTTTTTGAGTACTGACTACGGGCTCCTTGGGGAAAGTTGTTTAGTATTAGAAGAATCCAGTTAACAGATTTATCACCAATTTTACATACCTGTATTTTCCAGGTTACTTACAGACTGCTATTTTTTAACCCCACCAACAATGTAAAGGGATTTTCTGAATTCTTCTCCTGGAGAGAGGTGTAAATTTAACGCGCAAACCGCAGCCAGCGCAAAGAATTTAACCCATTTGTTTCACCTAGTGCATCCGTCGGAAACATTGTAGTTGAGCGTACAAGTAAAAAGCAAGTTCAGGATTAACTGTTTCACTTAAAACATTCACTGAAATAGGGTCAGGCGTTTGGTTTGGTTTTTGTTTGTGTACAGATTTTGAGTTTTTTCATCGTATTAGCTCATATACATTCCCATCGAGGGGCTCGAGCCTACTCTGAATTAGGGCGATTGGGTCTTAGTCGTTCGCGCGGACCTAGTGCGGGTTGGTCGACTCCACACACAAACTTCGAGTTTCTTCGCAGGCGTGTGCAGGTTTCCTCACGATGTTTTCCTTCACCGTAAGAGCTTCGGATAAACGTACATAATATGTCCCAAACTAACAAACTAACACGGCAAGCTAATATAAAGCTTGTTAAAAACTCAAATCTTAAAGAAGAGCGTCGGTGGCGTAACGGTTAGGGCCACTTCCTCCTGTCCGGGAGGTCGTGGTTCGAATCCTGCCTCGTACCAATGTGTTTTCGAATTTCGATTTCGACAGGAGGTAGCGGCCCTAACCGTTACGCCACCGACGCTCTTCTTTAAAAGTTGAGTTGTTTACAAGCTTTATTTAAGGTTGCCATGTTAGTCAGTTTGGGACCAATCTTGGAAGCTAAATTAGAACCGCTTCCCTGTTTCCCATTCAGCTGAAATTTCGTATAAACGTTAAGTTTGGAGCACAATGCATGGTTAGCTAAGTGACGTCATTCTAAATCCAATATGGCGGACTCCCAAAGATAATGAAAAAGTTTGTTGAAAAGAATACGAAATAAATGAAATTCTTATCCAAATAAAGCTTGTAGAATAGAATAGAATAAAAAAACTTTTAATTAGAGCACAGTAGGTACAACAATTTCCAGGTACAATTTACAAACGATAGAAATAAACTATTCAAAATGGCTGTACTGTGCACCAAAACGGTACCTTGTATACCTACCTACAAGTTTTTAAGGTTTTACGAGATTTACTTTTTATTGTTCAGTATGTTCACTGTTTAAAAGTAGTACAACCCTTAAGAAAGGTAACCTTGATGTCATTAAGGCTTTAAAACAATTGGTGTAGGGCTAATCGGGGTTGGTGAGACAACAAATATAAAGTGCACAAAATTGGCCAGAGAGTTAAAATTGTATTAATAGTAATATTTTTTTAGGAAATTACTCATGAGTCACTCGTGGGAAGTTGTTCACTATGATGAGAAGATGCCACAGTTACTGGTTCCACACCAATTGTATTAAAAACCTGTATACATTAAATATATATTTTTTTAATTTTCAAAAAAGACTTCAAAAAAAGGAGGAAGTCCTCAAGTTAACTCGTATTTTTGTGTATGATCACGAATAAATTTTTACAGAGTCGACAATTATTTTTAAATGCATAGCGTATATATTTGAAAGTTGGTTCCATGCAAACTTTATCATTATCAGTTAAAATTTGTTTTGTAAAATGACTAAAACAAAAAAATTGTAGCAAAATTGTAGTTACTGCGAAGTGTTCAGCGTGGTCAATTATGAGTATGAGATATTTAGTTAATTAAGGTTAACAAACATAAACACAAAAATTTTCGAACCACCAACATTTTTTTAGTTGCTTTTATTTGATAATTGAAAACACGTTAAAAAACCGACTTCCATCGCAACAACTTCTAAGAATTTTGCATTATTATTTTGGTTTTTGTTAATTTTTGAATAAAGTACTACACCGATTTTGATAAAATTTATATGGAACCACACGGGAAGCACTAGCTTTCGAATAAAAAAATAATTATCAAAATCGGTCCACTCAGTCAAAAGTTCTGAGGTAACATACATACAAAAAAACATACAGTCGAATTGAGAACCTCCTCTTTTTTGGAAGTCGCTTGAAAAGAGTTTTATGCTCAGTGTGCCAAATATAAGTACACGACGTTTTCAAATTCAAAAAGGCGAGCACAGTATTTTCTACAATTCTAGAATGCGCTATTAAGGCTCCTCTGTCCCTATTGTTTTGTTAAGAAGTTAATAAATTAACATAATAATTCGATTATAATTGCAGCAGTTCTATGGTTACAACTAGAAAAAAGGGTGCAGTAGGATATATTTTTCTTAAGTTCTGTGTATTAAAATAGAATTCCATGAAATGAAAATCACTCCTCATATCCTGTTAATTACAAACCTTTTTGTTTTCGATAAAAAATTCTTAATTGAAGTAAAAAGTGTTAACAAAGTTGGTCGTTGGCGGCGGTATGAGCCTTAACATTTGGTCGCTACTGACACAGATACTAACCATCAACGGTTGGTCCACGGCCGGACTCCAAGCTTACCACTTCACCTGGCGAAGACATCTCCCTTGCTCTCGAAGAGTAGGAACACACGGTTCCTTCCACGGATAAGATAAATAAGGTTGGATTGGCAATAGTCACACTTTTGTTTGAAAACCACCCAAGCAGCAAAATAGTCGAATAAGAATTTGTTTACTCAGCCTTTAATCGTATAAGAGCCGAGTAACTGTTCTTAAAACACCCATTTATCGTATAATAGCGGTTATCTCGACTATTTGGCAATATTGCTAATGTGTGCTTTAAGGACGTCGAATAAACGTTTACAGCACTATGTTTTAGCACTTTTACTCCACCTTTTAGCAGATGCTGAATTAAAGTGGCTAAAATACTCGTTATTCGATCTTTTGATCTATAACAGTCGTATAATAGCTGTAGAATAGCTGATTCGCTGAATTGGGTGCTTTTATACAGCCGTTACTCAGCTCTCTTTTATGTTTCTATAAAAGCTCTATAAACGCAATCGAATTGCTTATGGCAACATTGCTGTTGTTACTGCACGCTTATAGACTAACTCGTATAATAGAATTAAAAACGTTTGTATAGGAGCTGTAGTGTAATTAAGAGCTTTTATACGATATTTACTCAGTTTAAAGTAGTATTGTAGAGTTCTGGGAAACAGTAACAGCACAAGTCCGTCCATTTTGTTGATCGATACCTTGAAGACGTTTTCGCGAGTATTTTTCTATCATAATGGATAAAAACAAATGGAAGAAATTGAAAAAAGCGGCCATTTTCATAAAAAAGTTAAAAAAACGTTGGAGCAGATGAAATGCTCTGCTAAACTGATTCAGCAAAACTTAATTTCTGCAAGTAACGCTAGTGAATTTCCAAGCGCGAGTCCGAGTATTTTAAGTGGTTCCGTAGACTCAAGTAACACAATAATTAACTCTTTTAGCTATAAAAATTACACGCACATCACAATATTCAAAATAAACAAAACGAATTTTGCAACCCACGTCATGATGGCTCACTTCACAACTGAAATGAATAAAACTGGCTTGTAGATAACTACTTGTGAAGACATAGTATTAACAAAATGTCATTACTAAAAGAGCTGTATTTTTTCAATTCCAGCCTTACTGTAAACTATTACGGTTTACTATTCTCTGCATTACTAAGCAAAATTAACCGACCACTTATTTTTTACGATTCCTCAAAAAAAAAACTTTATAGTCATACAATTTAAGTTCAAAATTGTTTTTCTTATTTAGAGGTTTGGAACTTCCCCGTCGACAATTTGAGCATGCGAGCGAGAAGGGCAACTGCAGATAAGTTTTAGGGACTTTCCCGAGTATAAAAGTGCTCCCAGACGAGGTATAATCTATTAACACATCTCGTAGTGTTGTAGTTGTGTCTATCTATCTAAATAAAATAGAACCCCTATAAAAAGAACCCGACTGCTATAGCCAAAAAGAAAGTCCAGTTTCCAGCGTAACTTGACCTCTACTCAAAGCCCGAATTCCTCTTCGAAAACAGCATGACATGAGCCGAGCTGGCCACCATGATCACGCGTGACATTGCGAACGCCCTGAGTAAAGTTCGTACTACACTCACCTTAGGGTTGTAAAAATATTTAGTTACAATAATAACACTCATCATTCGTAAAATGATCATAAACAGCAAAGTAAGCACAACCTCGACACCAAAAGAAACCGGTATTTAGTAAATGTTTTATTTTAATGTCAGGTAAATTTAATATAGCATAGAAATAAAATCAGGTGTTACAGGAAACAAAACATTAGTATAAAGGTTGGAGATAGTGTAATTAATAATCCAAAAGAAATATCCGAACTATTTGCAACAACTTTTGACTTTGGTAATTTTAAATTGACGACAGATACAACTTTAGCTAAAACTATGTTAGAAGAGAACACAAATTGTGTTGAGCACACCATGAGATGGAACAGTATCACACCACCTGAACTTGTAAGGGTTGTAAAGAGCATGCAGAATAAACGTTCTAGTGGTTATGATGACATTCCTATATGTGTCATTAAAGACAACATTGATATTCTGGCAAAACCATTGTCACTTTTTTACAACTCATGTGTTGATAAAGAACTTTTTCCCGACCAATTTAAAATTGCCAAGATAGTACCTATACATAAAAAAGGTTCTAAAGGCGAATTAAAAAATTATAGGCCAATATCGCTATTACCAACCTTCTCAAAAATTTTTGAGAAACTCCTTAAGACAAGACTAGTGAACCACTTAAAATCTAAAAACATTATGAGCAATCGGCAGTTCGGATATCGAAAAGCTATTGGTACTGTTGAGGCTATAGATACGCTATTAGATGACGTTATTCTGAGCCTGAACAAGAAAGAGAGAGTTGCTGGTTTATTTCTTGATTTGTCAGCTGCTTTTGATACAATTGATCATAATATTTTAACTGACAAACTTTTTCATTATGGTATTCAGGGAAAAGTTTTAAAACTTCTTAAATCTTATTTGAGTAACAGGTATCAATTTGTTGAAGTTAAATGTGTACATAATGACAAAGAAACTATAGGTAAAAGCAAATTAACTGCCATAAAAAGGGGTGTTCCACAAGGCTCTGTTTTGGGTCCCATTTTATTTAACATATTTACAAATGATTTGAATTACTATATACAACGCAATTTGACAAAAGTGAAAATGGTTAGTTATGCGGATGACACTAATGCTATTATCTCGGCAAGAACCTGCCAGGAGCTGGAAACTGACGCAAATAATACTTTTTCTATTTTCCGTCGTTGGTTTTGTGCAAACAACCTTATTGTAAACGTAGCAAAGACTAATGTTATGCTTTTCAGAACCACATCCAAAAAGAAAGAAACCATAAATGTATTTTTGGACAACACAAAAATTGAAACTGTGGAGAGTGTTAAATTTTTGGGAGTAATCATTGACTGTTACTTAAATTGGAAAGGTGAATTAGACAGAATAGAAGCAAAAGTCAGTTCAGCATGTTACGCACTACGAAGCTTACGCGACGAGTTAAACATTGAACATCTAAAAATTGTTTACTACGCTCTAGTCGAATCACACTTGCGGTATAGTATTAAATTTTGGGGGAATAGTTACGCATATAACGTAAACAAAGCGTTCATTATGCAAAAAAGGGCCATACGAACTATGGTACGAATACCGCAGTGGGAATCTTGTAGATGTCATTTTCAGGAACTAGGAATTTTAACATTACCAGCTCTTTATATACTGATAATATTGACGGATCTTGTAAAGAGACCTGAAAGATACGAAACACCTAATGAAAGAACCGAAAGAGAAAAAACCCGTAGGACCGACTTACCTTATGCGATTAATCCAAAATTAAATGTGGCAGCGCACAGTGTAAGGTATCAAGCAGTTAGATTATTTAATAGTCTGTCAAACGAATTTAAATTGATACATGATCATAAACAATTCAGGACTCAGCTTAAGGCTTTTTTGTTGGAGAGGTGTTTCTATAGTATAGACGAGTTTATAAACTGTAGGGATAAGTAGACGCAATAATATATTTATTTAGAATCATGAATTAGCATCATAAATAAATTTTTAAGAATGCATTTAATTTAGACTATTTTGAATTTTAACGAAGTGTAAGTAATAATTTAATTAGTGTAATTGTATTATTATTATTATTTTTTTCTCTTGTTTTCATAACCTTTTTATTTTGTAAATTTCCGACACAATTGTAAAATATTGTATGGAATAAATTAAAAAAAAAAAAAAAAAAAACAAAGTGAAACCTTCTTCGGTTTGAGTTATCGTTTGTCCTAAGGCCACACCCGTTACATTTATCTGATAATATAAAATGCGTTTCCTTCCAAGGCCATCTGAATTGCTCAAGTTGTTTTAAATCATCTTTGTTAAGAAAGGTATCAACATCCAAGAAGTCTGGCATTGTTTTATGAAATAAGATGTTCCTTTAAAGAAAAATAATCATAATTAATTAAATTGGTTTTTTGGTCTCGTACCAAGCGAACCCTAAATCCTATTATCATGGCGACACCTTGTGCTATAAATGTGGTGACCAGCACTTTTACTCGACTTTTAATGGAATAAGTTAGCTGTAACTGCAACTAAATTATCAATATGGACATAGCATTAAAGATAATTATTTAAAATATATTTAATTTTATAACTTAGTCGTCAAATTTAAGAAAATAGGCAGCGCATGAATGTTTATGTAAAAATGCCTTTGGGTTTATCAATAAAGCTTGTTGCGCATGATGTTTTGGAGTAGCTACACGAACAGTAAAAATAAACACATTGATTGCTCAAAATCTTGATAATTACTTAATATTATTAATAATATGGTAATATTGCCTTTGAAATATAGTTAACTTGTTTTACAAATAATTAGCACACAAGCACTTCGCACTCGTTGAGTTGAATATTTTCATTAACTTAGTGGTATAAAAGCCTCCCTAAGATCGTTTACAGCACTTATTAGTCGAGTAAAAGCATTCTATTCGCTGTTGTAGAACTAAAAAGGCGAATAAAAGCAATTCGGCTGCTATTATAGCACACTTTATCTGTATAATAGCAAATCAATTGCGTTTATTGAACTAAATATCCTATATACGCATTTTGGTTGCTCTTAAAACACTCTTAGTGTTTTCTACCACTTTTACTCAAATCTTACAGCATCTTTTTGCTGCTTTCTCAGCGCTTATTCCACTTTAATAGGACTTTAGTCTGAATAATTTGCGCCTTTTTCGCGTCGAGTAAACGTTTACAGCACTTTTACTCGACTGTTTTAAGAACTTTTATAGAACTTAAAGCGAAAACAAGAACGTGCTCTCGACCATTATAGCACGTCCATTTGCTGCTTGGGCAGCGTCGCTTCCTGTCTCCCACCCATCAACTCTACTACACAAGCAATAATAACACATATACACGAATTGCGCGCACTAATAAACAAAAAACACTTAGAACACAGGGCTGCAATTGTGTCTCGCACCAATTCGATAGTCTGTACGTTACACACAACCACACGCAAATAAAAAGTATGAACGCGTGCTTTAGTTAAGTATGATTGTCTAATCATACTTGAGGCGCACCTGCCCAGCGCACATTTCCAATCCAACCTTATTTATCCGATCCGTGGTTCCTTCAACCTGATCACATTATTTAAAAAAAATATTTATTAAATATCACGAAAGACTATTCAGAGTGATTCACTCTTATCAGTAATTGGTCTGTCTCAAACTAAGAAGTAAAATTGAAACAGGATATATTCTTGTTCCCAATTGAGACCCTTGAGAAGCTCCGTTCATTTTAGTACAGTAGGAAAGGAACGTAGGTATGGAATAGAATATCCTAAGCATCTCAAGCGTTCAATGTGCCGTGAAATTGGCTAGCAATCGAAACAGAGAGCTGAGATATCTAAGTACAACTGGGTATATAAGGGGGATCGACACAGGCACATTATTACAATATAGTGGCTTATAGTAGCGCAACGAATGCATTTACGCAGAGCAACGGAAGGGTACTTGCGGGGCAGCGGGCGGCGGGGTACAGCTTCCCAAACTCAGTGATTTGGACAGAAGGATCCGCCCATCTCCATATTTTACTTAGATTTTGTTCATAGAAGCAAAAAGTAGCGCCATCTGACATAACTCGTACGAACCAGCGTAGGCGAGAGTTGACGTCAGTGCCGCGCTAAAAGGACCTTGGTAGAATTGTCGCTTTTAAAATGCATTTATTTAATTTTTTTACAAGAAAAAATACAATGTTAAGTTACTTGCCGATGATACGACATCCCATGTTTCTTTTTAGCCTTTCTTTCACGATGTTTACAGCCTCTAATAACACAATAAGGCATTTTTAAATGGAATATCTTTCCACCGCACTGTACTGAGTCGCGAGTGTGCGAAACTTTCTATTTTCGCACCAATTCGCTGGGAGCATTAGTCGCGCGCGTTGGCCGGGTCCTTACGCCAGTAATATATAAGTCATTGCTAGTACTGCTTGTACCTGCGCCGCGCCGTGGCGGCAACGTGCGACATCAAAGGCATTGCGCTACTGTAAGCCATATCGTAATACTGTGACGTAGGTGCAAGTCCTGTTTCTAAAAATCGACCTCTATCTGTTAATATTCAATGAATGTATACCTACTGTTTTAATTTCAATATGTGAATTGAGATCAAGAAGCAAAATTTCAGAGTTATTAATTAACTTACTAACAAAATAACCTACTGATTTTTAAACTCGGAAGAAGTGCTTTTCCAGAAGCCTCGAACCTAATTATTTTGCCCCATTATGTTTGCTTACTTTCTAAGGATTATAAGTGTTGATGAGAAGCAGGTCAACATTTTTGTTCCTTATAAAGTTTTCTCTCTCGTTCAATGAATTGAGTTCGAGACTGTGATGTGGTAGGTAAGTACAAAAATAAAGTACTATAACACACGGTACAGAATTCACATACTTAAAGTAATTCACATACCTAAAGTAATGCACATCATCATATCAGCCGAAAATCGTCCACTGCTGGACAAAGGCCTCCTCCAAGGATTTCCACGACGACCGGTCCTGCGCTGCCCGTATAATTAACATACTTAAAGCAATTCACATACCTAAAGTAATTCACATACCTAAAGTAATTCACATATCTAAAGTAAATCACATATATTCACATCTATTCACATACATTAAGTAATAATTACCATCCGGTGAGTTGCAGTCAAACGCACTCAAATTTTTATTAAAAAATATTAAAAAAAATCACATACCTAAAGTAATTCACATACCTAAATTAACTCACATACCTAAAGTAATTCGCATACCTAAATTAATTCACATACTTAAAGTAATTCATATACCAAAAGTATTTCACATACCTAAAGTAATTCACATACTTAAAGTAATTCACATTCCTAAAATAATTGATGTGAAAGTAGTAGATTTAGACTGTTACTATTTCAGTATTGCTAAACTTAAGTCTCATAAGAAGGTTCAAAGTCACCCAAATGCCGATTGAGCATGCTATACTCAGAGTATCGATGATGATCGAATCGATCAGAAATGAAACAAACTTACATAGCTCACAAAATTGCTACACTGAGACGGCCGTTGTGGAAGTAAAGTTCTCGAATGGCGACCGCGCACCGGGATACGTAGCGTAGCCAGGCCTCCCATACAGTGGACCGACAATCTATTGAAGGTCACGGGAAGCCGCTAGATGCGGGCAGCGCGGAAATCTTGGAGAGGCCTTTGTCCAGCAGTGGACGTCTTTCGGCTGATATGAAGATGATGATGAAGCGCGGTCAGTACTTGAATGAGTGTGACTATTAGAAGAATTAGTCGTAACGGTTTCCATTATCTAGATCGCAGTCTTTATAAGCCATGTCAGAGGCCTCATAGGATGCTTAAATACTTCTGACAGTGGGGATCGTCACTAGCCCTGAACCTCCACCACTCCGAACTTGGCTCCCGTGTGTGGAGTATAGCGTATCCCTAGTTTGGGGACGTTAGATGGTAATTAACTGAGTTACATATTCGTTTATAGACGTAGATGGTCTGCTAAAGCTACAGAGTGGAAAGGGCCACAAGAAAAAAGAAGAGTAGGCAGACCAAAAAGAAGATGGGCTGACGATCTAATAGATACGGTACGAAAGGATTGGATAAGAATTGCAAGACAGGGAGAAATAGAAGAAACGGGAGGAGGCCTTTACTCGTGGAGGGTCCCAAACCCCATAAGACAGAAAAATATATAATAAAATATAAAACTTAATTATTAATTTAGGTTATGATAGTATAGTATGTAGGTACATAATCAATGTTATTTCAGGGTTCTGGGAAATAAAGGCTGTTTTATTTTATTTATTTATTTTATTTTTTTGTTTATAGATCCCGTTGGGTGTAATAATAATAATAGCCATTTTTTAACAATCTTTCTTCATATTAGTTACAAAAGTCTTATTTAATTAAGTATTTGACACCGGTACGTCAAGATTGTCTTGCTATCCAGCACAGGCCTCCCCTAGTGTTCGCCATCGAATGCGATTCTGCGCTTGTCTTTTCCAAGTATGTCCCGCTATTTTTTTAATCTCGTCTTCCCATCTGCGACGCTGTCTCCCTTTCCTTCTTTTGTATTGTCTCAGGCACCACTCTGTTAAGTCCTTAGACCATTTATCTTTATTACGCCTAAACATATGTCCTGCCCACCTCCATTTTAGTTTTTTAATACAGCAAGTAACATGTGCGATTCTAGTTCTCTTCCTTATATTATCAAGTTTTACTTTATCTTTTAATTTGATGTTAAGTATGCTTCGTTCCATACTGTGTTGGCAAGTTTCTAATTTATGTATGTTGTTCTTAGTTAAGCTCCTGGTTTGGCATCCATATGTCATGACAGGCAGAATACATGAATTAAATATTTTGCTCTTCGCTTTCAATGGTACGAGTGGGTTTTTCAATACCTCCTTGAGAGACGGGTGAACGGAACCCTAAAAAAAGAGCCATTTGTGAGGTTTTCATGGGAGGTACACCTAACTCAGTTTTTTCAAGCATACCTACCGAACTATCCTGTATAGTAGACCGTATCAAAAACGTTAGAAGCATATTTGAGTAAGAAAATAGCATGTGTTTTTTTTAAAGTAGCTAGAGATTTAAGAATAATAGATTGTGATAGGGGCGAGTCTTCTAAGCCGTTAAAAGAATAAAGTACATCTAATTTTCAACAAAAAAAGTCATATAGAAAAAGGGTCGGAAATCAACGGTTTTCGAGTTAAAGCCGATTAAAATTTTCAAAATTTGTATGAAAAATGCATTGCTTTTTCCAACAATTTTTCAACATTTCAATAAAAACATCATTTAATTTCAATCTTACTATATTGTATACATTACTAATGAATAAATGGGCATTAATTAAAGTTTATTCGCACGCTACTGAGTCGAAAAAATTGAGACCTGATTTTTCTATAGAAAATTTGTCGGAAAAATCAATGCATTTTTCATACAAAACTTGAAAATTAAATGGGCTTTAACTCGAAAACTGTGAATTTCCGACCCCCTGTTCATATGACTTATTTTGTTGCAAATTAGGTGTATTTTATTTCTTTAAAGGCTTAGAAGACTCGCCCCTATCACACCCCTTACCAAAATTTCATCCAAACTCGATCAGACACACACATACACAGACATTCTTTATTTTTTTGTTTTTAGGTAACGTGACCCTACGACTAAGCCTATGCTGTCTGTCTGTTTGTCTGTCCGTCTGTCCATCCATCTGTAAGGGTTTTAAAAGGCTGTATCTTTTAAATCGTAGCTGCGTAGGTAGCTGTCTGATATTTTCGTAGAATAAGAGGATTAGCTAAAGATATTAAGTAAAAAAATAAGGGTGTTTACAATAAATACACGTGTTTTTTAAACGTTTTTTTTTGATATATCGTAAAAACGGTAATATGTACAAGACCGAAACTTGGTGTGATTATATTACTAACTTTAAAGTAAAATAAAAAAACCAAAAAAAAAAACCAGCCAAGTAGCCAGCCACTAAAAAGGCCAAATAGAAGAAAAAAAGCATTTTTTGTTGCTCGCGTTGACGTCTTTTGTTTAAAATCAATAGGGATCATTGTTGTTTAGTATTAATTACTATTGTTAGATGACGTGTAACAAGTGTTATGAATAAATTTTCATTTCTATTCATTTTCATTATTCTTGTTTGGAGAGGTGTGGTGGTACGGGACCCTCAGTGCGTGAGTCCGACTCGCACTTGGCCGGTTTTTCGAAGTTTTATTTTATATAAAACCAGGGATATTTTTAGTTTTAATTAAGTAGGTAACAAAGAAAAAAAGAATAATTTCATTAACAGCAACATAAAGCAACCGTTCCACCTACAGTCGCCGGCGAGCGCGGGAAAATTGGAAAGCAAACAATATTTTTCACAAGACGGAAGGCAAAGGCAACTCTCCCATGCAGCCTGGCGTCAGCTGTGCGCTCAACTTGTTCAAATTGTTAGTCCGAGAAATATGCAGCATCTACCAGTACCAGTTCGTACTAAGTGTATATTTAGCGAGAATTCTCAGCTTGTTTCCGTTTTGTACTTTGTGACTGCAATTATATTATACATACATACATACATAAGATCACGCCTCTTTCCCGATGGGGTAGGCAGAGACCACATTCTTCTTCCATTATTCTTCTTGGTAATTATATTGTTTTTATACTACAGAACCGTTGGTGGCGTAATATCAAGGGCCACTACCTCCTGTCCGTGAGGTCGTGGTACGAACCCTGCAACGTACATTGGTACATTTCAAAAATTAATTAAATTTTTAAATAAAACTAAAATTTAATTATTTTTAACTTTAATTTAATTTTAATTAAATAATTGAAGACACACGCTTTAAATTAAGCTTAAAAAAATAGAAATAAAAATTATATTGGTTAAAAAATTAAATTTTTTAAAAATATCTTTTTTTTTCAAAAAAATAAATAAAATATTTAAATTTTTATGAAAACATATTTTTAAATAAAATAAAATTAGTTATAATGATAAAATTAGTACTTATGTTACTTCGAAGTGTTTATTCGAAGCTCTTACCGTGAAAGAAAACATCGTGAGGAAACCTGCAAACGCCTGCGAAGAAACTCGTAGTGAAGTCGACCAACCCGCACTGGGCACGGTCGACTAAGGCCCGATCGCCCTAATTCAGAGTAGGCTCGAGCCCCTCGCTGGGGACGTATATGAGCTGATATTATGACTACAAAAAACTCTGAGCGGCGTAGTGGTTAGTCCAACTACTCAACACCAAGAGCAAAGGTCGCAGATTTCAATACCGCCGGGATCTACCTTTTTAAGACTAGGTTTTGTTCGGGAGTATCTCAGTCCATGTGGCTAGAACTTAACATCAACATGTATTCTAGCATGAAGATAAGATAGCTAGTTCCTCATAGCATTAGGGAATCTTGGTAGAATCGCTTCCATCTTCGGCATCATCGTCACTCACCATTGGGTGAGATAATGCCAAGGGCCTTACCAAGGTTGATAAAAAAAACAAAGGACTTTCAGAGAAAGTAAGATTCAAATGTACGTCTAAAATTATATCATCATATATCAGCTCATATACGTCCCCACTGAGGGGCTCGAGCCTACCCTGAATTAAGGCGATCGGGCCTTAGCCGACCACGCGAGCCCAATGCGGGTTGGTCAACTGCAGACACGACGTTCGAGTTTCTTCGCAGGTGTGCAGGTTATTATAAATGTACTTATAAAATCGATTGTCCTGACTGACTCTCAACGCATAGCTCAAACCACTGGACAGATCGGGCTAAAAGGCTTAGAGATATAAATTATGACGTAGGCATCAGCTAAGAAAGAATTTTGAGAAATGCCCACGGAAACGGCAAAAAACGGGATCTGCGCGGGCAACGCCGCGGGCATCCGCTAGTAAACAATCAAACAAAATAACTGTTTTAACTGAATAAGTAACTGCTTCCATGGCGTAATGGTTATTCGATTCGCTTCACACTTTGAGGTTGCGGGTTCGATTCCCGACGGGATCTAACCTAGTAAGACTCGGTTTGGTGAGTTCTAGGGCATTTTCTTAGCCCGCCTGGCTAGCTACTACCATCTTATATAAGTCTTGTCGCCACACATCAATGTTGACAGTATTAATGCATTCCGGCATAAAGATAAGATAGCCAGTTCCCCATTGCGTTGGGGAATGTTGATAAGCCCGCCTCGATCTTTGGCATCATCGTCACTTACCATAAGGTGAGATGATGTCAAGGGCTTATCAATTGTGGATTTAAAAAAGTACAGCAATAGTTTTTCGTATTCTATATTGTACATTTAATAAAAAAAATATTTCCATCCTTCTTACAATACCAGTCATGAACCGAAACAAATGAATTAAAATATTAATCCATTAATCTATTTTAAAGGTATTTCTGTCTGATGATATCGTGCAGTGTGAGAATTATATCTACTTAGCCTTTTGTAAGTGTTTTATTACACGAACCAAAAAGCTGCAAAAAGAACTTTTAACAAAAGTCCTTGTGACATAACTACCAAATTTCGTGAACTCACTAAATACTAATATAATACCTAGCTAATTACTAATAATCTTGATGACAAAGCGAAGCAAGGGCCGCCTACGTCTGCAACTTCTTGTAATAAGGTAATAAAACACATCGCAGATGTGATCTTACACTAAATTAAAGGAAAGATGGTACATGTCTTACAAAAATATGGAAAGGCAATAACAGACGTTCTCCTTGAACGCTTATACTCATGAAGTACCTACACAATTAGAAGCAAGGAGCTTAAACTCTTGAAGTACCTACACAATTAGAAGCAAAGAGCTTAGACTCATGAAGTACCTACACAATTAGAATCAAGGAGCTTAGACTCATGAAGTACCTACACAATTAGAAGCATGGAGCTTAAACTCAAGAAGTACCTACACAATTAGAAGCAAGGAGCTTAAACTGATGAAGTACCTACACAATTAGAAGCAAGGAGCTTAAACTGATGAAGTACCTACACAATTAGAAGCAAGGAGCTTAAACTCATGAAGTACCTACACAATTTTTTTTTTTTATTTTTTTTTATTGGTAAACCCTTGACAACATCTCACCTGGTGGTAAGTGACGATGTTGCCGAAGATGGAAGCGGGCTTACCAAGATTCCCCAACGCAATGGGGAACTGGCTATCTTATCTTCATGCCGGAACACACCAATGATATCAACATTGATATTTGGCGGCAAGACTTAGATAAGATGGTGGTAGCTGGCCAGGCGGGCTTAGAAAATGCCCTACCACCAACCAAACCGAGTCTTACAATTGACCCCGCCGGGAATCGAACCCGCGACCTCCTGTGTAAAGCCAGTGAACTTTTGCCTCTGAGCTACGGAGGCGGTTAAATTAGAAGCAAGGAGCTTAAATCCTGAAGTACCTACACAATTAGAAGCAAGGAGCTTAAACTCATGAAGTACCTACACAATTAGAAGCAAGGAGCTTAAACTCATGAAGTACCTACACAATTAGAAGCAAGGAGCTTAAACTCAAGAAGTCCCTACACAATTAGAAGCAAAGAGCTTAAACTCCTGAAGTACCTACACAATTAGAAGCAAGGAGCTTAAACCAATCAATTTTTAGTTTATTTTCTCACCACAAACTTGTCTCTAATTTATACAATTATCGTTCATAATATTATTATAACGTAGTTTGTGGGAGACTGGAGCCTAAACTAGGAAAATAAATTTCCTGTATTTTAGGTCTCCAGGCCCCCTCATCGGCTTATAGGTAATTATATTAGTGCTTCGATGTAGCAGACGTTGAGACATTAAAACACATATTAGTAAAAATAAAACCGGTGAGGTAAAAATATATATATATACATATGTGTGTGTATGTGTGTGAGTGTGTATGTGTATGAGTGTGTGTGTGTGTGTAAGTGCGTGTGTGTGTGTCGTACATTTTGATTATGGTACTGCTTGTAATAGTTTTTCGGTTTGATCATAGTCTCGAGTCATTAACCATTCAAATACAGCTTTTTTACATTTAGACGTGCTTAATGATCGTAGGTCAATATCCCTTGACACTCTATTGTAGATGAAATTTCCCAGGAAATGATCAAATCTTTGTGCAAAGGTAGTTCTAACCAAAGTACTTGAAAAAATTATATCACACCGTGTTTTATTTATATTTGTATCATAAGCTGTGAGTTTATGTTTGTTAGTTATTATTTGAAGAAGGTATAACTGCCTAACTGAAAGAACATTAGATTCTTTGTATAAAACTGTAGTAGGAAAATCTCGTTTTTTAAAAGATGAAATTTTAAGAATACCTCTGTGAGCTCTTTCAACATGTATAAGATTCGATTTGTAGATCCCACCCCAAGTATCAATACAATAGTTTATAACTGATCGACATAAAGCGAAGTAAAGAGTTTTCATTAAATTAGAGTCAGCGACATATCTCATATATCTAAAAATTGGCATTAGTTTTCTAATTCTTTGGCATAACAGATTGGTATGAAGTTTAAAATTAAGTAAGTTATCCAGAACGATTCCTAAATATTTTACATCAGGTACTCTCTCTAGGCAGCAACAACTACATTCATGATTATTACCGAGACAGACTGGGGAGTGACATATAAGTTTCATTACACAAGCAGGTTGAGTAGATTTTTGAATAGAAAAGGTAACATACTTAGTTTTTTCAGAATTTACAGTTAGGAGATTATTTCTCAGCCATGTGCATACCTTGTTAAGGCCACCCTGTGCCCTAGTAAACGTTTCAGGCCAACTCTTTTCCTCGAAGACAATAGCTGTGTCATCGGCGAAGGTAAAAATTTGACCACTAGGAATAGAAAGTTGGCACAACTCATTAATATAAACGAGAAAAAGAGTTGGACCCAGAATACTTCCTTGGGGTACACCAAAAGTTATGTTCTCAGGCTGGCTGAGTGTATCACCTATTTTTACATTTTGTGTTCTGTCACTAAGATAATCTTGAAAAAGTTCCAGCTGCCGATCTCTTATACCAACATTTTCCAGCTTCCTTATCAGCAAAGGAATGGACACCGTGTCAAAAGCCTTTGCTAAATCTAAGAAAATAGCAAGGCACTTTTTCTTACTATCTAGTGCTTTAACTACGTGTTCTACTAAATTGTGAACTGCTTCAGCGGTAGATCTTCCTTTTCTAAAACCGTACTGGTTTGGTGAGATGTAATTGTATTTTTCTAAGTATGATATCAATCTTCTGTTAATAAGTTTCTCAAGGACTTTTGAAAATGATGGTAAGATCGAAATGGGTCGGTAGTTGCTTATAAGCGATTTGTCTCCTGATTTGTGTACAGGTAATATGATAGCCTTTTTAAAGGCCTTTGGAAATTTACCAGAGGCAAAACATAGATTAATTATATGCACTAAAGGCGAAACTAAAACTTGTTTATTTTGTTTAATTAGATTAGACGATATGCCATCCCAACCTGTAGCAGTATCTGCTTTAAGATTATTTACTATAGTTAGTATTTCGAGTTCATCCGTCGGAATAAGTACGAAAGAGCTACCATTTTGTTGACTTAATGAGTTAGAAGTATTTAAGATATTAAGCTCTACCGGTGAATTTTTTTCTGCCAATAATTTCCCGACATTTACAAAATACTTATTTACTAAGTTAACCGAGTCAGCAGGAGATATTTCAACGGTGAGGAGATCGTGAGGAAGCTCCTTTTTGGGTTTGTATTTAATTATAGAGTTTATAGTTTCCCATGTTTTTTTAGTGTTGGTATTCAACGCTTTTTGTAATTGTTCTCTTTCATATGATAACTTAGTCTTTTTTAACAAAGAATTACAAAAATTTCTGTACCTAGAGTAGGTAGTCTTTAATATGTCATCTTCTGAGTTTTTTCTTAGTTTACGGTGGAGAGCATCCCTGTTTCTTATACATTTCAAGAGACCGACCGTCATCCATGGTTTAATCAAAGTTTTTCGTCGAGTTATTTTCACTGCTTTAGTATTTGCTTTAACTAGTTTAACGAGTGTGTTCAATAGAAAATCAGAAGCCATGTTACAGTCAGTCATGCTGTATATAGGGGATAAGTCTATACTTTGAAGTTCTCTCGCAATGGATGCGTAGTCAATTTTATTGAAAGTAGTACATAGTTTCTTTTTAATTATGTTTTTAAATAATGAGAAAATAATCGTGCTGTGGTCAATGAGGGAGTTATCTACCGTGGCACTGATTGCTGAGTATTTAGATTTTACAAGCACGTGGTCAATACATGAGTTTTCTCTAGTGGGAGTAGTAAAAGCAGGTAAAAGTCCATGGGAGGCTAGTAAGTCTAAGTATTCTGACGAAAATTTGTCTTTATTATTATAGGTTATATCAATGTTGATATCACCTGTTAATATGATATTTTTATACTTTGACAAAGAGGACAAAACACGATCCAGTGATAAAATAAAGTTTTCATGATTTTGTTTATCCTTATAGGAAGGTGACCTATAAATTGACAGAAGAGCAGTAGAGCAATTTATTGTCGAAACAAGACACGTAGCATCTTCAAAAGTCGGCTCGTACGTGTGGGCTCTTAGGGTTTCATGTAAATATACACATACTCCATCATTCTGATTTTTTATATTTTTAGATGAGTAGGCTGAAAAATTGTTCAATGAGGGTGGCATGGGGTTAACAGATAGCCAACACTCAGTTAAAACTATAATGTCGGGTTGAATATTTATTCTAGACATTAGGACTAGAAAGTTGTCAAAATTACACTGTAAGCTTCTTATATTTTGTGTAATGAGTTTAAGCGATGTACTATCATTTTTAAAAATAGATTTACAGTCTTCAGGTAAACAATTGAAATTTTTGCAGAACGAACTACCGTCTATGCTATTGAGTAGGAGTAGGTTGTTATCCATCAAATAAGTTTGTTACGTAACCGAGTAGGCAACCTATTGATACGGAGCAGAACAGGTTCTTGTTATAGCTCATCGCTTGTTGACAGCGTGTGTTAATTGTAGGTATAGATATATTGTGTACTTTCAAATCGTAACACATTTCATATTTATGCGATAAAAAGCATAGGAACTTGTTATGAACTTGGAAGGAGGCAGAGTAAAAAATCGATGTACTATATTTATAACGCTCACAAGCAGTATTTTGTAGGTAAAGTGTGATGTTTTTGTAGATAAAATATATGTAAGATTTGTGTAAGTTGGTGCGAAGTTGTGTAGGTATGTAGATAATATGTTGATAATTGGCAGGTAGTTCGTGAAATAGGCACGTAATAAAAAATAGACACACAATAAGTTTCACTAATTTCTGTGACGTAAACTTAGTTAGGTATTTTTCTTGAGTTCCATTAACTGGGTCTCGTTTTTTATTAGAATATATGGGTTACCCTGTTTCTTGCGTAAGTAGACGAGCCCATTGGATGTCCAACAGAATGCGAAGCCCTGTGTTTTAGCGAAGTCCTTTGCCAAAAATTGCAGCCGCTTATTTTTCGCTGTGAGGAACTCAGATATGTATATTGGTTGGTGGGGTCCTTCAAACCCGAGATGAAATGAGCTAATCTGATTCCCACGGTTTACTTTATTGTGAGTTCTTGTAGCATCTAAGATTTCGCCTTTTTTAGCGTCGACATGAATTCGACAATCAAAGACGTGCTGGTCTGTCCAGGTTTCGCAGGTAGGCGATAAAGATCCCGGATATCCGATGTCCCAAGCTCCACTTTAAGGCTTTCAGCCATTGAAGTTACTGATTTACAAAGGTCTTCTCGTTTTTCGCCATTTCTTTTTGGGACGTTTCTTATTTCTATGCATGTTTTTTTGTTTGAGCGCTCCAGGTAATCACATCTGTCATCTATTTTGGTAAGTTGATCAGAAAGTATTTTACGGTCCGACTCCAACGTGATTATTTTTGATTGTAAGTCTTCCATTGTACTGGAAATAAACTCAACATTTTTTTCTATTTCCATATTGGAGCTTTTTATATGAGTGGTTTGAAATTTTACCTCGGAGATATGTTTTTCCAAAGTATCCAGCCGTGCGTTCTGGGATTCTTGGAATATTTTGAACATAGTCCTCATTTCCTCCTGAAATAGAGAGAACCTATCTAATGATATTTCATCCTCCTCCTCACCCAGGCGCTTTCTTTTATTATCACGGACGCTACTTAAATTTATACTAGGGTCCGACGTTGTTTTCATAAGCCCTTTGCTTGGTTCATATAGCATTTCTTTATGGTATGTTGTCAGCGCCGGAGCAGTAAATGGTACGGGTGTCGATGTGGCCGGCCGCGTCAGCGGGGCGTTCAGCAGCAGGTCATCTGAGCCACGCGTATGCCCGGCGAGCGGTGAAGGCGTGGGCGCGGGGTCGTTTTGGTTAGACTCAGCTTGAGTCGACTGCGGTAGCAGTGACGGAGTAGGCGGTGGTGAGCGGGCGATCATTTTATTACCGCTTGGTTGCGATGCAATAGCCGTCCTGCTCCTTCTTGAGTATAAATGGAATGGCGAGTCACGCACGACACACTTACTAAACTATGCACTCAGAGAAAATTAAAATTATTATAATTTGCGCGCGGATTTAGTTTCGTGCGACACGTCTGTACGCGGCAGCGATCCGAGAGGAAGGGGATGAAGTACTGATGAAGTACCTACACAATTAGAAGCAAGGAGCTTAAACTCATGAAGTACCTACACAATTAGAAGCAAGGAGCTTAAACTCCTGAAGTACCTACACAATTAGAAGCAAGGAGCTTAAACTCATGAAGTACCTACACAATTGGAAGCAAGGAGCTTAAACTCATGAAGTACCTACACAATTAGAAGCAAGGAGCTTAAACTCAAGAAGTCCCTACACAATTAGAAGCAAGGAGCTTAAACTCCTGAAGTACCTACACAATTAGAAGCAAGGAGCTTAAACTCCTTAAGTACCTACACAATTAGAAGCAAGGAGCTTAAACTCATGAAGTACCTACACAATTAGAAGCACGGATTTTAAACTCATGAAGTACCTGCACAATTAGAAGCAAGGAGCTTAAACTCCTGAAGTACCTACACAATTAGAAGCAAGGAGCTTAAACTCATGAAGTACCTACACAACTAGAAACACGGAGCAGAAACTCATGAAGTACTTACACAATTAGAAGCACGGAGCAAAAACTATGGCAGCAGCATATTGAAGAGACAAAATGAGAAATATAGAAGATTTTTAACACTTTTTAACGTTGAAAATAAAAAAAAGGTTTTTCGCTCGCTCCAGTAAGGGTAGGTACCTTTTTGGGTTCCAAAATCAAAAAGAAACCCTTATAATTTCGCCATATCTGTCTGTCCGTTCGTCTCTCCACGACTTAGCTCAGAGACTATTAAGTACTTTAAATCTGTAATTTGGCATAGGTATTCTATTAATCACGCCGATAAAGTGGTACAATAAAATTATGAAAACATTTTTTTAACGTTACCTCCCCTACATGTACAGAGGGGGTGAATTTTTTTTCGCTAACGTACCCTATCGTGTGGGTTATCGTTGAATAGGTCTTTCAAAACTACTAAAGGTTTGCTAAAACTATTTGTCGATTCGAGTTTTGTAAAAAATTAAGCTTTAAAATGCTATTTTTTGTTAGAGTCAAGTGCCCCCGCCACCCCCGCCCCCCTACCAGCTAAACTGCTATTTGAGGACATCTAAAAAAATTTATCTAATTAGATTTTATCTATTCATGACTAAAGTCGAGAATTGTTTTTTATTCTTACTTATTGTATAAAGCCCTTGCCAGTAAATTGTCACGATACCCCGAATACTTTCAGAGTAATCGCCATGTCACACGTTATGTCGCTGAAATAGGTATTTAACCGGAGCGAGCGAAAAAAAAATTTTATGCTAAATGTCTCTTGTAAGACTCGGTTTGGTTGGTGGTAGGGCATTGTCTAAGCCCGCCTGGCTAGCTACCACCATCTTATCTAAGTCTTGCCGCCAAACATCAGTGTTAACAACATTGATGTGTTCCGGCTTGAAGATAAGATAGCCAGTTCTCCATTGTGTTTGGGGAATCTTGGCAAGCCCGCTTCCATCTACGGCATCAACGTCACTTACCATCAGGTGAGATGATGCCAAGGGCTTACCAATTGTAAATAAAAAAAAACGTATTAAAGGAATTCGTACTAACTTCTGTTCGCGGCGTCCAATCTTTCCTTTCTTTCTTGGTCAGAAAACCACGACTATAAGAAATGACGTGTCATCCCGTTAATAATGTCGGCCACTCAGGCGTGCTAGTGATTATTTTATCTGTGCGCCGAAAACTGGGGAAGGAACAGTAACAGTAGTAAATCTGTCATCGGTGGAAGAAACGAATGAGGAAATGAAAGACTGAGTAGTTTACATTTTGTAGCGATATCGTTGAAATTGCCATTTCATGAAATATATGGTCAGGTGTATATAAGCACACCCCGGACACTTCATATAACGGGCGAGAAATGACATTTCAAAAATCGAATGACGGAGCAAACAAAATTACGGCGAAATCCTATACGTTCGATAACCAAACGGTAACCAATCTGCATCAATCTGGGTGACGAGTGGGTAAGGTCGCAATCTAGAGAGCAGCAGGGATTGTCCATACTCTATGTTAGTACTAATATAATATACTTTGATATTAGCAAGATCATGAAATGATCATGATAATCTAAATTGAGCGAGCGAAACGAGCGATAATAGGTTCGTTTAGTTTGATGATGATAGTGTCGAAAAGCCTAGCTAACCAAAGCAAGGCTTCCCCCGGCAGTTAAGGTTAGGGTCATTTCACATGATATGCCTCACTATTTCATGATCTGGTCAATCCAGATATCGGAGATAAAATCGGTTTATAGTTTAAAAATCGTATTTTTTTTAGAATAATAAATTATACAGTATTGGGTTATTAATGGAATAGCACATCAACTAAATGATCTCTATCTCTTCACTGGCAAAGACGCACTGTTTTTTTTTTTAAAGTCTTGTGTTAATTTTGGGACACTGTTAAGTAGAAGTTTCGCCTAAAAAGGGTTGCCCCTCATTTAGAATATTATAAAAAAAGGAATGAATAAACTCTTTTAAATAATTTATGCAGTCACGTTTAGTATAATTATTTCGACGCCGTTATTATCTATGGTCTGTAATTAACAATAAATATTACACTTACTTAGAAGCAAATGATGAAGGTAAGTAACTATATCAGGCTTCACAAAAATAAAAATGATTTGAATTTGTATTTTAATATTTTTTTCTGGAATCCTAAACTACCCTTTGCAATAGGATTTATTTAGTCCTAGTTATTCACAAAGTTTCATTAATATCGTTATAGCCAATTTTGAAAAAATAACGAACGTCCTGCGTTTTTATAAAGAGTACCTTTCCGATTTTTCTGAAGCAACAAACTACTTTATGTGCAAAGTAGAATCAAAATCGTTTGTGCCATTTTTAATAAAAATAATAATACTACTTGTGTTTTTTACTATGGTAGCAACCCTAAAAAAACAGGAAAAAAATTAGAAAATGGATCCTTTACCTCGCTTTACCAATTGTTATAAAAATAATAGCGCAGCTAGTTAATTTTAACTCTCAGACATTGTACAAAATATCACTTATTTTACATCACAAAAAGCCTAGTAAAAGTTTAAATAACTTTCTACTGGTTGTTTGTACCTGTCCTGTAAATTCCCTTGTTAATAAACAAAATATGTTTGTTAATTAAATCAAAGTGATTAACATTCCAAAACATCTTCGAATGGTGCCCATTCAAAATATTTAATCATAGGATTTCATTATAATAACAAAAGGTGCTCGCAGATAAAATTAACCCTTCGTATACCTGGTGCATTAAAGTTATATAATATGCCTTATGGGTCCGGTGGACCCGTCGATAAATAATGATTTCTCAAAAAAAATGCATTTTCGAAGTTTCTGGTTCATAATATTGTACATTTTAGGAAATATAGATAAATAAACAAATTATTTCTTTATTATTATCGAAACTTAGCTTAAGTAGTAGTTACATGTAATGAGCTTAAATAGGTGTCATTGGTATTCGTATACAAATAATGTATAATAGTTCATATAAAAAAAGACGGTGTAGACGGTACACGGTGACGGACGTGTCTAACTTGCGCTCGGCGTTAATAATTTTTTCAAATATATTGAAAATGACTAACATTAATACCTCATCGATCGAAGACCTGTTAAAAGGCTATCTGAACCCACTAACACAAAAAATTGACGAGCTGAAAGCGAAAATCGACATTTTATTGGCAAAAAACTACGCACCGACATCATCTCTGCCACAGCCAGTGAACACAATAGGCGGAACAGCGCCTGGCGAACACGACGAGCCTCACACTTCACAGGATATGTCAGGTACACTTGTTGATACTCATCAGACAACATCACCAGAACGAAGGTCAAAGGGAAAACGTGGGAGACCGAAGAATGTACCGACCTCTTCTGCAATAGGTACGTCAGCACAAACATTACTAGTATCCAATCGCACACAACGCGCGGCCGCTAGAAACGCGAAACAAGCAAATAACCAGGTTATTGAGGGTATTCCGACATCAACTCAACCTCGGACACCGCCCGCCAACCGCACAGTCGCTCCAGTGCCGGGCGCCCCACGCAAGACCCCCAAACCACTAGCGAATACTTGTGCAGAACAACTCGCTAGGCCTGATAAGGGTATGGCTGCGGTGGCAGCGGCGGAAATATTTTCCGCGGCAGCTACTTCTATTAACACTGTAGAGATAAACGATCCTGCTGACCTGAGAAATAACGCAGAATGGCAAGATGTGCGCCGTAAGCGTTCCAATAAACAACGACACCCGACCACGGTATTGGTAGGCGCTGGAGCTGCCGACACGGAAATTCAGTCCGTTGAGAGACTGCGGTATATTCAGGCGTGGTCTTTTAAGCCTGAAACTAAAATAAACTAAAAACTCTTGAATAAAATAAAATAAAATAAAATACTACTTCTGAGAATGTCATCAATTTTCTTAATTAAGTGGCTGTTGCGACTAGCACCGTTGCTGCCCCACCACCTAACAGCGGCGACCTGGCGGGGAGCGCTGGCCGGCGCGGACCGCGCCCGAATCACTACATCCACATCGATACTACCTCGATACATATCGGAGCCAATAGGCAACATTCCTTTTATTTCAATATATTCTTATTACAAAATTAAACATTCTTTAACTCAACATTATTTAATTGCATATCCATTGCACCCAAAAGCTATCGGAGTTAACATGGTCCTTCACCCGTCTTAAAAAGACCAGAAATCACAGATTTAAAGGAGTGTTCAAGCCGTCGTGGAATTCGATAAGTGCCCGGACATAGAAGAAGGCACACAGAGGACACAGAACAGAGGATATTTTGACCTGAGTGAGTTCGTTCCAATTAAATTACTTAATTTTAGGGGTTTTATTAGGGTTTAAAGTGGTACTATTTGAATCTTGCAGAGAAATCTCTTCATATTTAGATTTTTTTTCCATTAATTTGTCACAGCTTATCTTAATTTCAATATAGTCATACCTAAATTAGCCCTAATTAAATCAATTGCAGATCAGAATTAGCATAATACTCATCAGATTATAAATCATTTACGCAGTTATCGCCTTTCGTTTGTAGCTATACAGCTATCTACCCTACATCTATCGTTAGCAACTTATAAATTATAATCCATCCATACGACCGTGCCTACCCACCTAAGTTAGGTACCTACGTAACACGCTGAGGAATTTATTGCACCTATTGTCAGTGCAACCGGCAGTTAGCAACAGCTGGTTTTTATTGAGTAGGTACATTTATTTGCAACTGCGATAAAAATGGAACCTCAAGTTAGGATTAAGGATATTCGCAAAAAACGGGGTTCTTTGATAGCTAAGCTTACAATTTTCAGTAATTACATTTCGTTAGTCAGAAACTGTACAACCTTAACTGAACAACAGGTTACTGAGCTAGGATGCCGTCTGAATAAAATAGAAAATATATACGGTAATTTTGACAAATTACAGAGTGAGTTGGAAACCTTATCGGAGGATGACGACGGGGGTTTTTTCGCGGAGCGCGAGGAATTTGAAACCCAGTACTACGCGTTGATGTCGGAGGCGCGCGTGCTGTTGAGCAGTGCGGCGCCGGCGGCGGGTTGCCGTGACTCGTTGACACCGCGGCCGGACTCCGCGGCGGGCGGGCGCAGCGGGCCCTTGACTGACGCAAATGACTTCGTGAGGCTGCCTAAAATCAACTTACCCACTTTTGATGGCGACTTTCAGCACTGGCTCGAATACAGAGATACGTACCTTTCTCTAATTCATAATAATAATAGCATCAGTGACATAAATAAGTTCCATTATCTCCGTGCATCTTTAAAGGGCAGTGCATCTTTAATTATTCAGAGTCTAGATTTTAGTGCCACTAATTACAAAATTGCTTGGCAATTATTATCTGAGAGATTTGATAATGAGCGACTGTTAGTAAATAATCATATTAATGCCTTGTTCAATCTCGAGACTTCACAAAAGGAGTCCAGTCGTTCGCTTAGGCAGTTAGTTGATGTAACAAACAAAAACTTACGTGCACTTGCCACTTTGGGTCAACCCACAAACCATTGGGACACCCTTATTATTTACATAATGTCTAAAAAATTAGACAGCGGAACTTATCGTAAATGGGAAGAACATCGTAACTCACTCACAGGTCTTCCTTCATTAGAAAATTTTGTAAAATTCATTACCAACAGAGCAGACTTATTAGATACTATACAGGACAACAAACAGATAACATATAGCAAACAGAACACACCATACCCAGAAACAAGCAGAACAAAACATTTTTCGCTAGCAACTAAAACTGCAGATCAGAACAAATCATCAACGTGCCCCATGTGCAAACAGAACCACTACCTATTTAGTTGTCAGCCATTCAGAGACTTAGACGTGGACACACGTCTTCAGAAAATTTCAGGTTTTCAGGTCTGTAAAAACTGTTTACGGCCGGGTCATGCAGAAAAATATTGCAAATTATCTCATTGTAAATATTGCAATAAAAAACATAACACTTTATTACACAAAGAACTCCTTACAGAACCAAATATTCAGAACACGGTTGTTTTATCGACTGATACCAATCAGACTCCTAACAGACCCCATGTTTTGCTTTCCACAGCATTGGTGAAGGTGTCAGACGCCCAGGGAAGACTTCATACTGCCCGCGTGCTACTAGACAACGGCAGCACTTCCCATTTTGTCACACAGCGCCTCTGTGAGAAGCTAGGTCTCGTAAGACGTAGCGCTGGCTCCACTGTTACAGGTATCAACAATCAACTTTCGTACAGTGCAGAGTCGTGTGACCTAACCTTCGAGTCATTTTCGGGGGCATACAAGGTCAACATAAATTGTTATGTCTTACCAGAGATCACAAAATCATTACCATCAAATTACATAAATATTCAGAACTTACCTCTTCCTATGGGTATAGAGTTAGCAGATCCTACATTCAATGTACCGTCTTCTATTGATATTTTGGTAGGGGCAGAAATATTTTGGGACGTCTTATGTTCCAATTTCATTGACTTAGGCAAGCAGCTTCCTAAGTTGCAGCAGACCAAGTTAGGTTGGTTGGTCTCCGGTGTGGTTCATAAACCAACCGCTCATTATCAGACCCCAACATGCTATTTCGCTCAGAATGACGCATCCATACTCACTCGATTCTGGGAGCTTGACACGGTGTCTTCTAAGTATTCTATGTCCAAGGAGGAGCAGGCGTGTGAGCAAAGTTTCTCTGAGCACACTCGTCGGGACGAGGACGGTCGGTTTGTAGTGACTATTCCTCTGAAAAATTCACCTGAGGCTCTTGGTGATTCCTACGGGCTAGCTAAACGTCGCTTTCTCTCCGTCGAGCGAAGATTGGATCGTGAACCTCTGCTAAAAGACAGGTATTTAAAATTCATGGAGGAATACGTCGAGCTGGGTCATATGAGTGAAAATACAGACAAAAATCAGGATGGCGCCACTAACTATTACCTGCCACACCATGGAGTAATCCGTGAGGACAGTACCACCACCAAATTACGTGTTGTCTTCGACGCTTCAGCCGTCACTTCATCTGGCGAGTCGTTAAACAGCATTCAAATGGTGGGACCTGTCGTTCAAGATGATCTTTTCTCCATTTTGCTAAGGTTTAGGCAACATAAGTATGTGGTAACCAGTGACGTAGAGAAGATGTACAGAGGCATTTTAGTAGAGCCGTCTCAACGGCATTTACAGCAAATAATCTTCAGATTCAGAAAGACAGAACCACTTAAAACATACACTCTAAATACGTTAACATATGGTACTTCATCGGCGCCATATTTAGCCACGAAATGTCTAGTTTCTCTAGCAGACCAGTGCGGCAATGCACAAGCTAAAAAAGCCATACGTAAGGACTTTTATGTGGACGATTTCCTGAGCGGAGGAGAGTCCATCGAAACAGTGGTAGAGCTCTGTAAAAATGTTATAGACACCTTAGCTTCAGCCAAATTTAACCTACGTAAATGGCATTCCAACAACACAAAAATATTAAATTCAGTTACAGACAACTTAAATCAGGATATCCAGGAGAAAACATTGAACCTCAATGACACGTATCCATCTAAAACATTAGGTTTGCATTGGGACTCTAACTCAGATCAGTTATTGTTTTCCATTCAGCTGGATACCAATAAAAAGAAAATAACAAAACGTGTTATTTTGTCTCTAATCAGCCAGGTTTTCGACCCACTTGGTCTCCTTGGGCCTTGCATAGTTGAGGCTAAAATGATGATGCAGAAACTCTGGACAGACAATTGTAGTTGGGACGATGAGGTCCCTTACAATACAAAAATGGAGTTCCTTAACTTCATTCAGTCACTGCAGTCACTCAATGACCTACGAATTCCTCGTTGGATTTGTGGTGAAATTCAGGCCATGTATGAGATCCATACATTCACAGACGCCTCCGAACGTGCATACGGAGCTTGCGTATATGTCAGAACAGTTACCAACAAAGGTAAAGTAGTTGTGTGTCTACTTACTTCTAAAAATAAGGTAGCACCTATCAAACCGACCACAATCCCCAGGTTGGAGCTCTGTGGGGCTCTGCTAGGCACAAGACTCTGCAAGAAAGTGTTAAAATCACTCACTCTGAATATCGAACGTTGTTACTTTTGGACGGATTCGATGATCGTCTTGGGCTGGTTGGCTGCGTCCCCAAGCCGACTTAAAAGTTTTATTCGTAACAGGGTGGGTGAGATACAAGATAGTACTGCTGATAACAAATGGAGCTACGTGCCATCTAAAGACAACCCTTCAGACTTGGTTTCTCGCGGGGTGAGAGCTGATTGCATCAGCGCTTCCGCCTTGTGGTGGTCTGGACCTACTTTCCTACAAAAAACACCAATTCAGTTTCCTAAAGTTCCTAACTCACACACAGAACCACTGCCAGAGACTTGTCTACACACTGAAGAACACAATCAAGAGACAGAAATAACATTACACACACAGGATAAAACAGACAATATAGAGAATCAAAATGACATACAAAAAATCATACAAAAAACATCTAGTTACACAAAGCTTATAAGAGTTATTGCTTATATAAAAAGATTTATATACAATTGCAGAAATAAAAATAAATTAACAAACAATTTATCAATTGCAGAGCTTCAGAAATCAGAGCAATTTATTTTGCGCACAGTACAGCAGGAAATGTTCCCTGATGAGTATGCAGCACTCAAGTTAGGCCATTCATTAGGTAAAAAAAACCGACTAAACCCATTGTCTCCGTTCATAGACTCGAATGAAATAATCAGAGTCGGTGGGCGTCTCAGTAACTCAAACTACAGTTATGATGTCAAACACCCTATACTCTTAAGTAGCAAACACCACATAACACAGATCATATTTGAAAAGCATCACAAAAGCTTACTACATGCAGGCCCTCAGCTACTCTTAGCGCACATTAGGCAGACGTATTGGCCTCTGGGCGGGAGGAACCTTGCTAGGCGTACGGTACATAAATGTGTGCGTTGTGTAAGGTTTAAATCTAAACCTGTTCAGCCTGTAATGGGCAACCTCCCTGATGATAGGACTCACCTAGAGTTCCCTTTTTTACATACAGGGGTAGATTATGCTGGGCCAGTGCTGATTGTTGATCGTAAGGGTAGAGGAGGCAAGCTCACGAAATCTTATATCTGCATTTTTGTGTGTTTCGCAGTGAAGGCCCTGCACCTCGAGCTCGTCACGGACCTGACCAAGGAGGCTTTCCTAGCCGCCTTCTATCGGTTTATCGCGCGCCGTGGTAAACCTCAAACCGTATACGCCGACAACTCAACGACATTTCACGGAGCTTATAATGAAATAACCAAGTTTTTCAGAGATTATTCAGACGACATACAGACAGACATTTCCAACCAGGGCATAGAATTTAAATTTATTCCCCCCTACACTCCTCATTTCAGAGGACTTTGGGAATCAGCTGTTAAATCAGTCAAGCATCATCTTAGGCGCATACTGTCACTTTCTCATCTAACATATGAAGAGACTTCATCTTGCTTGATTGGAATTGAATCAGTTTTAAACTCGAGACCGATGACCAGTTTATCATCAGATCCATCAGATCTGACGTGTCTCACCCCCTCTCATTTTCTGATCGGACGCTCACTCTTGTCAGTTCCTCATCCTCCTCTCTACGACGAGAACATCAACTGCCTTCAACGATTCAAGAGGATTGAGAAACTAAAGCAGCATTTTTGGCAAAGATTCTCACAAGAATACGTCTCTTTGCTTCAGCAGAAAACGAAGTGGAGCTCATCGGATGATGACCTGAAACTAGGAGCTCTTGTCTTAGTCAGAGACAAGAACCAACCACCGCTTCTGTGGCTCTTAGGCAGAGTGGTGCGACTCTACACAGGACCAGACAAGATCAGCCGCGTTGCTGATATCAAAACAAGAAAAGGAGTCATTCAGAGGGCCTACAACAACATCTGCCCTCTTCCTGTATACTGTTGAAGACCTGCAGCCTTCAACCCCCGGGAGCATGTTGCGACTAGCACCGTTGCTGCCCCACCACCTAACAGCGGCGACCTGGCGGGGAGCGCTGGCCGGCGCGGACCGCGCCCGAATCACTACATCCACATCGATACTACCTCGATACATATCGGAGCCAATAGGCAACATTCCTTTTATTTCAATATATTCTTATTACAAAATTAAACATTCTTTAACTCAACATTATTTAATTGCATATCCATTGCACCCAAAAGCTATCGGAGTTAACAGTGGCCAAGCACGCGGACTATGAAGTCACGAAACGGGAAATCAAGAGTCACAGACACTCTTCATTTATCATAGAAATACCCGAAAGTCTGTACGAGCAAGTAATCTCGCCGTCAGTGTGGCCACACGGTGTGAGGTTTGCGCAGTGGTTTCTCGTCAGACCCCGTGCACATGCGCGGGGAGGACCCGAGCACGAGCAACGCGAGCGCACCTCTCGCCCCTTCACCGCCACCGCGGTCTCGTGATCAGCTGACATCGACATAGGACCATTCGCGCCGGCGTACAACGCGTGCATGTGTTGCCCCGCGAACTAATAAACAACACAACAGCATAGTACTATATCTACAAAATATGCAATCATTAAATAATAAAACTCGACAGTTAGAAGTTCTATTGCAAAACGATTTGTCATGTGACGTGCTGTGTTTAACTGAGCATTGGTTAGAATTAGATCAATTACGATGCATACATATTAATAATTATGTACTTACCTCAAACTATTGCCGCCAAAGATCTCAGCATGGAGGTTCGTGCATTTATGTTAAGAGCGGTGTTAAAGCTACTGAATTAGATGACCTAAACAGCTTGTCACAAGAATTACATTGTGAAATATCTGCTGTGTTACTGATTGACTTCCAATTAATTATTGTTTGTTTTTATACGAATATGACTAATAATTCTGAATTTATGTACAGATTTGAATGCCTGCTCGATAAGATTGATATCATTGGTCTCGATTACATAATCGTAGGTGATTGTAACATTAATTGGCTTGTCGGGAGTTCGGAGCGGAAAGCTTTAAGGGATCTTTTGTGGAGTCACAATTTTCATAATGAAGTAGACTTTGCGACGCGCGAGATTGGCACATCTTCGACATCTCTTGATCATTTGTATACAAACATCGATACAATATGCATCGATGTGTGTGCCGTAGTTTCGCGCATCGGAGACCATCATGGAGTGCGCGGCGAGTTGAGACGCACGCCTGTCGTCGCGCCGCCGCCGACTCGCTTCGTGCGCGACAGGTCGCGCGCGGCGCACGCCGCCTTTCAGTGTGCCTTACTCAGCGTCGATTGGGATCCAATTTATGCTCGCTCTGTTACGCCTCACGTGCTTGCAGAATCAATCGTGAAGCTTATTATTGCAAAAATGAATATTTTTTTTCCTTATAAGACAAAACCCAGCACGTGCGAGCACAACATGGGTTACTCAGGAAATAATCGGACTGAAATTATTTTTATTCAATATTACAGATGTTATGAATAAATTTCCGGATGTCGAGAGTATTAAAAACATATTCGATGAAGTCAAAACTCGTTACGAAAAACTATTACGTAGTGAAAGGACACATTTTTTGGTAAAATCTATTGAGGAAAGTAGTAACGTTGTTAAATCTATGTGGCGGGTTGTAAATACAGAGACTGGTCGAAATAAGGTCAATACAGACTTCACAGACATAATTAAGCGTACTGATGGATCACCATTTTCTTCCGATCTAGATTTAGTTAATTACTTAAATCACCAATTCACTTCCGCCGCTCGTCTCAGCGGTGCGCCGCTCGCCGATGTGCCGCGGGCCACCGCCGCGTTGGTCGCCGCGCGCTCCGCTTTCGATCGCTCGCTCCGCTTGAAACCTTTCTCGGCAGGGGAGGTACACACCATCATCACCCAAAAAGTTGCCAACAAACCAACAAAAGACCTTTATGGTATATCCATAGAATTATTATATTCAATAGCAGAGTCTATTGCAACGCCCCTAGCGGTACTCTTCAATAAATGTTTAAGAGATGGTGTGTATCCTCAACCGTTTAAAGAAGTTAAGGTTTGTCCTTTATATAAAGGCAAAGGTAAATCCAAGGATCCCGGCTGTTATAAGCCCATATCTATCATCCCGGCCATCGCAAAAATATTTGAGAATGGGCTTACCTCACGCCTGACGCGCTTCTTCGAAGACAACAGTGCGCTAACAGACCGGCAGTATGCCTATCGTACCGGACACTCCACGACCATGCTTACGCGACGGGTAGTGCGCTGTGTTCTAGAGGCGAGAGAGTGCAAGCAGCAAGTGGCCCTACTGTGCTGCGACCTCTCCAAGGCCTTTGATGTCGCGGACCACAGCGTGGTGGCCGCGAAGCTCAAGCACTACGGGGTGAACGGACCGGCTCTCGAAATATTAAAGGAATTTATGAGCGCGAGGCGTCAGTATGTGGTCGCTCGTGGTGGCACTCTTAAATCGGATGCAAAGACGACTGAAAGGGGAGTTCCGCAAGGTTCTTCTCTATCAAACTTAGCATTTTCTATGCTTCTCAATGACTTGCCAGATTCGGTACCCGAAGCAGACATTTATATGTACGCAGATGACGTCGCCGCAGTCGTGATAGCTCCTACGCTTGCTGGAATGGAAGAGAAATTGAACGCGGCTGCCCGTCAGCTGCTCACTTGGTTCCGATATAATGGACTTATGCTCAATGTCACTAAAACCCAGTTTATTCACTTTAACCTTTCGGGCCGGGAGCTTCGTCCATTAATTGTTGGAGTCGAGGGAGTGGTAATTGAGCAAGTTTCAGCGATGTCATTTCTAGGCGTTCAGGTGGACCAGAGCCTCACGTGGGAGCTTCACATAGACAAGCTGTGCAGAAGACTTGGGAGTGCATGTTTTGCATTGGGTCGGCTTGCCTCAACGCTTCCTAGGGGTATGGTACGTACTTGTTACTTTGCCACCGTGCAGTCGCTCCTGCAGTACGGCGTCGAGCTGTGGGGCCGCGCTGTCGATTGGGAGCGCGTCTTCCGCATGCAGAAGTGGGCTGTGCGAGCGATTGCACGAGTGGCACACGACGAGCCAGCTAAGGGGCATTTTATATCGTTGAAAATAATGACCCTTCCCAGTATACTGATTTTCCAAGTGGCTGTGTACGTACGAGAAAATCTGGACGTTTATTCGCAGGTAGGTGTCTGTCACACGTATAGGACGCGACATGGTAGCAGAATCGCTCCTATTCCCCACGGGTTAGCCAAGAGCGATAAGACGATCCATGTATTAGGCCCCTCCGTCTACAACAGGCTCCCGCTCGAAATCACTAATGCCCTTAGCTTGAATTCGTTTAAAATTAAATTGCAAAACTGGCTCGCCGAGCAGGCATTCTACTGTTTTGACGATTTTTTGAAACTAAGTGTAATTTAAATTCGAATACCTTTAGTTTATATGTAAATTTAATTCAATTTTATTTGAAATACATTAAATGTATTGCATTTTGATAATATTGTTATTTAATAATGAAAATGATGTTTTTTTTTTATATTATTATTATTTTATAATGAAAATGACAATGTATGTTGACCAACTATTCGACTATTTAGAATTTAAAATGTTATATTTTACATTTTACTCTATTTTATATCATGACGTGTAATTTACAATTACCAATAAAAATGTCTATGTCTATGTCTATAATAATAGTTTGAAGGTATGTAAAAGAAACTTCTAATTTACTCCTCGAAATTTAAAAATATAAATAAGGATACATTACAATAGGCCAGTTGTTTACGTAAGGTATCGATGCTGCTACCAGCACTAGAAAAACTTGTTTTGTAGGTAACAGCGATTCCTCATAGGGAAAAGTTGCTATAATTTCTAATATACACATAATTATGAAATACTAATCTACTTAAACTTATGGGTAACAAAGGAGCATTATAATAGTCTTCTATTTACAAGCAAGTAAGAAGTACTGTTAAATCATGTTTTGTCGCATACGCGCACGGGTGTGTGTGTAAGAGTTTTAATTCTATGTTGACATAAATTAATTTATAAGTTAACTATAATGTAAAATTTAAATCATTAAACAAGGTGCGAGAATGAGTTAACCAGTAAATATAGTTGTTGAAGTGAATTAAAGACATTTTTTTATTTTTAGTTCCATTAGAATGTGTAGATGGCGCTTTTTAAAATTAGAACGCGCTATCAAAGTTATTATTTCATTTCGTCATACCATCGCGTAATTTTGTATTGTCAGTTCAAAACCGGTAATTACTATATCGTTTAGATCAAGAGTATTAATTAATAAAGTTTTATATTAGCTCATTTTAGTGTTCATCGTGAGACCCATTGCCAGGTCAACATTTGGTCCTTCGAGCCGGATCTAGGCGAGCGGACTCAGCTTTTTTGGGCTAAAAAGTGAGTGAAAGTGATGTGAACTCTGTTGGATTGCATATTGGATTTGGACTTCGTACTTGAGTAAGATTAGTTAATAAGGAAAGTGTCAAAGACTTGCAATTTTTAGTGAATTATCTGGGACTTGTAATTTTTCGTTATTTGTGTTAATTTCTGGGACTTTGAAAAATTCAACTATTTTCAACTTAGAATAATTTGGTGAACTTTTTCGTTATATGTGTTAGTTTCTGGATCTTTGAAAAGTTCGAACTATTCTCAACTTTGAAAAAATTAAATGGACCTTTTAACTTTGTATTTTGGTGTGAATTGACTTTGGTGTTTGGAAAAAAAACTCAGTTGTTTCATCGTGTACAACAACTTGTATTTTTTAAAGAACCTGATTGAATGTTGTTGTTTACTACTATGAACATATAAATCGTAAAAAATGGAAAGTCTGTGGAATATTCAGCGAAACGCTTTAGCTTCAATAATTAAAGATTATGCTAATTTCAAAAAATCCCCGAAGGATAGATTGAGTAAGACCAGCTATATTCAAACAAGAATAGAGAATTTAAACAAGAAATGGGATATGTTCATGGACACATATAGAGAAATAGTGAAAGTTGTTACAGACAAAGAAGAACAGCACGAGTATTTCGAAGAAGATATGTTTTATGACTGCAGAAGAAGAGTACATAATTTATAAGGCAGAATTGACGGAGATGTTAGAGAAACTGAGTATTAAGAGTACAACAAAAGATCACACTCTTTCATGTGCGTCATCAAGTCAAGAGGTCAAGCTGCCCAAGATCAACATTCCTTTGTTCAGCGGAAACTACAATGATTGGGGAACTTTTCATGATTTGTACACATCCCTCATTCATAACAACAGTTCATTGAGTAACGTGCTGAAACTTCACTATCTAAAGAGCAGCGTAACTGGAGAAGCGGAACGACAATTGAAGCACATCCAAATAACTGAGAACAACTATCAAACAGCCTGGAATAAACTGAAACATCGATTCAACAACAAAAGAATAATAGTCCACGCAATATTAAACAGACTTTTAGGACAAAGAAAATTAAAGGCAGAATCAGCAGAAGGGATAAAAGATCTACTAGATACCAACAGAGAGTGTTTAGATAACTTGAGAAACCATGGAATATCGACTAGAGATTGGGATCCTTTGATTATACACTTGAGTGTCGAGAAACTAGATCAAGAGAATCTGAAATTATGGGAAGAAGAACTGAGACCACTACCCAGCGAAGAACTACCTACATTGGAGAATTTTCATGAGTTTCTGGAGGGAAGAGGAAGAGTCCTAGAAATGATAGCACAGCCAGCACAAACGAGAGAGAATAGAAACATAAAAGCAAGAACGTTCCATGTAACCACCAATGACACTAGTACGAACCCAAACATAGTGTGTTCTTACTGTAAGGAGAACCATTATCTTTACGTGTGCAAAGATTTCATCGAACTGGAGCCACAAGATAGATCAGATTTTGTACAAAACAAGAGGTTATGCTTCAACTGCTTGTGGCCAGGGCATAGCGTAATGTACTGTAGACACACTACATCTTGTCGCATATGTAGAAAGAAACATCATTCACTATTACACGTTGAGAAGACGAAGACAACAAGAGAAAGATCAAGATCTAGAACTAACGAAGGAGAGATCATAAGAACAAGAGCTGATGAAACAGAGATATCAAGATCGAGTGCAAATGCGAGAGATGATTCAGATCAAACAAGACAAATCCTTTCACATGTATCAACACGAGGCCATGTAACACTTCTGGCTACAGCACTTGTGAACATCGAGACAAGCAGAGGAGCACAAACAGTACGAGCACTAATAGACCCGTGTTCCCAAGAATCATTCATCTCTGAGACTGTGGCGCGCAAGTTACAACTAAAGTGCAACGAAACGAGGAGTCAAGTAACAGGCGTCGGTGGGATGTCTGCTCAAATAAAACAAACTACCGACTTACAGATGTCATCTAGATTACAGAACAACTTCGAGTTAGAATTCACTGCATTTGTAATAAAACAAGTAACTGATATCATGCCTGCCACCAAGATCAACATAGAAAATTGCTCACATGTTCAAGGCCTCGAACTTGCCGATCCCACGTACCATACTCCTGGACAAATAGACCTACTCCTGGGTGTCAATGTATATGCAGATATACTAATGAATGGTGTGGTAAAAGGAGATCCTGGAACACCTATAGCGCAACAGACCCACCTCGGATGGATCATATCTGGAGGTCAAACCGAGAGAAAAGAGCAAAGCAATATCGTAAGCATGCATATGAGTGTAAACCTAGATCGTATGCTAACAAGATTTTGGGAGGTAGAGACCTTTGAGAGCAAGAACAACCTCACTCCAAAAGAAGTACGAGCAGAAGAAATGTATGAGAAAACAGTTCAAAGAAGAGAGAGAGACGGTAGATACATAGTATCACTGCTATTTGAAAACGACGATCCGATCTTACCTGAGAACTCGAGAAACATAGCAATGAAGAGATTAAAGCACTTGGAGAGAAAACTAGCAAACAATGAGAAACTGAAAATAGAGTATGATAAAGTCATGCAAGATTACATAGAGCAGAATCATATGAAGCCCATACCTAAAAGAGAAACTGACGTGGCATATCTACCACACCACGCAGTTATAAGAGAGGACAAAGAAACAACAAAGGTGCGAGTGGTATTCGATGCTTCTTGTCAAGGCACTAACGGAAAATCGTTGAATGATGAACTATTAATAGGCCCACCACTACAAGAAGAGTTGAGAGACATCATAATGAGATGGAGAACGCACAGAGTCTGCTTCGTGGCCGATATAGTTCAAATGTATAGACAAATAAGAGTACGAGAGAAAGACACAGATTACCAGAGAATTCTATACAGATTCAATCCGGAAGATGAAGTTCAAGATTACAAGCTGCTGACTGTAACCTTCGGTACAGCCTCAGCACCCTACCTAGCTATAAAAACGCTTAAACAGCTGGCTAAAGATGAAAAGGAAAGGTTTCCGAAAGCATCAGAGATCATAAACCGAGACTTTTACATGGACGACGTCTTGTCGGGATATTCAGACGCAACAAGAGCAATCGAAGCACAGAAAGAGCTAACGGAGATTATGAATAAAGGAGGTTTCAAGTTACAGAAATGGGCGTCGAACAATGAGACGTTTCTAAACACCATAGATCCTGAAAGGAGAGCAAAGGGTACAGAACTAGACATGAATAAAAATGAATGCATTAAAACGCTAGGAATTATATGGGAAATGAAAGAAGACAGCTTGAAGGTGACACAAAAGAGCCAAGAGATATTTGAAGATCAAAAGATAACTAAGAGGAATGTCTTACGCCAGATCGCCTCCCTGTTTGATCCAATGGGTTGGATTGCGCCTGCAATAATATTAGCTAAGATGTTTATGCAGAAGTTATGGTTGAGACAGTTGGATTGGGATGAAGAGCTTCCGTCAGATTTATGCGAAGAATGGAAAAACTATCAGTTGGACTTACCTATATTGTCTGACATACGAATATCTAGATGGGTTGGAAGTACAGAAGAGACTAAAGTAGAACTACACGGATTCGCAGATGCATCCGAAAAGGGCTTCGCAGCTGTTGTGTACACTAGGACAATAAGCCCAGATCAAAAGGAAAGCAAGACATCTCTAATAATGGCAAAAACAAAAGTTGCGCCGGTAAAACTAATATCTTTACCACGACTCGAGCTCTGCGCAGCCACACTACTATCGAGATTGATAAAGCATATCATGCAAACCCTGAAAGTTGAAGTAGAGAACACGTTCGCATACAGTGACTCCAAGGTGGTACTTGCCTGGATAAAAGGTGATCCCAACAGATGGACGCCGTTTGTGAAGAACAGAGTCATCGAGATCAGAAACAACATAGAGTCGAGATGGTCGTACATCAACACCAAAGAGAATCCAGCAGACCCAGCTTCAAGAGGTGTCCTACCTAACAAACTACAGAACCATGAGCTATGGTGGAGAGGCCCTCCATTTTTGCAAGATCCAAAATACACCATACCATCAGAGACGATTTCTGAAACTGACCAAGAGATTAGACTTTCAGTAAAATGTGTTGCAACAAATTTAGAAACCAAGGATGAAGATGAAAGACTAACTCTACTTAAGAGGTACTCGACCCTGAAGAAGTTGTTGCACGTAGTCGCCTACTGTCGAAGATGGTTAAATCTGAAAGAAAGGAAGAACTTAACCAAAGAAATAACCTATGAAGAAAGAAAAGAGGCACTTACCCTGTGTGTGAAAATAGTCCAAGAGATAGATTTTTCTGAAGAAATAAGAGACCTGAAAATGAAAAAGAACATTAAAAAGAGTAGTCGACTTCTACCGTTGAACCCGTTCATAGATGAGGAAGGGATCCTGAGAGTTGGTGGACGTTTAAAGAATGCGAAAATAGAGAGTGGAAGAAAACATCCAATTATATTTACCAAGGACAATGCACTTATTCCGTTGCTATTGGATGAGGCACATAGAAGAACGCTTCACGGTGGACCACAGTTAATGTCGACTTACCTGCAAAATAACTACTGGATTATCAAAGGAGGACAAGTTGTAAAGAACTATTACAGAAAATGCATGAAATGCGCAAAGTACAATGCACACACCGGAAACCAGCAGATGGGTAACTTACCGGAAGTTCGCGTGAATCCCTCACGACCATTTTCTATTAGCGGAGTTGATTTTGCCGGTCTCATTTTCTGCAGAATGAGTAAAGGTCGAGGTGCTAAATCGTACAAGGCGTACATATGTCTATTTGTTTGCATGGCTACCAAGGCTTTACACCTGGAACTGGTTAGTGACATGACAACGGAGGCATTCATTGCAAGTTTTAAGAGATTCGTCGCCAGAAGGGGACATTGCCATGAATTATGGAGTGACCATGGCACAAATTTTGTGGCAGCTCAAAGGATCCTTATGGAAATGTGGGAACAAGGTAGAGGAGAGCTCCCTGAACAACTGAGAGTGCTATTGGACGCACAGAACACGAGATGGAGACATATACCACCTGGAGCGCCCAACTTTGGAGGTTTATGGGAGGCCGGCGTGAAGTCAGTTAAATATCACCTCAAGAGAGTAGTTGGAGAGTCGACCTTGACCTTCGAGGAGCTATACACTGTGTTGACACAAATTGAGGCATGCCTTAATTCGAGACTACTCGTACCTCTTGGAGACGACCTAGACTGTCTGACACCAGCACATTTCCTCATTGGAGCGCCAACAGTAGTCCCACTAGAGAAGAACATTCAAAACAAGAACATTACCCCGTTAGAAAGATGGCGCTTAACTCAACGTATGGTGCGAGATTTCTGGACAAGATGGCAGACTGATTATTTGTCTCGTTTGCAACAGCGCCCGAAGTGGATGCTACCACAGAAGGATTTAGAAGAAGGCGACTTGGTCCTAATAAAGGATCCGAAGCTACCACCTGCCACTTGGAGATTAGGACGGATTTTGAAGAAGTACACTGGAACAGATGGTCTTACAAGAATGTATGATATCAGAACGACATTTGGAGTAACGCAAAGAGCAATATCCAAGTTGTGCAGACTTCCAGATTAGTGTAAGGACATGTTGTCCTTGGCGGCGGAGAATGTTGAAGTGAATTAAAGACATTTTTTTATTTTTAGTTCCATTAGAATGTGTAGATGGCGCTTTTTAAAATTAGAACGCGCTATCAAAGTTATTATTTCATTTCGTCATACCATCGCGTAATTTTGTATTGTCAGTTCAAAACCGGTAATTACTATATCGTTTAGATCATCATTACAGCTCATATACGTCCCCACCGAGGGGCTCGAGCCTACCCTGAATCAGGGCGATTAGGCCTTAGTCGACCACGCGGGCCCAGTGCGGGTTGGTCGACTTCACACACAACCTTCGAGTTTATTCGCAGGCGTGTGCAGGTTTCCTCACGATGTTTTCCTTCACCGTTAAAGCAATCGGTAAGTATGTACGTAAGTTTTTGAAAAACTCATTGGTACATTGGCCGTCCAGATTTGAACCCGGTACCTCGTTTAGATCAAGAGTATTAATTAATAAAGTTTTATATTAGCTCATTTTAGTGTTCATCGTGAGACCCATTGCCAGGTCAACAATAGTAAATATCAGGAATGGGGTTATGATTTGATCCCAGAAGTTGTTGGACCCCGCCACTCTTATGCAAAAGTTAGAAAACATTGGTATAAGAGACAAATCTTTGCTTCTGTTCAAAAGTTACTTATGTGATCGTAAACAGAGAATCAAAATTGAAGAATACACAAGCAATGCCTTACCAGTCACATTTGGATTTCCACAAGGCAGTGTCCTAGGTCCTACATGGTTTTTAATATATGTAAATAAATAAAATAAATAAATATTCTGAAACAACTCACACGGTCATCTGGCCCCAAAGTAGGATTCCCTGTGTTATGGGTTACCAGAGACTAATATACATACTTATATACGTTTAAATACATATATATATATATATATATATATGGATCAGTAGTCAAGGGCACTAACCACTGAGCCACCGAGTGAGTCAAAACATAAATATAAACGATTTATTTAATCTTAAGTTAGACACTGGGAAAATTGTATCTTATGCTGATGACACCTCTATTGTTTTCACTGGGAAATCTTGGGAAGACATCATGAAAATTGCAGAAAACGAACTGGCTCACTCGGCAAAATGGCTTAATATTAATCTATTAACACTAAATGCGTCAAAAACGAATTACATATGCTTTACCATTAACATCATGACCCAACCTAAAACAAACTTAAAGATTAAAGTTCATACATGTAATAAAATTCCAAATGATAATTGCAACTGTCCTACAATAGAAAATGTAACTTTAACGAAATACTTGGGAATTATCATAGATTGCTAAAAATCAATATAACAACCTATTGGTTGTATTTAAGTATCTATACAACAAAATAAATAAAATACTTTGTATATACCTGTTAGCACTAAATAAATGTAAAGAAAAATTAATGTACTGGCTGAATTCCCTCACTTACAATGAAGTTGAGTCACTGATGCAGGTGATTGTTTAAACTTAAGTTGTTTATCATCATCATCATCATTACAGCTCATATACGTCAATAACGTTGTTTATATTGTTAAATAAACAAATAAAGGTAAACACGCACACACACAAACATGCGCACACTCACAATTAAACACGAGCATACACACACGCACACACATGCACGCATATACATCGTTTTTGTATTAAGGTACTAGGAAATGTTAAATTTATTTGGCAACTTACTATGTAATTTATATTGTTTATTCCACGTTAAGAAACTAATTACCTATATCCTACCACAAGTATCCTTATACTTAAAAGGGGCTCCCATCCATGTCTGTAGATATTTTGTATTATGTTACTGAAATAAACATTTTTCATTTTCATTTTTATTTTTAAAAATAAAGTTCATCCTTCTATGTTGCATTAGGATAAGATGAGGAATAAATAATTGTCGAACCGTTAGAATTTTAGCTTCTGAATTAAGAAGAGAAGTTGAAAAATAGAACGGTTTAAAGTACATTACAAATAATATTTCAGGTAGGTAACTTTAGTCTTTAATAATGAGATTCACAAAACGGTTCAAAATAGCAACAAGCCTGCATTCACCGTTTCAGAAAATCTCATACATTTAACAGTTACTTACGCACTTTAGGAACGGAAGCGTAGCTTTGATTGAATAAGGAATGTCAAATTGACCTCTAGGCTGTAGCACCGTAGAATAGCAGGTAACCGTAGCCCATTAAATTTAATTTTAAGACAATATCAGTTTTTTTTATGAAAATGGGTCTGTCAGACCCAAGCAGGCATGTCAAGGGTTAAGTGTTTCTTAGAAATATCCTTTAATGATTGTTTATAACAGCACATCAACCAACCTATTCTATCTATTCAATACTTTTCTGAAGAAGTGCCCTAAATAGGTATTATCTTCAAAATTTGCCCAGGAATAACTAAATAATAGACATTCCTACAGTTAACCGACAATATTGACGAAATTTGGAAAAGAAAATGTCTGAAAGATGATTCGAATAGTTACTTCGAGGATTGAAGATAAAGCTCATAATCGCTCGAAGAAGATGGTGGCGCATCAGGAGCCGGGTCGTTCCTTTCCCTCTAATATGGTTGAGAGGAGTGATGGCTGACTCTCGCGTTATACTCGTGACCGGGTGCTGTCCGTGTGAACTGGCCTACACTTGTCAAAGGCGTTCATGACATTCAATAATTTTAATGTATAACTTCTCGTGTCATATTGTTTTCATGTTCAATGACATTATTAGTTTTTTTATATCACTTGGATTTTCCCGTTATTAACTAATGATTGTTTATTTCTTGATTTTTTACAAAAGAAATTATGTAATCACTATTTTATGACTATCGTAAAGAGTGTAATTTGCAACTATTTTAAATAAATATCTTGAATCTTGAAAAAGTGGAGGATGGAAGAGGCCTAATTCAAGACCTATTTCTGGATTTCTTCTGACTGAAATGATGACAATGATATATTCGTTATGTTTAAGGGCTGTTAAAGCATAGTCTGCGTTCTTTTGGTAGTAAGCGATGAGATAATATATAGTAATGCATCGTGTCTGAAGGCGAATTGGTCGCAGGAGCTTTGAAATCACAAATTACAAGAACAAAGACGAATGATTAGGTCTACAAATAGAAATTCGCATTATAAATCTAACTAATACTTAATATTCATCAAAGTGTTATTACGAAAGCCGCATCTAAAACTTTCTATCCCAACCCTTTGTTGTCACACCGTTAACTAAAAGGCCGGTCTGCACTCTGTCGCTGACATTTCAATAAATTATCATCAATGTCAATGTGCCGTCCATATTTCATAAAACAACGGGATCCACAAAACAAAGTTTGTCCATAATACCCGGTATCATGTTTTGCGTGGGGCTAAGGTAAACAGAAGGACGGACTTTAAATTGAACGTTTGGGATAACAACAAATATTTTGTTGGAAGTTTTCTTGGCCACGAAGAAGAAATCTAAGAGTTCGATCATAAGCCTTGTTTGTACGATATTAACGCGTGATTTAAAAGTGGATGTAGGTCAATATACAGGATCAGATTTGTTTGCATGTATATGTGGAAGCCGTATTGCAGAATCCGTCGTTTTGCTAAACAACGCGCTGAATAACGGCACAATTTAAAAGTTCAGCTGGTTTGCAATTTACCTGATATAAAGTACGCCGCATTTTGTTAGGCGCTGGTTTGTGTAAAAACTACTGAGCGAAAAACTGTAAATGAGCAAGCGAAGCGAGCGACATTATGTTCGATCAGGTTTCATTGACTATAGAGCCAACGAGACTCGCGTAGCAGACTACTTCGCAGAAGAAGAAATCATTGGTTTTATTCGGAGTTTCTTTACTCAGTACCCGCCAAGTTTACAAAATGGCGCAAAATCCGCCGTTTTGCAAAGCAGCGCGCTGCTTTGCTAACCGGCGGATTTTACATAACGGCTGCGATACATACACGGTAGAGAAAACATGAAAAGTCTTTCAATTCAATAAGTAGGAATCATAGGGTACATTAAACTTTATGATGATGCATCCACTAAGAGGAGTCTAGCCTTGATTAATTTGTTAAAAAATTTTGTCGAATTCTGAATTTTGGAGCCGTAGTGTGAGGCACTTTATGTTTAAGAATGGCGTGCGAAGGTTCGAGATCTAAGACCAACAGAAACCGCCTGAAAGAATCCCAAGCCTGTCCCAGCATCGCAAGTAGAAGCCAGGATGTAATTTGTTTCATAAATTCGACGAATTCATAAGAATGCGAACTAGCGTGTAAACAAATGCTTTCTCCAGTAAGATTGACTTCCCACCACACCTCTATCTGGACGTGGCTTGCTATCCATCAACGTCCACGTTCTATGGAACTTGGCTTTAAGGTCCCTAATGAAGTTTTATCCTCTGAAACTGACGATGTCCTTAAACTAATACTATACAAGGTGTGACAAAATTGATGTGACATCCGTCAATTAGGGCATTTACTCATCATACTGAACTACTTTCTTCAAAGAGACCCACAGTCAATTACCAAAAAGTTTTTGGACTCTTTTAAACAAATCTATCATATGGAGAATTTGTTTTAAGGGTTCCTGCACTCAACGGGTTATCAACGGGACTCTAATAGGTAGACAGTTGAATTTTTTTACATAATGTGTATTTCTGTTGTCGCTATAACAACATCGTCATCATATCAGCCGAAAGACGTCCACTGTTGAACATAGGCCTCCCCGAATGATCTCTACGACGATCGGTTCTGCGCTGCCCGCTTCCAGCGGCTTCCCGCGACCTTCACCAGGTCATCGGTCCATCGAGTGGGAGGCCTGCCTACACTACGTTTTCCGGTGCATGGTCGCCACTCGAGAACTTTACTACCCCAACGGCCATCTGTTCTACGAGCAATAACAACAAATACTAAAAATTAGAAACAATGAAAAAATAAGAGTTTGCTATTGGTCCTTAGAAGTATTTTTGATTTAGCTCTATCTTAAAAACGGTAATACATAAAAGCGTGAAACTTGGTGTCATTATAATACTAACACTGAAGTAAAACAAATAATAATAATAATCGGTCAAGTTTGAATCTTACTCGCGCTAAGGAGTCCGAAGTGAATGACAAAAAAAAAACAGATTTTTGTTGCTTGCGTTAATTTCTTTTGTTTTTAATGTAACTAGGTTATCATTGTCATTATACTATGTAGTAGTGTGGAGAGAAGTGGTGGTGCGGAACCCTCGGCGTGCTAGTCCGACTCGCACTTGGCCGTTTTTTATTTCAAAGTTGACTGGGTATTTTACGTGAAAAAGTTTTTCAGTTTCATAAGTAGAAGCACCAGTTAACGGGTCCTACGCCATTTTTTTACATTCTATAATGTATTAAATCAATTAGTAATTTAAGTAGTAATTAAAACGAGGTGACTGGTTTATACGTATTGCGTAAATAGTAAAAAATAAAGTAGGTATAGCCGTCTGTCTGTTTGTGTGCTTATGTTCTACTAAACTTCATAACGAATTTAGACACGGTTTTCAACGTGGGTTTTTATAGTTTGTACATTTAGGAGGTCGGACGGCCAAGCCTAACTTTGTTCTATTTGATATGTGACAGGATCGGCTTTCCAAATAATTGTACTCTACTTAACTTGATTTCCACCTCACTTCCTTTCCAGATGTTGGAATTCCTGATTCAAAATTTAGGTTTTCCCAGATGCAAGTTTTAAGTAAATCACGTTTACTTGAAGAACTTTTCTTACGAAGGTAGGCTCCAGAAGGACTAGTTGACAAAAATATATCTTGAAATAAAATTCGCTGAATAATTCTCCTTCTCTAATAACAGAAAAACTTAGAGATTGTTTGTTTGTTTGTGAACTCTTTATTGTACAACAAAATAAACAATTAAAGAAATAGAAATTAATTATTATTATTATTATTTTTACTATTATTAATTTACAGAATAGAAGTAGCATGCACAAAGGCAGACTTATCTCAAACGGGGATCTCTTCCAGCCAACTCTTAAATGCTGAAAGGATTTAAAATTTAAGCAGAAACAAATTAGTACGCAATTTAAAAGAAGTGAAAACAGTAATCTAAAGTATTAAACAGATAACGAACTACAATTAGATGTATATAATAAATATGATTACATACTTATTAAATATAATAAATTCTTATTTCCACTGGCAGATTTTGTTTTCCTTTTAACGTTTTAAATTTTCAATTTAACAAATTTCATTACAAAGGCAATATAATTATGAAATCATAGTTCAGTATTTCGAACATTCAAAAACAAAATTGAGTTTTTGACAGTTCCTTTTTTTCACTGAAGTTAACAATCCATAAATATCTCTACTACTGGGGCAGAGTCTCTTTTTTTATTCACAATTGGTAAGCCCTTGGCATCGTCTCACCTGATGGTACGTGACAATGATGCCGAAGATGGAAGCGGGCTTACAAGATTCCCCAACGTAATGGGAAACTGGCTATCTTATCTTCAAGCTGGAGCATATCTATGCTGTTAACATTGATGTTTGGCGGTAAGACTTGGATAAAATAGTGGTAGCTAAATAAAAAGTAAGTCAGGTGACTATTATAGTAGCTTAGGCTTAAGAGGATTAGAGGTGGGTAATTGTAAGAGTTCCATCCTTGCGACCGCTGATGTGCGATGGCACCTTTTTACAAGCTTTTCTTGAACTTGCAAAGTTCGAATGTAAGTGTGTAAGTTGTCTGTTTCCAAATTGGCAAGTTTAATTAGACGCACTTTCGGGATTTCGACATAGTTGAAGTTTTGCATACACATTTATTTTCGATGAGAATATATTGTTACCGGAAGTCGACCAACCCGCACTGGGCCCGCGTGGTCGACTAAGGCCCGATCGCCCTAATTCAGGGTAGGCTTGAGCCCCTCGTTGGGGACGTATATGAGCTGACATGATGATGATGATATAGTTACCAAAGTGACAAAATTCTTGATCCAATACGAGGGACTCCCAATGATGGCGGACTAGTTATTTTTATACACCCCTATTAAATGGGTATTCATTGAAAGAGTTTTCTGAGAAGAACACGAAAAAAAATAAAATTATTTTCACCTAAAAGCTTGTACCAAAAAGTTTGTAGGTTTTTGAAATTATTTTATTACTTAGCGCATGCGAATGCCGGCCGCGTACAGGGTTTTTCGTACATCAATTGACATTAGGAATTATAAAATTTATTCAATAGAAGCAGTACTTAAACCATAATGCGATCAGTTGGAGCCTTGGTGCTTTCTGTTAGGGGCGGAAACCTCAAGCTGCAAGAATTATGATAGCAAAAAGATCGATGCTTTCAAAATCTGGTGTTGGAGGAAGCTTCTTAGAATTCCGTGGAACGCTAAGAGAAGAAGAGTGTCCATTTTAGAAGAGCTTAACATCACGACGCGGCACTCAGCAATTTGCTACCAAAGAGGCCTTTGCTTCTTTAGACACATTATGTGGTCTGCAAAGCATATCCTGGAGAAGAAAGTCATCCAAACGCGCCAGGGGCAAAGCACCTTTCTGACGGATAGACGCTGTTAAGAAAACAGTGGATGGGAACATCTTAGGTTAGTCCACAGCGCCTTTAACCGCTACCCACGGAGAGATATCACTTGTGTTCCTGATTGAGCATGAGGGACCAAGGAAGAAGAAGATACTAACCTGAAAAATTGGCCAAGTGTCAGTGGGACTCGCTCATGAAGAGTTTTGAACCATCGAACAGGTTTTGATTTTCACGTTTCAAAAAGTCGCGTTTCATTTTTTGTAGTATATGTACCGTTTATTTTTCTTTTTTTTTTATTTGTTGTTAAAGAGGCAAAAAAAATGTACATTTTGTGAAAATTTAACTATACAGTCCGCTGACAGACAAACGGACGGGTGGATATTCCTGAAGTGTTTAAAATTTATACGAGTTATTATGCTGTTTTAGAGGGTGATAATAATGATGTCTTTAACTATCCTGAGGAATACTTAAACTATCATGTAGAGTACTTCAACTGTCCTGTGGAATACTTTAATTCTACAATGCCTGCTGAAATGCCGAAACAAGCATTTAAAAATTAAATGTCGGTTGCACTGTAAAGCTCTTATGAAATTTACCTCCAACCGAGGCATTATGCCGGGAGTCGCAATTATCTCTCCGGAGAAGTTGATTGTTTTCATTAGTATGAGTATATGCATACCCTCAGGTTTAAAAAAACCATAAATGTATGACTACCACCATCCTAAGTCTTGCCGCCAAAAATCAGTGTTAAGAACATTGATGTGTTCCGGCTTGAAGATAAGATAACCAGTTATCCATTGCGTTGGAGAATATTCGTAAGCCCGCTTCCATCTTTGACATCATCGTCACTTACAATCAGGTGAGATGATGCCAAGAGCTTACCAATTGTGAACAAAAAAAAGGGAATATAAAATAAGATAAAGCTTTATCCCAGACACATACAGCAATTCTCACTGATATTTTTTCCCCAGCGAAAACAGATTCTGAGCTAGTCATTATAAAATTTAAAAATAAAATTTAAACTGTTTATTTCAATAAAAAAGGAAACATGATGCCACACAAAAAACGCAAATCTTGATAAAAAGATTATGTGCGTTTATCGTTAGTTGCACAGCTCGCAACTTGAGCGTCTGGATGTCCACCAGCCTCGGAAGTTAGGTAATTAGTTGCACAGCTCGCAACTTGAGCGTCTGGATGTCCACCAGCCTCGGAAGTTAGGTAGTTAGTTGCACAGCTCGCAACTTGAGCGTCTGGATGTCCACCAGCCTCGGAAGTTAGGTAGTTAGTTGCACAGCTCGCAACTTGAGCGTCTGGATGTCCACCAGCCTCGGAAGATAGGTAGTTAGTTGCACAGCTCGCAACTTGAGCGTCTGGATGTCCACCAGCCTCGGAAGTTAGGTAGTTAGTTGCACAGCTCGCAACTTGAGCGTCTGGATGTCCACCAGCCTCGGAAGTTAGGTAGTTAGTTGCACAGCTCGCAACTTGAGCGTCTGGATGTCCACCAGCCTCGGAAGTTAGGTAGTTAGTTGCACAGCTCGCAACTTGAGCGTCTGGATGTCCACCAGCCTCGGAAGTTAGGTAGTTAGTTGCACAGCTCGCAACTTGAGCGTCTGGATGTCCACCAGCCTCGGAAGTTAGGTAGTTAGTTGCACAGCTCGCAACTTGAGCGTCTGGATGTCCACCAGCCTCGGAAGTTAGGTAGTTAGTTGCACAGCTCGCAACTTGAGCGTCTGGATGTCCACCAGCCTCGGAAGTTAGGTAGTTAGTTGCACAGCTCGCAACTTGAGCGTCTGGATGTCCACCAGCCTCGGAAGTTAGGTAGTTAGTTGCACAGCTCGCAACTTGAGCGTCTGGATGTCCACCAGCCTCGGAAGTTAGGTAGTTAGTTGCACAGCTCGCAACTTGAGCGTCTGGATGTCCACCAGCCTCGGAAGTTAGGTAGTTAGTTGCACAGCTCGCAACTTGAGCGTCTGGATGTCCACCAGCGTCGGAAGTTAGGTAGTTAGTTGCACAGCTCGCAACTTGAGCGTCTGGATGTCCACCAGCCTCGGAAGTTAGGTAGTTAGTTGCACAGCTCGCAACTTGAGCGTCTGGATGTCCACCAGCCTCGGAAGTTAGGTAGTTAGTTGCACAGCTCGCAACTTGAGCGTCTGGATGTCCACCAGCCTCGGAAGTTAGGTAGTTAGTTGCACAGCTCGCAACTTGAGCGTCTGGATGTCCACCAGCCTCGGAAGTTAGGTAGTTAGTTGCACAGCTCGCAACTTGAGCGTCTGGATGTCCACCAGCCTCGGAAGTTAGGTAGTTAGTTGCACAGCTCGCAACTTGAGCGTCTGGATGTCCACCAGCCTCGGAAGTTAGGTAGTTAGTTGCACAGCTCGCAACTTGAGCGTCTGGATGTCCACCAGCCTCGGAAGTTAGGTAGTTAGTTGCACAGCTCGCAACTTGAGCGTCTGGATGTCCACCAGCCTCGGAAGTTAGGTAGTTAGTTGCACAGCTCGCAACTTGAGCGTCTGGATGTCCACCAGCCTCGGAAGTTAGGTAGTTAGTTGCACAGCTCGGAACTTGAGCGTCTGGATGTCCACCAGCCTCGGAAGTTAGGTAGTTAGTTGCACAGCTCGCAACTTGAGCGTCTGGATGTCCACCAGCCTCGGAAGTTAGGTAGTTAGTTGCACAGCTCGCAACTTGAGCGTCTGGATGTCCACCAGCCTCGGAAGTTAGGTAGTTAGTTGCACAGCTCGCAACTTGAGCGTCTGGATGTCCACCAGCCTCGGAAGTTAGGTAGTTAGTTGCACAGCTCGCAACTTGAGCGTCTGGATGTCCACCAGCCTCGGAAGTTAGGTAGTTTTTCTGAGCAAGGAAACTTTTAAGGATCTTTTTTGTTTGGTTGTTGTTACTTTTTTCTATTTTTGCTACTAGGTCTTTAGGTAGATTGTTTAGGACATAAGGTAGTGTGCACCTCCAGACTCTCTTACCATATACATTATTAGATTTAGGTATACAAAATAAAAGAAGATATGACAAATTACGCATATTACCAGGTCTTACACGTTTTTCTAGTTGATATATGTTATTGTTATATACTTTATATTATGTAAATAAACAACAAAATATATATATACTAGAACAATGAACCTAAAACTAAAAACCTTAAAAAATATAATATGCCTAAAATATATTATTAAAAGTAGTCCCTTTAGGCAAGGTTCCGAAGATACTGGCAGCGTTCCCCCTTTGAATAGCTAGACTAATTCTTTGTCCAAGGTAGCTGCCAGCTCTTAGGTCTCCTGTGGTGACTAACCTTTTTGCTATTTCCTTAAAAAGCCTTGTAGCGCTAGGACCCCACGGACCAAGGGTCTCGACACCGAATGGGACAAAATCATATTCGGAGCCTAGACCCCTAAATTACAATTGCAAGTTTCACTTTGTCGTACACATTTAGAACATTACAGTATTTGAATAAATTGTCGTAGTTGTCTTTGTATTTATATTTAATTTTTAGAGGGACAATAGTTTAAAGCATTCTTAATTGTAAGTTGTAGATATTATGTAAATATCATCACTATATCAGCTGAAAAGCACAAGGCTGCTGGATAAGGCCTGCCCAAGGATTTCTACAACGGCCGGTCCTGCGCTGCTCGCATCCAGCGGCTTCACGCGACCTTCACCAGATCGTCAGTCTTCCAAGTGGCAAGCCTTGCTACGCTACTCTTCCAGGCGGTTGCCTTTCGAGAACTTTATAATTACCCCCACCGGCTATCTGTTCTAAGAGCTATGTACCCCGCCCACTGCCACTTCAAATCACCGATTATGTGGGCAATGTTGGTAAGCCTTCTTATGATTTATACGAATCTTCTCATCTCTTATTCGATCGCGTAGGGAAACTCTGACCATATCTCTCTTCATCGCCCTCTGAATGACTTTGAGTCTATCAGGCCCATAGTAAGCTACCATATGATAGTATATTATCTATCTACACTAATATTATAAAAAGGTGTTGCGGATATAAATGACGACGATCTCTTGGTATATAGGTGATGTTTATTGGTGTGAGGTCTGTCAAAAAAGGGCCTTACAATGCCCGTGGGCTAGCTTATAAATACTTCTAAAGAGCGACATCTATACCTAATACATAGAACTAAATTCTTCATACATAATGATAAATGTTTGTCTACTAGAAAGTTAAACTACATTCTGTAGTACATACAGATCGTAACAGATGGGGTTACGTGTGTGAACATACTCCCGCCTTGAAGTGGTAATATGTAGAAACAACTAATTACCATTTCAAAGTAATTAATTACCTTTAAGACCCAAACCTTTGTTACCTGTCACAGAGAAACTGCCGATTTTTCTAAACAGTTTGTCTATGACTCGGGTAAAACTGAATAAAACAACCCTATATTAAATTGATAAACATTGGAAAGTGTTTTTACTTAACTAGTATCTAAGTTATTCCCTGATTTGAAATAAATTTTATTTGAAACATACAAAGAAACTTATAATAAAACTATTGTACTTGACAAATTAAGCTTAAATACTTATTTATATAATTTATAAAGTAATCACCTAACTAATTAAAGTCTGTTGGTAAAGGGCAAATTAGGTTAAAACTACGTTTGATGATGGTTCCCTTTGACGTCTTCATTGTTGCAACACGGACGACGTTGTCAGGTCCAGGGTGGACTCCAATGATCCTCGCTAGCATCCACAGACACGGTGGAAGGCGATCGTCTTTGACTAGGACGATCGTGCCAACAGCAAGACTGGGTCCTTTGGAGGCACGCCACTTTGTTCGTTGCTGGAGGAGCCCCACGTAGTCGCGTGACCATCTTCTCCAGAATCCCTGGTACATCTGTTGGAGTTGTTGGAAATGTTTCAATCGTGTTGTTGGTATGTCTCTGTAGTTGTAGTCCGGTAGAGAAGTAATTGGTCTTCCAATGAGGAAGTGAGCAGGGGTAAGGACTTGGATTACATCAGAATCGGAAGTGGGGATGGAACAGGCTGGTCTACTGTTTAATATTCCCTCTATGGCTATTAGAAGAGAAGAAATTTCTTTATATCAACAAACTTTGGCCTGCAGTTCTTTTCAAGTGGAACTTTACACTCTTTACAGCGGCTTCCCAAACGCCACCCATATGGGGTGTGTAAACAGGAATGAATTTCCATTCAATACCCTGTGAGGAGCACGAGGTAGCCAGGTCACTCGAATTGTGTTTGACAAAGTCATATAGCTCGATCAACTCTTTGTTAGCGCTCTTGAATGTAGTGCCATTGTCACTTACCAATTGTTTTGGTATACCTCGCCTTGCTGTAAACCTCCGCAAGGCTGCTAAGAAACTTGGTACGTCCAGACTTGTAATTAACTCAATATGTATTGCCCTCGTGACGAGGCAAATAAAAATAGCTCCATATGATTTGTAAGTTTTGTAGCCACGTCCTCTCCTATCACGTAGAAGAAAGTGCCCTGTGTAGTCTATACCTGTGTAATAGAAGGGAGGAGAGGGGTTTACCCGGTACTGAGGTAAGTCACCCATCACCGGTATTGTTGTCTCCGGCTTGGCCCGGAAGCAGGTAACGCATTGGTGTACTATTTTAGTAGCTAAGATTTTACCCTTTATTGGCCAGTAGCGCTCTCGTACTGTTGATAATAACAGCTGCGGTCCGGCGTGCAATAATCGTTTGTGTTCATTTGTCATGATCAATTTTGTTAGTGGGTGATTGCTATGTAGTATGATAGGGTGTTTTTTGTCATAATTGTATTGTGATAAACTTATTCGACCACCTACCTTTATGAGATCATTTTCAAAAAATGGTTTAAGGCTGATCAGCTTCGATTTTTTTGGTAAGGGCTGATCATTTTTTAATAATTCATATTCAGTAGGAAAGGATTCCATTTGGGCAAATTTTATTAATTTATTCTTTGCTTGCTTTATTTCAGTAGGCGTTAGAGAGCCGGTGATTTTTTTACTTTGATTTTTACAGTTGTGAATAAATCTCATCACATAGGCAAAGACATTAAACAGCTTTGTATCATTTGACCATTTTGTGAATAGGTCATTTACCCATATGTTTGTGTTTTTGTCTGTCGATGTGATGTTGCATATTGTATTTGGCTGTTTCCTAACTTCTGGCAGTGTACCTAGCTGTTTGTTTTCTTGCTGTGGCCATAGGTGGTCAGGCTTACCCAGCCACGACGGTCCTTGCCACCATATTGATGCAGAGCTGATCCTTTCTGCTGCCAATCCTCTTGATAGCAGGTCAGCAGGATTCTCCGAACTGGCGACCCAGTTCCATTGTTGTGGTGAGGACTGTGCTTGTATCTGTGTAACTCTGTTAGCCACAAAGGTGTTTAGTTTGTATGGTGCGGTTCTTATCCAAGCTAATACAATTTTGGAATCAGACCAGTAGGTAACACTATCAAAATTGCATTTTAATGCCCTTATTGTGGTTTGCATGGCCTTGCTTAACAAGAGGGCTGCGCACAGCTCTAATCTAGGAATTGTTTGTGTTTTCAAGGGGGAGACTCTTGATTTTGCATATAACAAACACACAGAAATATTTCCTTGCTTGTCAGTGCTGCGCACATAGATGGCAGCACCATAGGCATTTTTTGAGCTATCAGAAAATCCATGCAACTCTATTGTGACATGGTTTGTGATCATAACATGACGTGGAATTTTCAGGGACTTAAGCAGCTGAAGACTTGTATAGAAATTTACCCAATCGGTAAGTAAGTGACCTGGGACAGGGTCATCCCAGCCAGACTTGTCAAGCCATAGCCTTTGAATGAGGCACTTAGCCACTACAATTATTGGACCAATTAAACCCAGTGGGTCAAATATACTTGAAACGCAAGACAAAATTTTGCGTTTTGTGATAGGGTTAGGTATCATTTGAGTTTTGAAATTGTAAATAAACACATCATTTTGATTGGACCATTCTAACCCTAAGATATTATGAGTAGCGTGATCACCTAACGGAATGCTTGGAGAAGGTCCGCTAGTGTCAGTGCGTTGTGTGTTAGTGTTTATGTGTGAAAATATCTCACCCAGCAACTCTGGTGAGTTGGATTTCCACTTGCGTAGTGTGAAATTCGCTCCCCGTAGGATATTGTAGATCTCCAGTGACATAGCAGCTACCCTGCCTACCTCGTCTCCACCGGTCAACAAATCGTCTGCGTAGAAGTCTCTGGTGATGGTATCCGCTGCTGCTTGGGTAGTAGAGGGCTCCCCACATACCGTCGGTGCATTAGCTGTGGATTGATCGTTCAAAGAGGTATGAGTCTCCTGTGCTAGCTGTAGCAAGCATCGTGTTGCTATGTGTGGTGCTGGTTTTAAACCAAAACTCAATGTAGTTAAGGTGTATGTTTCTAGTTTGTCACAAGGTTCTTCTCTCCATACAATACACTGGAGGTGTCTTTGATTTGGGTGTAAAAGTATATTACAAAACATCTTTTCGATGTCAGCGTTTACGACATATTTGTGTTTTCTGAATCGCAATAAAATGTCTATAAACGAGTCCTGTTTTATTGTACCCTTATGCAAAATGTCATTTAGGGAAACAGCAGTGGTAGTCGGGCTCGAGGCATCAAACACTACCCTAAGAGGGGTTGTGAGCTTTTCCGAATTTATTACTGCATGATGTGGGAGAAAGTTACATTTAATATCAGGTTTAGAGTCGTCAGATTTGTCTTTAATCATGCGACCCGCCTGCTCAAAGTCTTTCATAAATTTTACGTACAATTGTTTACATTGCTTATCGCGTTGAAATCTTTTCTCAAGGGACCTAAATCTCTGTAATGCAATGCCCTTTGAATCACCTAGAAGTTGAGGTGATGCCCTCAGTGGTAAGTTAACCACAAAGTTGCCATCAGAAGTGCGAGTGTGAGATTGGAACACTCTTACGCATTGTTCCTCATCATGTGACAACTTTGGCTGGAATAATTCGTCACTACTGTTACACTCTTCTAATTCCCAAAACTTCCTAAGTTGATAATTAAGTGATAAATTGCACCTTACCTTGTTATTTTTTTGGGGTGCACTCACTAAGGCGCCGGTTATAATCCAACCCAATTGTGTATTTTGTAAAGTAGGTAGTCCCTTACCTAGGTTATGTTTTTCACTGCGCATCAATTCGTAGAATAGCTCAGCCCCGATTAACATATCTATCTCGCCCGAGGTATAGAACTCCTCATCCGCGAGGTTAAATTGGTTCGGAATGTTACACATTCTCGTGTTAACTGCGTAATTTGGTAAATTGCATATACTGGGTACAATCAAACAGGTTATGTTCGTGGAGTATGCCTCACTTCTCGATTGTAGAGTGACATTGCAAAGAAAATCGATTTTTGTAGAATTTTCACTAAATCCAATTACGTGCATATCGATTTTATGTTTTGGTAATTTTAGCAAATCGTAAGCTCGTTGACTAATAAAGTTTGATTGCGAGCCAGAATCGAGTAGAACACGCAATGTTTGTCGCTTATTTTTTACGTCATAAACGTAAACACGGGCAGTGGACAAAAAAACTGTCCTGTTTTGAACGAGTTGAGAAGTGACTGTGTTGGTATGCGTTGGTAAAGCAGGGCTGACGCCCATCGATCGTGCATTGCTTGATGCGTTTGCACTCGTTTGTGTGGTCACAGCTGAGCGCTGTGTTGAGCTTGTTGAATCGATATTATCGACATTATCGATTTGTCGACTTGTATGCGCCAAATGCGAGTTGAGTAACGTAGTTGGTTGTAATTGTTGTGTTGATTGATTTGTATGTTCAATAGCGTGATGTGTACGTTCTGTAGGTATGTGTAGCAACGTATTATGCTTACCTCTACACTGTTTGCATGTTGAAGAACGGCAGTTCACGACGGTGTGGTTAGGACTTAGACAGTTCAGACAGAGTTTGGACCTTTTGACAGCGCGAATGCGCATTACTGGGCTCAGACCTAAAAACCCAGTGCACTGGTTAATATAATGCTTACCTTTGCAATGTGGACATGAATAAAATTTTGGTTTATCTTGTCTCGAAGTGACAGAGGAGGACGTGGCCAACAAAGCTTTCTTATTGTTGTGGCCTTCACTACTCATCTCATTGGTATGAGAGACTTTTAGTAGGTCGGCCCGCGTTCGAAGAAAATCCTTAAATTCCTGTAAGGTAGGCAATTCCATTGAGCTAATTCGCTCTTCCCACTTTCTTTGTATGGTCTGTGGGAACTTGGAACTGATAAAATGTATAATTACCAAGTCCCACTCACCAACAGGCACTGAAAGGGACTTCAACGATCGTAAGTGCTTAGATATACTATCTATTACTGACCTTAAAGCGTTTGATTGCAGTGGGACCGGGTCGATATCAAAGAGACCCTTTAAATGTTTGTTTACTAGTAAACGGGGATTATTGTACCTTTCACAGAGCAGATTCCACGCCAAAGAATAACTTTCACTCGTAAATTCGAGTGAACTGACCACCTCGAGAGCACCACCCCGTAGACAGCTACGTAGGTATTTAAGTTTTTGAATATTTTTCATCGAGCTTTGATTAATAAGTGCATCAAAGGTTTCTCGAAACTCAAGCCATCAAATGAGGGTAAAGAGATTTCTGGATATTTAATTGTGTCATTACACTCTGGTTTTTTTTCTACATTTTCGACATGCACTTGCTTGGAGGTACAGCCGGCTTGCCTTTCACTAATTATAGATTTGGCTAGAGCTACATGTTCAAAATAGAGATCTTCAAACCTTTGACGTTCGATTAGTTGTTCATCTATATCGGTGCACAATACTTCAATTCTCTCTTGAATGGTATCAAAAACATTATACACAGATCCTAAAGTCTCTGTTCTTAATTGTAAATCTAAGATTTGAGAAGTAGTTAATTTGTCTACATCTATTTCTTTGATTGTGGTTACAAATTTACAATAACTAGTAAGCTTTCCTTTGAAGGAACTTCTTCTCTTTCTTAGGTCCTTTAACTCTTTGTTTTCCAAAGGAGTAGGTTTTTCATAAGAGTTATCATTTTCAGACATTGTGAATTAATTGAGGGAATATTAAGCCAGAAATGTTACGGAAAGGAAGGAATGAAAAGGATGCTCACTTTTCTTGGCCTCCTCTTGTCCACTGGTTTCGTCTTCGCCTCACTTGCTTGGTTAGTCAGCCACCACGTGCCGACACGTGCCACGTGTGTGTCGAAAAAACACGTGGGGTCGGGTAGTTTCTTGCACAGCGACGCCGAATTGCAGTCCTGTGAGGGAGATCGAAGTCCTCCGCTTGGAAAAATAAAAACGGGAACGGCTCACCGGGTGTTCCAGGATATGTATTTTCGCCCAGATGCTCCAGCGGTACACGGCACTCGGTTCCCGCGTTCGCCAGTTACCGTTCCTATGTGCAGAGCAGCCTCGTAGTCCGCTTGGTCCGTGACCACCTTGCCACGTGTCGACTTGCTTGTGCGCGCTGGCCTGGCGTCGGTCGAATCCGCGCCGCGCTGTCTGAGAGTCCACGTCGCGCTGTCCACGCTTTTCTCAGGAACCCGGGAAATGCAAGGGCTTCGTAACAGGCTTTCTTCTTCACTCCGTTGCACACGTAGAGGGTCACCAAAAATGTTGCGGATATAAATGACGACGATCTCTTGGTATATAGGTGATGTTTATTGGTGTGAGGTCTGTCAAAAAAGGGGCCTTGCAATGCCCGTGGGCTAGCTTATAAATACTTCTAAAGAGCGACATCTATACCTAATACATAGAACTAAATTCTTCATACATAATGATAAATGTTTGTCTACTAGAAAGTTAAACTACATTCTGTAGTACATACAGATCGTAACCGATGGGGTTACGTGTGTGAACAAAGGAAAGATTGATTGTTTGTTTGTCTTCAATAGGCTTCGAAACTACAGGACCGATTTGAAAAATTCTTTCACCGTTGGGAAGCTACACTATCCGCTGATGCTAAAGGCTATATTATATTTTCAAAAAATTAGGGATCCGTTCTAAAACTTAAAAAAGGTGTAAAAAATGACCTAAAATTTCCTGCAATATCTACAAAAAGTAGTGTAGTGGTAGTGGTAGCGGTAGCGGTAGTGGTAGTGTAGTGGTAGTGGTGGTGGTGGTGGTAGTGGTAGTGTAGTGGTATGGTGGTAGTAGTGTAGTTGTAGTAGTAGTGGTAGTGGTAGTGTAGTTATAGTAGTAGTGGTAGTGGTATAGTAGTGGTATGGTGGTAGTGTAGTTATAGTAGTAGTGGTAGTGGTAGTGTAGTGGTATGGTGGCAGTAGTGTAGTTGTAGTAGTAGTGGTAGTGGTAGTGTAGTTATAGTAGTAGTGGTAGTGGTAGTAGTAGTAGTGGTAGTGTAGTTATAGTAGTAGTGGTAGTGGAAGTGGTAGTAGTAGTGGTAGTAATAGTGGTAGTGGTAGTGTAGTGGCATGGTAGTAGTAGTGTAGTGGAAGTGGTAGTGGTAGTGTGTTGGTAGTAATAATGGTAGTTGTAGTGGTAGTGGTATAGTAGTGGTAGTGTAGTTATAGTAGTAGTGGTAGTGGAAGTGATAGTAGTAGTGGTAGTGGTAGTGTAGTGGCATGGTAGTAGTAGTGTAGTGGAAGTGGTAGTGGTAGTGTGTTGGTAGTAATAATGGTAGTTGTAGTGGTAGTGTAGTGGTAGTGGTATAGTAGTCGTAGTAGTGGTAGTGTAGATATAGTAGTAGTGGTAGTGGAAGTGGTAGTAGTAGTGGTATAGTAGTGGTAGTAGTATTGGTAGTGTAGTTATAGTAGTAGTGGTAGTGGAAGTGGTAGTAGTAGTAGTGATAGTGGTAGTAGTAGTGGTATAGTAGTTGTAGTGTAGTTGTAGTAGTAGTGGTAGTGGAAGTGTTAGTGGTGTGGTAATAGTAGTGATAGTGGTATAGTAGTGGTAGTAGTAGTGGTAGTTTAGTTGTAGTAGTAGTGGTAGTGTTAGTGGTATTGTAGTGGTAGTGTAGTTATAGTAGTAGTGGTAGTGGAAGTGGTAGTAGTAGTGGCAGTTTTAGTCGTAGTGTTAGTGGTAGTGGTAGTGTAGTGGTAGTGGTAGTGTAGCGGTAGTGGTAGTGTAGCGGTAGCGGTAGTGGTAGTGTAGTGAAGTGTACTGTAGCGTAGTGTATTTTAGTGTGAGGCGGTACGAAGTTCGCCGGGACAGCTAGTTATTGATATATGTAAGCCCATTCTAACCTACTGCTGGACAAAGGCTTCCCCTCTTTTTCACCTCTGAACTCTAGCCTCGGCTTATCCCCGTTACCTGATGTGACACTAGGTACCTACTTAAGTGTTTGAAATTATATTTTTGGTTATTATTATTTTTTAAATCGGCCAAGTGCGAACCCGACTAGCACTCCGAGGGTTCCGTACCACCTAACCTATCCACACAACTACATAGTATAATGACAATGATACCTATTCACATTACAAATAAAATAAATCAACGCGAGCTCCAAAAATATTATTGTTTTGTCATTCAGTTTGGACTACTTAGCGGGAGTACGACTCACACTTGGTCGATTTTTATTAATTTTTGTGTTACTTCAATGATAGTACTACAATCAAACCAAGTTTCACGCATGTATGTATTGCCGTTTTTACGATAGATCTAAATCAAAAATACTCCCGAAGAATGATAAAAAACAGGTTTTAAGCTGTAAAATCCTTTTTTTTCACTTTTTTCTATTTCTTAGTATTTTTTATTTTAGCGGCAATAGAAATACATATTCTGTAAAAATTTCAACTGTCTATCTACTATTCATAATATTATTCATAAAATACAGCCCGCTGACAGACGGACGGACAGACAGCGGAGGCTTTGTATTAGGGTCCCGTTGGTCACCCGTTAGGGTGAATGGAACCCTAAAAAGACAATTTATTTTTATATCGTTTGCAATCATGTACAAACATAGGGTTTTTTAAACATATTATTTAAAAGTTCAAATGGTTTTAAATCCTAAACTGTGTTAACTATAGCATGGAAACATGGGTCCCGCTAGGCATGGCAAACAGATTTAAATATAATAATCTAATCAATGTCAAAGAATGAGGACAGATCAGAAGATAGTTAGATGCAAGGTAAATCTAATTATTTTGTTTCGTTATTTTTGTTATTTTACATTTCATTACAAGAAGCCTGAAATGAGCCATCATCATTACAGCTCATATACGTCCCCACCGAGGGGCTCGAGCCTACCCTGAATCAGGGCGATTAGGCCTTAGTCGACCACGCGGGCCCAGTGCGGGTTGGTCAACTTCACACACAACCTTCGAGTTTCTTCGCAGGCGTGTGCAGGTTTCCTCACGATGTTTTCCTTCACCGTTAAAGCAATCGGTAAGTATGTACGTAAGTTTTTGAAAAACTCATTGGTACATTGGCCGTCCAGATTTGAATCCGGTACCTCTGGTTAGATGGACCGAGTCGTTACCGGTTGAGCCACCGACGCCTAAAATGAAATAAGCCAACTGAGTAATTTTAATAACAAGTTTTACGCAGTGAACTAAAATCAACCCTAGGGTAATTACATTTTTTATTCTAAATTATTCGTGTTTGTAAAATGGGGACGACGAAAATTCACCATTCTCCTCCCTTTTGTCTAGATTTGAGGTAAAATGCATTAATTACAGGAAAATCTATGATAAATTCTAAAGCCCTTCCATTCGTACAGGATAAATGAAATTCCCAAAGTCGGATTGTTAAGAAACTAGCGACATCTAGTGGGATCTAGTAGTATCTTCTACTACATAGTTAATTTACTTAGTAATACGACAACATCAATTATTTCCCTTTTACCTATAACTACAGTTGGCGCTGTAGATGAAAATTGTCATTTGGTACGGAACCCTTAGCGCGCGAGTTGTGTGGAGAACAATTGTGTGGAGTAAAAATGCTGTTATCAGTTGTTTTATTGCTGTTATTATTTGGAAAAATGTTTTAGTTTTAGACGCTCTTTTGTTTACGCACTGTTGTGCTCCCTTTGCAAGAGCGAACACTGGAAACCGGCGTTGTAGCAAGTAGCTACAACAAATGCGGAGTGACAGACAGCCCTTTGAGTACCTTATTTTAATTGCTTGAGTTATGGTGTTTTTGGTGGGTACTAAATAAATAATATTCTATTATATTCTAAATTGATTTTTCAAACTCAGAGGCCATTCAAAAAGTATCAAGATCTCAACCGAAATGTGTAAGACTACTAAGAGTTCCTTGCATCTAAGAGTTCCTTTGAAATCTCCTGCAACTCCATCATCAGATCAATTCTTAAAAATATATTTGCTTCCACACTTATATGAATTGATTTCCAAAAAACAACTTTTTACATGGAACTATTGTATTCTATATCATCATCATCATCATATCAGCTCATATAATAAAATTGTATGCTGTAGGTTTCATTAAGGAAATAAAATAAATAAATAAATAAATATACGTACCCACCGAGGGGATCGAGCCTACCTGAATTAGGGAGATCGGGCCTTAGTCGACCACGCGGGCCCAGGGCGGGTTGGTCGACTTCACACACAAACTGCGAGTTTCTCGATGTTTTCCTTTACCGTAAGAGCGTCGCATAAACTAACATATGAAATCTAAATTCGAAATCACATTGGTACGATTCGATTAGTGGATTCGAACCACAACAGGACAGGAGGCGGCGGCCCTAGCCGTTACGCCACCGACGCTATTCTTTAAACAATGAATGAACGTATTTAACTATCTGACAGTTAAGCGTTAGCTTATTAACAAAACAAACAATCAATTAATATTTTACACGTTTACAAACAAACTCCTAACTTTTTGCATTAATTCATTCCATTGCACACAAGTGGCGGAGACCACGAAAAAGCTCGCAACATAGATATTCACACTTCAAAAATGAAACAAAATTCGCTTCGGTTGCACAAAATGCATAGCGGACTAGTGGTCCAGAATCCAGACTGCGCGAATTGGGAATATTGTCTGTCAGCGAACTTCAGGACAGGACTTCAGTCTCGATTTGTCGAGTGCGGGGTACGCACGTCCCGTCGCGTCGTGTCGAACTTTCGGACCGCTAACGTGACTTACAAACGTGATACTGTTTATAATTGGATTTTAGCGATCACGATATCGCTGTGCGATCTACCCGATGCCTGATTTACATACAAATCGTTTTCCGAAGATTAGCCCTTAAGGATTAATACAGCGTTGATAATTCGAAACGCAAATTTATATTTGGCACTGTGCTGTGAATTGGTTATTTTTTTTGGTGCGATTTGGAAATTAAAATGTGATTTTGGTAAGTTAAAAATATTAAGGCCGGCACCTACTTCCTAATCTTACTTGCAAAATTATAAATTAAGAATGTCTGCTGAACTTAGTATTTTTTATATAAGTACAAGTTACAAAAAAACCTCGTAATTTTTTAAGTTACTTATTATTAAACCCTAATAAGGTTTATCTCAACAATAAATTAAATACAATAAATACAATATTATAAATAATTGAAATTCACAAATAGAATCCTTATTGCATCACAACATAAAACAGAATAAAACAAACATGGAAGAAATGTTATACAATAGTCGGCCTTATTAACAAATTGGTTAATTAGGTGCCTAATTAGAAATGAGATGGCTATTCATTTCGTGAATTCGATATTTTCGTTTCTGAAAGCCAATTAGTTCTATAGAAAATTGCTTTTCAATTTTGTACCTATCAGTCAATTTTGTAGATGAAACAGAACTGAAGACTCCTATTTCAGAATTTCAAAGCGGTCATGATTAAAGTTATCTATCACTCTCTAAATAGTAGGTAATCTTTTCTCGTATTATGTATAATTATGTAGGAATTTAATCAACTTTGGGATGAGTATCTATGGGATCTAAAAGGGCACTTCCTGTCATCGATGACAACGGGTCCTGTCAGCGGGGATTTGTGGATTGTGGTCTTCGTTAGTGGTGGCATTTCGCCCCCGTTCAAAAAGTTATTTACACATTAGGAAGAATTTAACCGCCTTTGTGGCGTAATGTGTAAGTTCATTAGCTTTACATCAGGGGGTCGCGGGTTCGATTCCTGGTAGAATCTAACCTTGTAAGACTTGGTTTGGTTAGTGGAAAGGCAATTTTTAAGCCCGTCTGGCTAACTACCACTATCTTGTCTAAGTCTTGCCGCCAAACATCAATGTAAACAACATTGATGTGTTCCGGCTTGAATATAGATATTTAGCTCCCCATTACGTTGGGGAATCTTGGTAAGCTCGCTTTCATCTTCGGCATCATCATTACTTACCATCAGGTCAGATGATGCAAAAGGCTTAACAATTGAGAATAAAATAATAAAAAAAACAGAGCATGACCACTGCGGTTATTGATTTCATGAAATATTTCAAGTGCATACACTACCCATTTCAGTTTTATTTTTATCACATGCATAGTTTTACCGTATCTAAAGTTTTTATATACTTATTTATTTTTATTTTTATTTATCTACTAATTTATTTTTCAATGACGTAAATTTAATACACTTATTTGTTACCTAATACTAAGTTCGTCATGCTGTTAGCACTAGTGTTAAAAAAAAGGAAAACGAAATGACAACCCATAAATATCTCCACTGCTAAGGCAGAGTCTCTTTTTTATTCACAATTGCTAAGCCCTTGGCATTATCTCACCTGATGGTATGTGACGATGATGCCGAAGATGGAAGCGGGCTTACCAAGATTCCCCAACGCAATGGAGAACTGGCTATCATATCTTCAAACCGGAACACATCAATGTTGTTAACACTGATGTTTGGGGGCAAGACTTAGATAATATGGTGGTAACTAGCCAGGTGGTCTTAGAAAATGCCCTACGACTAACCAAACCGAGTCTTACAATTTGACCCGACCGGAAATTGATCCCGCGACCTCCTGATGAGAAGCGAATGGACTAACCGTGACGCCACGAAGGCGGTCGCTTCTCGGGAAGTTAAGCCATACTCCACACACGGGGGCCAAATACGGGTTGGTGAAGGTTCTGGGGCTGGTAGCAAACCTTACTGTCAGAAATTCCACGAGCCGCCTACGAGGCATCCGATACACTTTTGTATTATTCGGACAGATTTAATTCAAATTTTGTAGACTTATCAAGAAGCAGCGACAATATAATAATTTCATAAGTTTGAACTAAAAAATAAAAAATAAATAAAGTTAAAAAAACTAAAAAAACACTCTTTTAAAGTACATCAGACTAAAAAGTAAAAACTAATTCTTAATATAAGTTGAAAATAATAATTAACAAATTACTAGTATTATTGTGAAAAAGTGTGGGTTGCTCGATAGACGAAAAATATGGCACAGAGCGCCTTAGTTAAATCGTTTTCAGGGTTTTATTATAATTATCTCAATCATTTGATTTATTCCCATTGTTTTACTAACACCAGATTTTATGTACCAATGTTATACTAACCAATTATTGACTATGTCTGAAATAAATAAGGCAGGCCTCCCACTCGGTGGACCGATGACCTGGTGAAGGAAGCCGCTGGATGCGGGCAGCGCAGAACCGGTCGTCGTGGAAATCCTTGGGGGAGGCCTATGTCCAGCAGTGGACTTCCTTCGACTGATATGATGATGATATTACATGGGACGTTTTTACGATTTGGAGTGTCCTTCCGTCACTCTTTGTCTGTCACAGATTAATCATACAATACAAAATTATGTATTGCATCACAATATAAAAAAGAAGAAATGAACTATATAGAAGAAAGCCTATACAATAGACGGCCTTATTGCTACGTAGCAATTATGTTATTTATTATTTATTGTTTTTTTTAGTTACATCGTTTTTTTTTGTTCCGTTGTCCCTTCGATGATTTATTATGTGGACAGCGATGGAGTGGTATTCCTTCGAATCTTACAATTTGGGGATAGTTAAGGCGAGAATGAATAGCCATTGATGAAGTTGCGTGTACTACCCTCAGCGACATCGTCACTTCCATCAGGTGAAATGTAATGAAAAACATAACCTTTTTTTTGAAAAAAAGCCTTAATAAATTTGTTCTCTGCGTCTGCTCGTCACAAATTTCAAAAACTCATACTTATCCGAATTGCATTAAATTTGGCACAAAAATATAGATCTATATCTGTCTTACATGTGAAAAGGGGATGATTTTTTTTAGTTTCCCTGTGTATAATATCGTTGATTAAGTCTTGAATTATGTAGTCTTTTTTGACAGATATACCGTTTTAGAGATACAGGCCGCCAGATTCTATAGCAAAGTGTCGGTTGTCCCCCTGGCTGGCGTTTCTAAACGGTTTGATCTTACGGGTCGCCATCCCTTATTTATACTGCTTCATCATCATCATCATATCAGCCGAAAATCGTCCACTGCTGGACAAAGGCGTATACTGCTTGCGTTACGTGAAAAAACTAGAGCCAACTTTCATGGTTCTAAATAAAATTGGTACCTGTCGTTAGCCAAACAGATGAAGTATGACATAAACAAGAAAAAATGCAGAATAATATTATCCATTGTATTCAGTTTGCAAACAAGCCAAAATTTATGTGACGAGATATTGTTATTCTGTATATTATATTTAAAAGAATTGATAAAATTTAATGCGATTCCGTCTAGCCGTTCTAGCCTGACTGGGTGAGCCGATTTTGATGATTCTTTTTTTATTCGAAAGATAGTGCTTCCCGTGTAGTGCCATATTAATTTTACCAAAACCTGTGTACTACTCTATGAGAAAATTAACAAAAACCAAAAATAAGAATGCAAAATTGTTCGAAGTTGTTGCGATGGAAGTCGGTTTTTTAACGTGTTTAGCGTTTTAAATTATATTTGAGCTACTATTCACTTAACTTGTTAAGGTTGGAGGAAAGCTAGGTGTGAACATTCAACGCGCACATTTTCGCACACCGCGCAACGTCGAGGGCGAAGCGCGTGCGAGTTGCGGGTCGCCCACCGCACACTTTCGATGCCCATTATATCCTTACTAATATTATAATGTGAAAATGTGTTTGTTTGTTACCTTTTCACGCTTCAACGCCTTGACCAATCTTAATGAAATTTGGCATGCAGGTAGCCTGTGTCAAGAGGAAGGACATAGGCTACTTTTTATCCCGTGAAAATAGCATAGCCCGATGCAATTCCCGAGGGAACTGAAAACATACTTTTTTTTGGTTAATTTCTTTAACATCGCAACGGAACAATGTATTGTGTGATTTTTTGCACCGACATGGTTGAGGAGGTGGGAAATGACACGATTCACTAATAAGCATATCGTGACATAGTTCCCGAGGGATCTGGAGAATATTCATGTCCACGCTCGCGAGCTGCTTGCGGCTCGATCACCGCGCACCCTCTAAGTCAGTCACAAAAACGATGTCCACGCGGGCGAAGCCGTGGGCAAAAGCTACTAACAAATAATTTGAAAAAATATGCTGCGGAGCAGCACGGATCTTCCTCGTTTTTCTTGAATTTCTCTAGCATTTTTCGAAGTCGTACACGTTGCGCTTCCTCTCTTTGATTAGCGATTGGTACCAATTTAATTTTAAAACCTATATTTTTGCTCTTGTATTGTCACGTAACACCAGACTCAGTGTTGAGGGTGGCCGACCCTTACAACTTGAAGTTACACATGAAAATGGGTCTTAGTAGAACATTAGATGAAAATTATTTCTAATAGAACATTAGATGAAAATTATTTCTAATAGAACATTCGATGAAAATTATTTCTAATAGAACATTCGATGAAAATTATTTCTTAGTGACAAAAAGTTTTCAAGTAATGAAGTTATGACTGCGAGATCCTACGCTATGCGTGATCAGACACGCACTTGGCCAGTTTTTAAAAAAAAACTACCTTAACCTTACAGTGAGAACAACAGGTATAGTCTTAACGAAAATATAAACTTCTTTAATTGGCGTTGCTAAGGTGTTACAAAGATGCATTCAGGAAGGCTGAAAGTATTCTTTGAGCAAGTTTCTTTGGGCTAGAAGACAGTTCAACAATTAGAATTATTTAATTAAAAATTAAAAACCCGACTGCTGAAACTCTCTTTTGGGCCAGTCGGGTAAAAATGAATCCTTTGTCACTCCCGGGATCAATATGAATCTAACGACACCTCACACAACAACATCCATCAAGGACTATAGGCTTTAGAGCGTACCAAAGAAATAAATACACATACTCGTACATATCGAAAAACACAACCCTACATTTGGCGCAGTCGGGTAAAAATAACTGAGAACCAATGGCCACTAGATACAAAAAGTAACTGAGATCTATCCCATTTTATAACTTATCGAATAAATTAACGGCGTGTGTGATACCTATGATCCGATTACGCAGCCGCAGCCGCAGATAAGGATATACAATGAACCGACCCTTATTGAAATGTTTCAATTGTTTTGGGTTGCTTTGGAGTTAATTTATTAATGTTCGTTTTAATATTTACTTTCAGAAAGAAGCGCTTTTGTTTTATTATACTTATTTACTTTTATTTCAGTAAATTTGGAAGACCAACAACTAATATTACAGTACGTATAAAAATACGTAATAAGGCAACAGAAAAGAAGAATAAAAAAACAGTAGATTGAGAAAAAAAACCGTTCCGTACCATAATACTAGATGGCGCTAGTTTCTTCATGTTTTAAAAAAAACATGTTTTTTGAATTAAGACCAAGGGGGGATTTTTCACTTTTTCTAATTTTCAGTATTTGTTGTTATAAAGAAATACATCATCTGTGAAAATTTCAACTATTTAGCTATCAAGGTCCCTGAAATACAGCCAGGCGACAAACGGACCGACAGACGGACAGCGAAGTCTTAGTATAGGGTCCCGTTTTTACCTTTTGGGCACGGAACCCTAAAAACGGGCGAGTCTTACAGTAGTCAAATATGTTTTGTAACATCTGATATAAGTAAAAAAACCTACCGATCTCCAGCCTCCGGCCTTCAAGCTTTCCGCCTCCGGCCTCACATTAGTCGGTGTTTCCTTAGCCTTCGTGACTGAAAAAAACCGCATTCCCTGTTACAAACATCCGTCTCTTTTCACTCAATCACTCCCACAGATTGCAGGAAAGCGAGAGGAAAGATGTTACACATCTAAAACATAGAACACTCGGGAACACACAATCACTAGTAGCGACAAAATACACTTTAACAAAGAGAAACTATTGAGTTATAAAATATTAATTTCCTTTTCTAATAAGACCTAACAAAAAATATCAAAAATACAGCATTTCATATTATCACGTCTTTATTGTTATTTGTACCTCGCGGCGTACCGTCGGTAGCGTAACGGCTAAGGCCGCCGCCTCCTGTCCGGGAGGTCGCGGTTCGAACCCTGCCACGTCCCAATGTAATTTAGAATTTAGATTTCATATGTACATTTATCCGAAGCTCTTACGGTGAAGGAAAACATCGTGAGGAAACCTGCACACGCCTGCGGAGAAACTCGCAGGTTGTGTGTGAAGTCGACCAACCCGCACTGGGCCCGCGTGGTCGGCTTAGACCCGATCGCCCTAATTCACGGAAGGCTCGAACCCCTCGGTGGGGACGTATATGAGCTAATATGAATGAATGAATGTACAGCGGGCGATGACAGTGAGGCAACTTGTGCTTGTATTCAACTAATCTACTTTGGACTAACTACATATATATATTAGTACTAACATACAGTATGGACACTCCCTGCCGCTCTCTAGACTGCGACCTCACCCCCTCGTCACCCAGATTGATACAGAGTGGTTACAGTTTGTTTGTCGAGGGATCGAACCCACAAACCTTGGATCAGTAGTCAAGAGCACTAACCACTGAGCCACCGAGTCAGTCAACCAACCTAAAATAGCAACATTAAATAATTAAATGACTTGTTCTAGTTAAAATATAAGGAAATAACCCTAAAAAAATCCTACTAATATTATAAACGCGAAAGTTTGTAAGAATTTATGGATGTATGTTTGTTACTCTTTCACTCAAAAACTACAAAACGGATCTGGTTGAAATTTGGTAGGTAGACACATTAGGACCTGGACATAGGCTACTTTTGTACACGCTCGCAAGCTGCTTGCGGATCGCGCACGCAAGTCATAGAAACGTTGTCCACGCGGGTGAAGCCGCGGGAAGCAGCTAGTTTTAAATAAAATAAAAGAAAATAAAAGTTGATCCGAGCAGGCGCAGACGTTTTGGCTTCAGCGCGTGTCATTCTATTCCCACTGTACGCGTGTTCTGGTTTGTTCTGTTCTGAGGGGCAGATGAATCGTAAGAGTCACTAGCCAACATTTTAATAATTATAGAATTTTAATATTTTTTTAAAAAAAAAGCGATTAAACATACTTAGGACTTAGTGTAGGGTGGAAACTTTCAAGATGGGCTACTATATTTAACTTCCCTCTCAGTTATTTTAAACTAGCTGTTTCCCGCGGCTTCACCCGCGTGGACAACGTTTTTATGACTTTTCGAGGGTGCGCAGTGCGCGAGCCGCAAGCGGCTTGCGAGTGTAGAAAATAGTAGCCTAAATGTTAATCCAGGTCCTAATCAGTCTACCTACCAAATTTCAGCCAGATCTGTTTAGTAGTTTTTGCGTGAAGAAGTAACAAACGTATACACTCAAAAGCTTTCGCTTTTATAATGTTAGTGTGATAAATTTAGTTTTAAATTGTTTTTGTACAAACGCATAGACATTGAAAAATGTTTATTTTTCTATCTTTATAGAAGAGTGGTACAGATTGTATGAAATTAGTTTAGAACCCATTTTTTATGGTTACAGAATTTACTTAAAAAAACTATGAGAGCAATTGCACATCGCAAAGGAGCCGTTTTTTTGTTGATTGCACTTTTTGTAATATTGCACTGTTTGTATTATTGCATTTTTTGGAATATTGAACTTTTTGTATTATTGCATTTTTTGTAATATTGCACTTTTTGTATTATTGCATTTTTTTTGCAAACGGTGTTAAGTTTCAACGTTTGTATAAAATCTGACACCGCTTGAAAAGCTTCTATGAAGATATTCGATTTTAGATTCACTACGTAAGTTCAACGTGAAGAACGAGTAATTTACACCTTTTATAATCACACATCAATTTTACCTCAGGATATTTTTGGACTTTATATACAAAATATAGTTTTTTTGAGTAATTATAAAAAAATACTTAGGACATTGCAGGGTAGAAACTTTCGAGATGAATAAGTGCTATATTTTACTCTCAGTTCTTATAAATTAATTTAGTTTTAAGTGATTTTTATAAAAACGCGAGAAAATTGTGTATTTATATTGTCATAGAAGGACGGCACAGATTGTATGAACTTAGTGGAACCCATGTTCATAAGAACTGAGAAGGAACTCTTAATTAAAGCACTTGCCTATCTCGAAATTTTTATACCCTGTACTACACGGTAAGCCGCTGGATGCGGGCAGCGCAGGACCGGTCGTCGTCGTGGAAATACTTGGGGGAGAGGCCTTTGTCCAGCAGTGGACGTCTTTCGGCTGATATGATGACTACACATGTCCTAAGTAATTTTAAGCTATTGCATAGCTTTTATCGCGGGCTTTGAGCGCGGCGACCGAATCAAGAAATTCCGTTACGAAAATAAAACCTAACACCCCATTCTCGGCCGATTTCTAAAAAACTTAAAGTGCCATCTATTAGCGATTTGCGGTACTAAAAGGACTTAGTCAATTTTACTGGTGTAACTTTCTTAGTGTTAATTTATTACATAAACATCCCGCGCCCCAAGGACTATATGGTACTGCATAAATAAAAAATAAATAAAAAAATATAATTGCATAAGTTGATAAAAAATGGTATGCAATAGTGTCACACGTTTTTTTGTAGCTTTTCAAGAAACCATGTTAAACATGAAATTTTTTAAAATATCCAAAGTTGAGCAGTGTATGGTACGTACTAAACTAAAACCAAACAAGATATATAGCGAATCAAAAATCCGCAATTCCGCGACATTTCGTAAAAATCGTTTCACTCAATTTACTGTCCCACTCAATTTCTTCGCGATAAAAAAGATCATTCGATTCCAGATAGGAAAAGGAGTCGACAGTTTTTCTCTGGATATTTATAGATTTATCTCTTTCATATTCCCCCGACAGTAATTCAAATAGGAATGGAAAACAGTTCCGACTGTACGTCCTATAACGCCTCTACCCTTTCTGTAAAAGTAGGCTATAAATAAAGAGACTCCATCTCAAGTGGTCGTGTGGGTGAGGTGGCCACGCCTTGTTGTTTATTTAGGAAAAGCAAAAAGTTTTGTAAACAAAAGTGTATGTTTGTTTCACGGGGCAGAAAATGCTGGCAGGATGATATTGTAGTGAAAAATAAACATTGAAAAATAATTAAAGTGATGAAACTTTTATTACATCGTCTCACATTTTTTCGTCTGTGTGTTGCATGTCGCGTGATGGTCGCTTTCGTCTGACGGTATGATCGCTTCGTCCTCTGTACCGTAGCGAGAGCAGCCATGATCGTTTCGTTCTGTGTAAAGTTTCACTTTTACCGTGGTTTCATAAAACCACACACTTTCTTTTCAAGCGACTTCCAAAAAGGAGGAGGTTCTCAATTCGTCTGTATGTTTTTTTTAATGTTTTTTACCTCAGAACTTTTGACTGGGTGAAGCGATTTTTACGATTCTTTTTTATTGAAAGCTAGTGCTTCCCGTGTGGTCCCATATAAATTTTATCAAAATCGGTGTAGTACTTTAGTAGAAAATTAACAAAAACCAAAAATAGTAATGCAAAAATGTACTAATTTGTTGCGATGGAAGTCGGTTTTTTAACTTGTTTAGCGTTTTCAATGATTTTCCCAACAGCACGTTACAGCAATAAGCCAGTAGATCTAATTAGTCGCTGTTAGGAGTGAGGTTGTTGTATTCATTATATTAATATATTTTTAGGGTTCTGTATCAAGTAATATGACCCTGACTGTCTCTCTGTCTGTCCATCCGTCCGCACTTCAGTACGACTTTTAAAAGGCCGTATTATTTTAACTGCAATACATAATTGGCTAAAATTTTCACAGATTATGTTTTATAGCAAACCACAAACAGAGAATTAAAATTAAAAAGTCTGTATACTTTTTAAGGGGTCAAAGAGTTAAAATAAAAAAGTTTGTATACTTTTCAAGGGGTTATGATACAAGAAAGTGTTTGTTTAAAGTTTTTTTTTGCATTTGTTCTATACAGGGTCTTCGGCAGATGGTTGAAAATACGAAAATGGGGGATAGGTGGGGTCGCCTCCCACCTATTTTGAGAATTAAAAAAAATCTAGGACTTGTAATTTTTTTTACAGGATTTTTTTTCCTTTTTTTAGAAATTTTGCCATTTTTATACCTTTGAACACATGTAACTTTTTGTTTTTTAAAGCTAGCTCCAAAATCTTTTTTTTAATAGACTTTTATAAGATTGTCGGCTCTAACAAAAATTATGTTTGTTTCAAGTTATTGCTAAAAACAAAAATGTGGGCCCCCGAACTTGAAAAAAAAGTTGAACAAAAATTTAAAAGTCAACTTTGCGATGCATTTAAAAAAAAATAATGGGGCTGGAAGGCTTCTGTTTTTTTTAAAACATCTCTAAAGCTTAGACTTTTGAATGGTATGTAATTTGTTTCGGTATCTTTTTTGTAACCGGAGTTGTTAATTTTTTTTACTCAATTGGACCATGTTGACGAAATTCCACTAGTTACATGTTTTGTGAAATGTATCAAATGCAAAGTTGAAAATAATGTTAATACTTACTGTTGGGACGGTTACAAAGAGCAGGTACGTTTTTTTACATTCTTGCACACACATAATGGCTGTCTTTTGTCATTTATTGGCATATTGGAGTTAGCACTTCCATATGCCAATAAAATGTCCGCATATTTCGCATTGGTAAATTGAGCCATTTTAAACCACAACAAAGTCTTAACAAAACGTCAGATAATAACAAAAAGTGACAAACAACAAAAAAACTTAACAAAATCACAAACGTTAATAACGTTAACGTTTTTTTTGTTTTCGTTAATTTCACTTTGCTGTGTTTGTGATTTTGTTAAGTTTTTTTGTTGTTTGTCACTTTTTGTTATTATCAGACGTTTTGTTAAGACTTTGTTGTGGTTTAAAATGGCTCAATTTACCAATGCGAAATATGCGGACATTTTATTGGCATATGGAAGTGCTAACTCCAATATGCCAATAAATTACAAAAGACAGCCATTATGTGTGTGCAAGAATGTAAAAAAACGTACCTGCTCTTTGTAACCGTCCCAACAGTAAGTATTTACATTATTTTCAACTTTGCATTTGATACATTTCACAAAACATGTAACTAGTGGAATTTCGTCAACATGGTCCAATTGAGTAAAAAAAATTAACAACTCCGGTTACAAAAAAGATACCGAAACAAATTACATACCATTCGAAAGCCTAAGCTTTAGAGATGTTTTAAAAAAAACAGAAGCCTTCCAGCCCCATTTTTTTTTTTTTAAATGTATCGCAAAGTTGACTTTTAAATTTTTGTTCAACTTTTTTTTCAAGTTCGGGGGCCCACATTTTTGTTTTTAGCAATAACTTGAAACAAACATAATTTTTGTTAGAGCCGACAATCTTATAAAAGTCTATTAAAAAAGATTTTGGAGCTAGCTTTAAAAAACAAAGAGTTACATGTGTTCAAAGGTATAAAAATGGCAAAATTTCTAAAAAAAGGAAAAAAAAATCCTGTAAAAAAAATTACAAGTCCTAGATTTTTTTTAATTCTCAAAATAGGTGGGAGGCGACCCCACCTATCCCCCATTTTCGTATTTTCAACCATCTGCCGAAGACCCTGTATATCGTCAAAATGATATAATGTACATAAAAGCGTCAAACTTGTCTAGATTATAATATTAATCCTAAAGTAAACAACAAATGATTAAAACCGGTAAATCCCGAATAAATAAATCCCGAACTAAATAAAGACAGTAATGTCGCTCTCATTGATATCATATCATACGAGCGTATGGGGAGGTGTGGTGGTAGGAAACCCTGGATGCGGGAGTCCTACTCGCAGTTGGCGCGTTTTTTAAACTCATCATATCAGCTCATATATGTCCCCACCGAGGGGCTCGAGTCCTGAATCAGAGCGATCAGGCATTATTCGACTACGCGGGCCCAGTGCGGGTTGGTCGACTTCACACACAACCTTCGAGTTTCTTCGCAGGTGTGTGCAGGTTTCCTGACGATGTTTTCCTTCACCGTTAAAGCAATCGGTAAGTATATGTACGTAAGTTTCAAAAAACTCATTGGCACATTGACCGTCCGGATTTGAACCCGGCTCTAAACTAATATTTTATAATAATCGTAGGTATCATGTCTAGTTACAGATATGTTTTTACAGTAATACACGTTTAACTGGATGCGGGCAGCGCAGGACCGCTTGGCGTGGAAATCCTTGGGGCAGGCCTTCGTCCAGCAGTGGACGTCTTTCGGTTGATAAGATGATGATGGCACGATAAGATAATTAATTAGTACTTACCTATACCATAATACATAGAATTTCGCTACACAATTAACGCGGTGCCCTTTTTAAGGCTTATACCCAATATACCGCCGCCAAACTGATCATTCAGTTTTGTGGGTCTAATGTTTACCTATGTACTCATTTTTTCGATTAATAAATAAATAAATAATAATAAGGACCAACTTTGTTAACAGTTTTTACTTTTATTAAGGATTTTTTTGTCAAAAAAAATGTTTTGTAATTTACAGGATATAATGAGTGATTTTGATTTCCTCGAATTCTATTTTGATACACAGAACTATAGAAAAAATATCCTATAGCACCCTTTTTAACCGACTACAAAAAAGGAGGTTCTCAGTTTGACTTGTATGTATGTTTTCTAGTTGTAACCATAGAACTGCTGCAAGTTTATTCGAAACATTATGATAATTTATGAACTTCTTAATAATATAAAATGATTTTGTTTTCTTACTTTTTTGGGAATTCTTCTCATTTTTTTTATAATGATTTAAAAACCAAATTTTCGCACGATTCGACCACAGCGATTGACGTAACGGCCACATTGCAGTACAAGCTGACAAGAATTTTATTTCCAAGATATTTCGTTCTATGTTTGAAATATCGTGAATCGAGTTGCTAGTTTTAGGGACAGAGGAGCCTTAATTCGAAAGTATTCCAAGTAATTTATTTTTATATAACATTTTAACTTAATTAAGATACTTAAAACTTTATATTTTTTCACTTAACAACAATAAAGTTTCTATGACACAACGCGACCCTTCGAGTCTCAAATGTAGTAAAAGCCATTTTGGCCAAAATTGACTTCAAATGCTAAGTTATGTAATTTAAAGAACTCTACCGATTTGTACCTATGTAAAAAATTTTGCTATTTAAAAAAAGTATTTTACTACTCAGATTCAACTCAGAATCAACATTCTAATTATTTTCTATTTGTTGTTGTAACCACCTTTCTTGACATTGGACAACTGTCTTAAATTATGTCTATGAATTAATATTGCTTTTACAACATTTTTTCTTATCAAAACCAAGAAAGTGAAAACGCTTGACTTGTCGTAAAAGGCAAATAATTTTGCATTATTGCTATTACAAAATATTTCCAATAGAAAGCTTGAAGTTATTTCATAATATATTTTGTCGTAATGACAACAATTTAAAAAAAATACTTTTTACGACACTAATACTAGAAATATCCATAACTTGCAAGTTATCATTACATACTAGTAAACTACAGGTTTTTTTTGTAAATGACTCATACACAATTTAATAAAGTAAAATTATATAGAAATAATGTTGTAGTAGATCTACGAGTATACTAGTCCTGTTCTGAATTCAAAAAGTGTATCAGTGTATCTTACTGTTTATGAGATACTCACCGCCTGCTCCCTGAAACAAGACCTGCGACAGTTGGCGTAGCGGCAGTTAGTATTCACCCTACATCTGCACCCGCTGCTGGCGCGAAAGATACTAACCGCCTGCTCCCTGAAACAAGACCTGCGACAGTTGGCGTAGCGGCAACTAGTATCCACCCTACATCTGCACCCGCTGCTGGCGCGGAAGATACTAACCGCCTGCTCCCTAAACCAAGACCTGCGACAGTTGGCGTAGCGGCAGCTAGTATCCACCCTTCATCTGTACCCGCTGCTGGCGCGGAAGATACTCACCGCCTGCTCCCTGAACCAAGACCTGCGACAGTTAGCGTAGCGGCAGCTAGAATCCACCCTTCATCTGTACCCGCTGCTGGCGCGGAAGATACTCACCGCCTGCTCCCTGAAACAAGACCTGCGACAGTTGACGTAGCGGCAGCTAGTATCCACCCTTCATCTGCACCTGTTGGTGGCTTGGAAGAAACGCCTCACAGCCCACTCCCTGAAACAGGACCGGAAACAGATAGCGTAGTGGTGGCTTGCACCCAACCTTTACCTGCACCGACTGCTGGCGCGGAAGATACGCCTCACTGTCCACTCCCTGAAACAGGACCGGAGACAGATAATATACGCATTAATACTCCCTCTGCGTTTGCACCTGCTACTACTAGTGACACGGAAAATATTTACCGCCCACTTTCAAATACAGAAGAGGCCACTTCCGATGTAGAAATGTCTAACCTCTACACCGCAGAAACACTCGCTATTGACGTGGAGCATACAAATTTGACTTAATCTCAAAAACGCCGAAAGCGACGTAATGTTACTAAAGTCTTTAATAAATCGTGCATGGATTTTCAATCCGACGAAGATTTTCAAGATTTTTCAGCCGAAAGTTCTGACCTGTGGTCATGTAGTGATGATTCAGATTCATCACAGTCATCAAATGACAAAAAAAGGATAAAAAAGTCAAAATAAACAAAAATCTACGACTGATGATAAAAATAAAAAGAGAGAGAAGAAAATAAATACAAAGAATATAAAAAAAAAAAGATAGCGGAGAAGAGAATACTACAATAAAAGGTAAAGTGATTGAAGCCAAGACTATGTTAGAGAACCCTTGTATTGCTGGTAAGTGCAAAAGAGGTTGCTATGAAATAAGCGAGGAGAGACGTAGATCACTTTTTACATTTTTCTGGAAGCTTGATGTATAACGGCGACGTGATTGGCTTGTTCATTGCGCACGCGAAATACCAATTAAAAGAAAAGGAACTGACAGTAACCAAAAGAAGTCGAAGCCAATGTATCTGGCTCATGAATTAAAAAATTTTTCAAACCTGTTTAGAATTTATCTTAAGGACTGTAAAGAATATCGTAAAGAAGCGGTGAGTGAATCTATTTCTCGAAATATTTTCAATAATGAGTATGATCTTGGTTTCCATACACCGAAGAAAGACAAATGTGTATTGTGCACTAAATCAGAAAATATTGGTAATGAAATGACTGAAAATGACAAAGAGAACTTGAAAATACATATAGAAGAAAAAAATGCTACATACAAAAGATGTAAGGCTCATCAAACTTTGAAAGACGTTGAAACTGTGACACGTAGCTGTGACTTGCAGAAGGTGCTAAATACACCTTTTGGTGAAAGTATGCTTTTGTATTACTCCCGTAAGTACGCTGTATATAATTTCACTATTTACGAAAGTGTCATACAAAATGTCTTAAGTTTCCCACTGCGTTGGGGAATCTTGGTAAGCCCGCTTCCATCTTCGGCAACATCGTCACTTATCACCAGGTGAGATGTTGTCAAGGGTTTACCAACTGTGAATAAAAAAAATGGGAAGAGTGTGATGGTAAAAGAGGAAGTGTTGAAACTGCATCATTTTTGTATTTGTATCTATAAGAGCTGGACAAGGCAGGTGTAAAGAATGTCCTTATGTACTGTGATTCTTGCACAGGGCAAAATAAAAATAGAATCGTTTTGTCAGTCCTTAATTTCTTTTTACATCGCTCTGATAACGTACAAGTAATTCAGATTAATTACTTACTCCCTGGGCACATCTATATGCCTGTTGATTTGGTTCACGCAACCATAGAAGCAGAGATCAATTAAATTATAGTGTGGGCTCCTTCACAATGGCCATCATACTTTGAAAGTGCTAGAAACAACCCAAAGCCCTACAATGTGACAGTAATGGAGCATTCAGACTTTATTGATTGGGAACAATTAGCAGTGAAAACATTTACTAAAGGTACTGCAAAAAATATAAAATTCAAAGAAATTCGAGTCGCTACTCAATACTCAATACTCAATAATTTATTTAATAATTTACTTTCAAAAAGAAGAATTGTAATTTAATAGAGATCAAATATTCTATGAAAACAGAAGCAGTTACTGAAAAAGTAACGATTTTTGAAAAACCAAGTAAAAAGGGAAAAGGAAAATAGAAAGGAAAAGGAAGAAGGAAAGAAGATATAGATGTAGCAAGTCAGACCTAAGAAATAGAGTATCTGCAAGATTTGAACGATTTCAATATGCGGCCAAAGTATCTAGAAAAACTACCACTATCCACACTAAAGTACAGGGATTTACAAAAATTATGTTCAGCTGTGACTATTCCTAAATGGTTTCACAGAGAATACTTGGAGATGCCCTACGATAGCCAAAAAAATGATACACTTATTGAAACAGACGAGGAAGACAATGATAATAAAGATGAGGAAGAAGACCCAATAGTTTCATAGACAACTTACAAATTATTGAATTACTTTAATGAATGTACGTTACGAATGTTACGTAACCATTCCAAAGATATTATTGAACACTTAGCCAAATTTTGGCACTAAGTTTTACCGGAACGCAACATTTTTTTTTCTAAAGAAATAGGATGTTTCTTGTTGTAATGTTTTTCTTAAACAGAGAAAGTAAAAGAGCTTTTGGTTTTTGTTGATGTTGATTATGTTGAATTTAATTCTCAGAGACTTATGTTTGGTTGAAACAAGTAGTTTTAATTTTGTTTTTTTTTTGTTGGTTGATTAAGTTGAATTTATTTCTTAGAGACTTAAGGCCCGGCAACATGCTCCGTCTTACCTGCGCAAATTGGTTTGTGCAGTTGGCATGCACAGTTCTCTAGTGTATGGAAAACTGCCTAAACCTGAGCCTTGAGGAACAGGCTTGTGTAGTTTTCCGTACACTAAATAACTGTGACGGAGCGTGTAGCCGGACCTTTTTGTTTTTTTAAACAAGTGAGTTCTTTAATTATTTTAAGTTGAATTTATTTCTAAGACTGATGTTTTGTTAAAACAAGTAGTTTTTATTTTCTTGTTGATTAAGTTGAATTTATTTCTAAGGGACTGAAGGCCCGGCTACACGCTCCGTCTTACCTGCGCAAACTGGTTTGTGCAATTAGCATGCACAGTTCTCTATTGTATGGAAAACTGCACCAGCCTGTTTCCCAAGGCCTAGGTTTATGCAGTTTTTCATACAGTAAAGAACTGTGCATGCCAACTGCACAAACCAATTTGCGCAGGTAAGACGGAGATATAGAAAAGTGTAGTATAGGTACCTAGTTGACTTTGCAGTTTAGTAAAATTCTGAAGTATTTGTTTAAAAAGTTAATAAGTTGCACAGGAAAAACACATTCCCCAAATTTTGTTAAAAAGAGACAAAAAATTCAAACCCCGTAACTAAAATTTTGTTTTTATTTTTTTGTTTAAGGTACAGGTACATTGATTATAATATACTTATTATTACTCTTCATACATGAAGATCAATCACGTTCTAATGATTACATTCCATTCCAGATGTTAAACATAGAATTAAACATGTCAATTAATGATATGACTTCTAAATAATTAAGGTAATGTTTAAATAAATACTGTTTCTTACCTAACTACGCAGTTTTTTTACTACAATAAAGCATTTATTTTATTTCTTACTTAGTATTTTACTACATTAAAGTAGGCTATTATTTCAAGCAATATGTTATTACATCATATTTGATTGTCACATAAATTGCAAATTTTGTCATAAAATCCAGTACTAGTAGAAAAAAAGTGTAGTAAAAGCCACCCTATCTCTTAAACTATTAGAGTTACCTATTTTATGCTTATACAGTTTTAAAGGTTTTTTTGTTCTTAGTAATATACAGAAATAGAACGAATATAGCTCTAAAAATAAAAAAAATACAGTGGTTTTTATTTTTTCATTTTAAGTTTTTTGCGATTTCCCTAAAGTCGAGGTTTGGCTTTTACTACATTTGAGACTCGAAGGGTCGATCGGATGACGGGTATTTATACATACCCGAATGCTATGTTAATAACGACTTATATAGGATAAAATAATTTTAAAATACAACATCGACCAAATAGGTTTAAAAAGGTATAACGAATGTAAGAAAAAATATTCCTATTTTTTATTACAAACATGTTGACCCCTGTCATTGGAATAAATGGTACGGCCATACCCTGACTAAACAAGCTTTCGTAAATTACACAACATTTTTTAGACTTTTTCGTACAAAAGTGTATGGTAACCATCCAGGGTTAATTAAAGTCTGCAGAGAGAGGGTCATGTTGTGGTGTTCTGTACTTTATCAAACGTCAGGGTTGCCTTTTAAAAACGTTTGGGAATGAAAAAAAAAATTAAGAGTAGTAGGTACAGTACGTTTGGTAATTATTTTTTTCCACGCATCATGTTATTGGTTTGACCTCAAGAAATGCACGATCAGCTTGTTAATATTTGAAATTTTCATACACAGAGATTAAACAAAGTATTTTAAAATATTATGATAGTTATAGGGGTGACGACAGCATCAGAAATAAATTATGAACTCTTGATCACTCAATTGCCCTCCTACTTAAACTTCGGAAAACCTTACTCGTTTTTTTTCCATTAAGTCTTCGATTTTTAATTCACCAAAATCACAAAATGAGTACTTAAATGACTGTTCTAAACTATGACGTCACGCCTAGGTATTTCAAACATTTTTAGAACAAAATGTCGTTTTTGTTAGATGATAAAAAGTAACTCAGATGACTAGCATTCGTCATCCCTATTGTATCCAGCGAGAAATCACAAATAGTCATCTGGTTACACACAAGGATTGATATAATATATACAAACACAATCAAGACTAATATTAATACATACATACGTTTAAAGATCGAACCCACGACTCTCGGCCTAGCAGGCAGAACCTGACCACTGGACCACCAGATCAGTCAATTATCCTCCTTCATGGACAGTAGGGTAAAATTAAGACATTTCGTGTAGGGAAAAAAAAATACGTGTACAATCCATGATTATATTCGTGTCTTGAGCACGATCGTCACGCCTGCCTTCGTTGTTTTCCATCATGTTTGGAAGCTTGGCTGAAAGAATTTTTCATCATCATCCACAGATTTGAATAGAAGGATCCGCCCGTCTCCATATTTGACTCAGATTTTCTTGATACAAGCAAAAAGTAGCGCCATCTAACATAACTCGTACGAACTAGCGTGGGCGAGAGTTGACGTCAGTGCCGCGTTAAAAGAACCTTGGTAGAATTGTCGCTTTAAAATTCGTTTATTTAATTTGTTTACAAGAAAAAATACAATGTAAGGTTACTTAACGATGATACAACATCCCATGTTTCTTTTTAGCCTTTCTCTCATGATTTTTACAGCCTCTAACAACACAATAAGGCATTTTTATACGGAATATCTTTCCACCGCACTGTACAATTTCCCGCAGACGACTGAGTCGCGAGTGTGCGAAACTTTCGATTTTCGCACCAATTCGCTGGGACCATTAGTCGCGCGCGTTGGCCGGGTCCTTACGCCAGTAATATATAAGTCACTGTCATCATCATAATTTAGAAGCCGTGCTCTTGTCGGTGTAGCTCTTTCCAGGTCTCTCTCTCCCACACTATCTCCTTATAAGTTAAGAAGAAATTTAAGGTGAAAACGTATAAAAAAATAATTTTACAAGTCACAAAATCACATGGATGACAAAATTTGATGTTTTCATAGAATTGGAATCAATATTCACGAATCACTTTGGAACCTAAAAAATACAATTTCTCGGTGAGAGCAGAATATCGAAGAGAATGTATCTACGAAAACGTAAAAAACTAAATCTCGATTACGTTCCAAATCGATCTTGTCAGCACTCAGCTGTGTCAAAGATGGCCTTACGAACGACATTTGTATTTATTTCTTTTTAGTAAAAAAAAAAGTTTTATTGTTTTAAAAAGTCAGCCTTTTATATGAATAACACTTGTTATATTTTTGAAGAACAAGTAACGTTATTTGGCACGTTACAATACTGTTTATTGAACGAAATAGTCAGTAACTAGTAGTGAAAATTTTACTGACTTATGTTTTTTTATCTGACTGCCCAAAGAGGAAGTGTATGTTTGTATGTTTCTTTGGCTGATCCTGTAGACTAAACGGCTTAATGGATTTTTGAGCGCAAGGTGTCATTAGAGGGGTAATGTGTTTGTGCATCGGTAGCTGAACCGGTAACGACTCGCTCCTTCTAACCAGAGGTACCTGGTTCAAATCTGTACGGCCAATGTACCAATGAGTTTTTCAAAACTTACGTACATATACTTACCGATTGCTTTAACGGTGAAGGAAAACATCGTGAGGAAACCTGCACACGCCTGCGAAGAAACTCAAAGGTTGTGTGTGAAGTCGACCAACCCGCACTTGGCCCGCGTGGTCGACTAAGGCCTGATCGCCCAAGGTAGGCTCGAGCCCCTCGGTGGGGACGTATATGAGCTGAGCTGCGGCTGCTGCTGATGCTAATGTGTTTGTGCAGTCGAGTTTTTAATTTTAATTATGTAATTTAATGTGTTACCTTATTTCCCCAATAAACAAAATTAAAAATATATTCTCGTGGTTATGACCACATAAAGTTCCCTGGGCAAAGTTTTTCAGTATGACGACTAAAACAATTCTTATACCACTTTCATTACCCAGCTTAAGGGGGTATACCACCGCCCCCCTACAAATCACGAATTATTTTTGTTCCACGCTGACTTTCTCAGTGCTAACAAAATATTTTTCTCACATGTAGATACCTACAACGACGTGGATACTTAACGAACCGATAAATTTTTCTGTTTGCCTTTCTGGCCCAGCGCGTGCGTCACACGAGGTTCACTAACACCCTGTACTGATGAGTAAGGGTCTTTCTTACTTTATACAGGGTGTTTCAAATCTAATGCTTTCTTTTCAACTGACTACAAATAGTAGGAGGTTCTCAATTCGACTAAAAATTATGTTATTTTATTTCATATGTTTGTTAACCGATTTCTACGATTCTTTTTAAAGTGAAACTTTTATTACATCGTAAATTTTTTTCATCTTTGTGTTGCATGTCGCGTGATGGTCGCTTTCGTCTGACGGTATGATCGTTTCGTCCTCTGTACCGTAGCGAGAGCAGCCATGACCGTTTCGTCAGTAAAGTTTCACTTTTACCGTGGTTTCATAAAACTACACACTTAATTTTTTTTATTAGATAGATAGATACTATAGATACTTTGCCAAGTTGGTCCAACTTGAAATCGGTGTAGTACTATAAATAAATAAAAAAAACGAGCGAGACCTACAGTACTCGCATATGATGTGTAACATGTGACAAAATACTTCACACTAGGCGGCATGGCTATGACAACCTTAGTTTTCGAGAGTTAAAAAACTTTCGCATTTCCTGTTACACATTTCCGTCCCATTTCACGAAATCACTCCCACAAATTGCAGGAAAGCGAGAGCATTGGTACTATCTGACAGGGTCAACTCTACCACCGCGCGCTCATTCGTCAGATCGAATAGCGCGCGCTTTCGCGACTTCCTGTTACACATTTCCGCTCCATTTCACGAAATCACTGTTACACATTTCCGTCCCATTTCACGAAATTACTCCCACAAATTGCAGGAAAGCGAGAGCAAAGCTCATTCATCAGATCGAAAAGCGCGCGCTTTCGCGACTTCCTGTTACACATTTCCGTCCCATGTTACACATTTCCGTCCCATTTCACGAAATCACTCCCACAAATTGCAGGAAAGTGAGAGCAAAGATGTTACACATCAAAAACAAAACAATATAATGCAAAATTGTACAGTTCGCGGCAAACTTTATTACTGCTCTGAACTGTGACGCGAGTGCTTACTGCGCCGGTACAACCAAGTTATACTGCGACGCGTCTTGCGACCAACTTCAGAACCGTAATTAAGTTTGGCGCGAACTATACTAAGTTGTTACGACGGCAGTCAGTTTTTTTTACGTGTTTAGCGTGTCCAATCATTTTAGGGTTCCGTAAACCCAACGGGTGACCAATGGGGTATTTATAAGCCTTGGCTGTCTGTCTGCCTGTCTGTTTATTTCATAAACCTTAATAGGCGACAGTTAAAAGTTAAACAGAATATCTATATCTGTTTCCGCTATAACAACATATACTAAAAATTGGAAAAAAGTGAAAAAAGGGGGTCTCCATACAAAAAACGGGTTTTTATTTAAGGATTTTTTATTTATCTCTATCGTACTAACGTGAATACATAAAGGCGTGAAACTTGGTGTGATTGTACCACTTATACTGAAGTAAAACAACAAATCATAAAAATTGGCCAAGTGTGAGTCCGAACTGAATGACAAAAAAAGTTTATTTTTGTTGCTCGCGTTGATATCTTTTGTTTAAAACAATACAATACAATACAATCATTTATTTATAAATTTAAATAAATTTACACGTCACAATTTAAAACATAATATTAGTTAAAAATGAAAATAGGTAACATTATCATAGCTGTGTGGAGAAGTGCAGTAGTATGGGACCCTCTGAGCGCGAGTCCGACTCGCGCTTAACCATTTTTTTTAAATTGAAGATAACATAAAATATATTTTTTAAGTCAGTTGAGGAGATTTAACTTAGTAGGTAAATACTTATCTGATCTCTATTAATATAGAAAATCTCCTTAAAACTTAATTCAATTACCTACATTAAGCAAATTAAATTATATTATAATCATCTTGAAATGTATTCATTCTTAATTTCAGAAATTAAATAAATAAAACCGGCCAAGTGCAAGTCGGACTGGCGTAGAGAGGGTTTCGTACCACAACTACCGCGCCGTGTTGCTTGAGAACCTTAAGCAACGAGCGCCTTTATGTACCCATGTAACCGCCTCCGTGGCGTAATGGTTAGTCCATTCGCTTCACACCAGGAGGTCGCGGGTTCGATTCCCGGTGGGGTCAACTTGCAAGACTTGGTTTGGTTGGGCATTTACTAAGCCCGCCTGGCTAGCTACCACCATCTTATCTAAGTCTTGCCGCCAAACATCAGTGTTAACAGCATTGATGTGTTCCGGCTTGAAGATAAGGTAGCCAGATCCCCATTGCGTTAGAGAATCTTGTTAAGCCTGCTTCCATCTTCGGCATCATCGTCACTTACCATCAGGTGAGATGATGCCAAGGGCTTATCAATTGTGAATTAAAAAAAAAAAAAAATTTCGAGTATTGTCTGTCAGTGGGAAGGAGTAAGTGAATAAACGCGTAGGTATATTCGTTTTATAAGGAAGTGCTGTACCTGTTACGAAGTAACTAGTAACTCGTCTGTGCCTTAAGGCTAATGATATTTTTCCAAACATATTAGAACAACAAAGGTTATATATTACCTGTTTGTTTTTGAAAATGGCTTAGTAGTTTCTAGCACAAAGGGGGAGGTGTTAAATTTCTACTTTGCCCCTCAAAGTCAACCCTTAAAATCTGAATGGTGGTAATTAGGTGAGCAAACTCTATATACTTGTACATACCAAATTTTATCTTCTTTCATCCAATAGTCTCTAAGAAAATCTTGTGTGATAGGCGGACAGAGATACCTTAGAAATCGTACTAAACTTACCAAACACATCATTTCTTGAAATGATAAATAAGCAAAAATAAATAAATAAATATATCTACAAGAGAGAGGCAGGCTGCCTGATGGCAAAATGATTCAACAATTTTTTTTTATTCCGTCGGAGGGTCCTCTATAAATCTCTACGAAGCATTAATACTGCAGTGCAGTGCCCTATTAAGGATCCAAACGGGCACTCGTAACTAAATACCAACGTTATATAGTAACAGGTATAAGGTGCTGACTTATTAGTGTTGAATATTTAATCAGGGTCTCTACTCGTAATTCTGAACAACTTATGTCAATGACAATATAGTCTTTTCGTAAAACAAAGTGACTTTTCGTAAAACAAAGTTGGCCGACAAGCTGATCGGATTCGCGTGAGAGGCCAACTATTTTTTTCGTGATTTAATGTACTTAAATAAACTCATGAATAAAAATTCTGTTTCAGAGTGTACCTAGACTTTAGATTTACATATAATTGAAATAATCTTCAAATTAGTATATCTTGAAAAATACTGGCAAAGAAAACAAACATACCTGTAACATTTAATCAGCTGTTTTTTTTTGTGTTTTTTTACAATTGGTAAGCCCTTGGCATCGTCTCACCTGATGGTAAGTGGCGATGATGCCGAAGATGGAAGAGGGCTTACCAAGATTCCCCAACGCAATGGAGAAGTGGCTATCTTATCTTCAAGCCGGAACACATCAATGATCATAATTTGTAGCACAAACGTTTAATGCTATCATATGAGAATTAAAGACAGTAACTATCCTTTTTCATACAACAAAGTAATTACGTGCCAATAACTCTATAAATATCCATCGTAGACCCCTTGTTTTTTGGATTCATATGTATTTGCTCGACCAAACCAAGGCAATGGGGGGGGGGGGGAGGATAAATATTTGGATTGAAATATCTCTTGAACCGTTTATCGTAGACCCATCGTGTTTGTACTTAAATGAAAGGGCTCGTCGTGGAAATCCTTAGGGGAGGCCTTTGTCCAGTAGTGGACGTCTTTCGACTTTTATGATGAAAGGGCTCGACAATGCCTATCGGATATGATACGTAATTTTTAAATTGCGAATATTAATATTTTTTTCGGATTAGCTTCGATTTGTATGAAATTCGATTTCTAATAGTTTCATTGGTTGCTGATGCCAAATCCAGTCGAATTTTTTCTTATTATTTATCAAGATGGCCATACAAAATTTGGGTAAAATCAATACATTATCTTTTTCAATGAATTGTGTTTTTTCAAGATGACCGTTACTTTGAAAAAAACTTATAGGAACCGAAACCGAGATCAGCTGGCCCGTACAGCAACCACTAGTTTTCATTTATAAAGAGTCTTAACCGCCTTCGTGACTTAATGGTTAGTCCAGATCGCGGGTTCGATTCTCGCAGGGGTCAATTTCGTAGTTTGGTTGGTGGTAGGGCATTTTCATAGCCCGCCTAGCTAGCTACCACCATCTTACCTAAGTCTTGCGGCCAAACATCAGTGTTAACAGTATTAATGTGTTCCGGCTTGAAGATTAGATAGCCAGATTCCCATTGTGTTGGGGAATCTTGGAAATACCGCTTCCATCTTCGGCATCATCGTCAATTAGCATAAGGCAGATGATGCCAAGGGCTTATCAATTGTGGATTTAAAAAAAAGGTAAAGTTTATAAGTAGGTAATTTACGAAACTAATCATCCTATTTCCAAAATTATACACCAATATTGATTGGACCTTCAGAATGAACAAAAGCTAAAAAAAAAGATCATGAGCCACTCGCAGCTCGCACACCATGCACCCTTGATATCCACATTAGTCAAAGCTGCGGGAAATAGTGTATTTTTGACTTCTAAAAAGGGGGATGATCTCAACTCGATTTAATGTTTCTTTTCTTCTGTGTTTGTTACGCAACATCTTCACAGGTTGTGTACCGATTTGATTTATTTTATTATTCAATAGAATATGCTCCCGGTTGGTCCCACACAAATTTATCAAAATCGGTTTCTAAACATACTATTATTAACCTAACACTAGCATAGCCTATTTTCAATGTCATAAGTCCCTTCCAGGACTGACTCTTTTTAAGTAAACATTGCCTGAATCATTGTTTCCCTATTCCTATAATTTGGGGATCTTCAAGGTAAGAGTGAATAGGCATTATTTTAAATTGCGTATACCATACTGCGTCGGTGGCTCAACCGGTAACGACTCGGTCCATCTAACCAGAGAAACCGGGTTCAAATCTGGACGGCCAATGTACCAATGAGTTTTTCAAAAACTTACGTACATACTTACCGATTGCTTTAACGGTGAAGGAAAACATCGTGAGGAAACCTGCACACGCCTGCGAAGAAACTCGAAGGTTGTGTGTGAAGTCGACCAACCCGCACTGGGCCCGCGTGGTCGACTAAGGCCTAATCTCCCTGATTCAGGGTAGGCTCGAGCCCCTCGGTGGGGACGTATATGAGCTGTAATGATGATACCATACTGCATCATCACTTTCCATCAGGTGAGTTGCAGTCAAACACACTCAAATTTTTAATTTTAAAAACATCAGATTTTAGATCACAACCCGATTATGATAAGTGACATTAATATATAACTAACAATGTTTACTAATATTTTATATGACTTGTCAAGCTATAAAAATATACTACCTATCTAACTTTGCTTCTCTTAATGCGGCCCTGTTACACAAGCTACTGGCTAATGCCGAACTGGATATTGTGATCACGTATCGGTTGTTGGAATTTCTGTTTATCTATGTGTCTTTTAGTAAAGTACATAGTTAAGTTATACAGATGGTGTTACTGAAAGTGAGAAACTTAATTTACCTTGAATTTCATCAACACAGTCTCTGAACCATTCAGGAAGATAGAGAATATCAAGGTTTCGACTATTTGGGCTTTTGTTTTACGTTGGGTGGACCTATCCTTCCACGGTCCACACTTTGTCAAGTTTGCTCATAGCTCCCTTTGACATCTGGATGCTGCGGATTATTACCTTTATTACTGCGGTCCAAGTTACTGTTGAAATCCTACACATTTGAGATCTCAATTCTGATTGATATCGAACGACCAGGTGCGGAGGGCGATTCCACCCATTTGTCGTTAATGTTCCACATATAGATACTTTTTCAAGATTTAAGATATTTATTCAAATAGGTGCAAATAACACTCTTTCTGATAGTCATAAAATAGTGATTACACAATTTCATTTGTGAAAAATCAAGAAATAAACAGTAATTAGTTAATAACGTCAAAATCCAATTCTTGATATTAAAAAAACAAATTATGTCATTAGAACATTAAAACAATATGACACGAGAAGTTATACATTAAAATCATTGAATGTCATGAATGCCTTTGACAAGTGTAGGTCAGTTTACACGGACAGCACCCGGTCACGAGTGTAACACAAGAATCAGCCATCGATCGTCTCCACCATATTAGAGGGAAAGGAACGACCCGAACGAACAAAGAAGAGTTTTGATTCATCGTTCATTATGAGACGGCTAAGGAGTGGAATTCCCTGCCTTCGTCTGTATTCCCCGATTCATATAATTTAGAAATCTTTAAGACAAGAGAGAATTTAAGCTTTTGTGGTATATCCGCGGCTGCATCGGCACTTACCATCAGGTAAGTGCAGCCAAACGTGCTCACATAAAAAAAATACAGTTAAATATTCCAAAGAATATGCTGGTGGAGATTTAAAAAAAAAACCTTTTTATGTTAGAGTCACTGAATCCAAAAAAATTGGGTGGTAGTCCGAAATAGTTTTCAGGGTACACTGCCGTTGGTTTAACGTGATACAATTACAATTTCCCTCCGTGAGTAGATAACTGATGAGGCTTGCTTGTTCCAAGAAATGAGGTTGTTATACAATGACCGTTGCACCGGAAACAGATCTAAGTCTTGGATCTAAGTCTCTTTTGTTATATATTAGTCGCATTTTAGTTTTCTGACTTGATATGATTTTAAAGACGTTTTACGCCCAAAAACATTGTTTCCTGTCTATAGTTTTTCATGCTTGCTTTTAAACATGAGAGTGAATAAGCATTATATGAGTTTGCGTGTATCATCCTCGACTTCATCGTCACTTACAATCAGGTGAGATGTAGTCAAACGCACTAAAATTTTTATAAAAAAAATCTTCATTTAAGCTTGACTGCTAAATCTATGTATATTTGCGATGGCAAAGATGAAAAGCAAAAGATTTAACCGGATCTGTGCTACTTGCGTGGTTGGGTCGATAACAACGCAACGCAAGGCACGTTAAGGCGTTGTTGCCGGTTGTCAAAGGCCTTATACGCGACTGAAAAACTTCTTACAGAGGGGACTGTGACTATAATCTCCACCAACCTGGACTGCGCCCAGTGTGGCCTCACCTTCCTGAGTTTCGGAAGAAACCTGTGATTCAGCAGTAGCTAGTTTCAGGGGTTCTAACGAATGACTACCTAAAACATTTCAGGTCAATTTAAAAAAGGGGAATAATAAATCAGGCAACTGAAATGCTGAGTGAGCGACTAAATTACTGAGTAAGCGACTATAATGTTGAGAGTAATGTGCATCCACGTTGAAAGTTAGAATTTTCATACAAACGGCGTTAGCGATTTTCACCTCTTAACCAATAGTGACCAATTTTTGATAGGTTTGTAGATCAGAACAAAAGCTAGGTGTTGAGGACACTACAAGCTCCATCTATAAGGTCAAGGGCGAATAATAAAAAGAAAGAGCCATCTATGCTACAAGCCTGAAACTACTGCATCGTGCCACTTAATTTCTATAACCGTGCTTATTAATCGATCACCAAGGCCAAAGGCTACGTTGCTACTTCAAGAAGTTATCCACAGACGGCGCTGTGCTCGATAGACTTTGATTCCAATACGATGAGCTGCCATGATTTACTTACGACTTACCACAGACTTATTTAAGTCTGTGCGACTTATCCTTCAATACGATTTGTATCTCATAAGCATTTTTGAAAAATTGTACATTTTAATAAATAAAAGAATAAAACCAAACACTACGTATAGGTTTAGTTTCATTTTTTAAATAATTGGTTAAAATAAACTAAACAAAAATAAACTAAAAAAAATTGATTTAATAAATTTATTGAAAAAGTAAAAACCTACAACCTAGCTTTTGTTCTGACCTACAAACCTATCAAAAATTGGTCACTATCGGTTAAAATCGCTAACGCCATTTGTATGAAAGGTCGCAGTTTCACAGTCCTCTTAAGTAAGAGTGGACGGAACAAGAGTTCGTTAGGTTTGATGATGATACTGTGTCCCCTCTATAGCTGCGTAATCAAGTCAGAAACAAGGAGATCCGTAGGAGAACCAAAGTGACCGACAAAGCTCCCAAAATTACTAAACTCAAGTGGCAGTGGGGAGGGCACATAGCTCGTAGAACAGATGGCCGTTGGGGCAGTATAATTCTCGAGTGGTGACCGCACACCGGAAGACGTAGCGTAGAAAAGGCCTATCACTCGGTAGAACGACGATCTGGTGACGATCGCGGGAAGCCGCTGGATGAGGGCAGCGCAGGACCGGTCGTTGTGGAAATCTTTGGGGGAGGCCTTTGTCCAGAAGTGGACGTCTTTCGGCTGATATGATGATGATGATGACTTTCCCCCCTCCTGGGTGGTGGATATGACAGTTCCAAAAAAAGTAAGTCGCCCACTCAGTAATTAAGTCGCTTATCATCATCATCATATCAGCACATATACGTCCCCACCGAGGGGCTTAGTCGACCACGCGGGCCCAGTGCGGGTTGGTCGACTTTACACACAACCTTGTATCACACACAAATGTATTTCAGTTACCCTTTAATTTGAATTAACAGTCGCTTACCTTTCAAAACATTACTAGATATTGTACATTGACTTTCTTTAATTCTAAAAAAAATCAAAAATACATAGTGTCATTAACAGTTAACTAGGAAATAGATAATATTTAGGATCATCAACTGTAATATTTTTCTGTTAACCTTGAACATATTTTTTAAATCCCGCAAGTGATTGTATTTTTTGAAGACTTAAAATATCCCCCTTCCTCGTTACAACTAATCCTTCCTATAACGTGCGCCACTGACCCAGACCCAATACGTCACACGTCACAGGTGGCTCATCTATAAATCAGGATCTCCTCATTAGACTTAAGGGCGATAATCCACTGAAATCAAAGCAGAGTTTGCGCAGGTATCATTTTGTAGTTGGTCCAAAGCCCATTAGGTACCTACAGTTTGCAATAATTAATCTTTGTCTTCTTCTAACTAACACGTGTCCAAAGAATTTTGGTAGGTTACTCGTAGGAAATATGACGTGATAGTAAGAGCATTTAGCGCCAGCACGACATTTAGCGCCAGCACGACATTTAGCGCCAGCACGACATTTAGCGCCAACACGACATTTAGCGCCAGCACGACATTTAGCGCCAGCACGATATTTAGCGCCAACACGACATTCAGCGCCAGCACGACATTTAGCGCCAGCACGACATTTAGTGCCAGCACGATATTCAGCGCCAGCACGACATTTAGCGCCAGCACGACAAATCAAATGCATTTATTCTTCTTTGAGCCGGGCCGCCCAGAAATAAGATAATTGATAACGCAAAAAAGTTAAAAACCTACTTCATTCACAACAACAAAGGTTGACTGGAAGAGATCCCTAAAGGGATAAGTCCGCCTTTGCTATATTTATATTATTTTTTAACACCTTATTTGTTTTAAATGCAATAAAAAGTTTACAAACAAAGTATAAATTTTGCTTAATATTATCTTCATATATTTTATATTGCACGATCATGGAGGTATTACCTAGCAATCAAAAAGAAAGAAGGCCTTTGTCCAGCAGTGGACGTCTTTTGGCTGATAAAAAATAATCATTTGAAATCGGTTCACAATTGGCGAAGTAATCGCGTATCAATACATTCAAAATAACCTAAAAAAAATTTTTTGTCGCTCGGGGAGAGGCCGCATTTTTCATGTCCTTCCGGACACAAGTCATCCATGTAGTTGGCATCTACCCCTCCCTCTCTTTCGTGTTGCATTAGAGATGCACCTTTTCATGACGTGACTATCGGGTCTTCGCATCACACGTCCATACCATCTCATTCTGGATTCGGTAATATTGTCGGCGATAGGCACCACTTTAAAACTGCCCCGGACATACTCATTTCGGACCTTATCTTTGAGGGTGACTCCGCCCGCCCATCGCAACATTCGCATTTCGGTGTTATGAAGTTTCTGTTCATGGACTTTTGTTGTAGGCCATGGTTCACTGCCGTATAGTAAAACTGGTCTAACTGATGTTTTGTAGACTTTTCCTTTTGTCCTTATAGGTATTTTTGGATCGCATAGGAGTCCTGTAAATGTACGCCATTTATTCCACCCAGATGTGGTCCTGCGTGCAATATCGGCAGTCAACGTCTAATCTTCAGAGATGACTGATCCAAGATATTTAAATTTGTTTACTCTTGGCAGCGCCTTACCATCTAGTTTGACTTTTGCGTTTGCTGGGATGCTCTGTTCGTGATCGAAGTTGCACACCATGAATTCCGTCTTATTTCTACTAATGCGTAGTCCATTTAACTCGACTATTTAACTAAATTTGTACGTCGGAGTTGCTTATGTTTATCTAATACATAGCAATACCCATTGCTCTGGGAAAACTTTTGTTTTTATGGTTCCTACAAAACTTGCGATTCATTCACAAATGATTGGAGCTATTAAATTGTCATAAATATATTACGAATAAGTATACATTTGGTCATGCAATATGAATTCATCAAATTGTTTTTAATTCAATTTTTGGATGAAAAATAAAATTGTCGAGAAAGCTTAGTGCGGGCTGCCTGCCGAAAAATTTATTTAAAGTCGATTGAAAAACACAAAACATAGCTTTGAATTTTCAAGTAAAATGATTGCGCTATACTATTTTGTGGATTTTCGCCCTTATATAATTCGTCGGAATCTCAGGAGTCAAATTGCAAATAACATTGGGCATTAGGAAGGGGGTACCTATTGTTCCATAGACCTTGGATCAATATTCAGTAAAGCGTCATATTTCTATAATAATGTCTTGGAATGAAATTAAGGAACTTGATATTAACAACCTAACGAAAATGGCAGCAATGTTTAATATCCTTATACATGCCAACTGAAAATAAGTAAGAAAAGGAAGAAAAATATTGAAATGAAAAAAATTATAGAAATAAAAGTAGTCAAATAATAAATATTATTTTCTTTTCGAATGTTCCCTGACTTTTCGTGTCAAAAATAAACAAATAGGTACTTAATTATTTTATTTATGTCTAAATTCATATCAGCCGACGGACGTCCACTGCTGGACATAGGCCTCTCTCAAGAATTTCCATGACGACCGGTTCTGCGCTGCCCAAATCCATCTGTCCGCCTGTTCGTCTGTCTGTCAGCGGGTTGTGTTTCATGAACTGTGAACAACTAAAATTTTTAAAAAAAGTAAACCCGCATACCAGAAACGTGAAGAAACTAGCGAAATCTAGTAGGATCCATTAGTATCTTCTACATAGTTGATTTTTGAAGATGTTTTGGTACAGAACTCTCAGTGCGCGAGGTCTACTCGCACTTGGTCGAATTTTCATTAGCTTTTGTTCCACTTCATGGCGAGTTTTTTTATTGAATTTATATGTTTGTCTTTTCATTTCTTTGTACGATTAATATCTTGCAATCGATTTTGAAGCGACGTTCAAGGGTCCGATTGAGCTGAAATTGTGTACAAAACCGTATTACCGGTGATAATAGATCCTTTTTTACCGACTTCAAAAGTGGAGGAGGTTATTAATTCGTCGAAGATTATTTTAGGAAGTGCCTCCGCTGCCGGTGCCGGCACGCTAAAATAACCTCATTGGGAACTGGTGGTAGATACTTCTTTAGACGCGCAATATAAGTATCATATTTTCACCAAGTATTGCAGGTGCCAGCTTAGCCTAGCGGTTACCGACTCTAGCTCACATTCTGGGTGGCCTGGTGTCAAATCTAGGCTAAGGTGTGTTTTCTTTCAACTAATTTATTTTGAAAATTCATTTTCAAGTAATAAATCGTGCTTTGAACGTGATTGTCCCCCACTCCAAGACCTCAGATTAATTTGAAAATTTTCATACTTATTACAGCTATCATATTTAAATAATTATAATTTGATAATAATTTAATAAAAAGTAAAAAAGTAGTGTGTTGTTTTATGAAACCACGGTAAAAGTGTACCTTTTTTTCATATTATAGACATTTGCAGAGGACGAAACGATCATGGCTGAGCTCTCGTCTTGGAGCTACGGTACAGATCATACCGACCGTCACGCGACACACAGACGAAAAAATTTGAGACAATGTATTAAAAGTTTCACTTTAATAATAAAAGGCATATATTCGGTTTGCCATAAAATCATGTTATAAACTGTATTTTTTTCAAGTTGATCCGATGATGAACATTGGAGGTGAAATCAAGGTCCCAGAATCGTCTATTATTTCCAATAGAATTGTAGGAAACGCTGTTTTGGCCGGCTGATAACCTGTGTCATGAAATTAGTAGGTACTTTAAAACGAAAGCTTCTACTTACCTCAAAAAAAATTAGTGTGATTATTGATAATGAAATATTTGACGTGGAAGAAAGGAAAACTGAATGATATTCTTAGTTAATAATCTGTAAATCTGTGAATCGACGTAGAAGACATTGCGTAACTCTGGGCTTTGAAGATTTAATAATTGTATTCTGATACATGCTTCATGGTTAAAAAAACTATTCGGAAATAAACGAAAATCGGCCAAGTGCGAGTCAAACAAGCACTCAGAGGGTTCCGTACCGCCACACCTCTCCCCACAATGACAAAGTAATAATGACAATAATACCTATTCACATTACAAACAATCAACGCGAGCTACAAAAATATGCTTTTTTTGTAATCAGTTCGGACTCCTTGACGCGAGTACGACTTACACTTTGCCAATGTTTATTACTTAATGTTTTACCTCGGTGTTTTTACTTTAATATCACCTAGTTTCATGCGTGTATGTTTTCCTGTTTTTACGATAGAGCTTTTTATTCTGAAGATCTATAAAAAAATATGTTTTTTGTATATAGACTCCCCTTGCCCCCTAATTTTTTAACTTTTTTTAAATTTTTAGTATTTGTTGTTATAGGGGTGACAGAAAATATTATGTAAAAATTTCAACTGTCTACCTATGACGGTTCATGAAATGCAGCCCGATGATAGACGGGCAGACAGACAGACAGCGAAGGCTTAGTAATGGGTCCCGTTGGTGACCCGTTCGGTGTACGGAACCCTAAAAAGCTACAAACCATTCAAGTTGAGTCCGCTATCCTTTGTTTTTACATTCCAGCTGCTGAGCCCAGCGAAAGTATTGACGTAGTAAAAAAATATGTAATTTTACCCAAAATGAGTTCTGTGTCACTGGTATAAAAAAAACATGTTGCCGAAAAAAGCCGTCCATCCGTCACGCTTTGTCGATGGATTGTTAAAACAGCCGGACAACAATAATGAAAAAATCAAAAATCCCAAAAGTGACTTTAAAGATTTTAATAAAACTATGCAAGTAGTAACTATCATTGAGGTTCTATTAAGTAGCACTAGTGGTTATACCCACAGAGCAGAACCTATGTTATACCAGCAAAACTATTCCTAAACAACTTTTTTTTTATTCACAATTGGTAAACCCTTGACAACATCTCACCTGGTGGTAAGTGACGATGTTGCCGAAGATGGAAGCGGGATTACCAAGATTCCCCAACGCAATGGGGAACTGGCTATATTATCTTCATGCCGGAACACACCAATGATATCAACATTGATATTTGGCGGCAAGACTTAGATGAGATGGTGGTAGCTAGCCAGGCGGGCTTAGAAAATGGCCTAACACCAACCAAACCGAGTATTACAATTGACCCCGCCGGGAATCGAACCCGCGACCTCCTGTGTAAAGCCAGTGAACTTTGCCTCTGAGCTACGGAGGCGGTTAAAATTAACTGTAATTTTTAAAGTGACACTTTTATTACATCGTCTCAAGCTTTTTCGTCTGTGTGTTGCGTACTAATCAGTAATCTGTGGTTGCGTGACGGCAAAGAGATTATTACATCGTCTCGAACTTTTTCTCAGAGCACCCATGATGGTTTCGTCCTCTGTACCGTAGCTCCAAAAGAAGTGAAACTTTTATTACATGATCTTTTCGTACCGTAGCTTCAAGACGAAAGCAGCCATGATCGTTTCGTGCTCTGTAAATGTCTATTATGTGAAAAAAAGTTTCACTTTTACCGTGGTTTCATAAAACCACACACTCTTTTTTGTTAAAATTTTCTTAATAAATCAATGCGATTCTGTTTGCAGGCTTTATATTAGCTTGTCGTGTTGGTTAGTTAGTCTATTAGTTAGTTTGGGACAAATCTTGGAAGCTAAATAAGAACCACTTCCCGGTTTCCGATTGAGCTGAAATTGTGCACACACGTTAGGTTTGGAAAAACAATGCATGGTTAGTGAATTGACGTCATTCTAAATCTAATATGGCGGACTCCCAAATTTGGCGGATCAGTTATTTTTGTGACAAGCCAATGATATGGATACGAAATTAAAAGGTTTGCTGAGAAAAATACGAAATATTTAAAATTATTTTCAAATTAAAGCTTGCAACTAAAAGTTTTAGGTATTAAAATTATTATTGTGTGCGTACACTATAAAACTGTAATGTGTATTGTTGATTTGTGTTTACCACACGGCGAAGTCTACGCAGAAAGTATGCACGGCATGGCTGAACAAATTATTTAAATTCCCAGCTCTCGTTACAACGTTTCCTAGTTCTTTGTCGTCGGCATCTCGAAATTCGATGGTGTTCGCCGTGAAACTGTATTTACATATTAATGAATCGACGTGGCTCGTGGCTCGTGGCTCGCGGCTCGTGGCTCGCTGGCTACGAAACTAACGCTCCTACCTAATTAGTTTTGTTCTTTAGCGTCCATTTTTTAAAGCCCAGAGAGAATTGTTCCTATTTTCAAAAGATTTAAAAAAGGAGGAGTAGATTGTATGTTTTTTGTGTTTGTTATTCGATATCTTCGCCGAATGTTAACCAATTTTAATGATCCCTTTTTTTAATTTTATCAAAATCGGCTCAGTACTTTTAAGGAAATTAACACAAAAAATGGTTCTTGTACTTTTATTGAAGTCGATTTTTAACGTGTTAAGCGTTTCCAATTATTTGACGTGAATTCAATGAACTTCTTACATTTGGGTAAGGGGGTGGTAACGAAACTGTCGAGAGCGTTATATTCCGACCTTCTATGATCGAAGCTAAGCTAGCTAAGCGTTCCTGCTTGAAAATAAAATAGCCAGTTCATCATTGAATTGGGGAATCTTGATAAGCCAGCATTCATCTTCGGCGTCATCGTCACTTTCGATCAGGTGAGATAATGCCAAGGGCTTACCAATTGTGGATAAAAATGTGATACTAGAGTTTCTCCAGGAGTTACACTTAACATCACTCTCGGTCACGTGTGGGTATTTTAGATTTTCACACGGACATGTTTAATAAAATACACATCTTATACAAGATGTTAACATGTCCCCAATATGTTAACATCTTATACAAGATGTTAACATGTCCCCAATATGTTAACATCTTATACAAGATGTTAACATGTCCCCAATATGTTAACGTCTTATGCAAGATGTTAACATGTCCCCAATATGTTTTTGCAGCAATATTATATACGAGTGAATCAGTACTCCGTTCGTCCGAAAATCACTATTTTTATGACTCACTGAATGACTGCTGACGTATCAAAATTATAGGCCATATAGAAACTTGAAATTTGGCATCAAGGTAGGTTATTGGACGTATACACTGAGAGCTCCTCATTACTCAGCAAAATATATAGGATGATTCAGGAGTCGTGAGCAGGATCAACCCTACGGATTAAATTAACTATAAGCTACTCTCTCATATTAGTATTAGTGTGATTAAAAAAATTTTTTTTGAAGTGTTAAAAAAACAAAGTTTTTCAAATTTTGCACGTTAAGTTTGGTCACTCTACAATAGGCATTTTGACTATATATAAAATATGTAACAATTTGTTGTCATTTTAATAAAATGTAATGTAAAAAGCATATTTTATTAATGTTCTGAAAAAAATAAGGTCATTTTCTGTATAAAAAACATAAATGAAATTTAATTTTTTTTGTGGTTTGATCACGTGTTTGAAAACGCTCTGTTATTGGTTGCAACTCTGATGACGTCACACAGAAGTAAACATTAGGTTCAGTGCGTGCTTTCACTATTACAGCAGTTTGTTGTTTACTTATGTGTGACGTCATCTGTCAGAGCAACCAGGCGCCATAGCGAACATTGCGTTTTGGCGCGTAATTTTAAAATTCAAACTTTAACATTGATTTTCTACGTATATACGACAGATCTCCAGGAAATATTAAAATGGTTTTCATTTTATGCAATAACAAATAATACAAAACTATTTTCCAGTAGTAGTCAAATAGCCTATTAGAATACTTCAGTCAAGTACCGGTTCTCATTTGTCTAGTCAACGTCTAATTTTTTTTTATGACTGTGCTGTCATTACAGTTAAAGAGGTTGGGTATCTTTTTCAATTACTCATTATAGGGTGACCATGATTAGAGACTTAAACTCTTATATCACAAAAAGTAAAAAATAAATAAAAACATGTGGTGGTTTAACTGAATTACGAAGTTATATTACCTGTATATGTAGGGTTGATCCTGCTCACGTCTCCTGAATCATCCTGTATAGACCACTTTCAGGTAACTTATAAGCAAGAAACTTTGAATCGAGGTAATTTATTGGACGTAATATACAAAAGGAAAAATCAAAAAACGGCCAAGTGTGAGTCGTAGTCGCTCACTGAGGGTTCTGTATCACCACTACTCAGTAAAATATGTAGACCACTTCTAGGTAACTTATAAGCATTAAATTTGGCATCGAGGTAGGTTATTGGACGTATACATAGAAAAACAATCGAAAAACGGCCAAGTGTGATTCGTACACGCGCACTAAAGGTTCCGTATCATCACTACTCAGCAAAATATAAAGACCATTTCTAGGTAACTTAGAACCAGGTTTGGCATTTAGGTAGGTTAATAGGCGTATACAAAGAAAAATCGGTCAAGTGCGAGGCGGAGTCACTAATTTTAATTTAAGATTTGGAATCGAAATAGATTTACTGGGCGTATTAATAGTAATACGCCCAGTGTTTAGTAAAAATTCAAAAATCAGGCTAAGTGTGACCCGCGTTTGCGCACCGAGGTTCGGTCATCATAACAGCTCATATACGTCCCCACCGAGGGGCTTGAGCCTACCCTGAATCAGGGCGATTAGGCCTTAGTCGACCACGCGGGCCCAGTGCGGGTTGGTCGACTTCACACACGACCTTCGAGTTTCTTCGCAGGCGTGTGCAGGTTTCCTCACGATGTTTTTCCTTCACCGTTAAAGCAATCGGTAAGTATGTACGTAAGTTTTTGAAAAACTCATTGGTACATTGGCCGTCCAGATTTGAACCCGGTACCTCTGGTTAGATAGACCCAGTCGTTACCGGTTGAGCCAACCGAGGTTCGGTACCACCATAAATATATGTATTTCTGTTACTTGAATAAAGATAGGAAATTAGTATTAATACTTTAAAAAATGTATGATATCCCAACAAAATATTAATGTGAAATGTAGCCAAGATCTATGTAAAAATTCAGCGATCTTTATGGGTAGGTAACAAGTTCTATAGTGGTTACAAAATCATAGCTACGGATCTTCAAATAGAAATATTAATTTTAGACTTATCCAAATAAAAGAGAATTATCAAAATATAATGGTTTTCAGTTGCTAAAAAAAATGTTATGTTCTGTGCTATTAAATGGTGTAACTTGACAAGTTTAAATAGTCAAGGCGCCAAGCAAGCAAAGCTTACTTTTTAAAAGTAAACCTAAATATATAAAAAAATTAAACAGTGAAAAATTGCCAAATTACACCATGTAAAAGCAAAGAACATATTTTTTTTGAAACAACTAAAAACCGTTGTTCATTCTATATTATTTGGAGAAGTCTTAAATAATATTTCTATTTGAAGTTCCGTAGTTATGATTAAGGAACTACTATAGGCCCGATCGCCCTAATTCAGGGTAGGCCCTCGGTAGGGACGTATGTGATGATGATAGAACTTAGTAACTACTAATTTAGATCGCTGTATTTTTTTATATCGAACTTGGCTCCATAATTTCACATTTATGTTTTGTTGGGATAGTTACTTACGTAAGTTTCGAAAAATTCGTTAGTAGATAAACGGTCGAGGATTCGAACTAGCAACCTGTTAGGGAAGTGAAAAAATCTTAACCCTCCACCTTCCTACACTTTATTCGCGACGAGGCCTGCACGAAAAATACGATACACGCTCTTACCCCATTTGTCGCAGTAAGCTTTTCAAGCCCACGGAAATAAGAGTAATATCTATTATAGGTACTTGAAAGGACCCTTGGAAAGGAGTTTGTCGTCCCAGATTTTTTATCCATATGAGTAGGAGGGACAGCCATTACGTGAGACCTGGGTTGGACATTGATTTGCTTAAACTCTCAGCTCGACCTACTGAAAAATTTGTAATAAATTAATGAACAATATAAACTAATAATTTTCAATTAGACCTAACAGTGTCGTCATGGCCTAAGGCGTCAGTGGTGTAACGGCTAGGGCCGCCGCCTCCTGTCCGGGAGGTCGTGGTTCGAATCCTGCCATGTACCAATATAATTTCGAATTTAGATGTACGTTTATCCGACGCTCTTACGGTGAAGGAAAATATTGTAAGGAAACCTGCACACGCCTGCGAAGAAACTCGCAGGTTGTGTGTGAAGTCGGCCAACCCGCACTGGGCCCACGTGGTCGACTAAGGCCCAATCGCCCTAATTCAGGGTAGGCTCGAACCCCTCAGTGGGGACGTATATGAGCTGATATGATGAGACCTAACATTAGGTCTCTTATCTACTTTAGTGTCCTGGCTACATATTAAGTAAATACTTCTTGCATTATTGGAATAACATCTAGTCTAGTTTTGACGTCCCTGACCTTTTTAATATCCTTTTATTGCCTCCAGCCTCGCAGCGAGCGCTGCGGGCTTCGCCCTACACGGATCTGAGCCTGCGGCCTCGCGATTCAAGATGTATGCCCATGGAGCTTTAGCCTTACTGATATAAAAGGTGACTGACTTGGTTGCTATGCATCCGCGGATGCTATGGAGGAAACATATTCTTTCGCCTCATCCGTCACACACTTTATTCACTTCCGTTACAGTCCAGGTTTTTATTTGGTAACCCGTATGTGATTTTCAAAGACTTTTCATGTCAAAATCAGCTAAGTTCAACTTGTTAACTGTTTATCGCAGGATACCCGAAATATTTTTTGTTGAGAGTTCCTACTGAAACCCACATACGAGGATAATTTCAAGTTTCTAGGTCAAGTTCTTTCGCTGAAGTAGCTGCACCTTTGATAATGCCGCTCCCCACTGCCGCATGCGCCGCCGCCGCCGCCGCCGCCGGCTCGCGTCAAACGCCCTTATAATTACGTCGGTCGGCGGCGCTGCGATTGAACTATTGATTCAGCGAACGAACTATACCTATCATAAAAACTGTACATTTGGATTTAAGATAATGTCAAAATGCAATCCTTTAAATTTATGTCCTAAGAACATGAAAACAATATGACAAGATTCAAGATTCAAGATATTTATTCAAACGGTTCAAATCACACTCTTTCTGATAGTCATAAAATAGTGATTACATAATTTCATTTGTAAAAAATCAAGAAATAAACAATCATTAGTTAAAAACGTCAACATCCAATCCGTGATATATATAAAAAAAAAACAAATAATGTCTAATGAAAACAATATGACACGAGAAGTTATATATTAAAATTATTTAATTTCATGAACGCCTTTGACAAGTGTAGGTCAGTTCACACGTACAGCACCCGGTCATGAGTATAACGCGAGAGTCAGCCATCGCTCCTCTCAACCATATTAGAGGGAAAGGAACGACCGGTATATAAAAAAAAATATTTTTTAAAATTTTATAAAAAAGATAGTATACAGAGTGTAGCAAAATTGGTGTAGCTCCCGTTAACTGCGGCTTCTATTTATCATACTGAACAACTTTTGTTCTACGACTTTGCTGAAATCACAAAAAAAAACCATTCATACAAGTCGATCAGCTGCTCGACCAATTTTGTGCATTTTTGTATGCAGGGTCCAATTTATTTGGGAATTGATTATGCGTTCCTCGGGGAAAGCTCTTCAGTATGATGAGTAGAACCCCCCGATAACGGGTGGTTTTTTCATAAAATAAAACAAAAATCTATTTTTGTGCCAAATTTCAAGCACTTCCGTTCAAAAATGATAAAGTTATGGGTCATGACGTTGTGAAGTCCATGACAGGCGGTCTCTACGAGAGTACCGTGTACGGAATATTGGACATCACCAAAATGTGTACAAAGGTAAAAGTAAAAGGTTCTATATCGTCCAAAATCATCATCATTCAGCCGAAGGACGTCCACTGCTGAACAAAGGCCTCCCCCAAAGATATCCACTACGTTCGGTCCTGCGCTTCCCGCATCCAACGGCTTCACCAGGTCGTCGGTTCACCCAGTAGGAGGCCTCCCTACATATATGTATGTCTATTACTTGAATAAAGATAGGAAAATAGTATTAATACTTTACAAAAAATTATGATATCCCAAAAAAAAAATTAATGTGAAATGGAGTCAAATTCTATATAAAAAAAATACAGCGATCTTAATGGGTACGTACCAAGTTCTATAGTGGTTCCTTAATCATAGCTACGGAACTTGTGGGCCAGTGTATAAGATTCTACAATAAAATTCCAGAATATCTAACTAGTTTGTCAGAGAACAAATTCAAGACTCATGTCAAAAAATGCTTGTGCTCTAGAGGATATTATAAAATAATAGATTATGTAAATGATAAGATATATATGTTGATTCTATAACAAATAACATTACCTGAGATTGTAATATGAATCATGACATTATGTAATAGACAATAAGTTTTTTTTTTACTATTTAAAAGTGTGTGTAAACACCTATTTAAAATAAATTATTTTATTTGATTGATTGATTTTTTTTTATAAGACTGTCTCGGAATTCTAAACACTAATTTGCAGATCATACTTATTCGCATTGACAACCAATAACAATATTATTATAACTACGCTTTTGCTATCGAAGTGGCAACAACGTAAATTCAATCAAGCAAAAAAAAACCAAAATAAATTATTTTGATTTGATTTGACTTCAAATCAAAATATTCATTTTAGACTTCTCCAAATAATAGAGAATGTACAAAGTAAGAGGCCTCCCTGCGCTTCGTTTTCCGGTGCTTGAGAACTTAATATGTATTTTTAAGAGGTACCTTACATCTGTGGGAAGTAAGCAATGTCACAAATTCAATTCATTTATCAAATGTAACATCTTACCTTTGCAATAAAAGCCCAACAAAAGAATTCCCACAACGCAGACGAGCTTACCAAGTATTCAGGTATTTCATATATTTCCCTTCTTATTTCGCGAGATCATTTTCTTTGTGTTTTTCAGTTTGACATGACGTCAAGAAGGCTTAGCATGTCATATAGGTGAACCGAGCTTTGCTCGAAGTCTTCTAGGCATGTAGCGCCATCTACTGTTCATTAGCTAAACTAAACTAGCTTTTTTGTGTGAAAATGGATTTTCTCAGGAATGACATTTATATTGATAGACTTGGAGGTAAAACTCTACCTAAATACAAAATTAATAGCCATTTCTAAGAAACCAATTACTAGGAATGCTCGTTTATTTAGATATCTGCACAGGTGAAAAAATATTGTGCCATTGAACTTTTGTATTTTTCTTAGATCATGATATGCTCCGAAATTTTTAATTCTTATAATATATATGTGAAAATGTGTTTGTTTGTTGCCTTTTCACGCATCAAAACCTTTACCAATCATGATGAAATTTGGCATGCAGGTAGCCTGTGTCACTGGGAAGGACAAAGGCTACTTTTTATGACGTGAAAATAGCATAGTCCGATGCAGAGCCGCTTACGTCTCGCGCACCACTCACCTTTAAAAACAGTCATAAAAACGAAGTTCACGCGGGTGAAGTCAAAATCAAAAGCTAGTATTTAATAATATAACAGTCCAGCTAGGTAGGTCCAACTGCGAGAAAGAGATCAATCGTCGAAACCAACTCGGCTGAGCAGCGTTCGGGAAGCTTCGAATATCTTAACGTCCCTAATACCGCAGTGTCTCAATAATAAGTTCTTGGACAAGTGTATGTAGCTAGTGATGGATGACGTACGGAACTAAGACATGGTCGCTTCCTTTGGGCCTCATAATAATAAGGAGAATGAAGCGTGCTATGCTCTGAGTTTTTTGCATGTTCGAATTAGAAACGAGTAGATCCGTATTAGAACCAAAGCACAGTATATATAATAGTACTAACGTACAGTATGGACACTCCCTGCCGCTCTCTAAATTCGACCTCACCCCCCCGTCACTCAGATTGGATGTAGATTGGGTACCAAACGTAAAGGACGAGCTACGCAAGCGCGATAAACGTCACTTATATTCACTTTGCGCGCCGCTGTGATTTTGTACACCGGAATAAAAAGTAACTAGTTACCGAACGTAAAGGACGAACTACGCATGCGCGATTAACATCACTTATATTTACTTTGCGCGCCGCTCACCGCTCGACGCCAATAGGCGACCGCGGCGTCTCAGCATGCCTCGTATCATGATTGGCTGACCACCAATATTATACGACCAAATCTAAGAACAATCAGTTCCTATGAACCTTCATACTAGCTGTATCTTTTTTTTTTAGAAATGTAGTTCCTTTATGTTTTTCATATGTCACATGTTAGTGTTTGTTATTGTGGCTTGTGAGATATTATGTTCGTTTTATTGTTTGTAATAATTTGATTAGATGGTGTGAAAGTATGAGTTGTATAGAAATATCTAGTGGTGTGATATTATAAAATGTGATCTCGGAATTATAGATTGAGATTGACTATTATTGTAGGTTGCTAAATGAGATTGTTTCACGGACAAAAGCTCCTGTGTTTAAAGAACAAATGAATAATGTTATCCATGTAAGTTACTTAATCATGTAAGATAACTGTTGATTGTTGCTTGCAGCACAGTATATATATCTTGCAGTGTGCATGCAGTAAATAACTAACAAACATTTCGTGACCAATACCGCCGGTGTGATTCAACCCTACCTGCATTCTTGCCTATAGATACGTCAGTTATAATTATGTATATCATTTCTCGCTCGTTTGTATGGAGTGTCCGGGGTGTGACCAAAGTAAACAACATAGCTCTCAGAATCGCTAAACCTAAGTCAAACTATATATATATATAAGTACTAACATACCTAAGTGCTAGAGGTCGGGGCACATAGCTCGTAGAACAAATGGCCGTCGGGGTAATAAAGTTCTCAAGTGGCGACCGCACACCGGTGGACCGACATCCTGGTGAAGGTAGTGGGAAGCCGCTGGAAATATGTCTAATGTCTGTCCAAGCAAAATTCAGAGGCATCGTTTCTCAACATTCTATCTCAAGTCCAGATGTCAATTATAATGTCTGCTAGACGCCTCAATACCTGAATACCTACTGCTCCACCAGCGGGGATCAGGCTGGTCGATAAAGGTCAAATTGGCGGGAGATCAGATAAATTCCCCCCGAGTTTGTAGTGATTGAATGACTTATTCCCATTTGCTAAAGCGTTACTTCAGGTGTGATTGTCACTCGATTCTCGGTTTGAGGCGGTATCCAAGATGCAGTTGATGACATGACACACATGGTTAAGATAAGGATAGGTTACCAGGTGTAAGCATCTACAAGCTGTTAAGGCGAGGCATTTGTAAAATAGTTGTCTCTGTTTTTTCCTTGACGTGTAAAGAGTCAAGACAATAACCACACTTTTGTACTTTTTCAATGTTTTACGTTGTTATTTCTCTTAAGACTACAATTTAAAAACTAAAGTTTAGCAGATTCTCTGTAGTACTTACAAAGAAATATCTTCATATAAAAACTATGTGCAAATTTAGAAATTTTATTAAATTGTTTTAGACTTTTTAGATTACACCTATCTACACAAGTAAAACAATTATAGCTATTCATATCAAACAGAATAAATCAACGCGAGAGACAAAGAAGTTTCGGCACCTTTAGAGCGAGTAGATACGACTCACATTTGGCCTGTCATTTCATTTGATGTTTTATTATAGGATGGGTACAATAAGGAGCGTCGGTGGCGAAGCGGCTAGGGCCGCCGCCTCCTGTCCGGGAGGTCCTGGTTCGAATCCTGCCACGTATGAATGTGATTTCATATGTACGTTTATCCGACGCTCTTACGGTGAAGGAAAACATCGTGAGGAAACCTGCACACGCTTGCGGAGAAACTAGAAGGTTGTGTGTGATGTCGACCAAACCGCACTGGGCCCGCGTGGTCGACTAAGGCCCGATCGCCCTAATTTAGGGTAGGCTCGAGCCCCTCGGTGCGGATGTATATGAGCTGATATGATGGGTACAATAGTCACACTTAGTTTTACCCTTGTATGTATTACCGTATTTGTCGCAAAAAAGTCTTAAAAACACGTTTTTTTCCACCCTCAATTTTGTAACTTTATTAATTATTAAGAGTTTGAACCGCACACATACCATCATATTAGATGTTCCATACCATCATATTAGATGGCCCTAGTTCCTCAAGGTTTAAAACAAACACATTTTTTGTATGGAGACCCCCCTTATTTTTTCACTTTTTCTAATTTTTAGTATTTGTTGTTATAGCGGCAACAGAAATACATCATCTGTGAAAATTTCAACTGTCTAGCTATCACGGTTCATGAAATACAGCCTGGTGACAGACGGACGGACAGCGAAGTCTTAGTAATAGTACGTTAGTACTATTATATATACTGTGGTAATAGGGTCCCGTTTTACCCTTTGGGTACGGAACTCTAAAAAGGACAGATTTATCTTATATTCATACATCTCTGTAAAAATATACTGTAACGCGTCAATTTATACAAATCAAGGCACAAAGAGGCATTCGCTCGTAGTAGGGAGCGCCGAAGCAATATCGAGGCCTTTGATTCGTAATGGCGATTTATCTAGCGATTTGTGTGCCCCTTTTGTTAGAAAAGGAAAGAAAGGTGTTTCCTCTATTTTCGTCCTTTCGATTTATTTATCGCGGGGCTTAGTGGAAGTATCTGTCTAAATTAGACATAAGACTGAAATAGCCATTAATAAAAGCCTTTCTGATGGAGGAAAACAGCGAGTACTTGGAAATAAAACTCTTGGAAAGTGCAAATCCGTATGAGAATACGACGATGTGGTTAAAAGACGACGATGCTCCTATACAAGCTCCAAAGCCTTGAGCGTCGCCGCAAAGTTGCCTGTCTTTCGGTATTCTATCGAATTCATTTCGGAGAGTGTGCGCAAGAACTGTATGCCCTTATTCCTCCAGTTCCATTCCACCTTCAATTCAATTCAATTCAATATATTTATTCATAATAGGTGCAAATTACACTGTTTCTGATAGTCATAAAATAAAGATAACAATGTCATTTATGAAGAATCAAGAAATGAACAATAAAAAGGTTATAACGTCAAAATTGAATCCTTGATATAAACCAGATTATGTCATTAGAACATTAAAACAATATGACACGAAAAGTTATACATAAAAATCATTGAGTGCATTTAACAAGAGTAGGGCAGTTCACACGGACAGCACCCGGTCACGAGTATAACGCGAGATTCAGACCTTTGGTCAACAAGACGCAGGGAGAGGTTCCACCCCTACATTATTGATATTCAGCCTATACGCACGAAGCGTTACACTTCCTCATTTATCGTGCGGACAGGGGTGGAGAGGAACTCCTTGCCTGCGTCTGTGTTTCTCGACTCCTACAATTTGGGGATCTTCAAGGCGAGAGTGAATAGGAATTATTTGAGTTTGCGTGTACCATCCTCGACTACATCGTCACTTACCATCAGGTGAGATGTAGTCAAACGCACTCATACTTTTAATAAATAAAAAATACAACCCTATGACAGACATACAAACAAAAGGATAAGGCTTAATAAAGACCTATGGTCATCCTACGGAATTTTTACTTGGAATGGTGGTTTTTTTACCCGACTGCCCAAAAAATTAGTTATGTTTTTCAAATATTTGTATGAATGTATGTCTGTTTCTTTGGCTAAGCCTGCGGCCTAAACGGCTTGAACGATTTTGGAGTATGAGGTGTCGTTAGGTTTGTCCCGATCCCGTGAGTGACATATTTTAACCAACTGCCTAAAATAAAAAAGAGTGGTCGTTTTTTTGCAGTCGGGTTTTAATTTTCAATTAATTTGGTTAGGTTATTCTATGTAAAATAGAAGACAAATACAATAACGAAGAGATGTTATTGACATGCCTGTGCATGAGCAATATATATAAATGTACTAGCTGTCCCGGCGAACTTCGTACCGCCTTACACTACATTACCCTACCCTAACCTACACTAACCTACCCTACACTACCCTACCCTATACTACACTACCCTACCCTATACTACACTACCCTACCCTAACTACACTACACCTACACTACACTACCCTACCCTACCCCAAAAGCAATTATTTTTTGACTGACATTTTTGTTTTTATTTTTTTTCTTTAGTTCCGAGCATTTTTATATTTGTTCATCTTTTAAACCTTCTCTGGACTTCCACAAATAATTCAATACCAAAATTAGCCAAATCAGTCCCGTCGTTCTCGAGTTTTAGAGAGACTAACGAACAGCAATTCATTTTTATATATACCTATATAGATAGATTTATCCTAGTGGTATAACAATTGAATATTTTGTTTGTTGGCGCCCACCGTGTGCCTGGGAATGTAGTGAAAATAAAGTACCGACATGACGTGAAGTGCCTCAAAGTTTCACCATCCTAATATCAGCCGAAAGACGTCCACTGCTGGCCACAAGCCTCCCCCAAGGATTTCCAGGGCGACCGATTCTGCGCTGCCCGCATCCAGCGGCTTCCCGCGACCTTCACCAGGTCATCGGTACACCGAGTTGCCACTCGGCCTGCCTACGCTATGTTTTCCGGCGCGAGGTTGTTATTTGAGAACTTTACTACCCTAGTCCCTCTGTTCTACGAGATATGTGCCCCGCCCACTGCAACTAAAGTTTAGCAATTCCGAGAGCTATCTCGGTTACTTTGGTTCTCCTACAGATCTCCTCGTTTCTGATTCGATCACGCAGAGTAACTCGGCATAGCACGCTCCATTGTCCTTTGGGTGATCTTGAGCCTTGTTAAGAGGCCTTCTCAGAGTATTACATAAGCTAATTTTACCTATCATTTTAGATAATTTAGAAGACTCTTAGTAAGTTAATATTTTCAGAAAATTAAATCAAATAAAACAGCGAGAACACTTGAGTATTTTTTATAATGTAAGAATTATCCATGCCTTAAAATGGCTAAGTGCGAGTCAGAATTACACACCGAGGGTTCCGTATCACCATATAACATTTAAACAAAAAAAAAATTTTTTCTTTCATTTAATCTGGTATGTTTTTATTATTAAAATAACAAATAATGAAAACAGACCAGATTAAATGAAAGAAAAAAAAAATTGAGTTTTCAACATATTCATACTATGTTTGACACTTGTATGTATACATAATATTACCGTTTTAAAAATAGAACAAAATAATTGAAAACGCTAAACACGTTAAAAAACCGACTTCCATCGCAATAAATTAGTACATTTTTGCATTATTATTTTTGGTTTTTGTTAATTTTCTACTAAAGCACTACACCGATTTTGATAAAATTTATATGGGACCACACGGGAAGCACTAGCTTTCAAATAAAAAAAGAATCATAAAAATCGGTTCACCCAGTCAAAAGTTCTGAGGTAACAAACATAAAAAAAAAACATACAGACGAATTGAGAACCTCCTCCTTTTTGGAAGTCGCTTGATAAAATAAAAAGACTTTATGCGGGGATCCCCCATTAAGATTTCACTTTTTTAGGGTTTCGTACCTAAAAAGGTAAAAGCGAAACCATTATAGGATCACTCATGTGTCTGTCCATCCGTCTGTCTCAGCTAATTTTCTCAGAAACTGCGGACGTATCAGGTAAATAATTTTTATTTTATAACTACTTTTAGGGGTCAATTAAAAAAAAAGAAGTTATTTAAGAAAAAGAGGCGAAAATTTACCATCTCCCCCCCCCCCTATCTCCGAAAGTATTGCCCCTAGCTGCTTAAATATTGACTGTACGAAGTTTAATGCATAAATTACAGGAAAACTTGTGAAAAAATCTAAAGTCCCTGCGTTGTCACAGGAAAAATAAAATTTCAAAGGGCAGAATAGGTAGACCCCTATTTACCCAGAGTAAAGTATTAACTGAGAGGTCTTGTTCTGTTGGTAGTAAAAGTTTTGGTGCAGAACCCTGTTTGTGTGACCCCGAGTCGCATTTGGCCGGTTTTTTATTATTGTTGTTTGTTAGAATATCTGCCATAGTGAAAATTTAAACCGGCTACCTATTCGGTTCAAAGATATACATTTAAAAAAAAAAGACAGACAAACGGATAGACTGCGCAGGCTTAGTAATGGTCCCATTGTGGCCCTTTGAGTCTTCATCATCATCATATCAGCAGAAAGACGTCTACTGGTGAACAAAGTTTCCACAACGACTGGTCTTGCACAGGTTGCATCCAGCGTCTTCCGCGTTCTTCATCAAGTTATTAGTCAACTGAGTCCACTAGTCGCCACTCCAGAACTTTAGTGTCCCATCAGTATTTGTAACATTTTGGTTACGGAACTCTTAAAATGATTTAGAATCCCTATCGGAAAATAGGTATCGAATTTTCACAAGGTTTAGTTTAACTTGCAATGTTCGTATGTTAAGTTGCTTGCTTCAAAATTTGCGAGTCATTTCAGATTTAGCTGTAATTTTGCAAACACGTTTAGTTTGGACGGCTTTAATGTACGGCTAGCTTAGTGACGTCATTTTACATCCCACTCCCGGATCGGACTCCCAAAGAAGACGAACTAGTTATTTTTATGCACTCTTATGATATGAGTGTTAAAATAAAAGGTTTACTGAGAAAAATACAAAATAATTAAAATCCATTTCAAATAAAAGCTTATACCTATAAGTTTTTAGTTTTCTTAAAATGAGCTCATGACAGAGTATGATTGCATCGAATTTTCTAATTTTATATTAAATTGTCGTATTAGTTGATGGGGTTGGAATAAATCTTGGAAACTGAATTAAATGCACTTTCTGGTTTCCGATTCAGCGATAATTTGGCATACACGTTAAGTATAGTACAATGCATGGTTAGCTAAGTGACGTCATTCTTAATCCAATATGGCGGACTACCAATGATAGTGCACCAGTAATTTTTCATGCACCTCCACGATATGGGTCTCAGATAAAAGGGTTTGCTAAGAAAAACACGAATCAAAGAAATATTTGAGGTTATTCAAAGACTAGTTTTAAATCTACTTCGGAAGAATTTACTTATACAGTCTCCTTCCGTTGGACATATACTTCCCGGTAATATTTTATGTTAAGAACCAAAGAGAAAACAAATTATCGCATGTTGTAATATAAGACAAACAGAATAAAACAGTGTAATTTACTATGAATTCCTAGATATCTGTAATGTGATAATGAGACACAAAAACAAACTTAGCAAACAAGTGAAGTATTCGTACGTAACAATCACTGAACAACACATGGTTCAAGTGAAGTACAATATTAATAGGGGATCGGACTGCATCAAAAATAAATTTTGAAAAATGATTTCATAAATTGTTCTCCTATTGAAGTTTCAAAAAACCTTACTTGTTTAATTGATCAAATTCACAAAATAAGCTCGTCAATGACGCTAAAAACCTGTGACGTCATTTGTGGGTTTTTCAAAAAAAAATTGAACAAAATTTCGTTTTTGACAGATCATAAAACTAGCAGTCCGATCCCCTGTTGTTCATATTTGTTCTAATACTAATTTTATATCCTTATTCAAGTAAAAGATGTACATATAAGATATTTTTGGTGGTACCGGACCCTCGGTGCGCAAGCCAGACTCGCACTTAGCAAGTTTTTTAATTTTCACTTAATACGTCTAATAAATCCATTGCGATTCCACATCTCAAATTAAAAATGTCACCCAGAAGTTATTCATATAATTATAACAATGAGGAGTGGTGGTATGAAACCCAATTATTGTAAGTCCGACTCGCACTTGGCCGGTTTTTCTTTTTCCTTTGTATACGCCTATTAACCTGCCTAAAATGCCAAACCAGTTTCTAAGTCCCCTGGAAAAAGTCTATAATTTTTTTTTATTTAAAAATTTGAGTAATAGTAATTTGATTTATTTTGATAAATAGAAGTGTTACGGAAACCTGATCTCGCAAGTCCGACTCGTACTTGGCCAGTATTTCGATTTTTTTTCTTTGTATACACATAAAAGCTTATCTCGATGGCAAATTTCAAGTTTATAAGTTACCTGGAAGTGATCTACATATTTTGCTGAGTAGTGGTGATACGGAACCCTTGGTGGGCGAGTGCGACACATACATGACCGTTTTTTGAATTTTTCGTTTGTATAATTACGTCCAATAATCTACCTCGATGACAAATTTCAAGTTTCTAAGTCACCTGGAAGTGGTCTATAATTTTGATGAGTCAGTGAGTCGTAAAAATAGAGTTTTGCGCGACGTTAATATTTTAGAAATGGTAAAACATATATTTATGAAAATTGAGATTCTAGGTGATCGAAGGGGTTTTGATGGACTTATGTGACGGATCGGCTCGTTACCAGCTAGATGCCTTGGGTTCTATCGACCGACGCGCTAGGAGACTCATTGGCGACGAGGAACTTGTTATAAACAGGCTCCAAAGCCTCGAGCATCGCCACAAAGTCGCCTGTCTATCGGTGTTCTACAGGATTTATTTCGGAGAGTGTGTCCTGAAGCTTCACGACCTCATTTCCCCCTCTCCATTCCATCATCGGACGACCAGGCGCGGAGTGTGGTTCTATCCCATTGTCGACAATTTTCCACCTGATCGCAAGAAGCGTTTTGCTTCTTCTTTTATCATGAGAATGGCCAAGGAGTGGAATTCCCTTCCGGCGTCTGTATTCCCCGATTCGTATAATTTATGAATCTTCAAGACGAGAGTGAATAGGCACTGAAATTGAGCTTGCGTGTTACATCCTCGGCTGCATCGGCACTTACCATCAGGTGAGGTGCAGCCAAACACACTCAAATTTTAAATTAAAAAAAATGCAAACCTCATTAAGAAAATCCAATGTCTCCTCATGCAAACGTCATTAGGAAAATCCAGAAAATCTAATGTCTCCACATGCAAACCTCAGTAAGAAAATATAATGTCTCCACATCTAAACCTCATTAGGAAAATACAATATCTCCACAAACAAACCTCATTAAGAAAATCCAATGTCTCCACATACAAACCCCTTTTGGAAAATCCAATGTCTCCACATGAAAACCTCATTAAGAAAATCCCATGTCTCCACATACAAACTTCTTTTGGAAAATACAATGTCTCCACATGAAAACCTCATTAATAAAATCCCATGTCTCCACATGCAAACCTCATTAGGAAAATGTCCGTGCAAAGAGGCGAAACGAAACGATTTACCGTAGCTCAGTTCCTTATATTTGATGTTCTGTCGATAATTATGTACCATCGATGTTTATTTCAAAAGCTAAGTAAACAAACAAAAAAGCTCCTTCAGATTTTCTCTTGCTATTCTAATCAATATTTAACAAGGTTTTTCCCCATTAATAATAAGTAGTATTATCGACAAGTACATGTTTACTGCCTACACTACGTTTTCCGGTGCGTGGTCGCCACTCGAGAACTTTACTGCCCCAACGGCCATTTGTTCTACGAGCTATGTGCCCCGCCCACTGCCACTTAAGTTTAGCAATTCTGAGAGCTATTCCGGTTACTTTGGTTCTCCTACTGATTCGATTATAGTGAACCGATGACGCGGGAAGCCGCTGGATGAGGGCAGCGCAGAACCGGTCGTCGTGGAAATCCTTGGGGGAAGCCTATGTCCAGCAGTTGATGTCCTTCGGCTGATATGATGATGATGATGACATGTTTACTACTCATCCCATCAACCATATGCATTTCATTGCCTGCTTAGCTCGGCTCTTCAGGGGAATTTCTAAAAGTGATAATAACGTTGAATGTCAGAAACGAACATACATACAGCCTTACGGACATTATCGCGGCCCGCGAGATACTCAAATAGCTTCTTAGGATTTAATTAATTTACGGAAATTGAAGTGAAAACTCATTTATTTAGTAAAAATTTCAAAGAAGCATTCCTGCCTGATTAAAGCCGAGCTAAGCAGGCTAAAAAATATAAATGATGTCGTCCTTACATTTACTGTAAACATTTACTCCTCGATAAAACTACTAACCATTGTTCAGAAAATACCTAGATAAATAGTGTTAATGTATTAATTTATTGATATCCACAAAAACCCGAGCAAGTTATTAGTTACTTGTGATACAAGGGTGGTAAAAAGGTTAATAAATAACAAACGAGTGACATTTGTTAAGCCCGAACCGCCTGTGACACCCATATAACTGGCATATAAAGTACCACTTTTCAAGCAAATGTATTGAAAAAAAAAATAACAGTACCACTAGAAATGGTTTTTATGCTCTTTCAAAATTAGTATAATTTAATTTATGAGGTTACAAAAGTCCATTATTATCTATTAACATTCAACTAAATATTGTATGTAAGCAATGATTTCAATACCTAAGCTTAATTGAAGTTTTGGATTACATTCAATATTACGGAGCATTGAATCTTTACTCATAAAGTTGCTTTAAGATAAAAAGATAATTATGTTTATTGAATGTAAAAACAAAGAGTGTGTGGTTTTATGAAACCACGGTAAAAGTAAAAATTTTTTTCACATTATAGACATTTACAGAGCATGAAACGATCATGGCTGCTCTCGTCTTGGAGCTACGGTACAGAGGACGAAAAGATCATGTATTAAAAGTTTCACTCCTCTTGAAGCTACGGTACAGAGAACGAAACGATCATGGCTTCTCTCGTCTTGGAGCTACGGTACAGAGGACGAAACGATCATGGCTGCTCTGACGAAAAAGTTCGAGACGATGTAATAATATCTTTGCCGTCACGCAACACACAGACGAAAAAGTTTAATAACACCTATACATATACTACCTAGCACCACATCAATCATAAGAAATCTACTGCTGGACATAGGCCTCCCCAATGTTGGGGGGTTAACCGCAATCGCCACGCCTAGCAGGCCGGGTTGGCGATAACAATGTGCTGCGTTGTGGCACAGTACGCGGATAAGGGAACGCACCCATACTACGTGATCCTTTGAGAGGGGGGAGGGGGGGGGGGGTCTACAAATTACCACGCGTGGTCACATTGGCTTAGGTCTTCGTCACGTAGTCAATGTTCTTTAGACAAAATCTCGCGCTTTTTCAATCTATATTAAATTCAAACTATGGTGCACTCAACGCTTTTTAATCACAGGCGCTTTGATTATTTACTCTATTTAAAATAGAGCGTCATCCTGTAATTACTGCGACAAAATAGGTCAGCTTTTATATGCTTGTGTGTGTAACAACCACGTGACGGCTTTGTCACGCTCGCGTCATGTCGTTCTATTTGTCTCTTTGTGCGTGCATAGGGATAACAGGTAATGCCATATTTTCCACCAAAATATTATAAGTAACTAAGAAACTTTTATTCGTTTAGAGTAGATTAAATTTAAATTAATAAATTTAAATTTAATCTACTCTAAACGATTATTAAATTTAAATAGATTTAATTAGAGTTAGATTAAATTTAAATATTATATATTCATTAATATGAATGGGGGTGACAGGTAATGCCATATTTTCCCCTAAAATATTATAAGTAACTAAGAAACTTCAAATCATTTATTCGGGCTAGATTACTTTTGTATATTATGTATTAATTAATATGCATTGGAATAACAGGTAATGCCATATTTTCCCTTATCTATTAGAACTACATAAAATTTGAATTTTTGACATTATTATAATATTAGTATGTCTGAATTTATATGTATTATAATACGTAATATTTCCAGTGACTATTTTTCACCAAAAATCAGTAGTCAATACTCAAAGATTTCATTTTCGTCTTTATGAATGAATGAAATGAATATACTTGAAAACGCTAAACACGTTAAAAAACCAAATTCCATCGCAACAAATTAGTACATTTTTGCATTATTATTTTTGGTTTTTGTTAATTTTCTAATAAAGCACTACACCGATTTTGATAAAATTTATATGGGACCACACGGGAAGCACTAGCTTTCAAATAAAAAAAGAATAATAAAAATCGGTTCACCCAATCCAAAGTTATGAGGTAACATACATAAAAAACATACAGACGAATTGAGAACCTCCTCCTTTTTGGAAGTCGCTTGAAAATACAAAATAGTGTTTAATACATTTAATATTTTAAGCAATGTTCATTATATAGATATGGGTTGTCTGGAAGAGATATCTGTTAGCGATAAGACCGCTTTTCTAGATCTAGTTCGACAGTAAGTATGTAATTATCTTTTTGTATAAATGTGTAAGCATCTCGTTCGTTAATAATTCTTCAGTTAACTTTTTATAAATTATTCTATCATATTTTTGACAGTTTTTTAGTTTTAGAGATAAACTAGTACCCCACACATAAATATTACAAATAAAATGTCCATGCTTTTTACTCCGCCGTTTTAAAAACCGTAACCATTTCAGTGCCACTAATTTAATTTGGTAAGTACCAAAGTTATTATTTTAACTCAAATTTGGAGGGATTTCAGCATTAAAAAACTGGCAAGACGAAAAAAATTTCAAGGCTACTCGTTAAAAATTGGCTTAAAAACAATTTTTTTCTTGCAAAATATCAGAATTAATTACCAATATGAGTTACTTTATTTGTTGATATCAAACGTCCTTTGTAATTTCTGCACACTTTTATTGCGCATTTAGTAATTTTAACCACTTTTTTTATTTGTGTCCCGAGCGGGCATGTGTTCCCTTAGACGTCAAACTGGACACTGAAGAGCTGGGAGCGGCTTATAAGCCAACGCCCAACAGTCGACAGATAACTTTTTGGACGCACCTGCGCCGCCAGCGCTCTATCTAGATAGTAAATACTCGTAATCAAAGCACAGACGGCAACACTAACGCACATATACCGGGACGCGGACTTTTTGGCGGGAACTTTTAGCGTCCAGTTTGTCATTTTTCTTAAATTTTATTTCTTTTATTACATTTCGTGGTTACATTCAGAAAAGTACCATTTGTGCTACTGCCCTCGTGATCTACGATGTGTTCGAGTGGAATAATGCTGGGAACGTGTTCGTTGAAGATGTTTCAGATGGAAAATAATTGAGAATAAAAAAAAAACTTTTGTTTTACATAAGTTTTTTTTCTTCTAGATATTTTTTTCACTTTTAACTTTAGGTATGCACTTACCCTTCGCGTCACGCGGCAAGCGAGACTAAATTTGAGCCAAATTATTTGTTTTAAACTTTCTGTTTACAAAAAAATACATAAAACCATATTTTAAATACGAGAAAACCAAAAGAGGGAGAGGGGGTATTGGCATATACTGCGGGTGGTCACCGAGGGAGGGGAGGGGGTAAAAAACAGGGTCACGTAGTAAGGGTACGTTCCCTAAGACGATGCTGCCAATCTTCCGGAAAACTAACTATAAACAAAAGAAAAAGGCAACTTGGAAATGGTTTCGTACGCGGGCCGAAGGGATCTAAATACCTATTGTAAACTAAATGAATTAAAAATTTGTAACTTACGCCTACATAATATTTTCTTGTTTTACGTTCGTTTTAATTTTGATTTTAGTAGTAACACAACCAATATTTGAATCAGAAACAAGGAGATCCGCAGGAGAACCAAAGTAACCGACAGAATCGCTAAACTGAAGTGGCAGTGGGCAGGGTACATAGCTCGTAGAACAGATGGCCGTTGGGCCAGTAAAGTTCTCGAGAAGCAACCTCGTACCGGAAAACGTAGCGTAAGTAGGCCTCCCACGCGGTGGACCGACGACCTGGTGAAGATCGCGGGAAGCCACTGGATGCGGGCAGCGCAGGACCAGTAGTCATGGAAATCCTTGGGCGAAGCCTTTGTCAAGCAGTGGACGTTTTTCGGTTGATATGATGATGATGACTACCAATATTACTAAAAACACACCATTGCCTTTTAGTGTTTTTTTGATTAAGGGTGAAGGAAAACATCGTGAGGAAACCTGCACATCTCATTGCAGATGTGTATGAAGGTCGCGTAGCACACATCTGTAGGTGTAAATCTAAATGCCCTACACGTGACCGCGGGTGATGCTAAGTGCAACACCAGGCAACCGCCCTCTGTCTCTTGGATAACACGGTTATTTATTTATTTATTTATATACACATAAAGTACACCAAAAATAATTTCGTAATGCTAATACGTAGAGATACTATAATATAGTGTACAGTAGGCGGTCTTATTGCTAAAAGCAATCTCTTCTAGACAACCTTTGTGCCAAATTTAAATTAAAAAAGATATTTTATGATGACAGTCACTGTATTCAAAACAAAAGACTTTTAAGCCCCCTTGGACATTAAGCCCTATTGGACATTACTCCCAAGAACGATAATGAAATACTACTTGCGAATAAGTTACTTATCTATGTATTGACTTCCACACTTTCCCCATCTTATTTCGTTGCTTAATTTGATTTGGTCTGCCCTCAGCGCGCCCTATTACTGGCGCACCTGATGCCGGACTATCTCTCTATTGCCCTCATTGCCGTCATTGCCCTCATTGGCCGTACGTGTCAAACGGCAGACGTGGCTCCGCGGCGAATCGAGCGGTTTTGACCGGAATATTACGTGTTCTGGGTTTGACACACATATTTTTGGAGTTTTCAGTTTTTTGACTGTAAATTATCTAGTTATTTATTTTTAGGGTTCCGTGCCCTAAAGGGTCATTTCGTTGATCGTTTGTCCGTATATTTGTCTATCTGCCTATTTGTGTCTGTCTCTTTGTCTGTGATGACCCTTTTTCTCGGGAACGCGATGAGATATTAATTTGAATTTAATATCAAATAGATACTATGGTAAACGGTCCACTGAAGTTTTTTTTTTATCCATAATTGATAAGCCATTGACATCATCTATAAAAATAAACTATTTATGCTATAAAAAATCAAGCTAGTTAAAACAATGACAAGGTACGGTTACTTTACGTCCATATAAGTAACATACAATATTTTGATACTCTTAAGTAAATTAAAACATATAGGGTATATCCCGTTGAGATAGAATCATGATTTTTGGAAAGTAGCAAAGTCTCACAGCACATATAAAGGTAAAAAAACGAAAATTGTAAATTTATAGTTATCAAATTTTTTCAGGGATCACTAACTTACATTTGCAGTTGGTAAGCTAATCGTGACGTAGGTATATCGATGTATGGGAGATCACTGTTTCATCTATAAAGTTAGGTTTGTCCTTAAATCCGATTGTTGTATTGGTTGATATCCAACTCGCACTTAGCCGGTTTTTCCGAATAAAACATGTCGTCTAAATTGATTCTCTCGCTTTCTTCTCTGTTTGTTCGTTATAAATTTAAAGTAAAGTCTCTCTTTGTTTTTTGCTTGCAGTATTATAGTTTCTTAGTTTTTATGTTGTTTTTAAGTTGCTTAGGTACTTTTTGTCGGTATTGTGTTTGTTTACTCATCATACTCTCTATACATATGTCAGATTACTTCATACTCATAAAGTTTATAGCTTCGTCTTTTTATAAGCGTTCATTTACCTTCCAATGTTCGTATTTATGTTGTCGACTTCGAAATTGGCAGGTTAAATATAACCCACTTCTAGGTTTCCGATTGAGTTGAAATCTTACAAACACGCTTGGTTTGAATGATTATGATTAGCTAAGTGGCACCATTCTAAATCCAATACGGCGGACTCTCAATCAGTTAATTTTTATGCACCCCCAATATATATGGGTATCAATATACGAACAACATTACTCGTAACAAATGAAAGAGTTAGCTGAGAAGAATACAATATAATGAAAATTCTTTTCGAATATGAGCTTGAACCTATTTTTTTACGGATTTTCGAAATGCGGTAATTATAAAATCAAGTCGTGTAACTTTTCTTAGCTTTAAATGTTGTGGTACCCTATTTTTCATCTGTGTAGATTTAGGATTCTTGTAATACCTACACAAGATGAGCTCCCTCCCGTCGTCCATACTCGCTCAGACGAGACGGGTCGACAACCCAACGTTTGTTTCTCATCCCATACTCGCTCAGACGAGACGGGTCGACAACCCAACGTTTGTTTCTCATCCCATACTCGCTCAGACGAGACGGTTCGACAACCCAACGTTTGTTTTTCATCCCACTACCTCATCATCATATCACCTCATATACGTCCCCACCGAGGGGCTCGTGCCTACCCTGAATTAGGGCGATCGGGCCTTAGTCGACCACGCGGGCCCAGTGCGGTTTGGTCGACTTCACACACAACCTTCGAGTTTCTTCGCAGGTGTGTGCAGGTTTCCTCACGATGTTTTTCCATCACCGTTAAAGTAATCGGTGAGTATATGTACGGAAGTTTCGAAAAACTTATTGGTACATTGGCCGTCCGGATTTGAACCCGGCACCTCTGGTTAGGAGGACCGAGTCGTTACCGATGAGTGAGATGAAAAATGTCACTAATTTTATAGTCCTTTATACCAGCTTATAATATAGATATCGTTTTAATGACTGTTATCAAGGATTCACGGTACGTGAGCCCCAATTAAACGTAGCCTATCTGTTAACTTAGTGCTTGATATATCTATCTACCTACTAAGTTTTATAAAAAATCCGTTAAGCCGTTTAGGCGTGAAAGTAGAACAAACAAACATTCATACTGTCGCGTTTATAGTATTAGTTTGACAACAGTTTTTAACTTTTACTAAGCCATGGTCGCAGATTAAATAGTTAACAAAAATACAACATCATGGCTAAAGTAGAATTCCTTAGTTTAGGCAAAGTATATATATTAGTACTAACATACAGAATGGACACTCCCTGCCGCTCTCTAGATTGCGACCTCACCCCGTCGTCACCCAGATTGATACAGATTGGGTATAGTTTGGTCAACAAACGTATAGGATTTCAACGCCATTATGTTTATTCAAATCAAATCAAATTCAAATCAAATTTCATTTATTTGTGATTATATGTTACAAAAGATGTTAAGTGAAAATTATGTCCTAATATATAATCTGTCATTTGACGTACAAATTTAAAATAACAATAATACAGTAATAAAAGCATATCAATACAGTCCTCAAAATAAAAAAAATACATATAATTACAATTGTCACAATATTACATTATAACTAAAAACAACGTGTCATTCAACATAATGTCAAAATAAAAGATGATATGTAATTATTTTTATAATAAGCAAAACATGTCCATTACCTTATACATACTGATGAATTAATTATAATTAATGATATCAAATTCTATTATAAACAAATATGTCAATTAGATTTATCATTTAAAAAATCATTAATAGAGTAGTACGCTTTATTTGTCAAGAAAGTTTTAAGTTGTCTTTTGAAATCTGTCATGGTATTGTAGTCACGTATAACTTTAGGGATTTTATTGTATATCTTTGGAGCCATCGCAAATATACTGCTGTGAAAAAGTGAAGTTTTGCATTTTACGAGGTACAGACGATCACGAAGTCGGGCTCGTGTTCCATAGTGAAAATACTCCGGATGTGATCGAACAAAAACTGCAGTTTCAAATATGTATAAAGCTGGTACTGTGAGTAGTTTTAGTTCTTTGAAGTAAGGCACACAAGTGTCTGTTTTTTGTAGCCTACAGATGGCCCTAATGCATCTTTTTTGAGATCTCAGTACCGCCTCCTTACCAGTAGCATTACCCCAAAATATTAATCCGTATTTCAAGGTCGGTACCACATAGCCATGATAAGCAGCGAGCACTGCTTTACTATTGACAGTTTTTCCCAACATATAGAGGGCATAAGAAAACGGTTGACTTTTGAACAAACTTGATTAATGTGTGAGCTCCATTTCAGATTATTGTCAATCTGAAGGCCTAAAAATTTTGTAACCGCAATTTCTCTAACTTTTTTTCCTTCAAAGTGGACACTACTCGTAAGATTCCTAAATTATTCGTCATTCCTTTTTTGAAATGACATTTCTGGCCCGTTGTATGAAGTGTCCAGGGTGTGGTTTAGGTGTAATAGTCGACCAACTTAAGATGTGCTGTTGGATTTGTCAAAAGTTCATAGATTTTCCATAAAAAATGTTCTAATACCAGCTGTGAATATAATTTTCTTTTTCAAAATAGATACGTATTTTTTTAAGAGTTCGAATCCCTACTTTGCGCTAGTCTGACTCGCACTTGGCCGGTTTTTTTTTTGTTGATTTTATTCACCTTTTTATTATTATTTTTTTCTTTCAATATCACTAGTTTATATTGACGACCTGGTGAAGGTCAAGGGAAGCCGCTGGATGCGGGCAGCGCAGGACCGGTCGTCATGGAAATCCCTTGGGGAGGCCTTTGTCCAGCAGTGGACGTCTTTCGGCTGATATGATGATGTGATGATGATGATGATGATTGGTGAAAAAATCATATTTGTTTATCCTACTAATATTATAAACGCGAATGTTTGTTAGAATGTGTGGATGTATGCATGTATGTTTGTTACTCTTCCACGCAAAACCTACTGAACGGATCTGGCCGAAAATTGTCAGGCAGATAGGTTAGGACATGGATTAACGCATAGGCTACTTTTTTCTACGCTCGCGAGCCAAAGTTACTCTCGAATAGTCATAGAAACGTTGTACACGCAGGTGACGCCGCGGGAAACAGCTAGTTTTACATACACCTTGCCCCTACCCTTCTAAACTTTCCATATACACGTTTAGGGAGGGCGCGTGCTACAAAACTAAACTAAAAATGTTTTTTTTGTGAAAATGGATTTTCTCAGGGGCGACACCCAACTTGATAGACTGATAATGTAAAACATTAATTGAGTTAGCGTGTACCATTCTCGACTACATCTTCACTTACCGTCAGGTGAGATGTAGGCAAACGCACAAAAATTTATAATTAAAAAAACCTAAATAAAAAGTTTCTACAAATCGTCTAGCCGTTTCGGAGAAACCAATTAAATACATACGAGAATTGCTCCCTAAATTATTTTACTAATCCAGACTGAATTATAATTGATTATTAAACCGAACTCAGTCCTAGCACAGCACGGATACTGTATACAACGGTCGTGAAATGACATTTCTAAAAACCAACTCGATCAGCTGATCAGTCAACTTAGTATGGGAAGTTCATTTTTTTTTTGAGATTTGACTATGGGTTCCATGGGGAAAGTTGTCAGTTTCATAAGTAGAAGCATCAGATAAAATAGTTTCCGCTAATTTTGTTACACCTTATAGAGGGTGTAGGTCCCGTTAACTGAGGCTTCTACTCGTCATACTGAACAACTTTTTTTCTACGACTTTGCCGAAATCGCAAAAAAAAAATTTTTCTTCATACAAATCGATCAGATGATTGACCAATTTTGTACATTTTAGTATGGAGTATGAAGTATATAACTTTGGTCCTAGCGTAGTCTCTTTTAGTTGGCTTATACGTAACACATAGAGAAATATTATTATGTCGACTGTAGTGAGTTACTGTTATCTATACGAGAGTATCTTGATATTGCAAAAGCTCGATAGATTGACAGAGATTCACATCGCAATCTCGCGATGTACAGAGGCCAGCACATCAAGCTATACACTCGCACTGCGATTCTGATCCATACGCATTCGGCATAAGAACGGTACAAAGTCCAGTGTGTAGCTTGATGTGCTGGCCTGTGTACATCTAAGAGTACAGAGTTAAGAAAATTGATGTGGCGTGGCGAGGCGTCGATTGGAACTGTTGTCTCTGTTTTTTCTTTACGTGTAAAGAGTTAAGAAAATAACCACACTTCTGCACTTTTTCCTTTCAATTAAATATCCAACTGGCACATTAAAGTGTTTGTTTAGACTAATCGACTTAGAAAATCGAGAGGTGTAAATTGCTCTGGTTTGCCTGTAGAATGCAAATCTCTGTTTAGAAAGAGGTTTCTTTGATATATTTTTTCTGTTATAAAAGTTAACGATGATTTTCCGCAACTGACAAAATTGAAATGAAAAAAAAAAACAAGTAACAAAATATCAATTTTATATGTTATGTAATTGCTGATAAAAATAAATATCCCTGCACCCAAAGTTTCCAATGCATCGCCTTAACTGGGGTTTCTCATTATACTGAATATTTTTCTTAAAAAATATGTTTACATTTTACAATGCTAATATTTTTAATTTCTTAGTAAATGGTCTCACAAACGATATCATGAGACGGCTCAATGTGCGCGCGCTACAATCGAGCGACACGACACGCGGCCGCGGGTGGCGAGGTGGGGTGGCGTTGTACTCTGAGCACAAAAAATATGAAAATAAAATAATAGTTAAAAAAACTAAAATCCGACTACGGAAAAATATGAAAACAAGCCTGAAATCATATCTCGATTTTTCCCTTCATCTGAGGTGATAGCCGTAGTCTCAAGCCCTATCGTAATCATAAGTTATAGCTGGCGGCCGCGGCTATTACCCAGATGAAGGTACAAATCAAGGCTATGTTATCAGGCGTGAAACTCTTGTCTTCATACTTTTCCGTAGTCGAGTTTCAGTTTTTTTTAACTTTTATTTTTAGTATATAAATGGAGAAGGGTGATTACTAATTTTAATATCATCATCATCATCATATCAGCTTATATACGTCCCCAGCGAGGGGCTCGAGCCTACCCTGAATTAGTGGGCGATCGGGCCTTAGTCGACCACGCGGGCCCAGTGCGGGTTGGTCGACTTCACACACAACCTTCGAGTTTCTTCGCAGGCGTGTGCAGCTTTCATCACGAAGTTTTCTTTCACCGTAAGAGCGTCGGATAAACGTACATATGAAATCGAAATTAGAAAACACACTGGTACGTTACAGAATTCGAACCACGACCTCCCGGACAGGACGTAGCGGCCCTAACCGCCGTCGCATATGTTCTCTATTTACTGACATGTCGAAGGCTTTTGACTCTGTGGATCATAGTCTGTTATTAAATAAGCTAGAGAAATACGGTGTCCGGGGGAATGCACTAAACTGGTTAAAAACATACCTCACGGAGAGACATCAATGTACTGAAATTAGTAACCTATGCGCCAAAACGAAAACAATCATAAATGTAAGATCAGAATACAGAACCAGTGATAGAGGAGTCCCTCAGGGGAGTATTTTAGGGCCTCTTCTATTCTTGTTCTACATCAATGATCTCCCAAAAAGTACGTCCAATCAGGTAGTTCTATTTGCCGACGATAGCACAATAATTATCAAAGCTAACTCTATGGAAGAATATGAATCTGAAATAAATAAATCTCTTGCCATTACCCCACCGACGCTATAAATACGTAAATTCGTAAAAAAATTGACTCTACAACCGATTTATGAAGAGTCCAATTTCTTTTTCAATTGATTATGGGTCTCCTGCGAAGGTTTTTCAGTACAATGAGAACAAAACCTATACAATGGGCCCTACAACTACATCAATAACATTCTGTTACAACCTGTACACACGAAAGCATTAAAATTTTTTATTAAAAAAAATAAAACGAGTCCGGGTGCTGAGTTTTCAAAAGTTGTTCAGTATGATAAGCAGAAACCCTAGTTAAAGTCCTACTTCAACTTTGTTACAACCTGTATAGGGACGAGTCTGGATTGTGTAATTCGTCAAGAGATCCAGATTTTATTTTACGGATAAGACTAGCATGAAGTAGTTGGATCGCTCATAAATATATTTCAGGATAGACAAAGTCATGTTACAGTTCTCAAAAATACCTACAACAATAATAAACTTATTCATAAAAAAATAACTTTTGCCCGCGGATTCGCCCGAAAGGATATCGATGGTGCGCGGTGGGCAAGCTATAAGTGGCTCGCCGTTATTTTAACCGACTTCAGAAAAGGAGGAGGTTGCTCAATTCGACCGTTTATTTTTTTTATGTGTGTTCGCGGATAACTTCGTCGTTTATAAATTGATTTTAATTATTCTTTTTTTGTTGGAAAGAAGATATCCCAAGGTTAGGTAACATGATAGGGAAACAAGGATCTGATGATGTCATCCCAGAGAAATCGAGGGAACCTTAGTTTCTGTTTGAGGTCGGTTTTTTTTTGTTGATAATTATAGTTTTACTATTAATTATCCCGGGCGTGCGCGCAACAACTGTACGAAGTTTACCGCTATCGGACGAACGATATGGCAGCGCCTAAAGCACGAACAAATTAATATTCATATATTAGATCTGCTAGTATTGTGATAGGGTAATCGAACTAGCTGTTTCCCGCGGCTTCACCCGCGTGGACAATGTTTCTATGAAGTTTCGAGAGTGCGCAATGCGAGAGCCGCGAGTGGCTCGCGAGAGTAAAAAAAGTAGTATATGTGTAAATCCAGGTCCTAATCTGTCTGCCTACCAAATTTTAGCCAGATACGTTCAGTAGTTTTTGCGTGAAGAAGTAACAAACATACACACTCACACACAAACTTTCGCCATTATAATATTAGTGTGATACACGGTGGACTAAAACCTTTTCTATGGTACTAAAGCCTTTTCGGAAACCAGCTTGTTCGGGAGGCTGGAAGTCGTCAAACCTGCATGCGAGACGATTCGTAATGACTCTCGAAAACAGCTTGTAGACATGGCTCAGAAGTGAGATGGGTCTGTAGTTCTTCAGCAGGGTGTTGTCACCCTTTTTGAAGAAAAGCACGACCACACTTCTGTGCCATGCCTTAGGCGTTTGTCCCTCGAGTATAACGGAATTAAATAACTTCTAAAGAGCTTTTAGTACCGGTGATCCACCTGCTTTCAGAAGTTCAGCCGTAATTCCATCATCACCCGGTGCCTTGTTGTTCTTGAGCTGTTTGAGAGCCATTCTAATCTCGTACAGGCTGACGTCCGGGATATCTTCGGTATAGTGTCGGGTTAGTCTGGCTCTTGGGTCTTCAGCCAGATCGCTGACAGGCAAACGTGTGGTCTTGTACAATTGTCCATAGAAATTCTCAACTTCTTCCAGCAACTCAGTCTTAGACGATATGGTCCTGCCGTCCTCAGTCTTCAGCTTCGGTTCCTCATATAGGAGCTCCACTTCGTCGTCGGAGTGTTGCGCGGTCGGTGCATAAACCTGAATAACTTTCAGCGAATACCGTTTGGTAATTCGGAGAATAAGGTACGCTACCCTCGTCGAAACACTCTCGATCCGGACCACATTGTTAATGAGGGACTTGTGGACGAGAAACCCGACACCACCCTGGGACTGTTGGTCGCCCTCCCGGAAATAGAGCAGGTTTCCGGATTTAAGGATCATGGTGTCCTCTCCCTCTCTTCGGACTTCACATAAACCTACGATATCCCACCGTAACCTGCTCAATACTTCTTCGAGTTCTGCAAGTTTCTCGTCAGTCCGCAGTGTGCGCGTGTTGTAAGTTGCCAGGGCCAAAGGTCGTTGGGTTTGGTAGCCTGGCATCTGCCGGGGATTCTTCGCACCCCCTACCCCGCCGTTACCATGACTGCTACCGGAGCCAGGAATAGCGGGGCTGCCGGGGACTAGGGGCCGTTTTCTGGGTGTGAAATTCATAGGGGGGGGTTTTGCCGTAATCGCCACGCTTGGCAGGCGGGTTGGCGATCACAGTTTGATTGCAGGTGTGTTGCAATGCACGGAAAGATGCTGCTGCCCATCCTCCAGTTTTAAGTCCCTTAGTCGCCTCTTACGACACCCATTGGAAGAGATGGGATGGTCCTATTCTTAGCCGGGAACCATACGGACATAGACCATAGACCACATACATACGCTGCGGCAGATTATACAGAAGACCGAAGAGTACAATCAGCCACTATGCTTGGCGTTTGTGGACTATGAGAAGGCCTTTGATTCAGTCGAAACCTGGGCTGTGCTACAGTCTCTCCAGCGGTGCCAAATTGACCATCGATACTTCGAGGTGTTGAAGTGTCTGTATGAAAACGCCACCATGTCGGTTCGCCTCCAGGACCAGAACTCGAAACCTATCCAGTTGCAGCGAGGGTTGAGACAGGGAGACGTTATATCTCCGAAACTGTTCACCGCCGCCCTGGAAGATGTTTTTAAGCTTGGGTGGACTGGGGTGGACTCGGCATCAATATCAACGGCGAGTACATATCCCACCTCCGATTCGCTAACGATATCGTGGTCATGGCTGAGACTATGGAAGACCTAAGCACAATGCTCGATGGCCACAGTAAGGTCTCTCATTAAGTGGGTCTTAAAATGAACATGGACAAGACGAAAATAATGTTAAATGTCCGTGTCGCACCCACTCCTCTAAAGGTTGGAGACTCTACACTGGAAGTTGTTGACGAATATGTATACCGGTAACGACTCGGTCCATCTAACCAGAGGTACCGGGTTCAAATCTGGACGGCCAATGTACCAATGAGTTTTTCAAAAACTTACGTACATATACTTACCGATTGCTTTAACGGTGAAGGAAAACATCGTGAGGAAACCTGCACACGCCTGCGAAGAAACTCGAAGGTTGTGTGTGAAGTCGACCAACCCGCACTGGGCCCGCGTGGTCGACTAAGGCCTAATCGCCCTGATTCAGGGTAGGCTCGAGCCCCTCGGTGGGGACGTATATGAGCTGTTATAATAATAATAATAATAATGTATACCTGGGACAAACAGTCCAGCTAGGTAGTTCCAACTTCAAGAAAGAAATCAATCGACGAATCCAACTCGGCTGGGCAGCGTTCGGGAAGCTTCGCAATATCTTCACGTCCCAAATACCGCAGTGTCTCAAGACTAAGGTCTTTGACCAGTGTGTGTTGCCAGTGATCTCAAGCTGTTGTCCTCGGTGGGTTTAAATCAGACTATATTACTATACCTTCTGGTGTACCCCAGGGCTCTCTTCTGGGCCCACTCTTCTACAATGCCTACCTATATGACATTTTTAACTTTATATACAATTCAAAATTCTTGATGTATGCTGATGATACCAAAATATTTTTAGATGTAGGCACTGAAAATGACACCTTGAAGCTACAGCAAGACCTTGATCGACTAAGTCAGTACTATAAATCTAATCGTATTGTAGTTAACACAGCTAAGTGTCAAGTAATTTCATTTACACTGAAACACCGTCCTATATACTACAGCTATCACATCAATGGCGCAATTTTGGAACGTGTTAACTTAGTTCGTGATCTTGGTATACTATTTGATCATAAACTCTCCTTAACTCACCACATAGATAAAATAACTGATAAAGCTTTTAAAATGTTAGGTTTTATTATGCGAACCTGCTCCCCATTTCGTAATTCCACCAGCATTAAAAGCGTTTACTTTGCATACGTTCGCAGCGCCCTTGAATATTGTTCCGTTGTTTGGTATCCTATTTATGACAAATACTCAATTAATATCGAAAAAATTCAAAAGCGCTTCGTCAGATTTTTGAATTATCGCACAAATAATCCCAATAAATCATATGATGACAGTTGCCAAACTCATAGTTTACTTCAGCTTGATAAGAGACGTATTCAACTAGATATGAATTTCTTATATGACATATTAAACTCAAACCTTGACTGCCCGGAGCTAGTCGCAGCCATGGGGCTCAGCGCGCCCCGACGGCGACAGCGTTCTTGCAATACTCGCCTTCTGCATGTACCCTCGCACCGCACTAACTACGGAAGAAATGAAACCCTGACACGTATTGCGGATACATACAACAAACTATTCTCCGATTGCGATCCTTACCTGCTCTCAAAGAATTCTTTCAAAGATAAAGTGCGTATAATTCTCCTCGAATTGTAGCCAACATAGTAGAACGCGGATGTTATCTTGTAGACACACACACACATATATACAACACACCACCCTCACACACACACACACACACACACACACACACACACACACACAAGTTCCTCATCAACCTCATGCATACATGAAAACCTACATTAACTCGTGGCAACAAACGCAGGTTTTTAGTTCACACTGTATCTGAGCTATTTTTTAATATAAATGTGTAATATCGTAAAATTTATGTGCTGCCTAACCTAACTGTCTGTTTTTTGTGCACAGTGTTTGGCTTATCTAGGGTAATCTGTTATTTGCCTTGCTGTTTCTCTCCTTAATAAGCTTAATGTTAAATAAGTTTGCTGTTGATTGCCTTAAGTAAATAAATAAATAAATAAATGACTTACGGAACTTAGACATGGTCGCTTACTATGGGCCTCATAAGAAGGCTCAAGGTCACCCAAAGGGCAATGGAGCGTGCTATGCTCGGAGTTTCTCTGCGTGATCGAATCAGAAACGAGGAGATCCGCAGGAGAACTAAAGTAACTGACATAGCTCACAGAATCGCTAAACTGAAGTGGAAGTGGGCAGGGCACATAGCTCGTAGAACAGATGGCCGATGGGGCAGTAAAGTTCTCGAGTGGCGACCGCGCACCGGAAAACGTAGCGTAGGCAGGCCTCCCACGCGGTGGACCGATGACCTGGTGAAGGTCGCGGGAAGCCGATGGATGCGGGCAGCGCAGGAGCGATCGTCGTGGAAATCCTTGGGGGAGGCCTTTGTCCAGCAGTGGACGATTTGTGGCTGATATGATGACACGGTGGACCGATGGCTTGGTGAAGGTTGCGGGAGGCCGCTGAATCCTTGGGTGAGGCCTATTTCCAGCAGTGGAAGGCAGTGGACATCTTTTGGATGGTATGATGATGATAATCAAATAATAATACTTACTATCAATAATTTTTTGACTTACTCCTCCTTTGAGCTTAAACGTTCTTGCTTTGAGCCGGTTTAGTTATAAATTATGTATTCACAGGCGATCACATCCAGCTAGACACTCGTAATGCGTTTCAGTTCCATACGCGTAACGCATAACAACGGTACAAAGTCCAAAGTGTCTAGCAACTGTGGCTAGCCTGTGTACTTACCAGATTATCATTATGGCGGAGTATCAGCGTTATGGGCATTGACCTATCACACATGCTGAGCCAGGACCTTTTCACTGGCCAGCCACTTACTGCAATTTTATTGCATTTTATTGTATTTATTAGTAAGTAGCTATAAGTTAGTCTTGGTGGTGTAACCTTCATTTTTTAAATTTCTTATTACCAACCTATTACTTATTGTTTTTTTTTGCCTGATCGGTGAATAAAAGGTTTATCTATCTATCTACGAGTATCTATTAAATTATTCCCTTATAAATATAGATCATAAATATGCCCCCGTGTGAAAAAAGTCTTGCAGCAGTGTTAACCATTTCAGGTTTTTACGTAACAAAAGGGAATTTGAATTTATTTTATTAAATTTTAGCATATAAAATCAATCAAATCAAAATAATTAATTTTAAATAGGTGTTTACACACACTTTTAAATAGTCAAAAACTTATTATATATTACAAATAATGTCATGATTAAGATTACAGTCTCAGGTAATTGTATTTGTTATAGAATCAACATTATATATCTTTGTCATTTACATAATCTACTATTTTATAATATCCTCTAGAGCACAAGCATTTTTTGACATGAGTGTTGAATTTATTCTCTGACAAACTGATTACATTTTTTGGAATTTTATTGTAGAACGGTAACTATCGCTTAGCTCGTTCAGTCTACAGGCCTACAACGGGTTTGAAGTATAATAATTTATTGTCTTCAATTCCATCCCAAAGGTTAAGTAATAAATTGGGCGCAGCTGCGTTACGGGCATAAGCTTGGAATTAGGTAACAAAAGGGAACGATTTGCGAACGCTCCCTTCCGATTTGTTATTGCTAAGGGAAGGTGGTTTGTCTCCGCTGTTTCGATCTTTGATTTGTTGGTTATGTATGTATGTATGCGAGATAATAATATTGTGTTGTCGGATTTGCTGTTCTTTTGTTGTTCGCTATTTGCGGTTTGTGAGATAATGGCTTCATCTCGTCTTATTATTATTCGGTAAAGATGGGGGCTGAAATGGTGGTTAACTTCTTAGTTTACAAATTTATATTTATTTGGCCTAATATAGGACGTATCGTTTTCAAACAAAAAAGTGGTGAATTTTTAAGCCCTACAAAGGAATCGTTTCGTATCGTAAATAAGGAAAGACATCATGGGGTAATTTCTGCATTTTTAATATTTTTCAAGTAACTACTGGACTACAAGTAACTCTATATAGGCAAGCCCATAATTTCTCGAGATTTGTAAATTAAATAAACAAATGGATGATAGTTGTTGGTTTTCTGATTAGAAGCACCACACACACACACACACATACACACTCAAACACACACACACACAGACACACTCAAGCACTCACACACTCACGCATACACATACACATACGCGCACACACACACACACAGAAACATTCTTATTTTTTGGTTCATGTTAATTTGTGTAGGTAGCTAGTTTTCCTTACCCAGTTATAATTGTATCTGTTTACTCATTACATTCAGTTAATTTTTAAACGTAGAGTACACGTACTTAGTACCTTTTATTTGGTTTGCTACACTTTTTTAAACCTAAATTTATATGTTTTCTTCTAACGCTATTGGTAACTCAGTTAGTAAATATAAAATGAATAAATAGTCGATATAATAAAGTAGCTAGTAAACTAAAGATGTAGAAAATTGCCTACACAAGCTGATCTTCACGATAAGCGCGCAAACTTTTTCACTTCCCCATTGAAGCTGAACGCTAAAACACACAGTGTTATACCCCACTAGTCCACTAGTCCACATACGAGTGGCTAAAGTTATAGAGTCCGCCCGAGCCGCAGCAAGACAATGGCTGGCCGCCTTCAAACGGTAACAAAGGTTATTACATGAATGTTTAAACTCCTCTGCGCTAGTCGAGCGCGCCGCACGCCGCCCCGCACGCCGCCCCGCACGCCGCGCGCTCGCTCGGTGGCCGCGATAAAAATTTTAGATCTATGAAAGTTATGCACGGGCGGTAATTCAAGATGGCGGAAGCTCAAAATGGCGGGTGCGATTCGGTAAGCAGCTTAGTTCTTTGTTGTGCATACGCCCGACGCGACGTGACTAAAGAGGAGGCTTTTGATACGTCTTATCTATTATGACATTGCCAAATTATGTTTGTCCTGCCCAGCATGTAGCGCTATCGGTGGTGTCTATTAGATTCAGATTCAGATTAGGAGTCAAACATTTAGTAGGCAGAACACTACAAAACAATATTACACGAGTTTTTTTTTAATTAAAAATTTGAGTGCGTTAAGTAATGATCCAGTCGAGGATGGTACACGCAAACTCAAATAATGCCTATTCACTCTTTCATTGAAGAAAAAAGAAACAAATGCATAAAAAATGAAAATAATAAGATTCAAGATTCAAGATATTTTTTCAAAATAGGTGCAAATTACACTCTTTCTGATAGTCATAAAATAATAATAACATAATTAATGTCATTTGTGAAAAATCAAGAAATAAACAATCATTACTTAATAACGTCAAAATTAATCCTTGAAATAAACCAGATTATGTCATTAGAACATGAAAACAATATGACACGAAAAGTTATACATAAAAATCATTGAATGTCATTAATACCTTTGACAAGAGTAGGCCAGTTCACACGGACAGCACCCGGTCACGAGTATAACGCTCCCATCAACCATTAGAGGGAAAGAAACGACCCGGCTCCCGAGGCGTCCCGATAAAATAAAAAAACCAAAAAAAAATAAAAACATTCTTATCTGTACTGATTCTAATCTCACCACGTATTGGAGGTAGGTGTGGCGTTGCGCCGCAGTGTGACGCTAAACAGGACCCATTTCAGCATGTGCTGCAGCCAGACAGAGCCTCAGCGCTGGTTTCCGAATGTGCGCTAGAGCTGTAACTTTTTAGCTCTTAGGCTTTTTATTTACCATCTTATTATTATATATTTTGCTGAACGGAGAGATAGAAGGTCGTTGGACAAGGATGAAGATTATTAGAGCAACTAGCTACCTGATGGTGTGAATGTGTTTACAATAATATTATGATCTTTTACTGTATAGGATGTGCAAATATCAATGTCACTAATACAGAAAATGTCAATGATTGTCCTAGAGGTGTTCCGAAAGCGTCTTAGCATAATTTTAGTAAATTTCAAGTAGGTAGTGTTCAAGAAGAGACCAATCTTACATTTAAATAACCTGAAAACTTTAAGGAACAAGCTTTGAAAAGAGTTTTTATGCTCAAAAACCGAATGCTCAAATTAATATGAATTCACGGTTTCAAATTGAAAAAAGCCTATATTTCTTACCATTCTATAGAAATAAAAGACGATTCTGGGAACATGGTTTCACCTCCAGATTTCATCATCAGATCAAATTTTAAATACCAAAATAAAAGGATCTATTGTCACCGGGAATGCGGCTTCAGTCCAAATTTCAGATCAATCGGACTCCTGGAAGTCGCTCTAAAATCGATCACAAACATACATACGTACAAACATTGCAAGTTAAACAAAAGCTTTTATAAGTTAACAAAATTTTGCCAAGACGCCGCCGTGCGCCGTTAGATAATCAAGTCGCGATGAAAGTAAAAAATTGATGCGCAAGTGCTTGCATATCGTAGAAAGAACATTTTAAAATTTACAGCAGTAATTTAGTTATTTGTACAACCTGACTGTAACATATTCTTACCTTTTGGTTATTTGTACAACCTGACTGTAACATATTCTTACCTTTTGGTTATTTGTACAACCTGACTGTAACATATTCTTACCTTTTGGTTATTTGTACAACCTGACTGTAACATATTCTTACAATTTAGTTATTTGTACAACCTGACTGTAACATATTCTTACATTTAGTTATTTGTACAACCTGACTGTAACATATTCTTACCTTTTGGTTATTTGTACAACCTGACTGTAACATATTCTTACCTTTTGGTTATTTGTACAACCTGACTGTAACATATTCTTACCTTTTGGTTATTTGTACAACCTGACTGTCACATATTCTTACCTTTTGGTTATTTGTACAACCTGACTGTAACATATTCTTACAATTTAGTTATTTGTACAACCTGACTGTAACATATTCTTACATTTAGTTATTTGTACAACCTGACTGTAACATATTCTTACCTTTTGGTTATTTGTACAACCTGACTGTAACATATTCTTACCTTTTGGTTATTTGTACAACCTGACTGTAACATATTCTTACCTTTTGGTTATTTGTACAACCTGACTGTCACATATTCTTACCTTTTAGTTATTAGTACAACCTGACTGTAACATATTCTTACATTTAGTTATTTGTACAACCTGACTGTAACATATTCTTACCTTTTGGTTATTTGTACAACCTGACTGTAACATATTCTTACCTTTTGGTTATTTGTACAACCTGACTGTAACATATTCTTACCTTTTGGTTATTTGTACAACCTGACTGTAACATATTCTTACAATTTAGTTATTTGTACAACCTGACTGTAACATATTCTTACATTTAGTTATTTGTACAACCTGACTGTAACATATTCTTACCTTTTGGTTATTTGTACAACCTGACTGTAACATATTCTTACCTTTTGGTTATTTGTACAACCTGACTGTAACATATTCTTACCTTTTGGTTATTTGTACATCCTGACTGTAACATATTCTTACCTTTTGGTTATTTGTACAACCTGACTGTAACATATTCTTACCTTTTGGTTATTTGTACAACCTGACTGTCACATATTCTTACCTTTTGGTTATTTGTACAACCTGACTGTAACATATTCTTACAATTTAGTTATTTGTACAACCTGACTGTAACATATTCTTACATTTAGTTATTTGTACAACCTGACTGTAACATATTCTTACCTTTTGGTTATTTGTACAACCTGACTGTAACATATTCTTACCTTTTGGTTATTTGTACAACCTGACTGTAACATATTCTTACCTTTTGGTTATTTGTACAACCTGACTGTAACATATTCTTACAATTTAGTTATTTGTACAACCTGACTGTAACATATTCTTACATTTAGTTATTTGTACAACCTGACTGTAACATATTCTTACCTTTTGGTTATTTGTACAACCTGACTGTAACATATTCTTACCTTTTGGTTATTTGTACAACCTGACTGTAACATATTCTTACAATTTAGTTATTTGTACAACCTGACTGTAACATATTCTTACATTTAGTTATTTGTACAACCTGACTGTAACATATTCTTACATTTAGTTATTTGTACAACCTGACTGTAACATATTCTTATATTTAGTTATTTGTACAACCTGACTAACAAATTCTTATTATATTAGCTCATATACATCCCCACCGAGGGGCTCGAGCCTACCCTGAATCAGGGCGATTAGGCCTTAGTCGACCACGCGGGCCCAGTGCGGGTTGGTCGACTTCACACACGACCTTCGAGTTTCTTCGCAGGCCTGTGCAGGTTTCCTCACGATGTTTTCCTTCACCGTTAAAGCAATCGGTAATGATATGTACGTAAGTTTTTGAAATACTCATTGGTACATTGGCCGTCCAGATTTGAACCCGGTACCTCTGGTTAGATGGACCGAGTCGTTACCGGTTGAGCCACCGACGCTTCACAAACAAATTTTTACAATTTAGTTATTTGCACAACCTGAATGTAACATATTCTTACAATTTAGTTATTTGTACAACCTGACTGTAACATATTCTTACATTTAGTTATTTGTACAACCTGACTGTAACATATTCTTTCAATTTTTTTTATAAGAGATTAATAGATGTCAAAGAAGAGACCAACCAACTGTTGATTATTATAAACTGAATAGCTATACAGAGTCATTATAAATAAATCGCATCGTTCAATTAATACTAAACCATTATTATTTGTTAAATCTGGCCTGTTCTATTGAATTTTATCTCATCCTGCACAGCTCCGAGCTCTCGGTCCCAATCCAAATAACCTCTCCTAAATAACTGCCTAGCCCTGCTTAATTTCAGTATAAATAAATGCTACAAATAAAACGTGAACGGCTTAGAATACTAAAAAGTCCGTGTGATAAGTACCAGGGCTTCATATCCCGCACAAAGTAGCGAGCCCTCAGTATGTCAGGTAGACGGGAGTCGCCGGATTATCTCCGGTCGGCAGTAACAATAAGAATTTGAAAATAGTCATTTCACGCTAGAACTGCTCGGCTGGCTTTCCGCGCTATCTCGCCATGCTCCGTTTTGATTACGCAATTTAGTTACAAATGGAATACTTCGTTGTTTTGATGGTCTTAAAAGCGTATTTACAAAATCGTTTTCCGGAAAAACTCAATATTACTACATTTTTAGGGTTACGTAACGGAACCATTATAGGATCACTCGTGGGTTTGTCTGTCCATCCATTTGTCACAGCCAATTTCCTCGGAAACTACTAGAATAATAAATGAATTTTAAAAATGGATTGACCCATTCTAATGAAACTTTATACACAAGCAAAATAACAAAATTTTAGTTTGTAGGTAGATTAAATTTTCAATATATTGTTGTCACTAAATCATAATTAGAAAATCACCCGGTGCCGGTACCCTATCTTATGTATACCTGTGATATTAGTCCACTTAGGTAGGTCCAACGTTAAGAAAGAGATCAATCAACGAATCCAACTCGGCTGGGCAGCGTTCGGGCAGCTGCGTAATATCTTCACGTTCTAAATACCGCAGTGTCTCAAGACTAAGGTTTTTGACCAGTGTATGTTGCCAGTGATGGTATACGGAACTGAGACATGGTCGCTTACTATATATTAAATGGCTCATGGTCACCCAAAGGCGATTGAGCGAGCTATGATCAGAGTTTCTCTACGCGATTGAATCAGAAACGAAAAGATGGCCGTTGGGCCAGTAAAGTTTTCGAGTCGCTACCGCGCTCCGTAAGACGTAGCATAGAAAGGCCTCTCACACGGTGGACCGATGACCTGTTGAAGGTCGTGATAAGCCGCTGAATGCGGACAGCGCAGGTCGGGTCGTCGTGGTAATCTTTGGGGAGGCCTTTATCCAGCAATAGATGTCCTTTTTTTGCTGATAAGATGATGATGATTTAGAAAATGTAATCTACTCAAAAACTAGAATTGTTTGACTTGCTTATGTGTATTAAGTTTCACCTGTTAGAATCGGCCCGTTCGTTTTCTAGAAACGATTTTGTAAGTACGCACTTAACTTGTTTATTACGTTTTGTATCTGATGCAATTTTAAACCACTTGCTACTATACAACTTATTATCAGCTTCTATGATCGCGAAATTATTACGAATCCCGATAGAATTCGGATTAGATTAACATTAAATTACACAATATGATTGAAACCGTCATTCCTACTACAAGAATTATTTCCAAATAAACAAGAACTTAACTTCAGTCCAGAAGTTATCTGTTTAGAAACTTTGGCGGAGCGTGACATTGTGTTTCAGAAGAAAATAAGTAATATATAGTAATAATAATATTTAGTAATAATATTATGATTGTAGTAATAATATTTAATAATTTAAGACCTACTCTACTAAATCAGTTAAGCACTTCAAGTGAAGTAAAACATCCAAACAAACCGGCTCGCAAGTTGGAAAATATGTTTTTTACAGATTCCCATACAAAATTATAAGTTTTTTTGGAAATGTCTAATTGTTTTAGCGCATGATATCACGTTGCCCAATTGATGACGCGATATGAGCTCATTGACCCTTCCTTCCAAAGAAATGTCACTTGTCATCGACACGAAAGAAGAATCGTAATAAATAGAGTTTAAAAAAAACTGAAAAACACGCTTTTAAAGTACATCGTGGCGCTCTGTGCCATATTTTTCGTCTATCGAGCAAGCCACACTTTTTCACAATAATACTAGTAATTTTTGTTAATTATTATTTTCTACTTTTTATTCTGATGTACTTTAAAAGCGTGTTTTTTTAGTTTTTTTAAACTCTATTTATTTTTTAGTTCAAACTTATGAAATTATTATATTGTCGCTGATTCTTAATAAGATGATAAGTCTACAAAGTTTGAATTAAATCTGTCCGTGTAAAGTGGGTCAAAATCGAGTCTAAAGGAGTCGGTTACATACAAACATACAGGTTAAGCTAATAAAAGCGTGATAAAAATTATAGACAGTTAACGCACAAGTAAACTAGGCTATCTAAACGCAGCACAGCCCATCCTCTACGCTAGTCACGGCGACTATCAGGAGGCGCGCGCCGCTACTCCCAACGCCCAAGATTTTAAACCTCCAAGTCTTAAAGCCGATCTGACGGGTTTTCTAATGAGCTCTCGTTAGGTTAGTTAGACTTCAAAGTTGAATTTTAAAATACTTTAGCGTGGTATTTAACCGCCTCCTTGGCGAAGTGGTTATTCCACTTACTTCACAACAGGAGGTCGCGGGGTCTAACTGTGAAGACTAAGTTCGCTGGTGGCAGTGTCTATATACCACCATATAGTATAGATCTTGCAGCCAAACATCAATTTTAACGGCATTTATATGTTTCGGCATGAATATATATAAGTAGCTTGTTCTGCATTGCGTTGGAGAATCTTGGTAAGCTAGCTTTCATCTTCGTCTCTTACTCTCAAGTAAGACAATTACAAGGGATACCAATTGAGGATTGAAAATAATTTCTTAATTACGCGTCTTGTACAGATAGATATACCTAGTTGAAATAATTGACAGATATACCTAGTTGAGATAATTAACAGATATACCTATTTGAAATAATTTACAGATATACCTATTTGAAATAATTTACAGATATACCTAGTTGAAATAATTTACATATATACCTATTTGAAATCATTTACAGATATACCTATTTGAAATAATTTACAGATATACCTATTTGAAATAATTTACAGATATGCCTAGTTGAAATAATTTACAGATATACCTATTTGAAATCATTTACAGATATGCCTAGTTGAAATAATTTACAGATATACCTAGTTGAAATAATTTACAGATATACCTAGTTGAAATAATTTACAGATATACCTATTTGAAATAATTTACAGATATGCCTAGTTGAAATAATTTACAGATATACCTACTTGAAATCATTTACAGATATACCTAGTTGAAATCATTTACAGATATACCTAGTTGAAATCATTTACAGATATACCTAGTTGAAATCATTTACAGATATACCTAGTTGAAATCATTTACAGATATACCTAGTTGAAATCATTTACAGATATACCTAGTTGAAATCATTTACAGATATACCTAGTTGAAATCATTTACAGATATACCTAGTTGAAATCATTTACAGATATACTTAGATGAAATCATTTACAGATATACCTAGTTTAATATTATTTTATTATTATGTTATTAGGTTAATGTTTGGCGGCAAGACTTAGATAAGATGGTAGTAGCTAGCCAGGAGGGCTTAGAAAATGCCCTTCAACCAACCAAACCGAGTCTTAGAAAGTTAGACTCCGCCGGGAATCGAATCTGCCTCCTCCTGATGTGAAGCTAATATACTTAACCATTATGCCACGGAGGTAAAGCTTGTATAAAATCAAAAATATTTGAGGTTCGAAAGTTAAGGTTGAGTGCGTTTTACAGCATCTCACCTGATGGTAAGTAACGAAAGAGTTGAGGATGGAAAACGCAAACTCAAATAATGCCTATTCACTCTTGACTTGAAGTTCCCTAATTGTAAGAATTGGAAAACAATAGTGAGAACCAATTTAATAGGTTGATCCACCTATCGTTACTATGAATCCAGACTTTTCAACTGGAACACCATCATCATCATCATCACCATATCAGCGGAAAGACGTCGACTTCTGGACAAAGGCCTCCCCCAAGGATTTGCACGACGATTGGCCCTGCGCTGCCCGCATCCAGCAGCTTCTCGCTGGACCATATTTAAAAAAAATCTATCAAACTCAAAACATACCTTTGTAGTATAGTTGTATAACTATTTTTCCACGTCTACCTACGGTTACCTACTTGTAAACTACTGCTTTTTTCTGAAGAAAAAAAAATGATAAAAAAAAAATATAAATCATTTTCTATTCTTATTTTTTATGAATTGGTAATCTGTGAGATTACATGAACATTAAAAAAAACGGTACCACCAAAAGTAACCACCATGAAGAGAAAAGATAAAATTCGTCGCAAAAAGTAGACAAGTAAAAAAAAAACTTTGTAATTAAAGTACAAGATTTGAAGGTATAACTATAAATTAAAAATTTAAGAGCGCATGGCTAGCTGCCACAATCTTATCTAAGTCTTGCCTTCAAACATCTATGAGGATAGCCTTGATGTGTTCCGGTTTGAAGTTAAGATAGCCAGTTCCCCATTGTGTTTTCATTAAGCTCGGACTCTTTAGCCGAGTACGACTCAAACTTTGCCGATTTTATTATTTGTTGGTATATACTTTAATCATGAGTATTGTTTCATTAAATATAATACCTTTTTTACGATTGAGTGAGAACAAAACACCTTAGATAAATCCGTTTCTTGTACTCTATATATTCCTTTTTTAATTTTTTTTATACATGACACATCATCATCATATCAGCTCATATACGTCCCCACCGAAGATCTCGAGCCTACCTTAAACTAGAGTGATCAGGCCTTAGTCGACCACGCGGGCTCAATGCGGGTTAGTCGACTTTACACAAAACTTTCGAGTTTCTTTGCAGGCGTGTGCAGGATTCCTTGCGATGTTTTCCTTCACCGTAAAAGACGGATCAACGTACATATGAAATTGAAATTCGAAAATATATTAGTATGTGGCAAGATTCGAACCACGACCTCCCGGACAGGAGGTAGCGGCCCTTGCCATTACGTCACCGACGCTCTTACGGATAGTAACACATATTCTGCAGTATTTTAATCGTTCAAAGTTACAGCCTTTTAAAAGTAGGACAGACAGACAGCGTAGGGTCCCGTTAGCGGTTAAAACTAGTCTTGACTACAGCAGTAACCTGTGCCATCTACAGAGTTATAAGTAAAATAAAACTAGTCTTGACTACAGCAGTAACCTGTGCCATCTACAGAGTTATAAGTAAAATAAAACTAGTCTTGACTACAGCAGTAACCTGTGCCATCTACAGAGTTATAAGTAAAATAAAACTAGTCTTGACTACAGCAGTAACCTATGCCATCTACAGAGTTATAAGTAAAATAAAACTAGTCTTGACTACAGCAGTAACCTATGCCATCTACAGAGTTATAAGTAAAATAAAACTAGTCTTGACTACAGCAGTAACCTATGCCATCTACAGAGTTATAAGTAAAATAAAACTAGTCTTGACTACAGCAGTAACCTATGCCATCTACAGAGTTATAAGTAAAATAAAACTAGTCTTGACTACAGCAGTAACCTATGCCATCTACAGAGTTATAAGTAAAATAAAACTAGTCTTGACTACAGCAGTAACCTATGCCATCTACAGAGTTATAAGTAAAATAAAAGTAAAAAAAACTAAAACCCGAATACAAAGTATGAAAACAAGAGTTTCCCGCCTGAAATCATTTGTCAAAATCGGTTCAGTGGTTAAGGAAATACGAGGGAACAGTTGAACATACATAGACTGCTAAAAACATAAGCCTCTTTTTTCGTGGTTGGGTAATAGTTAACGAATGGTTGTAAAAACGCTGCCATATTTAACTTACAAAAGATTAATGCCAAAAAATAACAAAGTAAAAGCGTTTGTTTGTGAGAAAACTGTATCGATTGAAAACTCCGAGGAAAGACGAAAAAGCTCAACACGATTACTCCCTGCGAATAAAAAATTAATTGAAAGCACGCTTCTCCAGAGCCGCAGTTAGGAGAACAACTTGAGGGAGTAACGTGCAGGCCAATGACAGGTGCCGTACCAGTGAGAATAATTTGTAAACTATCTGTAGGAAAGGCGTGTTCCTACTTGACGAAACCAAAAGGAGATATCTTCGCCGGTGAGGTGAGTGGTATGTCTAGGGTCCGGCCTTAGATCAACTGTATATGTTTGGTACTTGTATTATAGGTTTAGTAGCAAAGAAATGTTAATAGCGCGTTCTATAAGTTGATACATAGTTTGTTAAAGGCCCGACCACCTGCGACCATTTCATACAATTACGAGGGAGGCATACTTGAAAGGGAGTGCGAGGAGTTTCGCTGCGAAGATTGGATACATAAACCATTTTCGTCTAAAAACTAAAAAAATATAAAATAATTGTACAAAATAAGTGTGTGTGTGTACGTATGGTAGCATCTTAGCTACTGAAATGTTTTTTTTTAGGATTGCCAACATTGTAAAAAAATGATTTTTTTTTAAATTTAAAATGGCAGGCCACATGGTCAACTGACGACCTGGTGGATGTGGGCAGCGCAGGACCGGTCGTCGTGGAAATCCTTGGGGGACGCCTTTGTCCAGCAGTGGACGTCTTTCGGCTGATACGATCTTAAATGGCTAATACGATTTGGATAAAACTATGTACATGCCTACTATACCCAGTAGTTTGTTATTTGGGGAAAAATCGGAATAACGTACCTCCCGTACAAATCCAGCTTGTTTGTCACTTTATTGCTTTAACGATTTTAATAAAAAAAAATTGAATAACAAGGACTTAAGGCATTTTCTAAGCCCGCCTGGCTAGCTACCACCATCTTATCTAAGTCTTGCCGCCAAATATCAATGTTGATATCATTGGTGTGTTCCGGCATGAAGATAAGATAGCCAGTTCCTCATTGCGTTGGGGAATCTTGGTAAGCCCGCTTTCATCTTCGGCAACATCGTCACTTACCACCAGGTGAGATGTTTTTAAGGGTTGACCAATTACAAAAACAAAATAAAAAAATAAGGCCTACTGAACTGGGCAGTTTTTATTCCAGAAAAAAAATCACAATTGTCTACCTCCCATACAAGCCCAAAATTATTTGTAAAACATTCATCAAATTTAAAACACCTCCTTTTATTGCTACTAAGGAAGCGTAATATTGATTTTTTTTATTATATTTTTTTTTTGATTGTTGTTTTGTGTACTTATTCCTGACTACGCCAGACGGGGAAGCCCTCGCGAGAAAGTGTGCGCAGCACAGCTGTACAATTTAGGGATATTGGTATGAGTAGGGTGCTTAAGACATAGCTCGAAGATAAAGGTAGGTAACTGGTATGTAGTAGTTCTCATAAAAGGTACAATATCTAAGTACGGCCCTGCGTTCTTGCCTGAAACTTTAATTTGCAAGAGAACTTGCAACAAAATAGGAAGTCGACTCAAACTTAATTTGCGCAAAACCTCTTATTACAAAATAATATTATAACGACATTTTTATCGCGGTCACGTTTCGGATTTTAATATCAAAAGGCCTTGATAGATGTTGTTATTGGTAGATATCGAGTCAACAGCTTTTGATCAATCCGATAGAATAAACTTATCACTAACTAATTAACTAAAGTCGACATTAAAGACAATGATTTATTGTTGGAGCGCTTGACCTATAAAATCAAATAAAATACCAAATGCGCTTAAGAGCCTGCTGGAGTCCAAAAATCCCATATAAACGTAGTCTTTGAATATAAGACTACGTTTGTATGGGATTTATGAACTCCAGCGGGCTCTTAAGAGTTAAATTTAAAAATGTAGGTACATACAAAATTATCTATCTACTCGTAATGCGAGTCCGTTCTGTCGTACTATCTGACCAATTTGCTTCACTTTTTTAAATATAATTGAAAACGCTAAACTCGTTAAAAAACCGACTTCCATAGCAACAAATTAGTACATTTTTGCATTATTATTATTGGTTTTTGTTAATTTTCTACTAAAGTAATACATCGATTTTAATAAAATTTATATGGGACCAAACGGGAAGCACAAGCTTTCAAATAAAAAAGAATTATAAAAATTGGTTTACCCAGTCAAAAGTTCTGAGGTAACATACATAAAAAAAAACATACAGACGAATTGAGAACCTCCTCCTTTTTGGAAGTCGCTTGAAACGGTACTGATTGCGGTTGCGGTTCTAAGACGAGTTCGTCCGGCCGTTCTTTCCTACCGATTTGCTTAAATTTGTTTTTAAATGGAAGTCCCCAAATGGGTTGAAGGTCGAAATTTGCGAAATTTATTATCTTATTCGTGCTACATCCCGAGTGGGTCTCTGTATGTCTTTCATTGTTTATGTTTAAATGACACTCGATATACTATAGTGGTTTGAGTGGGTGTTTACGTGCAGTTGTTGTATCTAAATATATATAACTCAAAGGTGACTGACTGTCTGAATGACATAGTGATCTATCAACGCACAGCCCAAACCACTGGACGGATCGGGCTGAAATTTGGCATGCAGGTAAATGTTATGACGTAAACATCCGCTAAGAAAGGATTTTGGGAAATTCCCACGGTAACCGCAAAAATCGGGATCTGCGCGGGCGAAGCTGCGGGCATCCACTAGTTTGAGTATAGGATGGATAGGGCCGGTCCATTATATTTAGTCGAAGTGGATATCTTTTGTTGTATCCTCAAATAATTTGAATTTAATAAGTTGACCGAACAACTTGACTCGGCACTCAAATATTCTCATCTTGCATTCCAGAATGGAATGAGCAGAGTTTCATTTTCATTCATACAAATATTTATTCATTCATTTCATTCTCTCATTCGTCTTTTCACACCGTCAAGCCTCGTTTTCATACTTTAATTAAAACTAAAAAAAATGTATCTTAAGGCTCGTGTCCTTGCGGGCCGCCCTACTTCTGGTTCTTATTTGAATATTAAACAATAAAATTTATAAAACTTTTTTAATATTTTTAAACACGTCTCGATACTAGTGTAATATGTTTCAGTGGTTTGTCAGATTTCCGTAAAAAAGTTTATACATTTTTAATTTTAAACGGAATTTTAACATTTTTTTTACGGAAATATGACGTAACACCGACACTTAAGCTAGTGTCTAGAAAATGTTTACAACATTTCAAAAAAAAAATATTGATTAGTATTCAAATAAGAATATTTTATTCTAGAAACACAAGTTCATTAACAAACAAAAATAGAAGGACAGACAAGTCGGCACGGCACTGTATGGAGCTGGCTATGAAGCCGATACACTGCTCTTAAAACCAGTTGCCAGATGGCTTTTATGCGACGACGGCGCCGCCGCCCTCTCACATAATATCGACTACAAAAATAACCTGCTAAGGTTTTAAAAACATATATTACTAGCTGTCCCGAGTGTCCCGGCGAACTTCGTTCCACCTTACACTACACTACCCTACCCTACCCTTCCCTACCCAATCCATCCCTACATTACACTACACTACCCTACCCTACCCTACCCTTCCCTACCCAATCCATCCCTACACTACACTACACTACCCTACCCTACCCTACTCTACCCTAAAACCTTCTCCTGACAATAACGAATTTAACAAAAAAAGAATTAGCGAAATCGGTCAAGCCGTTCTTGAGTTATAAATGGTGTAACTAACACATTTTTTTATATACAGGTTGACTGGTAAGTAGTGCAAATCCTTTTAAGGGGCTATAGATCAGTTCATTTGCAACAAATTGAACAATATAACACCTTATGCAAAAGTGACCCATTTTTGAGATATTGCAGTTTTAAGATTTTTTATAAAAAATCCCAAGTGTTATATCTAAATATCAATAAAACGAAAAAAAATAATTACCGTTCATATTTTTTATTGGTTTTAACTTCGTTACATTCTAAATGATAAATTAGAATCGATAGATTGTAACTTTTTTCATAAATGTGGACACAATGCTTCAAAATAAAAAAAAAACCTGTAATTTAACGAAAACATTGCATAAAAAAGCAAATTTAAAACCAAAAATCTTTAATTTTATTTGCATGTTAACTTAAAAACATCTACATTTTACTGTCTTTCAGACGAGGTATAAAAATAACATATCTGTTAGAATTACCAAAATATCACCAATACAATAGGAGCAGGTAACAATAATTTACGGTAAAAAAAATACTGAGTACTGGGCATCTATCAATAGTGTTAAAGCGTGAAAAACAAAACAACAAAACAAACAAACACATTTTCACATTTATAATATTATATTATAATTATATTAAATATTATATTATATAGTAAGGATACAAACTCCTTTTTTCAGCCAGTTATTTCAAGAGCGGGTTGATATCATTATCATATGTATTTAATTTTGTTTAGGTTCTCTTTTATGTTATTTCTAAAAGAAGAAGTTTAAACATATCATTAGTTGACAAAAGTGATCATAAATAAATGTAGGTAGTAGATATTAATTTATGAAGGTTTTTTAGCTATTTTCTGGGGTTTACATTATGAACAGCCCTACGAGTTTCCAAGCTACAACAAAGGAGTTAAAGGCTGTGAATGCGTTTGTGTAAATACATTGTTTCTAATTATTACACTGCTGATTCAAATTAATGTTGTGTGTTGCACTGCAACTAGTGCTCTTTAACTTTGTGTTTGAACCGTTTGAAGTTCAGTACTAGGTTTCCTCTAATGCACCAAGCTCTTGGCAACTAAATAACTGTATCAATCAGCAGCTATAAAACTACCCATAATTTACCTACTTGTTAAAAATGGGCGCACCGGCAAGTAAGCCACTTTGAAGGACTTATAGTCTGATATTTACTGTTTTTGTGGACAAGTTTTTGCCCGTGGTTTCGCCTCCGTGGATGTAAAAGGTGAGGTTTTTTTTAAATAAGGGACCAAGTATCTAAGAAGTAAAACTGAAAATTTGAACGAAATCTATCCAGTAGTTTTAGCGTGGTTTTAATTTTAATTAGTTGTTTTTGGTAGAACTTTTTGAAGCAAAATGTTCAGAAACGGTACGTCTTAGGTAGATGTCAATCATCAGGAGTTGTGCCTACTTACTCTGTTCTCTCCTTTAATGGTAAGTATCTGAGCGATGATGAACGTTTAAATTTACCTATAATTGACTAAGTATACTAAAAATTTGTTCAATCCAAGCCTTTGCTGCTCTATTTTATTCGTAAAATAACCGTTCTAAGCTCGGTTACTACCACCAGTTTTCCCTATATCATCATAACGTAAAGAACTCAAGATAACTGTGCGTTACACAAGTCTAAATGTGTATCAAAATGCCATCAGACGAGAGAGCGGCGGGGCGTTGCGAGCAGGAACGTGATATGAAATCATACTGCGATTAAACGGTAGAACAGACGGGCGTTTGTGAAGTTTAAATAAAAAAATAATCTCAGTCTTAAAGTGCTTAGCAACCTCCGTGGCAAGTCCATCAGCTTCATATCATAAGGTTAATTCTAAGACTCGGTTTGAAAGGTGGAGAAGCATTTTCTAAGCCCGCCCGGCTAGATACCATCTTATCCAAGTTTTGCCGACAAACATGAATGTTTACAGCATTTATGTGTTCCAGCTTGAAGATAATGTAGCCAGTTCCCTTTTACGTTGGAGAATCTTTGTAAGACCGCTCCATCTTCGGCATCATCTTTGCTTATCATCAGTTGAAAGGATGCCAGGGGCTTATCCATCGTGGATTCAAAAAAAGGAAATAGTTCAATGTATAAAGATTGGCAAATAACAGATGAAATAAGTAAAGGCGCTGTTCATAAGGCAATGATATAATTATTTTATCAATTAGGTTCTCAGATTTAGATGGCGGATCAATTTCGTTGCGTATTTGACGAGAACTATAAATAGATAAACGAATACTTATTGACGTGTAAACATCTATAATAGCGACGAAGTGTAGTGAAGACTTGGTAGGCAACATGACCAAACGTGTTACTCTCGGGGTCTCTTGGATTTAACTCGTATTTGGTCAGGCTAGCTTTGGTAATCTGAGGATACCGCGCTCGGGCTTGAAGCTTCGTTAACGTTTACACATAAGTATTCACTGTGAGTACCAGCACTCATTAAATAAAAAAATCAAACTTATTTTATTTCTGTCGCGTTTAATCCATACGGACTTTTTGGCGGGAATTTGTAGCGTTCAGTTTGTCATTTTTCTTTTATTATACGAAAAATTACATTTGTGGTTTTTGATTTATAATACAGCAAAGTACCATTTATGTGTTTATTGTGTAGGATAATGAATGAAATAAAAGTGTTTTGATTCCCTTGAGAGTGTCGAATTGTGCGTTTTTTGCGACATGAACGGCCGTGTTTTTTTTTTTGAGTTGGCTTGGAAGTTTTTTTCGCAGCTTCAGGGGACTGTGATGTGAATGTTTTTGGTTTCAACTCGATGCATCCGCGCGTTCCCGAGATGGGGTCTTGACGGACGGACGGGCGGCGGGGTGATCCTATAGGGTATCCGGTATTTTCCTTTTGAGGTACGGAACCCTAATAACGAAATTACAGCAAGAAATAGATAATCAAAAACACAAATAGAACCCGATAACAAAATAACATTTCTTAACGAAATGGTTTTTTGACTTACGCCGAAACTAGCTTTTTTGTGAACGAACACAGCATCTCCATCACAAGTGTTAAGAAAAAGGAACTCAGGTCAGTTTTATAGTTTTGTAAAGTTTTTAAAAGACACACGCAGAAACGCAGTATTCCCGCAGCCCCCGGAAACAAAAGAAATATATAACAATAGTTTGCTAGCGTTGTCGGACTCAATGACAGCAGCTATATTCAAAAGCACTGGACAGCAGCTATATTCAAAAGCACTGTGGATTAAGTTTTGAAAAACCGAGTTCGCAACAGGAGAAACAATTACTTTTTTTTAAGTGAGCGGAATCTCACACCAGCTGGACACGGCATGGAGTCTGCCATCAAAACAAGATGACACAATATTGGATAACACATATTAGGGACCCCTTGGTATATGGCGCGATGGGAGATCAGACTTCAGGCAAAATCCGCCTACACTACGAGGCTGAACACTGTGACCGTCGTGACATATTTGCTTACCTAGCCGAGAATGATTCTTCAGAACGCGAAAGCAGTCAACAGATACCTAATAGGAGCTCATTTATGTACGACTTGGATAATGCAAATTTTAGCCAGATTGACCTGACCAGCGCGACCTTTCAGGGTGACCATATTCTTGAAATGACGAACCCCACCGACGCGGCCTTCGGTTGCGCACGCGAATCAATCACAACGTATAATACACAAAACTGGGCTAAACACATCTGAAGAAGAAGCGGACACTACAGGGCAAAGGCTACTCAGGAACTCACCTAAAGGCAACGCGAAAGGTGATTTAACCGCCTATTTTAACCGCCTTTGTGGCATTTTACCTTTCATTAGAACTAGATCACCAAAGAACACCATACGCCGGATTTGCTACCTTGGACACATATTTAATGAGACGTAAAGCTCCACACATGCTATACGCTGCATACATCCACGAAGAATGGAAACGCAAAATAGAGAGACCAATTTTTACCTGAGTGGACTCCCTCAGTCACGATATTTGACTATACACGGACCTTACAATAAACCAAAGGATACTGAACCGAAGAGGAGACCCAACTGAAAGCAGCCCTATCTATCTAGCAGTCATAAACTTCCTTTCCCATGTATATATGAACACACCAATTATAGAACTTATACTCCCCAAACTGGCTACGATGTTCTGAATTCGGGCTGGTTCAAACTCCTATCGCTCCTCATCCTGACTGCGCCGACCTACACTCCTGTCCTATCTACGCCCCCCTCTGGTTTCTTGGGTCCCCGCGGCCTTGCTGCAGTAATGCTGGCTGGAGGGGGGCTTGAACTGAACTGAACTGTATACTGTGTTTCGAGTACCCACAAGAAGTCCGCGAAAGCTTTAGCAAAAGTGCTATCATTTTGCTAGAGTGTGTAGGTAAGGTTAGTTTCTAGACTATACATATGATGTGAAGAAATAGTGATCTTGAAGACTGAAAAATGACTAAAGACCAAAAATCTACGAATACAACCGAAAAATTATTACACTGAAAACGAGCCGGTAAGGCCAATGAGCCTTAGCCTGCCCTAAAAAGGACGAAAAAAAATATCAATCCGTACGTTCAAGTCGCTCGTTTGCAACGCCGCGTACCAACCCTGGCTTGCTCTTGCATTAGCTCCAATTCATTCCATTATCATTCGATACTCGTTACCCGACACTGGCGTTAGCGCTGTTTATTCAGTTAAATTGAAATCTCGCTCTCGGAAAACTCAGACGTGGCTGATGGAACGCCGGTCTGTTTTTGTTTAAAGGAATGGCGGTGAAGAGGGGGGAGGGGAAGGGGAGAGAAAGGTTAACATTTGGTAACTTTCTACTTTTTCAGTTTTATTCACTTTTAAAATTATATGACAGACTTAATAAAATCTTAAGTTATCCTAAATGGAATACCAGTACGAAATTTTTTTATTTATGCAGTATTTACCAGTACCATATTATAGTCCTTGGGGCGCGGGATGTTTATGTAATAAATTAACACTAAGAAAGTTACACCAGTAAAATTGACCAAGTTCTTTTAGTACCGCAAATCGCTAATAGATAGCACTGTAAGTTTTTAGAACTCGACCGAGCGTGGGGTGTTAGGTTTTATTTTCGTTACGGAATTTCTTGATTCGTTCACCGCGCTCAAAGCCTGCGATGAAAGCTATTATGGAAACAAAACTTGTAAAAATAACATTGGCTAACATTTTATTGATACATGTTTCATTGGCTTATTTCCAAAAACTGAAATAAAAAAAAATGATTAAAACAAAAAAATTCTACGATACCGAACAAAGATATCATCATCGGCTAAGCTCTAATGGACTCCAACGACCTCATCAACAAATTTACAGGACATAAAAGATTAAGTGAACATCAAACAGCCCGGCCGGCGGGGAATGATAAAAGTTTTAATAAAAAATCTGGCGTACGACCCACACAAGTCGACTTCAAGTGGTCCAACTTCATAACGAGTTCTATGACTTGAGGTGGACTTGCTTAAGTCACGTCATAAAGCTGCTTTTTTAGAGATTGGAGCGACACCTGACTCCTGTGGAAATAATCTAACATATAACACTTTAAACTTTCACGATTATTCATACTGACAAATTGAAAACGGGACGTGACGTGATTTTGTTTAATTGACGTTGTTTTTTTTTTGTTGGTTTTACCTCAACGTTTCGACTATGGTTCGATAGCCGTGGTCACGAGTAGACAAAATCACGTCAAGTCCCATTTTCAATTTGTCATAACCTAACGTTCTTTTATTATTAAACATTTTAATTCATTTGACTACGTTTCACCTGATGAAAAGTAACGATTAAATCGGGATGGCATAAGCAAACTCAAATAAATTCTATTTAACTCACTAGAAGATCTTCTAATTGTTAAAAGTCGGGAAACACAGACGCAGGCAATTTTTTTTTCATTCATATCAGCTCATATACGTCCCTACCGATGGGCTCGAGCCTACCCTGAATTAGGGCGATCGGGCCTTAGTCGACCACGCGGGCCCAGTGCGGGTTGGTCGACTTCACACACAACATGCCAGTTTCTTCGCAGGCGTGTACAGGTTTCCTCACGATGTTTTCCTTAACCGTAAGAGCGTCGGATAAACGTACATATGAAATCTAAATCTCGAATGACATTGGTACGTGGCAGGTTCGAACCGCGACCTTCCGGAAAGGAGGCGGCGGCCCTTGCCATTACGTCACCGACACTCTTGCAATTTCATTACAAATTTAAAACCCGACTACATAAAAACATTTCCCCACTTTCTTTTTGGGTTGTCGGGTAATAAAAAAGGGCAAGAACGCGTGTAACCATTACACCTAGAGTTTTGTGAATACAGCGTCAGAGGTTCGGTGGTCGTGATGTTTGTATGAAATTGAAAAATGAGATATTTTTAGGGTTCCGTAGTCAATCTGGGAACCGTTATAGTTTTGACATACCTGTCCGTCTGTATGTCACAGCCGTTTTACTCAAACACTTACAGCTTTAAAGCTTTTTGTATGGTTTATACAAAAAACAAAAAGTATTATCAATAAGTATTATCGTGAGGAAACCTGCACACATCTGCGAAGAAACCCGAAGGTTGTGTGTGAAGTCGACCAACCCGCACTGGGCCCGCGTGGTCCACTAAGGGGCTACCGACCCATGGTCCAGGCTTGTTCACCCTAATTCATGGTAGGCTCGAGCCCCTCGGCGGGGACGTATATGAGCTGATATAATGATAAAAATCTGTAACGCCTTTTTACTTATGGAATAAAATTTGGGACAATAATGTCCTTCCCTACTTGTAGAGTGGATTTGTGTTTTCAACCTACTTCTAAAAAGGAGAAGGTTTACTATTCCACTGTATGTTTTTTTTTGTGTGTGTGTTATGCGATATCTTCGCAGATGTGAACCGATTGTCATGATTTTTTTTTATTCGATAGAGCGAATGGATCCCATATACATTTTATGAAAATCGGTTTAGTACTTTATTAATAAAAATAATGTAAATTTGTTGCGATGGAAGTTAGTTTTTTAACGTGTTTAGCGTTTTTAATTATGTTTTTTTCTATTGCTGCTACAAAAAACGGTGTCCATACAAAAAACGTGATTATTATAATTATTTTAGAGGTATTTTTTATTTTTTTCTATTATGAAAACGATAATATAGAAAGGTGTGAAACTTGATGTAATTTTAGTAATAATTCTTATGTAAAACGTCCTTCGGCTGACACGATGATGATGCTAATGAAAACAAAAAATAAAAAAAATCGGACAAGTGTCAGTCGTACTCGCGCTAAGGAGTCCGAAAGATTTTTTTCTGTCGCTCGGGTTGATGTCTTTTGTTTGTAACATCATAGTTGTGTAGAGAGGTGTCGTGGTACGGAACAGTCGGAGTGCGAGTGCGACTCGCACTTGGCCAGTTTTTTTTGTTTCTTGGATACATTGATCTAGATTGGAGCCAATGGTCCAGTGGTTAGTTTTGCTGCCTGCTGGACCGAGGGTCGTGGGTATAATTAAATTCCCACTCAGGGCAAGCATCGCGTGACGAACACGTTTGTTTGCTCTGTGTTGTGTTTAGTATCTATTATTATGTATAATACGTACTTAAATTTAAAACCAAAGGAGCTCCCTAATGTATAAAAGTTGTTTTCTTCGTTTATATTTTGTTGTTTGTTACTATGCAACAAATATATTTGAATTTAATTTAATTTAAACTTCTGGTTCCCGTAAATATTGAATTTAATATAATTTAAACAGCCGGTTCCCATAAATATTGAATTTTATTTAATTTTAGTCTGTGGTTTCCAAAAATATTGAATTTAATTGAAACTTCTGGTTTCCATAAATATTAAAATTTAATTTAATTTAAACATCTGGTTCCCATAGTAGTGGGAATCTTAGATTAGGATTGGATGACCGTGTTATTCCCTGCACGTAATTATTCTGACAAGTTCTGCGTCGTACTTAAGAACTTTGACCACATTCTTGGATGTCTTAACTCCTCGAGGAGAATAGGGCCTGGGGTATTTTGTATTAGGTAATAAACAAACCATACTTTCACTATGACGTAATGTTACACGTCGTAATACTTAAAGGGCTTAAGATACCTCAAATTAGTAGCTTCATTAGCGCCAGTACAAATTTCGATCGAAATAACGTTCATAATTGTGCGCACCGTGACGTGGTGGTTACGACTACCTTTGTGAGCAATATGGATATTTTTAATATGTAAATATGTAAATAAATCACTTATCTCTTGCCTCAAGATATCAAAAAAACTACAAGAAACATTTTGTTTAAAAAAATAAACTGCCAATTGGGACTAGAATCGAAGATCTTGCAAAAAAAAGTTTTTTTCTTTCGAATATAGTCGACAGACCTAGTTTTTTAAACAACACTGTATAGTGAATAAAATCAAACCCTATGACGTCAAGCACTAGGTAGACTTTGTTTTGAACTAACATTGTCGAAAGTTACGTCTTCTGGCGTTTGGCACCGCTGGATGTGGGCAGCGCAGGAGCGGTCGTCGTGAAAATCCTTGAGGGGAGGCCTTTGTCCAGCGATGGACGTCTTTCGGCTGATATGATGATGATGTACCTGAGTTTCACTAGAGACGCCCTTAGTCCAAGCGTTTTAGATTGTTTAATTTTCAATTTTTTTTTTTTCAATTTATTTATTTATTTCAGGCTTCATTGACCCATAATTAATGTGTTAATAACAAATACAAAAACCTTAAATAACTATTGTTAGTAGAGTACATCTAAATATTCAAAGAAAATAATAATAATAGTAATATAAGTAATTAAATAAAATGTCAGTCTTACGAAGGGGAGCGGTAGATACTACCTCACTGTGTGAAGGTGCATCCACCGCTCCAGCATCGGACTGTCCCACCTATCAGCGACTAAGCCCAGGATACTGTTGGTACTGTCGCGCACACGTCTCAGCATGGAGGCACAGCGTTTCCTAATGATGGCATGGAAACCATCAATTTGTGCCGCCGCAAACATACCTGAGGCGCTGCAATAGCGCGGCAGACCCAACAGTACCCTGAGTGCATTGTTATACTGGATACGCAGAGCCTCGTATGCACTCTGCGTATACTTGACCCATAGGCTGCACGTGTAGAAAGACTGACAGTATGCCCGAAAAAGCGTCTTTTTAACCTCATTAGTACAGCGTGCAAACCTACGGGCCAGCATGTTGCATCGGACAGACAAAGCTCTGCGCTCCCGTTCCAAATCTAAGTTATCACTTAGGTTAGCATCGACCCAGTGACCCAGATATTTAAATTGCTCTACTCTCTTAAGTGGAACACCCGAAAGTGTTACTTGAGGCACAATAGAGTAGCATTTGGTGCCTGCTTTGAATACAAGCAATTCACATTTTTTGGCATTGTATCTGAGCCCATGGGCCTCAGCATATGACTCACAAATATAAAGCAGCCTCCTCATGGCACTGATTGTCGGGCTCAGCAAGACCATATCGTCTGCGTAACTAAGATTATTAACACACGTACCGTCAATATGACAGTTTAAGCCTTTAACAGAACAGAAAGGTATAATTTTAATGTAAGAATTTCACATCTTTGCATCCAAGCTTAGGTTTCGCCGCTGAAATTATGCAGAACAATAAAATATTCATAAAATGAGTTTCTGTACAGTCGTTCGGGACTTCGGAGCCGTGTTGGTTAAGTAATTACGCGAACGTTGTCTGGATTGTGTCACGAGTTTAATGCCTCTTGTGCAAGTAATAAAAGAAAAATGGTTAAAAATAATTTATTTTTGATCTGAGGCTGTAAATAATTGTAATTTCTTTGTTTCAGATCTGTTTTAAACTTGAATCACAGTAAGACGAAGCACGTCAACTAAAACAAAAATACATTAAACATGTTTTGTGAATACATCGCTTGTATTAAAATTCTAAACATAAATCTTACATACAATTGAAGCCAAAATGAAATTCCAAAGGCAGTGAATGAAAAAATGTATTAGGATGTTCGTGAAGTTAACGAAGAAGATGAACATATGAAAACTAAGCAAGATGACAGCGCTTCTGAAAACTGTGACGACCTGCGTCATAATGCATTTTATCGGTAAGTCGAATTATCTATTTATTTACTACTCTTTAGTAAAAACTAAAACAATAGATACTTAGTTACAAATGCATACCATGATAATATGTGTACTGTATTAGCAAGAAGCTACATATTTAGTAAAAGTGCTCTTAATTTTTTTTTTGCCTTATTCATTGAAGTCACTGGATAGTGCTCATTTTAAAAAGGTTCACTCAAAGAATGATTAACTGAAAACGCCTTTTACACCTTAGAAGATATTTTTTAAATAAAATTGCATAGGTTGAATTAAATTCATTTTATTTTAATTCAAAATAGGTGCATATTTCACTCTTATGTATACGTGTGTGGTCATACTGTTGTAAGCAATCAATTTCAGACAACCTTAAGGTTGCGGAAAACACAAAATTAAATGAACTATTACAATAAGTGTACAGCATCCATGTAAGAGGACACTGACTCCCGAGTAATAAACCACTCAAATTTATTAAACTATTACAATAAGTTTACAGCAAACCCACCTACCTACCTACCTACCCTCTCGAACCTGAATAATAATATTATGGGCAGAGATTTGTTACCATAGATGGGTTATGCACTAACAAATGACATTTGAAAATCGAAGCCATTTACACACACAATGTTATAGGTAGTTCCCTTCTATTGCACTAAATGTTACTAAGAAAAGAGATGCCAATTGGCATCTTTTTTTTGCTTCACTTTTTAGACGCATGTAACCTATCTACCTCCCCTTATATATAGCAAATCTCTGATTATGGGTTCAAAATACAACAATTTTGAACCCATTATACACCTATTTCATACAGTATTTCAATATAATCTACAAATAATTTATATTATGTTCTTTTATTATTAAAATTAGATTTTTTGAAAATTTTATTTAAATTTAACAATCTTTTTTTTTGTGATGTGTACAATACGCAACTATGACGTGACAATAGAGTTCATTTAAAAAGTGCCTTCCCGTCCAGGTTGGCTGCGCAACGGCTACGCGCACACTAGACGTACTAGTTAAGAATATAACAATCAAACTACAGCACTTAACTCAGTCAGTAGGTTCCTGCAGTAGGGGTGAAACTTGTTTGTCGTATCTATATATAATTATATAAAAATGAATCCCTATTTCCCTCGGTCATGGCATCACGCGTGAACGGCTGGACCGATTTCGCTAATTCTTTTTTTGTAGAGTTAGTTATTGTCAGGAGAAGGTTCTTATGTAGAGTAGAGTAGGGTAGGGTAGGGTAGGGTAGTGTAGTGTAGGATAGTGTAGTGTAGGGTAGGGTAGGGAAGGGTAGGGTAGTGTATTGTAGTGTAGGGTAGTGAAGTGTAGGGTAGGGTAGAGTAGGGAAGGGTAGGGTAGGGAAGGGTAGTGTAGGGTAGTGTAGGGTAGTGAAGTGTAGGGTAGGGTAGAGTAGGGAAGGGTAGGGTAGGGAAGGGTAGTGTAGGGTAGTGTAGGGTAGTGTAGTGTAGGGTAGGGTAGGGTAGGGTAGAGTAGTGTAGTGTAAGGTGGTACGAAGTTTGCCGGGAATACTAGTACAATATAAAATGGGAAGCGAGCGCCCCAAGCAAGTGTCTCGTCAGTCACGTGACGTCACAACACGCCTCCCGCCTCCCGCTCCGCTCCACACCGCAGGAAGAGACCTGCAATAGATTGGGCAAAGTAGAGGAGGCAATGTTGAGAAGCGCACCCTAGCGCTTCTAAGGGTTCCGTGCACCCAGTGGGTTCTAACATGACCTTATCACTAACACTCCGCTGCCGCTGTCCGTCCGTGTGTCAGCGGGCTGTATTTTATGAACCGTCATAGGAAGACAGTTGAAATTTTCACAGAGTACGTACTTTTATTATCGCTATAACATTGTTTTCTTTTAGTTTAATTTAATATTTATAACATAAGTTTTATTGTATAATCGTTTGTTGTTCTAAATAAAAAAAAATAAAAAAAAAAATAAATAAAAAAATAACAGAATAAAAATTAAATAAAATTGAAAATTAAGGGGGCCCCCATACAATAACTTGATTTTTTTGTAACGTGGTAATTAAATTTTGTACAATGGTACGAGCGCTTTGTGTGCAATTTCAATTCGCACTTGGGCGATATTTTAATAGTGTACAACCTTTTAAGGGTAAGCTCTAACCATAAAACTGAATAACTTTACCGAGTAACCCATTCTGAATTCACAAAAAAAATTCATACACAGATTGTGAATGTACAAGCGTCGGTGGCTCAACCGGTAACGACTCGGTCGTCCTAACCAGAGGTGCCGGGTTCAAATCCGGATGGCCAATGTAATAATGAGTTTTTCGTAACTTACGTACATTTACTCTCCGATTGCTTTAACGGTGAAGGAAAACATCGTGAGGAAACCTGCACAACACACCTGCTAAGAAATTCGAAGGTTGTGTGTGAAGTCGACCAACCCGCACTGGGCCCGCGTGGTCGACTAAGGCCCGATCGCCTACCCTGAATTAGTCAGGGTAGGCTCGAGCCCCTCGGTGGGGACGTATATGAGCTGACATGATGAAGCTGCTTGGAGAAAGTAATAGGGATGATAACTGCAAGTTAGGTAGGTTACTTGTCAAAAACGAAATTTTGCGTAAACGTGTTCGAACACCAAGACGTGACGTCATAGTTTTTCAGCTTCATTAACATACTTATTTTGTGATTTTGATGAATTTTGTTTGTTTTGGTGTTTTCGAAATTAAACGATTATGTTTTTTTATATTTCAGTAAAAGGGTAATTTCCTGATGAAGAGTTCATTAGTTATTTGTGTGACAAGGGGACAAAGTAATATTTTGTTGCGAGGGCGTCAGTTTGGATCCTGAGCTTAGCGAAGAATTAAATATGTACGTCAGCCGAGAATGAAATATTTTGGCCCCGAGTGACGCACATAATTTTTCATCACAAATTATAAGAAAAAGAAATGAAAATGATGAAAATGAAAAGAAAGAAGAATGCACATGACAGTTATTTTTTTTCAGCGCGTATTGCCGCCTAGACCTCACCGAATAGTAACTCGTTCATACATTATGAGTTCACATACTAATCAACAAAGAGTTAGTATTTTAATACGAACTCCTTTCTTTTTATCACCATAGAGAATTGAATGTTAGTTGTGATATTTACTTTTTTTTTACATCAACCTTCACAAAAGAGAAACAAAACTCTTTACAGGGAGCAAAGTAGAATTTTGTTCGCACTTATCGAGGAACCAATTATCGTCGATTTTTGAATAGGTGTGATGAAAATCATTTTTCTATAAGGTAATATTATCAAGGTTTAAGAAAACGTTACAAAAAATCGAGCATTAGCACTCTCATTAAAAATTTAAGTGTGTCTCCCTTGATCTTGAAAAGGTACCAATGTCACCATAATTATTCTCTGAAAGAATTTTTCTTTCAATTAATTTAAAACTTAGGATCTCCTTTGTCAGCGTTTTAATGAAAGAATATACGCTGGCTAAATGAATTTGGCATCGTTAATTTCTTTCTTTACTATTTTTGCTTGAAAAGACTTCTGTTTCGTTTTAGATCATTCAAAGTAGGAACTGTCTGCGATTTTTTCGCGTAAAACTACGGTAAAAAGCACTTTCATATTCGTCTTCCTTCACAATGACATATCCCGGACACTGCATACAACGGTCGTAAAATGACATTTCTAGAAACAAATGACGAATCAAACATAATCACGGCGAAATTATATACTTTCCACAACCAAACTGTAACCAATCTGTATTAATCTGGGTGACGAGGGGGTCAGGGCGCAATCTAGAGAGCGGCGGGGAGTGTCCATACTGTATGTTAGTACTAATATGTATATTTTGACAATGTCTTATGGGCTATGTTTATGATAAATTATGTAGTGGTTGATCCATGAAGGCAAAATAAATGTTTGCGGCACTAAATACCAAATAACACTCAATTTTCCACACATTTGTTTCCTGCATGTGTTGATTATTTCGCCGTGATTATAATAAGCTGAAAAAAACTTGAATTTGGATTCGATAATCTTGTATCGATGGCGTAATGGCAACGGCCGCTACCTCCTGTCCGGGAGGTCGTTGTTCGATCCTGCCTCGTACCAATGTGTTTTCGAATTTCGATTACATATGTACGATTATCCGACGCTCTTACGGTAAAGAAAAACATCGTGAGGAAACCTGCACACGTCTGCGAAGAAACTCGAAGGTTGTGTGTGAAGTCGACCAACCCGCACTGGGCCCGCGTGGTCGATTAAGGCCCGATCACCCTAATTCAGGGTAGAGGACGTATACGAGCTGATGTGATGATGAATCTTGTATCAAGACGACGGCGCCCCGGGTAAAAAAGCTGGCCAAGTGCGACGTGGAATTATGCACCAAGGGTTCTGTAGTGGTCAACACCTTGAGTACAATAATAATACCTATTAAGTTTTATTAAAAGATATCATTAAAACAATGTAGGAGGCAATAAATGCATACTGCCGCATGTTTCCGTGGATCGTCTACAAATTGAAAGCAAAATAAATACATATTTCATTTCTTATGGTAAAACTTTAAGGTGGGATCTATTCATCTAACTAAACAAGTTTTCACAAAGAACACTTAGTTAATTCCAAAATAAATATTGGCCTTCCCATACAAAATTAGTACATTTCTATGAAAAGTATTTTTTCTGCAATTGAAGCAAAGTCGTAGTACAAAATATGTTGTTCAATTTGTTGAGTAGATGCCCAGCTTTAGGCAAAGTATAACATATTAGTACTAACATACAGTATGGACACTCCCTGCCGCTCTCTAGATTGCGACCTCACCCCCTCGTCACCCAGATTGATACAGATTGGTTAGGTTACAGTTTGGTTGTCGAACGTATAGGATTTCGCTGCCATATTGTTTGTTCCGTCATTCCTTTTTAAAATGTCATTTCTGGCCCGTTGTTTAAAGTGTTCAGGGTGTGCTTTAGGTATAAGTGCTCAGTTTTTTACACGCTGTATAAATATATTTTTTACTATGAGATTGCAAATAGGACCCTGTAGTTGACACCTGTAGGTATCATCATCATTATATCAGCCGAAAGACGTCCACTACTGGACGACCGTTTCTGCGCTGCCCGCATCCAGCGGCTACCTTTAGGTATACTTAAAAAAACTTTTACATACAAGCGTAAGAATTTGTAAGAAAACCAAATTTATTATAATAAAGCAGAGATAATATTCAGTTATGTACGAGAAAACGTCAGAATGCTTTCTACTTAATAAGATTGACATGGGATTTTATACAGTTTATACGACATCCTGGGATCCAGGGGCTGATTTAGTACTTACAATAGAAGTTCTTAAAACTTGCATTGCCTAATCTACAATAAGAGATCAATACATGGCGCTAAAGTTATGTTTTAAACTCAGCGGAATAAGGACGTTCCAAAGTGAAGACGATTTTGATGTAGTGCCCTCGTAATCATATCAGCTCATATACGTCCCCACCAAGGGGCTCGAGCCTATCCTGAATTAGGGCGATCAGACCTTAGTCGACCACACGAACCCAGTGCGGGCTGGAAGACTTCACACACAAAGTGCCCCCGTACCATCAAACAATCTGTAGCCGTTGCAAGAGGAGCTTCTACTTGTTAAACTGAACAACATTTTTCAAGGAACGCATACTGCAGTTTGTATTGAACCATGTCAATCATACTTTAGCTAGCGCTTAGGTGTTTCATGTTTATATAAAACCTCTTTTTAGGCTAGTCGGGTAATAATGTATCCTGTCACTCACGGGATCAAGACAAATCTAACAATACCTCAAACTTCAAAATCCATCAAGCCGTTTAGGTTATAGGTCGCGCCAAAGAAATATAGATACATACATACACTCGAAAAACATAACCCTCCTTCTGGCGCAGTCGGGTAAAAATAAATATATACCTTGCCTTTTATTCGTTAAATAAAAGAAACAAATGGTAGGTGTTATTCATGAAACTTTCCCATAGAAACGTATTCATTTGGCTTTTTTTTTACAAAAGTATGTAAATAGTAATAAAATTTGGAGATACAATGATTTTGTACTTAAAAAAGTAATTTAATAACACTAACAATAACCAGTGATTACTAAATAACAAAATTTAAATTTATTTCATAACAGAGTCTATTTAGTTCATTAAAAAATACCTTATTTCTTATAATTTAAAAAAAGACAATTAGTGCAAAAGAAGTTCAAGACTTTGCATACGTGTAAAATGACTATTTACGCCAGTAATATATAAGTCACTGCTATTAACCTATTAAAAACAAAATATTTATATATTACATATTTATATATTACATATAAAAAAGCGTCGGTGGCTCAACCGGTAACGACTCGGTCCATCTAACCAGAGGTACCGGGTTCAAATCTGGACGGCCAATGTACCAATGAGCTTTTCCAAAAAACTTACGTACATATACTTACCGATTGCTTTAACGGTGAAGGAAAACATCGTGAGGAAACCTGCACACGCCTGCGAAGAAACTCGAAGGTTGTGTGTGAAGTCGACCAACCCGCACTGGGCCCGCGTGGTCGACTAAGGCCTAATCGCCCTGATTCAGGGTAGGCTCGAGCCCCTCGGTGGGGACGTATATGAGCTGTTATAATAATAAAAAAACATATTTATGATTGCATTAGTTCCTTCGGGAAAGTTGTTCAATTTTTATGAGCAACATCTACATTAATTGCTTTTCAGTGAATAAATAGTCAACCCTGTATATCAACTCTCTGGAAAAATAATTGGATGCTAAGTAAGTACATTTTTATTCTGAATTCGTCCCTGGCCTTGTTCAGCAATTCCAAAAAAGAGGACAATGCTTGTATTTATTTCTTTTTCTTTCTCTTTTATTGTTACTAAGCTAACGCACTTTATACCGATTGTGTCCTCTCCAGGCACCAATTAATTCCATCAGTACACTAAGAAACAGAATAATTAAACATTTGAACTTGTGTCTGCTTGCAGTTTTTACACGACTGCCCACAAAACAGGAGTACATGTTTTTCGGGTACAATAAATGTTTGTATGTATGTGTCGGACCGTCATCGTCATTGAAAACGCGACCAATACCAGCTCGAGATACGTTTACATAGATCGTTACACTTTATTTGGATCAAACGTCAGGTATTAGTACCTGGGTGAAAACGGTGGTGGCGTGACAATCGCTTGTACTCGTGAGACGATCGTTTGTGGTAGCAAAGATGACATATTAACGGTAGGCTGTTTGTGATTGAGGTGGCAACATTGAGTTGAGAAGCCGTATTAGCTGGACGTCAGTCTCGGGGCAGACACTTTTTGACGGAACATCAAGCTGAACGGACGTGTCGCGCCATCGCTGGGATCATCACCAGGCATCCTGTGCAATTTCGATTGCCGAATGATCGAGACTATTGAAGAAGGACCTCTGTGATATAGCTGCATTGTTATTTCGACGCCCACGACCGAAATAGTTAAGGACTGAACCACAAGTCATCCATAACCTAACCACCCCCTCCGACATATGAATGTTTATTTATTCCACGTTATCTTCTAAATGGCTTGATGGATTTTAGAGTGCTAGGTATTGTTAGATTCGTCTTGACCCCTCGAGTGACACACAGCAATTCATTCAATCAGTATACACTAAGAAACTGAATAATTAACATTCGAACTTTTTTCTGCTTACATCTTTTTACACGACTGACCCACAAACGAAGAGCGCATTTTTTTTGTTATGTTTATTCATTAAACGAAAAACAAGAGTATATAGGTAAACATTGGAATCACAAAACTGAATGATCAGTTATTGTTTTCAGGTCTAACGCATGAATGTTTATTTATTGCACGATACTCGTATCTTATAAACGGCTTCATGGATCTCGTATTTATTAAGCGAACGGGATAATATTAAAATTGTCTTGTTGTAATAACCTTAAATTGAAGAACTCAAAGAGATATGTTAATCGGGATACATGATGGAGTTTTTTATCTATAACTGATAGGCACTTGGCATCATCTCACCTGGTAGGAGGAGTTCTGGCCGAAGGGTGTGGTGGTTCGGAGATTCCGCGGGAGCTCTCCGATCGTTAATGCCAGTACAGCACTAACGTCACCTCGTGCATATTATTTCAATTGATTTATAATTTTATTCTATGTATAGTATTTTATGTTTTATAATTGTATTCGTTTTCATGTATTGTAATATGGGTCTGTGCGTTGTACTTTGTTACCTGATATAAATTAATAAATAAAATAAGTGACGATGATGCCAAAGATGGAAGCGGGCTTACCAAGATTTCCCATCACAATGGCTATCTTATCTACAAGCCGAAACACATCAATGGTATTAACATTCAGCGGCAAGACATAGATAAGATGGTGGTAGCTAGCCAGGCGGGCTTAAAAAATGCCCTACCACCAACCAAACCGAGTCTTACAATTGACCCCGCCGGGAATCGAACCCGCGACCTCCTCTGTAAAGCCAGTGAACTTTGCCTCTGAGCTACGGAGGCGGTTAGAACTTTGCCTCTGAGCTACGGAGTCCCTTCTATCAAGCAACCCTAGCCTTGTAAAGTAAGACTCCGCCGGGTTTCGAACCCGCTACCTCCTTATATAAAAGTCAATGGACTTGACCATTACGCCACGGAGGCAGTTGTGCTACAAAACAATAGGATCAGAGTGTATACAGAGACCATTGTCCTTTAGAATAATAAACTTTGAACACTGCATACGCAGTTCTATTCCTTGTTGGGATCGATCTCGGTGCGAGTGACCTTCAGGCTATTGTAACAGGTACAAATATTAGTTATTGTATTTTACATAACAGTTATATATATTCGCCACTAGTGCTGTAAGTTGCAAAGAGGATATTAACTACTACGTTGTCCAACCAGTCCGGAGCGCTGCCGCTGGCTGAGTCTTTGTCTGAGTTTAGTTTTTGATATGGCACTGCGTGCCTTTCGCTGTGGATATTATAATATTTAAGATCGATGTAATAAAACAATGTGAAGAGGATTCTACGATTTTTATTGGAGTAAATCCCTGAAAGTTACACTATACTCGTATTAACCGTTTTGACATGTACCAATAATTTGAAAAGTTAAAGTTAAATAAAGTCTAATATAATAGAACCTGGGTGAGAGTCTCCTAGGCATCCTAGGTCACCCATGTTCTATTGCTGAAATGAGCAAACCAAAACTATTTTGATGACAAAAAAAATGTACGCCTCATTACAAGTTAGTAAAAGTAGTTTTTAATTGTAAATAAAACTAAAAATATATATATTTGTGTGCAAACGATTGGGTGAATGCGGGCAGCGCAGAACCGGTCGTCATGGAAATCCTTCTATGTCGTATGTCCAGCAGTGGACGTCCTTCGGCTGATATGATGATGATGATGATGTGTGAAAACGGTTTTTCTCAGAGATGACACCTATCTAGATATACTTGGAATGTAAAACATTGCCAAATACAAAATTATATCCAAATCGTTAGAACCGTTCCAGAGAAACTTATTTTTTATGGAGGTAGTCATAAATATACAAGAATTGCTTACTTAACTAATAATTAATAAAATAGTAAAAAGGGAAAACATGTAAAACAATTATTCTAAAAGCGAAGTTTTCTAATGTCTATGTACAGTGTAATTTAATGCTATCTTTGATATTAAGAATAATATAAGTCGAAGGTTAATCTCTTTCGTCTTTGAATCTTTAAGAACATGATAAGGCTGTAACTTTTTAAGTGCCTACTTAAACTTCAAATGTAAAAATGGACGGTTATAAATCGTGTAATCTTGATTTTATTGTACAAGTATCTTTCGAGATAAAAGTTTCGATCAGTTTTATGTTCTACTTATTTTTCATGTTCTGTAATTTATTTTTCAAAGGAAGTTCTTAGATTGAACTTTACAACATATATCAGCTCATATACGTCCCCGCCGAGGGGCTCGAGCCTACCCTGTAGTACCTTGAAGAATCGGACCTTAATCAACCACGCGGGCCCAGTGCGGGTTGGTCGCCTTCGAGTTTTTTAACGATGTTTTCCTTCACCGTAAGAGCTTCAGATAAACGTACATTATGAAACTGAAATTCGAAAACACATTGACACGTGGCAGGATTCGAACCACGACCTCCCGGACTGGAGTTAACGGCCCTAACCGTAAAAAACAAAATTTGATTGAAATCATTAACACTTAAAGTTTCATACAGATACGAATCAATCTCCGAATACCTAATTGGTTTTCATCAGCCCCGTCTCTAGGGATGAACCAAAAATGTCGAGTTCAACAGCGGTGCTCAAACTTTGTAAACGAGGATCCTCACGATACAGAAGGTAATTTAAAAAGTTTGTCTTTTAACACACGTTTTAATAGGATGCCCCTGTATATTGATTCACATTTATTACGGTAACTTACCTTATATATTAATAACATTCGACTTGAACTTTTTAAACTAAAACAAATTGAAACGGGACAACCTGCTGCTCCGAAGCATTATTATTATTATATTTTTTTATTATTATGTATATCGATTGCATCGCAAGCGGCTCGCCATCGATGGTGCGCGGTGTGCGAGAATGTGTGCGTTAAATGTTCACACCCAGCTTTCATACATCCTCCGAGCACTTTTTGTTTTCTTTCCAAAACCCTTAAATGAAAGCACAACAAAATACTCACAAAATGTACTGCGCGTTTTAAATGATAAAATTGTGTTCGCGCTAAATTTTTAAGTCACTACTTGTCAAATCTGTACTGTCAGTATAAAAAAGATAAGATAAGACAAATTATCTTTATTGCACACACTTGAACAATTAAAAGAAAACGCAATAACAAAAAAAATCTTATATCTTATGCAGGTACTTTAGAAAAAAAGGTTTAAATCTTGTTATGTATTCCATGATAATTTAAATTACTAGACCTTCCTCATGAACTAGTCCGTCTATTGATGAAAATCATAGTTTGGTAAGTTATGTCCACACCCAGTTTTCCTCCAACTCAACCAATTTAGATGGGCAATAGCTCAAATGAAAGAGCTCTTCCAGCGAGTGTTCTTACACCAAAACGAACCGCGTGGGCATTTCAATTAGAAACGGAGATATTGAGAAAGGAAGCAACGAGAATCACGTTGAGTCCTAGATTATAACTTGAGAAGGGCGAAAGTTACTTGATTTTCAATACTTATTGATTTTTTTGCATCATTGCCTTTCATTTAAAAAAAGACTTAAACGAGTCGGTTTGATAGAACTTCCGTACGGACTTGAAATATCTTTCAATTTATTTATTTTTTATATATTTGAGAAGGGTGAAAGTTAGGTAATTTTTAATGGTTGATGACAAATCTATGCATAAATACCGTTCATTTAAAAAATAGGGCATTCGGTTTATTAGAACGGCCGGATGGACTAGTATTACATTCTAGATGAGAGCACGGTGCGCGAGCTGCTAGCCGCTCGCAGGGGTTAATTCTAATGATTAACGACTAACTTGCGTATGAATCACTTTTATTAAAGAAAATCAGCAACACGGTTGTAAAGAACGGGCAAACGGACTCGCATTACATTTCATCAATTCTTTTAATATAGTTGTTATATGAATTTGCCGTTTTATATAAAAAAAATCAAACGATTCAATCAGTTTTTACTGCCTCGTCAGATCTGAAATTTTTCACCTGTGTAAAGTTATTTAAATTCCGAAAAAAATAGAAATCATTAGGTGCGAGGTCCTGGGACTATGGTGAAAGACGATGAGTTTCTAGTCGTAGCTTCTGTAGTTTTGTGACGGTCCTCTGCGAGGTGCGTGAAGAAGGAATGAGCTAGAACAGTTGACAAGTCTCGGTTGTTTCACAGCGAGCTTCTCCATCATCATTTGCAGTTCGTCACAGAACACTTCTGCAGTAATGGTTACGCCAGCTCTCAAGAAGCTTTAATGGACAATGGGAGCAGGTCTACCAAACACTCACAAGCAGCTTCTTTTGGCTCAATTTCCGTTTGTCTGCCTCCCCTCGATCCAACCGGTGCGATGAACGATTTCGGTTATCATAAAGTATCCATTTCTCATCGCAAGCAACACTTCGGTTCAGAGTTCCCTCATTTGTGTGTCTGTTCAACAACTTAAAACATGCTTCGACGCGATTCTTTGTTATTGTTCAGTGAGTTCATAAGGTAAACACTTTCCTAGCTTTTTAGGGTTCCGTACAACAACAAAAAAATGGAACGCTTATAGGATCACTCGTGCGTCTGTCTGTCTGTCTGTCCGTCAGTCTGTCACAGCCAAGTTGCTCCGAATCTACTGTATCAAATCAGGTGAAATTTGGTAAGATGATGTAATCCTATGACCCAAACACGTAAAATATGTGCAAAGTAAATAAATTTTTTTTTTAAATAAGGGTAATTTTCGGAGAAAAAAATTATGAAATATTTTTTTTGTCATATATCAAATGAAAGGGCTCGTTATGAGGATTTTTAATATATTTTTGTTATTATTTTAAAATAAATATATTTGATTTTATTCATAAAAGATGACGAAAATTGACCACCCTGATCAAAATAAAAAAAATATATATATATAAAAATACAAAATATAGTTCATTGCTTGTAGATTACAGGAAAACCTATAAGAATTCTGTCAATTGAAAATAAAGTGGTAAACTCAATATAATACGTTTACTTACGGAAAATACTTCACTAGATAGCGCTAGTAGTATTTTTCTGTTGCTCGCGTTTGTGGCTTTTGTTTGTCATGTGAATAGGTATCATTGTCACAGTTGTGTGGAGAGGTGCGGTGGTACGGAACCCTCGTACCGCGAGTCCAACTAAAAAGTGAAAAATAAATCTTAATATAAGCTGAAAACAATAATGAACGAAAAATACTAGTATTATTGTGAAGAAAGCGTGGGGCGCTTTGTGTCATTCATTTAGTATATCGAGCAAGCCACGTTTTTTTCACAATAATTACTAGTATTCTTCGTTCATTATTGTTTTCAGCTTATATTAAAAATAATTTTTACTATTTAGTTTGATGTGCTTTAGCAGAGTGTTTTTTAATTTTTTTAAACTGTATGTATGTATGTTTTTACTAAAAATAAAAAAAGTGACTAATTTCGATAAAATTTATAAGAACCCACCCTGAATACATAAACTATAAAATGAAAAAAGGATCATCAAAATCGGTTTACAATCATCGAATGAATAGCGTAACATACGTCCTTACTTATATTATAAATGTGAAATGTGTTTGTTTGTTTGTTACCTTTTCACTCTTCAACGCCTTGACCAATCTTAGTGAAATTTGGCAAACAGGTAGCCTGTGTCACGAAAAAGGACATAGACTACTTTTTATCCCGTGAATAACACAGCCCGATGCAGTTCCTGAGGGAACTGAAATACTCTTTTTTGGATAATTTCTTTAACATTGCAACAAAACAATGGACTGTGTGATTTTTTGCAAGGGGGTGGGAAATGACATGATTTACTAATAAGCATATCCTGACATAGTTTCCGAGGATCTGGAGATAATTCATGACCACGCTCGCGCATCCTCTAAAGCAGTCATAAAAACGATGTCCACGCGGGCGAAGCCGCGGGAAAAAGCTATTACAAAATCAATTCAAATTGATATGTTCCTCTTTGTTTGAAGAGGGTTAAATAAAAAAAAACTAAATTAATTTCTCCTTTTTTGACCACGTCCCGTAGTACGGTACGCACGTACGTAGGGTGGAGGAAGATAAGATTAAGATAAGATAAGAAGAGAAAAAAATACAGTTTTCGTAAAAATGTATTCTATATCATTAACACATACCAAAAAACCCAGTCAGCTAGGTAGTTCAAACTTCAAGTAAGAGATCAATCGACGAATCCATCTCGCCCGCGCACTGTTCGGAAAGCTTCAAGTAAGTAAGTAAGGAAATATACTTTATTGCAAGCCAAAAAAACAATTCAGGACTTTTATATTGTAATACACATTATCGCTTTAAGCGATTATATATGTTCAAGCAATATCTTCACGTCCCAAATACCGCAGTGTCTCAAGACCAGTATGTGTTGCTTGTGATGACATACGGAACTGAGACATGGTCGCTTACTATGGGCCTCATAAGAAGGCTCAAGGTCACCTAAAGGGCTATGGAGCTAGCTATGCACGGGATTTACCTACGCGATCGAATCAGAAATGAGGAGAACCGCAGGAGAACCAAAATAACCGACGTAGCTCACATAATCGCTAAACTTAAGTGGCAGAGGGCAGGGCACATAGCGCGTAGAACAGATGGCCGTTGGGGCAGTAAAGTTCTCGAGTGGGGACCGCGCACCGGAAAACGTAGCGTAGACAGGCCTCTCACGCGGTGGACCGACGACCTAGTGAAGATCGCGGGCAGCGCAGGACCGGCCGTCGTGGAAAACCTTGAGGGGACCTTTGTCCAACAGTGGATGGTTTCGGCTGATATGATGATGATGATGATACCAAAAACCGAACATCTATTGAATTCTCCGTTCGTCCGTGCGTCCGTCCGTCACGCTTGGCTCTGGAGGCTAAATCTTTTGTCCGATTCAAGAATATTAAATGATTTAATCCAGGGATTATCAAAAGTTTCTTCGTCTTGTCAAACCTAAGAGTAGCTGTGATTGTGATACAACAAAAACATTTTTTTTAAAAAAACGGCTCTAACGATTTTGATAAAACATTGCACGTCGTAGTTGCTTCGTTTATTCATATCAGCTCATACACATCCGCACCGAGGGGTTCGAGCCTACCCTGAATTAGGGCGATCGGGCCTTAGTCGACCACACGGACCCAGTGGGGGTTTGGGTTGGTTGGCGAGTTTGTTCGCAGGCGTGTGCAGGTTTCCTTACGATGTTTTTCCTTCACCGTAAGAGCGTCGGAGTTGCTTATATTTTTCTATTACATAGTAATACCCATTGGTCTGGAAAAAATCGCGTTTCTACGGTTCTCCTTTAAATGAAATTGAAACTTGCGATTCTCTCACGTATGGTTGGAGCTATGGAATTGTCACGTATTACAAATAAGTGTATATTTGGTGACAGATAAGTTTAAATTTGGTCATGCAACAGGAATTCATGAACAGGGACGTGCGGCGACTTTTGGTGTCGGAGGCTAAGATCCTCTTTGGGTCGCTGAGCCAGTGAAGTAACTAAGTAACATGTATTCATTAAAATTATTGAAAAAATATCCTTACTAATATTATAAATGTGAAAATGTGTTTGTTTGTTTGTTATCTTTTCACGCTTTAACGCCTTAACCAATCTTTATAAAAATTTGGCATGCAGGTAGCCTGTGTCACGGGGAAGGATAATAGCATAATCTGATGCAGTTCCTGAGGAAACTAAAATAATACTCGATTGTTGTGATTTTTTGCACAGAGATGGTTGAGTAGGTGGGAAACGACATAATTTACTAATCACCCTTAAATATAGTCATAAAAACGATGTCAAAGCTAGTATATTATAATTTTTTTGTATGAATTAAAAAAAAAATGTCGACAAAGTTTTGGGCGAGCTGTCGTATAGTTTATTTGATTTGTAGTCACACCACAATAAATATATTACTTTTCTATATTGTGGTGATACTTTACTGTGATAAATTATAGTTTGCTTTCTGATACAGTTTGTTTGTTTGTTTAAAAACTATTTATTGCATTGAAAACAAATCAGGTGTTAACAAAAGAATATAAATATAGCAAACGCGGACTTATCCCTTTCAGGATATACAGCTAATACATAATATGATGCACATTTCATACTATAATACACCTTGTATTCCCGTACTGCACTAGCTTTAGAACCGCTGGACTTAGAATACAATTACGTCGGAGATTTTATCATGAGAGGCTACAAATGTACTGCGGTGTTGCCATAATGGACTCATAATGTCCCAGTTAGGCAGATTACTCTTGACGGTTGTTGGTTTAAGCCTATATTAAAAAGTTATAACAGCGCTGGCTTTGTGCAGGCGTCTAATCGGAGGTGTGGCTTTATATACGCTAGAAAAGCTTTTAAATACAAAATGTACACTTTAAAAGTGGTGCCGTGACCAGGGATAAAGTAGGCAGATGCTAAATTAGTTTGCCATTAAAAATTACTTACCAGAAAGTCATTAATTCATTGCTCGATGGGAAAAGTCATATTTTAATAGCTGTGCCGGCGACTTCGTCCGCGTGGAGTTTTTGAATTTTCTTACGGAAAATCTTGAATTATCCGGTATATAAAGTATTCTATTTGCTTCCTAGGAGATAAGGAATCACCATACAAAATTTCATCAAAATCGGCTAGTTAGTTTTTGCGTGATGCGCGCACATACAGACTGACAAAAATTCCAAAAATTGTTTTTTCGGCCTCTATACTTAGTAATGTCCATCACAGTTAATATTTTCCAAAAATACTTCATTTACAGACACGTCCCCGTTACAGTTTTATTAATGTGTAGCTTTATGGTGTTTTTTTTATAACAATAGAATAACTTTAGGACATGAGTATACTTAAGAGGTTTCACAACTTTCCCCAAGGAACCTATGGCGAAAAATACTGCTCTTCATGTTCTTATTAAGATGTTTATAAAAACCTCGCTTAATTTTCGTGAATCGGATTTCATGAGTATAATATTTACTGTCTCGGTTTATCTTTAGTGGATCAGATTTCATGAGTATATAACCTAAGTCAAATTTTTTACCGGATTTCATGAGATATGAGATACCTAAGTTTCTCTTTATGAATCGGATTTCATGAGTATACGAGAAGCCTCAGTTTCTAATTATGAATCGGATTTCATGAGTATAATATTTACTGTCTCGGTTTATCTTTAGTGGATCAGATTTCATGAGTATATAACCTAAGTCAAATTTTTTACCGGATTTCATGAGATATGAGAAACCTAAGTTTCTCTTTATGAATCGGATTTCATGAGTATACGAGAAGCCTCAGTTTCTATTTATGAATCGGATTTCATGAGTATAATATTTACTGTCTCGGTTTATCTTTAGTGGATCAGATTTCATGAGTATATAACCTAAGTCTAATTTTTTACCGGATTTCATGAGTATACGAGAAGCCTAAGTTTCTCTTTATGAATCGGATTTCATGAGTATACGAGAAGCCTAAGTTTCTCTTTATGAATCGGATTTCATGAGTATACGAGAAGCCTCAGTTTCTATTTATGAATCGGATTTCATGAGTATATCAGAAGCCTCAGTTTCTCTTTATGAATCGGATTTCATGAGTACACCAGAAGTCTCAGTTTCGTTCTATAAATCGGAGTTTCGTGAGCGTATTCATGACCTTAAGTATAATTACTTACTAATAAAAAGAGACGTTTACCTTCGTGGGGTTAATGTACTCAAACAATTTGAATACTTGAAATAAAATTTTATTCGCATAACACTTATAACGTGCTCTAAAACGAAGAAAGTTATGTAGTCTACGTACCGAAAGTTTATTATATCTTGTTTTTATTTTATTTGACTGCGATGAAAGATGTAAATTATTCTCATTTGTAAACATTAATCTTTATAAGTGAGCAGACTCTTACAAAGGTTATTTCATTATCACTAGTCAGACATTGCTTAAAGCGTCTTTATTTTTCCGATATCTATCTGTCTATCTAATCAGCCCACATTAGTACGCTGCCTCTTCTTAAGTACGCCATTTGTCTCGCTCCCTCGCCAGTCTCGCCCAGATGGTTCTGGTGATGGCATCGTTACCATTGCTAGGTGGTCCCAGCAGGCAGCTGGCAGCAGGCAGACCATCAGGTAGCTGGTCTGCCTACTAATCTTCGCCCTGGTCAAAGTATATATATTAGTACTAACATACAGTATGGACAATCCCTGCCGCTCTCTAGATTGCGACCTCACCCCCTCGTCACCCAGATTGATACAGATTGATTACAGTTTGGTTGTCGAACGTATAGGATTTCGCCGCCATTTTGTATGTTCCGTCATTCGTTTTTTGAAATGACATTTCTGGCCCGTTGTATGAAGTGTCCAGGGTGTGCCCTGTTCTTGGTTGCTACTTTTTTATAGCTCTAGTCCACCGTCCATCTTTCCTTCTAGTCAGCTTGTATGCTCCACACATTTCTGTTTGAGTCTGGTGACGCGCTTATCCAAGATACATAGCCAAATTAAGATAGATTGTATAAAGATTGATCTACGAACGGGTACGGTCCAAGAATTTCAATCTAAATTCCAATATAGAACGTATTGCTTTTGGCACAGTTTTCTAATATGAGAAGCATTTCTGAGAAGATGAATAGACATGTGCAGAAGGCATTTAAATTTCGCAGGAACATCCAGACTTATTGATCTGTGCCCACTGTGTGGGGGTTGTACGGAACCATCAGTCAAACCTGTTTAATGTTTACCTACACACTGTTCTGGTGTTTAGGAAGCTTGTGGTTCAATTTAACATATTTCTATGTTGTTAAAAATAAAATCGTTTGCGAGTACTTAATAATGTTTATCATATCAGCCGAAAGACGTCCACTGCTAGACAAAAGCCTCCCCCAAGAGTTTCCACGACGAGCGGTCTTGCGCAGCATCCAGTAGCTCCTCTCGGCATCCACCAAGTCGTCAGTCCACCGTGTGCGAGTCCTGCCCACGCTACGTCTTCCGGTTGCGAGTGGCCCCTCATGCAAGGAAATTTTAATACTCCTGCTTCAACCCTTCGATCTTGTCCTGTGTCGAAGAAGCTCCTAAAAGAATTTTTCATGTAACATACTGCATCGATACAACCACAGCGTTACTAGCCACCGCGGTTGGCGGTTCAGTATGTTAACCATCTATCCAATGGCTAAGCAGATAGCCAGGCACCCTGTAAGAACTCCTTTTAGTCAACCTTATAAAGGTATTCGCAGTGTTTGTAGTCGCTTTGAATTTAAAAAGCGTCTAGGTTGAACTCTTGCACCTACGGTTCCTTACTACCGCACCTTTGGGATCAACATAAATGACATTTCAATTTAAAAAACATTAATGAGACCACAGGTAAAAAATTTATTTCCTTCATTCAGTTCGGGAACCTAAGCTCAAGTACGACTCACACTTGGCCGTTTTTTTTGGTTTTTTATTTCACTTTAGGGTTTAAACTATACTCACACCAAGTTAGACGCTTGTCTGTATTGCATTTTTTTTGGTAAGAGCAAAAACAAAAAAACATTTGAAACACAGTTTCTTCAACGGGGACGCTCAATTAGGAAACTTTTATTACATCGTCTCAAATTTTTATGTCTGTGTGTTTCATGTCGAGTGACGGTCGCTTTCGTCTGACGGTATGATCGTTTCATCCTCTGTACCGTAGCGAGAGCAGCCATGATCGTTACGTCCTTTGTAAATTTTCACTTTTACCGTGGTTTCATAAAACCACACACATACTTTTTTACTATTTGTTATTTTTTTTATTATTTGCTAGGAAATCTGTCATAATAACACAATTGTGACAATTTCAATCGGCTACCTATTACGGTTCAAAAAAGAAATCTCTTTAAAGGTCTTCTATCCCGTTGGTACCTTTGGGTACGGAGCCCTATAAATAAAACGCTAACTAAATTTTGTTCGTCATTCTCCCCCCCCCCAATATTCCTGCCACACACCGCATCACGCGTAACCGTTGTATTTGGACAACACGATCGCATCCGAGCCAACCACGCAAAGCAAAGAACACGCATCGATAAATCTTTCCTTAGTACGAGTAGACTGTCATTTGTCAATCTCAATTTACTGTTAAAAGCTTTTCGCGATGATAAAAACGTAACTCGTCGAGTCATGAACACGAATACGAAACGTGATTTTATCGTCTATTCCCAGTTGTCCAAACACGTTTATGGATAAATGGGAAATAAACTCACTTGTCATTACTACGGGAAGCATTCATGGAAAAGCATGTACGAGTAAAGGAGGAGGTTTTAAAAATAACCAAAAATAAGCAGGGGTAAGCGAGTATTTGAAGTAAGGGGTATCTATCGTTTAATAGGTATTAATGATACAATGATGATGATAAATAGGTGATTGGCAGATGAGTGACATGTATAAGCCTAAGCTGCGGATGGGAGTTTACCATCATCACGATATCGCTAATAACCTTTTACACCCATGAATCATACGAAGTTTTTCAATACTTTTTTTTATTATTATTAAAAATTTGAGTGCAAACCTTACCTGATAGTAAAATCTAAGTTGAGAGAAAAATGGTAAAATCTCCTTAGTTCACAAACACACGACCTACCTTTTATAAACTTCTCCTATTAAAAGTCTGTAAGAAATATTATATATATACCTTGGGGCAGCTATTATCATTTTTTATTTGCTAGTGCACGTGTGCGGTAAAATCAATTTTGAGAAAATGTTGTGCACACTGAAAAGGCTTAAAGAAGCACCTTCCGAACTACTGTAATGGTAAAAAAGAGGCTACAAACATAGCGAAGTAGCCGACTAAAGTGGCAAGGGGCCGGACACGTCTATCGCAGAACCGATAGTTGCTGAACAAAGCAAGCTTTGGAGTGGAGATGGAACGCCCTCCAGCTAGGTGAAGCGACGATTTCCATTGTCAGATGGATGCGCAAGGCCAAAGATCAGTATAAGTGCTGAACCCTGTGGAGGCCTATGTGTCGAGCAGTAGACTAACGGACTGATGCTGATGATGATGATGGTGATGGTGATCATGATGATGATGCACGAATGTTACCTCGTAAGGCAGATACTTAATCCATTCCTAGAAATTAGATTTTATCGAATTTATCTCGATTCAGAATGTTTTTTAGGAAATAATTAATTTCTTACATGTGACGTTGCTTAATAAAATGGCGATAATGCAAGGCATGATAATATTGTTTGATAACTGGGAATAAATGGATATTAAAATATGCGCTAAACCAAAACTGTGTACCAACATGTTTTTGTATGGGGAACCGGAAATTCGTTTGCCTTCACAAAAGGGATATTATCATCCCTTTTTAGGTAGCTGGTAATGTATTTTGTAGGTTTAGGGTGCAAAAGAAGTTGTAAATATAATGTTTATTCAAGGTTCAAAATTGTATTAACTAGAGGTTACCAAAATAAGCCATTATAAGATTGGTTTTATAAGACTTTTTAAGTAAAGCTAGGCTATAAATAATATATTATTATGATCCTCATCCAGTAGTATAGTATAACCGCCTCCGTGTCGTTATGGTTAGTCCATTTGCTTCACACCAGGAGGTCGCGGGGTCGATTCCCGGTGGGATCAACTTGTAAGACTCGGTTTGGTTGGTGGTAGGGCATTTTCTAAGCCCGCTTGGCTAGCTGCCACCATCTTATCTAAGTCTTGCTACTAAACATCAGTGTTAAAACATTGATGTGTTCCGACATGAAGATAAGATAGCCACTTTTCTATTTCGTTGGGGATTCTTGGTAAGCCCGCCTCCTTTTTTGGCATCATCGTCACTTACCATCAGGTGAGATGATGCCAAGGGCTTACCAATTGTGAATAAAAAAAAGTAATGATTGCACTGCTGGTCAAAATATGATGGCCTCTAGCTTAGCTTAGGTACGCTCTCGGCCTTCAAGTTCCATTTTAATTAAATCCAGTTTGGCAATCAAGGGCTGCAATGCTGACCAAGCTTGATGGCCTCGAGCGGCGCTACGCTGCGCTTGCGGCATCACTAACGTGGCTCGCAACGCAGTCATTACAGACCACTGCAGTAATGTTCTATTAATATGTTATTAACTAAATTGTCTTGTTATTGAAATTTAAAAAAATCTTACACATTTAGTTTGCCAATGTGTCTCAAATTTTTCAATATTTAATTAAAAAATTAACACAAAAATGACACCAAAAAAAAACATACAACGTTTCGCGTTCCTATCTCAAAAATGTTTTTATTAGATGACTAGCTGTCCCGGCGAACTACGTACCGCCTTACATTACATTACACTGCCCTACCCTACCCTACCCTACACTACACTACACTACCCTACCCTACACTACACTACCCTACCCTACACTACCCTACCCTACACTACTCTACCCTACACTACACTACCCTACCCTACCCTACACTACCCTACCCTACACTACTCTACCCCACTACTCTACCCTACACTACACTACCCTACACTACCCTACCCTACACTACCCTACCCTACACTACCCTAACCTACCCTACATACACTACCCTACATACACTACACTACCCTACACTACCTAACCCTACACTACTCTACACTACCCTACCCTACATAAGAACCTTCTCCTGACAATAACGAACTCGACAAAAAAAGAATTAGCGAAATCGGTCCAGCCGTTCTCGAGTTATGCGCTTACCAACACATTTCGCGATTCATTTTTATATATTAGATGATAAAACCGTCAAGTGCGAGTCGGACTCGCGCTCCGAGGCTTCCGTCACAATACATATATTAGTTATCTGTTCTACACACCTCTACACACAACTATGACAGTAATACCTATTCACATTACAAACAAAAGAGATCAACGCGAGCGACAGATTTTTTTTATTTTTTATTCAATTAGGACCACTTCATGCGAGTTCAATTTTTTTTACTTCAAGAATAAACTAAGTTTCACGCTCATAATATGTATTACTTACCGTTTTCACGATAGAGCTACATCAAAAATACTTAAGTATTTATACCTACAAAAATACGTTTTTTGTACGAGGACCCCTCTTATTAATCACTTTTTTTAAATTGAATGAATGAATGTAATGCCTTAATTCAGGGTAGGTTCGAGCCCCTCGGCGGGGACGTATATGAGCTGATATGAATGAATAAATGTCATTTAGTGTTATTATTTGTTCTTTTAGCGGGAACAGAAATACACATTCTGTGAAAATTTTAAATGTCTACCTATTACGGTTCATGAAAAACAGCCCGCTGACAGACATAGAGACAGAAAGCGGAGGCTTAGTAATAAGGTCCTGTGTTGGTCTCTCTTCGGGTGTACTGAACCCTAGAAACCATTCATCCAACTCTGTCAGAATTACCGAGACAGGACACCTTACATATTATTGTTACAAAGTTGGTCCACCTGAAGATAATATTATGGTACTACGAAGCTACATAAATACTACCACGTACTGCATATTTTCATGAAAAAATGGTACAAATAATATAATTTTACAATAAAATCCAACTTGTTTGTGTTGCCTAGCAACCTCCGTCCGCGTGCCTGCCTAATTCTCGTTGCTTATATATTACTTAAAAATCCCAGAAAAAATGCTTTTCTTCATTTAGTTCGGACTCCTTACTGCGCGTATAACTCACACTTGTTCAATTTTTATTAGTCACTAGCTGATTCCCGCGGCTTCACCCGCGTGGACCACATTTCTATGACTTTTCGAGGGTGCGCAGTGCGCGAGCCGCAAGCGGCTCGCGAGCGTGGTAAAAAGTAGCCTATGTCTTAACCCAGGTCCTAATCTGTCTACCTACCAAATTTCAGCCAAATCCGTTCAGTAGTTTTTGCGGGAAAGCGTAACAGACAGACAGAGTTACTTTCACATTTATAATATTAGTAGGGATTATTTCATTTCAGTATTAGTGCTATAATCATACTAAGTTTCGCGTTTGTATGTATTACAGTTTTCACTATAGAGCTAAACCAAAAAGACCTCCAAAATACCTATAAGTAACATGTTTTTTGTATGGAGACCCCATTTCCGTACACGGCAAAAAAACGATCTATAAAACGAGATTGTTTTTTTTAATTTTACCCAAATTTAGGGTTTGTTGATGTTACATCTCACAAGATAACCGATTTACTTCATACATGTTCAATATTAATTTGGCATCTCAGTCGGATCTTAAACTAGACACAACTTACTTATTCACTATAGTCTGCAAATGGTAGCTAAAGCAAAAAACTATTAAATTAGTAAGATCGGTTTCAGCGTAGCCACCCTCCCCTCTTACTATCGAAAAGTCAAATGAAAGATGTTCCACATCAAAAGATTCTGAAATCGAACACGTTATAATATTATAGAAATAAAAGTAGAAGCAGAAAAATGTGTATTGTGTAGATGAAATCATTCGGATGAGAAATCTTATCAGATTTGCCTGAGACCCATCACCGTGAATTAAATCAAAGTTTCATCTTTGATTTTTCACAAAGTGAAGTCACGTCTATAAGTTTATACCATATAAGTGGGTATTTACCGATATCTAACCCAATAACGTATAAACTACTCATAGATAATATGGGCCTGTGCTGACCAATAGCCGGATATAAATTTTCCTTTTTTTCTTCATAAATCAAGCGATTTCCGGATTTTAGTGGACCATTCGGAAGCCGGTAAAGTGTGGTTTTGCCAATATTTTTGCCTCGGTTTGTGCATTGAAAAGAAAATAAAATAGCTTGTTTCTTTTCATTTGTGATTTTATATTTCCACTATTCGTAAGTTGTGATATGGGCCTCGTAAGCATTGGTCTGCAATCCGTCTAGGAGAAGGATATTTTTTTATTAAAACCAGTAAAGTACGAGTGATATCGCGCACAAAGGGTTCCCTAATATTACACTAGATGTCGCTAGTTTTTAACGTTTCAAAAAACATCACTTTTGTTATATAGGAATTGCCCTTAACTATTTATTTTATTGTATTTTTATATCGGCGACAGAAATACATCATCTGTGAAAATTTCAACTGTTTAGCTATCACGGTTCGTGAAATACAGCCTGGTGACAGACAGACAGACGGACGGACGGACATTCCCTCTCGTATATCTACCAGATACGCTAAACTGCCAGGTTTAAGATATAGCGTCCACACTCACCGACAGAAAGGTCATATAGTGAGGGCCGCTATTCCTGCCAACACCATATGGTGAAGACAAGGACCAGTTGCGGTAGGTCTTGCCGCCAAGACGCTTGTCCCGGCACTTTGCAAGGCGAGTGCCTCGTGGAAGAGAACCACTACCTACTGTCCAGGTAGGTCCAGGAGCTGTAGGCGCGCTCACCTCCCGCGGCCAGTGAAGTCTTAGTAATAGGGTCCCGTTTTTACCCTTTGGTACCCTTTGGGTACGGAACCCTAAAAATTTGAGTGCGTTTGACTATATCTCCGGAAGCCGTTACTAAGTGACCCTTGGATAGCACGGTCAATTGTGCCACACCATAAGAAGAAGAAGCTAAGATGTGGATTATAAGATATTCAGTTTAAGTGTGACCAAACGGCAACTGCCTATATTTAGCCTAAATAACCCTATTCTTAGCTGATCTATTTCAGTCTCTTAGACACATATTGTGGTTCTGACCGGTAGATCCAGTCGGAGTCTTCGCAAACTAATAAATAGTATGAGGTTTATTGCTATTTTTATTGTTATTGGATTGTGTGGAACCACTAAGGCTGTGGTTGTTTTCGATTAGATAAAAATTATGGCACAATAAAATTCTATGAGTAGTGTATGCTTCTAGAAGAAAATGCTCAGCGATCATGACTGTTTTGTTACTAAAGTAACCGAATTATATTTTTAGGGTTCCATAGCCCAAACGAAATCAAGAAAACCTTATACGATCACTTCGTTGTTCGTCTGTCTGTCTGTTAATATTATTTTTCTCAGGAAAGCGTGAAGATTAAGGCGGCGAATTGAAAACTTTGGTGGCAGGGATCTCGATTTTCTCAGCAATTACAAAACGTATGAAAGTGATATTTTGTAACCTGTTTTTTTTATATCATTGATTTTATTTTGGTAGTTGCATTACGCGATTGGTTAACTTTTATAACAGAGTAAAAAAAATCAAATAAATTTATTTTACAACAGAGATATAAATTTTACAGACAAACGGGACTGATTCAAATTTAATTAATAAATTCAAATTTTCTATGTAAATTTATTATTATAAACACTTATTTCAATATGCTGAGTTATTTTTATTTTTTTTATTAATGTAGTTTTTAAAATAAAAACGAAAACCGATAAAAAAAGTGCAAAAGCGTGATTATTTTCTTTACTCTTTACACGTAAAGATAAAAAACAGAGACAACCGCTTTAAAAATAACTCGCTTTAATACCAAGTCCTATTGACGGTCTTGTAGATGTGAAAAAAATCAAGCTTCTTGAGTTGCGTTACTTTCAACGCAATCAAAACATACGCCCATACGAGTATAAGCCAGATATTTTGACACTCAAAAGTAAATAAAAACCTAAAGGGAACTCCCCGATGATCTAGAATCATGAAATTTGACAAGAAGCAAGGTGTCATAGCACAAATAAAGGAGAAATCCGAAAACCGTAAATTAATACTTTTTCATTTAAGAGGAGTGTGAACCCACGGCGAACATTCGACTATTTCATACAAACGGCGATAACGATTTTCACCTCTTAAACGTTAACCGGTTTGGACTAATTTTTTATAGGTTGTCAGTCAGAACAAAACCTAGGCTTATACTGGCTGAATATAGTTTTGTATGAAAACACGTGAACGACAATAAAATTCAACTTATTGACTTTGTCGAAAGAACAAAAACGTATAAGCCTAGGTTTTGTTCTGACTGACAACCTATCAAAAATTGGTTCAACTCGGTTATAATTTATAAGCTGAAAATGCTTAGCGCCGTGTGTATGAAAAGTCGCAGCTTTACAATCCTTTTAAGATATTTTTTTACGATTACAAATTTGCATTTACAGTTGAGTAATTGACCGTGACGTATATCGAAGTATGAGAGTATCTTTTTTTAACTACAAAGTTACGATTGGCCCTCAATTCGACTTTATTTTTAAATACATAACACACATGTACGTATGTTATGTGGTGGTACGGAATTCTTGGTGCGCGGGCCCGACTCGCACTTGGCCGATTTTCTTATAAAAACAATTCTCGAAGAAAACTTAAAGGCTTATTCACGGTGTTATAATTAAGTTATTCACAAATTTATTACAAAAAACTTGCTATGAGTTTCGATAAAGCTGAACAAAGTCGGATAGTAAAGGTAAAAAAAAATACTATTTAAAGTAAACTTTTACCGTTTTAACGTACTTAAGATAAAAGAAAAATACACAAATTATATTAAAACGAAGGCTTTGTAAAAAAAGTATAAAACTTTAGGTAGGTTTTATTAAAACTGACATTTTAAAACTTAGAAAAAGTGAGAACAACATGGTTGTATCTGAAAAATATGCAATCAGATTTTAACTATCTTTTTTATTATTAAAAGTTTGAGTGCGTTTGGCTGCACCTCACCTGATGATAAGTGCCGATGCAGCCGATGATGTAACACGCAAGCTCAAATAAAGCCTATTCACTCTCGTCTTGAAGATTCCTAAATTATACGAATCGGGGAATTCCTAAATTATAGAAATACAGACGCCGGTGGAATATTCACTGAAAAGCGGCAAACAGTAGCTTCTACAGAAGAAACCGAACAACTTCCCCAAAGAATCTACAATACTCTACTTAGAGCAAAGAGTTTAAAACTTTCTATACAAATTATACAAATCGACTGATTATTTTAAAAAAAAAATATGGGTATTTATTTTTTTTGCTTTGTTTGTATAGGTTCCTTGAGGAAAGTTGTTTAGTTTCACGTGCAGCATTTAAACTAATGAAGAGTCACTTTATGTTATGAATAACGAAATATATTGAAACAATCTAAGATTTATAACGGTGCTACGAACCTACTACGGTGGCGCTACGGTGCGGAGTGCTTTGCTACGCGATCCGTCTCGTAGCGTGCAATACTACGTGCGCTACGACTGTGCCGACACTTCGAGTGGTTGAGGTGGTTCGTGTTGAGTTGTCCACAACTTTCACCTGTGTGTGTCATTGGCCATACATTTCATACGATATGCATATGATAATTATGTATGTGTTTATACAGACCACACTGATATAATGTTGGATGTCAGTCAATAAACATGTTAACGCGAGATCAGGCCTCTTAATATTATTATTTTTTTCAATGGCTTGTAATTTTTTGAGTTATTAATATTTCGAGTAGAATATTTTGGGGAAGTATTGCTTAGGATATTAGTGAAATAATAATATCAAACAGTCAATTTATACATAACCGGCCACGTGGGCTCTGGGCGAAAACAACGCGGGGCACGTGAGGTGTCTATTAAGCGGAACTGCTGGTTTGTCTCTGGCGGGGAAGGATCTCCGGCACTTGCCTGGACAGCAAGTAGAGCTACGCTAGTACTGCTCCGGCCGATCCAGCCGCATAGGAGTGAGACTGGACAGGTGCGATAAGCACCGGGAAGTGAGCGTGCCTACAGCTCCGGTACCACACTGGAGATGTGGGAGCCAGCTTCTCTAGACGGAACCTTAAATTATAAAATGGTCTTAGAAGACGCACAACTATTTTTTAAGTGCTAAACAATGATGACGACTTAGGCACAATGCTCGATGGCCTCAGTAGAGCCTCTCAACAAGTGGGTCTTAGAATGAACATGGACAAGACGAAAATTATGTCAAACGTCCGTGTCATACCTACTCCTCTGAAGGTTGGAGGCTCTACACTCGAAGTTGTTACCGAATATGTATACCTGGGACAAACAGTCTAGTTAGGTAGGTCCAACTTCGAGAAAGAGATCAATCGTCGAATCTAACTCGGCTGGGCAGCGTTCGGAAAGCTTCTCAATATCTTTACGTCCCAGATACCGCAGTGTCTTAAGACCAAGGTCTTCGACCAGTGTGTATTGCAAGTGATGACATACGGAACTGAGACATGGTCGCATACTATGGGCTTCATAAGAAGGCTCAAGGTCACCCAAAGGGCAATGGAGCGTGCTATGCTCCGAGTTTCTCTGCGTGATCGAATCAGAAACGAGGAGATCCGTAGGAGAACCAAAGTAACCGACATAGCTCTCAGAATTGCTTAACTTAAGTGGCAGTGGGTGGTGGTGATGATGAAACAATGATACCCAACACGACTGGGTTTGACGAGAAAAAAAAACATCCCCAATTTACTTGAAGGGGAGGTACCCTTAAAAAGATTTTTTTCCATAAATTGTTTTTACAGTTCTCTTCGCGTCATTATTCTTTGCCAAATTTAAGCTCTTAACTACTAATAGTCTAGGAGCTAGACCGCGTACAGACCGACGGACGGACGGACAGGCAGACATGACGAAACTATGAAGGTTCCTTGTTGTACTACGAAACCCTAAAAATATTTAGAATAACTCCACATGATAGAAAAACACTGCGGAGCTTCCTCTTCCCAATGCTTTGTGAACATTTATTCCATTGATAATGTAACTTTAATACGTATACAATAACAAAATACAAATACATCACGTATCACCACAGGACACTGTCAAAAGATAATTCCATTAAAGCTTATTTCGCATAAGAAAACATCTTTCAACTGAATGTAATCCGACAGAGACTGCGCAAAGTTTTAGCTGAGGTTTTAGTGGGTGGGTCGCGTAGCGCGTAGCGTGTAGGGCGTAGCAGGCCTCACCTAAATTTCTGTGAAATTTAATTTGTTGGGAGCTTAGCTGATTGGCTTTAGCAAGATGAAAGATTTCAGTAGTGCGAGGCTTTGTGATGGTTTTCATAACATAAAGTTTAAATTGCTTTAAATTTAAGTTTATTTTAATTTTCCTTTAATTTGCTCTAATTTAAGTTTTTTTTTAAACCAGCCAAGTGCGATTATAACTCGCACATTAAGGGTTCCGTACTAGCACATCTCTATGAACTATGATTGTGACACCTAGTCTTAATTACATAACAAACATGAGCGACAGAAAATTTTATTATTTATTGTTTTACTTTAAAATTAGTAGTAATAATCACATAAAGTTTCATGCTCGCAGAATTTATCGTTTTTGCGATAACGCATACGCCTAAGAATAAATTTTCTTGTGTGCTTAATTTTTTTGTTACTTTATGTTTTTATTTTTTTTATTTTCATTCTTATTGATATAGTGCGAATAGTAATGCACACTCTTTAAAAATGTCAACTGTCTACTTACAACGGTACATGAAATAGAACCCGCTGATAGACAGACGGACGGACTTGAATGCTTAGTAATAATTAGTTTATTTATACCATGAGTGAACAGTATAGAACCTATGTTGTATCGGTGTATCGCCCTAATTCAGGGTAGGCTCGGGCCCCTCGGTGGGGAGGTATATGAGCTGGTAAGTTGAAGATGATGTACAGAACCCTAAAAAGAATGTTCAGTTTGTAAAAAAAACTTTTTTTTTATTCACAATTGGTAAACCCTTGACAAAATCTCGCCGCATGTGCTTGGACCGGCAATTTTTAACAAACTCCCGGTAGAAATTACTGAAGCTCCCTCATCAACGAGTTTTAAGACAAAACTCAGACGCTGGCTTATTGAGCACACGTTTTATTCATTACAAGACTTTTTAAATTTACACAAAGTGTAAACTATTTTTTAGTTGTTAGTTCTTTCAAGTACCTAAATATAAATATTTTTTATTAAGTATTATATTATTTAAATATGTGTGTTATTGACAATTTAATTGTTCATATTATTTCGAAACAATTTATAAAATGACCTGTAAAATATTTTTTACCAATAAATTATTATGATTATGATGGTAAGTGACGATGATGCCGAAGATGAAAGCGGGCTTGCCAAGATTCCCCAACGCAATGGAGAACTGGCTATCTTATCTTCTAGCCGGATCACATCAATGTTGTTAACACTAATGTTTGGCGGCAAGACTTAGATAAGATGGTGGTAGCTAGCCAGACGGGCTTAGAAAATGCCCTACCACCAACCAAACCGAGTTTTACAAGTTGACCCCGCAGGGAATCGAACCCGTGACATCCTGTGTAAAGCCAGTGAACTTTGCCTCTGGGCTACGGAGGCGGTTGACAGAATGTTCGGTTTGTAAAAAAAAACTGCTTAGAGAATGAGAAATCCATTAGGCACTTTTAAGAGCCGAAACACACCTCTACCGACCGAAATCATAACTCCACCGCCCTTTATAGTGATTACTTATTCACATAGGAGTAGAGCGATAAAATGTAGCCATAAAAATAGTCATCGACCGCAACTTGACTAACTGTAAGAGAAGGCACGTCTGCAAGTGGGTCGTAAACTAACTGTGCGTTTCTTAATAACAGTACTCCTGGTTACGGGTATGGTTTATGGAGTTAGTCTGTTTTGGTCATAGGTGCGTTTGGTATGCTTACATCGACATCATTATCATTGTGTCATCCGAATTTTGAGTTGTTTATTTTGAATGTGTTATTTTGAGACAGTGGTCATGACCAGCGAAATGACGACACGACATGACAAGCGAGTGGGAAATTAGACCAGCTGTTACCCAGTTGTCTGTCAAAAAATAACTGGCGGCAGAAGAAGAAAACCCCTGTCTGTCGCGCACCGCGAGGCGGTAGGATTTACGGCGGTTCAAATTAGCGCCTAAACTACGTCAAGGTAACTAATAGAAAGCATAGGAAATAAATAGGAGTGAAGTGGGCTACCTCTGCGGGCAATCATTGGCCACATTGAAAGTATAAAAATATTCAGAATTTAAATTAATTCTCGTACTTCAAATCGGTCTGCGTCAGTGTTTCCTGATTCTTACAATTTATGGACTCTCAAAGCGAGAATGAATAGACATTATTTGAGTTTGCGTGTACCATCCTCGACTGCATCGTCACTTACCATCAGCTGAGTTAAACGTACTTAATATTGTTTTATAAAAAGGCGTCCACTGCTAAATACTATTACATAAAGTCTTCACCAAGAATTTTCATAACTACGGGTATTACTCTGCCCGCATCCAGCGCATACAAAATTAATTAAATTATGACTAGATCTTACTGCAACTAATAAAACTAACGTAGATTTATGGTGGTGATTTCTAATACGACAGTAAAGGTGACAGTCGTTAAGAGTGTTATAACTTAATCATTGAAACGCCAGAAGTGGGGGATGATAAAACTCGTAGATATAGCTCAGATTTATCGGCCAGAGTGAAGATTTTACAACAGCTCGACAAGGAATGCGAGTTAGTAATGACTTGCTCCTACTTTTGTACACAAAATTACAGTTGCCAAAAGCCAGAGAGGGCCGCGCCATGTACCTCGTACAATACAAACAAAACAATACAAACTAAAACAATGTTATTATAAAGTGAAGTTACAAGGTTCCCTTAGTAGATGGCGCTAATAATACTAATCAGTTTATGACAAACTTGTGTATCAATTATTATTTGTAATTGTTTATTTTTAATTGAGAAATAACGTAATATTTAAATATAATGTTCAACGTTATTAACTATCTCATCGCTCATGTGCGGTCGTTGGTGGTGAAAGTGTTTTATCTGTGATCGACTTTATTAGTTTAAACAGAAAATTATAGCTCTAACAATTCATGCTCTTTGGAACTAGCTACTCGTATTTATCATTACCATCAATAAATCAGCCGGAGATGCCCACTGCTAGTCAAAGCCTCCCCCAATAATCTCCACAACGACTGATCTCGCTCTGCCCGCATCTAATCTATACAAAATTATTTAAATTGTGACCAGATCATACTATGACCAAAATACCAGCGTAGATTTACAGTGGTGATTATTAGGGCGACAATAAAAGTGGCAGTTGGTAAGACTGTTACCACTCAATCACATTAGTTGGGAACTTAAGGCGAGAGTACACCTTGTCGACCGAGTCAAATGGTCTCATTGGTCTAATGGATATTGCTTTTACGGTGACTGATCCCCACTCGCGTAATTTTTGTGATATGCAATTTATTATGAGCATTTCATTAATATATATCAGTATTTCTGTGTAAATTAAATGAAATTTGTAGCCGCAGTTTAAGTCCTAAATATTTTTTTTTGAGTTGTTATATGTACCGGAAAGCGTAGTTCAGGCAGGCCTCCCACTCGGTGGACCGATGACCTGGTTATGGTCGCGGGAAGCCGCTGGATCCGGGCAGCGCAGAACCGGTCATCGTGGAGATCCTTGGGGGAGGCCTATGTCCAGCAGTGGACGTCCTTCGGCTGATATGATGACGATGATGATATGTAGTTTAAATAATTAAAAATTTAAGACACCACTGCATAAAACCTTAACACCCTTTTTTGGACAGTCGGGTAAATCTTATACACTGCCCCAAAAATGACTTATTAACCTTACTTTTCGTTTTGTTTTCATATTCACGTTCTTAATGCATCTGTATTTCTAAAAGTCTTCCTGTAGAAGCCTCTTAAAAGAGAAACGTTTCTCATAGACAGTCCTCCAGCTAAGCAAAAATACCAATAAATGTAGTCGCTCCATGAATAAACTTAACCGCAACGATTCTATTTACCAAACATTTCCTTTCGCCTCATTCCAACAATAAATTCGATTCCATTCAATTTGGCAGTCATGGCTCGTGGCCCATGACTCTTCTGAACCTACCTGCAGACAAATCGTCTCATTAATTCTGTGCCACGACCCCCTTCTAAGGTCCCCTGAAAAAATGACACCGGCCCCGCGGAGATATTGCTTCCTCTTCCGACGGAGGACACAGTTAGGTAGATTTGGGGCCCGCGAAAAGTTGTGGCCATGATTTTTTTCTGTGTAAGGTAAGGGATACATAGTGATCTCTTAAAATTTATTTATATAAATGGATCATATTTAGCAAGTTATTACTTGATTAAAATAAAAGTTTAAAATCTTAAAAACCGACTTCAAAATGAAACTCACTCAAAAGTATGAAATAATATAATTATACTTAGATACACGACATTAACCAACAATGACGAAATCAAAGGTAGGTACGAATTAAATAAGGGGCCTAAATTTATTTTTGAGGTCGGTACCAGCCACACAGCTACTTACGTATCAAATGTTTTAGATTCGATGGCATTGCTGACACCGACCTCAAAAAAATTTTAGGCCCCTAATTTATTTCGTAGCTACCTTTGATTTCGTTATTGTTGGTTAATGTCGTGTATCTAAGTATAATTATATTATTTCATACTTTTGAGTAAGGGGGTTTATTTTGAAGTCGGTTTTTAAGTTTTATTTTTATTTTATTTATTTTTAGTGATAATGCTATCTATCTAACATCATTATACCCAATCACCCAGTCGCCAATAGGAACCATCAAATTATAAAGCATGTGTTTCATTAACAGATACAGATTCCTGTAGCTTCCATCATCATCTTAACAGAATAAAAGTTAAGGAGTCAAATCTTCCATCATCAGCTCATCTGAATAACCTGAAAAAATACAACTATCGGTCTATACTTACCTATGTATCTACGCAAAATATTTGAAGAATTATCCTCCAACTCCTAACCGTTAAGGAGTTGTACCTTCCTTCATCAGCTCATCCACATGAGATGATGACTTATAGACGCTAAAACTTGAACAGTTTTAGGAAATACATGCAACACGTAATATGTGGCGAAAAAAAATTTGAGGGTTGTTCTTGATTTCCCTGGGATCCAATCATCAGATCCTGACTTCGTGACAATGAGACCCCCTCGGAAGTTTACTCTTTCAAATAAAAAAATAATTTTGAAATCGGTTCACAATCGGTGGAGATATCGCGTAACAAACATACAAAAAAAAACAAAAAAAAAACAACATACAGTCGAATTGAGAACCTCCTCCTTTTTGAAGTCGGTTGAAAATGAACAAGAAGGCCATAAATTTTCCTTTATTGACTAACATTTTTCTCGCGTCTACAATAATATTACTATGCTTGTTCTCATACTATAGAGCCAAACCAAAGAGTTGGGCAGTTCCAGCTGTTTCCAAGGTTCAAAGAATGATGGTGGAAAGAATATATTTTTTTAACCCACAACTGATAAGCCATTGGCACCATCTCGCCTGATGATAAGTGACGTAGATTTTCACCAAAATTCCCCTAGGTAATAAGGAAGAGGTTATCTTATCTTTAAGCTTTTTTTAAATTTTTAAATTTAAATATATATATATACTAGCTGTCCCGGCGAACTTCGTACCGCCTTACATTACATTACACTGCCCTGCCCTACCCTACACTACACTACACTACCCTACATACACTACACTTACACTACCCTACCCTACACTACTCTACACTACCCTACACTACACTACCCTACCCTACCCTACACTACCCTACACTACCCTACCCTACCCTATCCTATCTCTCAAGTTGGATCGAACTTAATCGGTTAAGTGGTTTAGGAGTCCATTGAGGACAAACATTGTGACACGAGATTTATATATATATATATATATATATATATATATATATATATATATATATATATATATATATATATATATATATATATATATATATATATATATATATATATATATATATATATATATATATATATATATATATATATATATATATATTTGGAACTTAAACTACGTGTACAAATTTAATGTGTACGATAGCAACTGCATTAGTCGAGGACTGTGTCGCAGTTACTAACGCCCACCTCCGGAAGAAAGAATAAAACTTTATTGAACTGTCAATCTTATTTACATTTATGTTTGACGGCAAGAATAACAAAGGATGGTGGTAGCTAGTCAGCGGTAGGAAGAGGCGGGCTTATAAAATGCCCTACCTCCAACCAAACCAAGTCTTACAAAGTCAGGCCCCACCGGGAACCGAACCCGTCAGTCACCTCGGGGTGTGAGACGAATGGACTCATTATCATGTAACAGAGGCAAAAAGGTGTTCTTGACAATAAAAACAAAAGCTAAGAAACAATAATAATGACGAAACAAAGGCCATGTGCTTAAACCGGTCCTGTTTCCTTGCCTTTAAATTCCACCAGAAATTGTTTTTTCTGATTACTTTTTCTCGTTTAGGCAGGAGGCTTTCTGCCTGCGTCCTGCGTATTTTCCCTGTCTATGTAAAAATACTCCCTTATAATCTTGTTACATAGTGGCTTACCTGTTAAAATTTTTGTTTGTATTTTTTTCATATTTCTTTCTTATTATTTTTTAATAGAAAAGCAAAATTATACGTGTTTTTCTAAAAACCAAAAATTATTTCAATACAGGGCTAATAAACAGGATCTGAACTGTGGCCTTCTCTTGAAGCTAAGAGACCTTAGCCTAACCTATAGTTATACTAATACTAGCTTTAGCCAGCGGCTTCACTCGCTTGCACATAGTTTCTTTGACTGCCTTCGAAGGTGCGCAGTGCGCGAGCTGCAAGCGGCTCGCGAGCATGCAAAAAAGTTGCTTTTATGTTTATTAATCCAGGTCCTCATCTGTCTACCTACCAAATTTCATCCAGATGCGTTTATATATTATGGCGTGAAAGAATAACAAACATCCAAACATACAAACTTTCGCGTTTTATAATATTAGTAAGGATTAATGTCAATTCCTGGCAATTCATGTTCATGATCATCATCTTTATTATATCAACCAAAAGAAGTCCACTGCTGAACGAAAGCTTCTCCTCCTCTCAAGGATTTCCACAACCACGTCCTCCGCTGCCCACCTCTAGCGGCTTCAGCAACCTTCACGAGATCGTAGGTCCAGTAGGAGGCCTGCCTACACAACGTCTTCCAATGTGTGATCATCACTCTAAAACTTTGCTATCCCAAAGCCTGTCCTGTGAGCGTAGTTCCGCTGCTACCCTTGAGTATAGCGACTTCTAAGAGTAATGTTTGTTACTTTAGTTTCCTTTGGATCTATTGAAGAATATTTTAGTTAAGTTTATAAGATTCACATCAGGAGGTCGCGGGTTCGATTCCCGGCGGAGTCTAAATTTATAAGGTTCTGTTTGGTTGGTGGAACGGCATTTTCTAAGCCCGCCTGGCAAGCTATCACCATCTCATCTAAGTCTTGCTGCCAAACATCAAAGCCAACAACATTGATGTGGTCCGGATTGAAGAGAACAAACTACTGCATAACCAACAATTCGGTTTCACTAAAGGACGATCAACAACCGATGCAGGAGTAGCACTCATTCGAAACATATATGATGCCTTCGAGGAATCGTAGAATGCAATTGGAGTGTTTTGTGATTTATCTAAGGCTTTTGATTGTGTTAAACACCAAACATTACTTATGAAATTAAAGCATTATGGTGTAGAGGAAGGGGCTCTCAGTCTTTTAAATTCGTATTTAGACAACAGAACACAAAAAGTACAAGTGAATGGCACGAACTCATCTGGATCTAAAGTGAAAATGGGTGTGCCCTAGGGTTCCATATTAGGGCCTTTTCTTTTCCTTGTTTACGTTAATGATTTGCCTTTTATGGTGCAACATCTGTCAAATATTGTGTTGTTTGCGGATGATACATCTCTTATTTTTAAAGTGAATAGGAAAGAAAACGAAATTGACGAAGTAAACAACACTCTTTCAAAGATACTGAACTGGTTCACTGTGAACAACTTATTATTAAATGCTAAGAAAACAAAATGTATAAAATTTTGTTTGCCAAATGTAAAAAAGGTCAATAATAGTGTAATATTAGACAGTAATAAATTAGAATTTGTAAATACCACGGTGTTCCTTGGTATAACTTTGGATGTTTCACTTCAATGGGGACCACACATTGAAACTTTAGCGGGAAGGCTTAGTTCAGCTGCTTATGCCGTTAAGAAAATAAGACAGTTAACGGATGTAGATGCTGCGAGACTAGTGTATTTTAGTTACTTCCATAGTATAATGTCTTATGGCATATTACTGTGGGGGCATGCGGCTGATATAGAAACTATTTTCATCCTGCAGAAAAGAGCTATCCGCGCAATCTATCAGATGCGAGCACGTGAGTCGTTACAGAATAAGTTTAAAGAAATCAATATTTTAACTGTTGCTAGTCAATTTATATATGAAAACATCATGTACGTTCGTAAGAATTTGCATTTATTTCCTAAAAACAGTGACAGGCATAATTTGAATTTAAGAAATGTAAATAAAATAGATATAGCCTTTTCGAGACTGAGTAAGGTTAAAAAGTCATTTGTGGGGCAGTGTATAAGATTCTACAATAAAATTCCAGAAAATGTAACTAGTTTGTCAGAGAATAAGTTCAAGACTCATGTCAAAAAAGTTTTGTGCTCTAGAGGATATTATAAAATAATAGATTATGTAAATGACAAAGATATATATGTTGATTCTATATCAAATACCATTACCTGAGACTGTAATCTGAATCATGACATTATTTGTAATATACTGTAATTTTTTTTTGTTTTGACTATTTAAAAGTGTGTGTAAACACCTATTTGAAATAAATTGTTTTTGATTTTGATTTGATTTTAGATAAGATAGTCAGTTTCCCATATGGTTGGGGAATCTTGGTAAGCTCACTTCTATCTTTGGTAACATCGTCACTTACCATCAGGTGAGACCATTAAAAATGTAAATTAAAAAAATATATTTATAACAAGATCCCTAATTCACAATACAGTAATATAATAAAAGTCCTATGGAATCATCAATGAGCGAGCTCTTGCAATCGGAAAAGAGTTCTAATTCCATTATGCACGTTACTCTAATCCGATTTGTCTGGCCTCGGTTCATTGGAAAATGGTATTGTTTTATTTTAAGCTTCGTCCAGATACAGGGTGGAAAAATAAAGGAGTAGAATCCGTTATCTGGGGCTTCTACTTCTTCTTCTTCTTCTTTTCGTGTCGATGGGTTCTTTACTACAGCAATCTCGACCAGAAAGTGGCCGCTCCGATGGCCCTTTCCGTTGCGTCGACCAGGTTCTACTTATCATACTGAACATTTTTCCTCAGAGAACCCACAGTTAATTCACAAAAACAATTTTGCCGCTCCATAAAAAATACATAAAATTTGCCAGTCAGCTAAATGTTTTGTATGATGAGTAATTTTTTTTTGCGATATCTGCAAACGTGTAGAGCAAAGTTTATTAAATTTGATTAGTAGAAGCCCCAGTTAACGGGCCCTATACCAATTTTGTTACACTCTGTATGTTCGTACCCGATTGCCCGAAATTAATGGTATATTTTCGAGTCTATTTAAGTATATTTCTTTGGCTGAGCCTCAAGGGCCTGATGGATTTTGGAGTGCAAGGTTTTATCGGTGTCCTCTTGATCTCGAATACATTTTTACCCATAGGTATGCCAAAAAAGAGGGGTAATTTATTATTACGCAATTGGGTTTCAAATTGGTTAGGTTACTAATATTATGTGGTGCTGCTTTATTAGCACCTAGTGTTCTAAACTCGTGATTCCAAACAGTTGATACTTTTGATTGTAGGTTCTCGGTGGAACTTTATATCACACTGTCTGCCTGTATGAAGTCTGTGTAGTGTAGATATATACCAACAGGCGTGATTAGAAAGAATTAGTAACCTTAATCAGATCAGTCGGATTTATGCGTAGGGAAAGTCTATTTTTTTATTTTAGGAACACTTTATAAAAGTCACCGATGGAAAATCTCGTTCAAAATACAGGCAACTGACGTGCGGCCACCGTTCTGTGGTGACTACTTACGTGCGGCCGCCGTTCTGTGGCGACTACTTACGTGCGGCCGCCGTTCTGTGGTGACTACTTACGTGCGGCCACCGTTCTGTGGTGACTACTTACGTGCGGCCGCCGTTCTGTGGCGACTACTGTGGCTTTTACAGTGGTTTTTTATTATCAGTTTTTTTGTTGTTAAAATAATCATCATCATCATTATCATTATTATTAAGAGGGCCCAGCCCTCTGTCGTTGCAGCATTCTCCACTTCAGCCTGTCACGATATTAAAATAATGTAAGCAAAAAATTGAAAACGCTTAAAACGATATTAACCGACTTCCATCGCAAGAAATTAGAACAATTTTGCATTATTATTTTTGGTTTTTGTTAATTTTTTGATAAAGTACTATACCGATTTAAAAAAAAAATATGTGGGACCAACTCGGCAGATACTCTATCGAATAAAAAAAATCATGAAAGTTGGTTCACAACTTGCTAAGATATCGCGTAACAAACATACAAAAAAAACATACAGTCGAATTGAGAACCTCCTCCTTTTTGCAAGTCGGTTGAGGGGGCAGAGTATTTCAGATCAGAGTCTCACTACGAGTGTCCAGCTCAGTGTGCCGTGCTGGTACTGGGGTACTGCTTGCTGGTCTCTGCACAACATCAAACAGATTCACCAAGTAGAAGTGCGTTTTTCGAAGTTGTCTTAATGTAATATTATTATTTATTTAATTTGCCTAAAATGTTTTGACTGCATTCTGGCTTATCGAGGATAAAAAAGGGAAATTATTAAACGGGCAACAGAAATATTGAGTGAGCGACTAAAATATTAAATAACACAAAATGATTCTTATATGAACTACCAGTTGAGCGAGCGAAGCGAGCGAGAATAGTTTCGTTAGGTTTGATAACTTTGGTTTGTTAACCTTTAGGGTTGCTCTGTGTCTGGGTGTTAAATATCTATACATGTAGGTATTTAAACGTATACAAGTATGTATATCAGTCTCTGGTTCCCACAATACAGGGAATCCCACTTTGGGGCCAGATGACCGACCATGTGTGATTTGTCCCAGAATATTTATTATTTATTTATTTATTAAATGCTCAAAAAAGAGAGATAATATTTTTATCAGTCACGTTTTCAATTTTTAACTAAATTGGTTATTTTAATATTTTTTTAGGTTGGGTTTATATTAAAAATTTTTATTTAAAAAAACGGAATTCCATTAAATATTTTACTAATATAAGTAAAATAAAATTTTTCATTTTTTTAAAATTCAAATAAAATATACTGCACTGTTTTCAATGGCAATCTAATGTAGGTTAAGTAAAAATTAAAACGTATTTTGATGATTCTCTTGAATCTCATACATTTCACAAAAGCCTCTTGAATATCCAAACAAAAGTACCTTTTGACCTCAAACCCGTAATCGGCCCAACCCATTTTATAAGCCTTTACAACCGTAAGGACCGACCAGTGGCCGAGCCCTTATTATGTAATATTCCGTTTGATTCAACGCAAAAAGCCCTTTACAAAGAGACCGCACTTGAAAAACAACACCGCAACGTGAATATAGTAACACCGTTCAAAATAGGTAACTTAAGTTGTTAAGCCATTGGACATTTTTTATTAGGGACTAGCTGTTTCCCGCGGCTTCACCCGCATGGACAACGTTTCTATGACTTTTCGAGGGTGTGCAGTGCGCGAGCCGCTTGCAGCTCGCAAACGTGAAAAAAAGTAGCCTATGTGTTAATCCAGGTCCTAATATTATGTCTACTTACCAAATTTCAGCCAGATCCGTTCAGTAGTTTTTGCGTGAAGAAGTAACAAACATATACACTCACACACTCACAAACTTTCGCCTTTATAATATTATAGTGTGATATGTTTTTTTACCTAATTTTTCGTTAAATAAATTTAAGTAATTTAAGTAATAAAAATACAATAAAAATATTTTTTTAAGCTTTCGTTGTGTACATACTTTTTTAAGTTTAAAATAAAAGTGATTAAATACAAGTAAGCACAAAATGTGTTAAATAAATAAATAAATAAATGGGTAGTTTGGTGGTAATCGCCGCGCTTGGCGGGCGGGGTGCGGGGGCGGGGGCGGGGGCGGGGGCGTGTTACCAACCTGCCGCGTACCAACGTGATTTCGAATTTCGATTTCATATGTACGTTTATCCGACGCTCTTACGGTGAAGGAAAAACTTCGCGAGTAAAACTGCGCACGCCTGCGAACAAACTCGAAGGTTGTATGTGAAGTCGACCACCGTAATTTAGCCCGTCGATGGGGACGTTTACGAGCTGATATGTTGAAAAACACGATGGGTAATAAGTACAAAGCATAATCCGAAACAACAATGGTAGGTAGCTAATTGGAAAGCCTCTCGAAATCTGATAACTTTACTCTTTTACCGGCGGCGGCGTCGATGGAAACCTATTAATGAGATGGGTCCATTCGTCGAACACCAATTCCATTAGCGGACTGATAAAAACACTTTTTTTTCATTTTTCAATCACAACCACGGAGAAGCCATTAAACTAATAATGTTCATTTGAAAAGATCTCACTTTATTGGTGAGAGAGACGGAATGAAATGCAGTTCTGTGGGTGCCGGGTGCACTCAGTCAGTGCTCTTTGAGACCCGACGGGCAGCTTCGTGCTTTCAACGAATTTATATTTCTGCTTGTAGGCAACAGTGAAAAAGTTCAGTTCGTGTATAAATTTTCACGAACAAAATTATTAGTAGAAAATATTGGAATCGAGAACGTTGACGTAAAAACTTGATTTGCCATGTTTTTATCAAATTACTATTTAAGTTTATTTTAACCGTCTCTGTGGCCTGATGGTTAGTCCATTTGCTTCACACCAGGAGGTCGCGGGTTCGTTTCCCGGCGGGGTCAACTTTGTAAGACTCGGTTTAGTTGGTGGTAGGGCATTTTCATAGCCCGCCTGGCTAGATACCACCATTTTATCAAAGTCTTGCCGCCAAACATCAGTTTTAACAGCATGTGTTCCAGATTGAAGAAAAGATAGGGAATCTTGGTAAACTCGCTTCCATCTTCGGCATAATCCTCACTTACTATCAGGTGAGATGATGCCAGGGGCTTACCCATACGGACAGATGGATGGCGTAAGCTTAGTAATAGGGGTCCCGTTATCTGGTAAAAACCCCTAAAAAACTGGCCAAGTGAGAGTCAGAACCGCACACATAGGGTTCCGTCGATACCATCATACTAGAGTGCGCTAGTACAATTACAGCCTGGTGACAGACGGACAGACAGACAGACAGACGGACAGACAGCGAAGGCTTAGTAATAGGGTCCCGTTTTACCCTTTAGGCACGAAACCCTAAAAAGAGTTTATTTTGGTTTGCAATCTATATCAAGCATAATTTTTAACTCGTAGTAAACTTGTAGATTTTCAGTAGTTGTATGGGTGCTTCCTTACACTAACACTTTGACAGCGGGGCATTTTATTGTGCCGCTGCTCCTAGTGTGCGGGCGTTATTCGTCATATTTGTATCGACTATAAAAAAATAATCGAAATGACTATTCAGATAGTTCTTTTTGTATCTATTAAATCTATTTTTGTATATTATGAAAAATAAATGAAAAACATAATTGTATTGTATTCAGTATATAAAAAATCGTTTCCTTTGAGCATAAATCAACAAAAAAACTTACATTAACTAAATATAAATTTTATAATGTAATGTTTTTTAGTGTGATATTTTTTGAAGCACGGGTAGTAGCAGAGTGGCATGTCACAGTCTGGGCAATAATATACCGTCTCCTTGCGTCCTCGTTTGCCAGTTCCCTTCTTGATGGAGTCTGCGCAAACTTTGACGCGCATCACTGGAACTCCTTCCCTCCGCTCCCCCTTTGTACTTCAGCAATAAATTGTATATGTGTGCTTTGCTAAAACACTAAGCTACAAGCACAATAACACCGAATCACGCCCTGAGTGCGTAATTTTTTTAAAAATAGTATGAAAGTTGATCACGGCCTCAAGCCGTGCGCCGCGAGTTAGAGAAATTTAAAGAGCACGGACTGAGTTCGTGGGTCGTCGTCAAAGTGTTATTATCCGTGTTTCGCGACCTGGCTGATAACTGCGGCTGCCATTTTGGTTGGTGCCGTGTACCGTGTGGGAAATGAAAGTCACTGTTCGTTAAATAAATGTAAAAATATACAAAATTTTAATGTTAAAGTAAATGTTAAATACATGTTAAAATAAATGTTCTGATCTACTGGAGGTTGGTCCGCACGACATTAAATTAATCAGAAGCCGCCAGAGCACCCAAAGTTAACCAAAAGTAGTTTACACGAATAATTTACTTTTGTAAGGTTACACTAACGCTAAACTGAAGTGTCAGTGGGCAGGGCTTGCGTGGCAGGGCGTATCAGCTTGTAAAACGGATGGCCGTTGAAATAGTAAAGTTCTCGAGTGGCGACCGCGCACAGGAAAAAATACCGTAGGCAGGCCTCCCACTCGGTGGACCGACGACCTGGTGAAGATCGCGGGAAGCTGCTGGATACGGGCAGCGCAGGGCTGGGCATCATGGAGATCCTTGGGGAGGCCTTAGTGCAGCAGTGGACGTCTTTCGGCTGATACGATGAAGGTTAAAGCGCTGACTGTACAGTAGTGACTGTTTGTTAATTTGTGTACTTGAGACTGATGTCGTATGGGATTCGTAGCTTGATGCCTACACTCGCAGTAAGGTTTTTAGATTCGTAGCTCGATGCCTACACTCGCAGTAAGGTTTTTAGATTCGTAGCTCGATGCCTATACTCGCAGTAAGGTTTTTAGATTCGTAGCTCGATGCCTACACTCGCAGTAAGGTTTTTAGATTCGTAGCTCGATGCCTACACTCGCAGTAAGGTTTTTAGATTTGTAGCTCGATGCCTACACTCGCAGTAAGGTTTTAAGATTCGTAGCTCGATGCCTACACTCGCAGTAAGGTTTTTAGATTCGTAGCTCGATGCCTATACTCGCACTAAGGTTTTTAGATAAGTAGCTCAATGCCTTCACTCGCATTAAGGTTTTTAGAGTCGTAGCTATATGCCTATACTCGCAATAAGGGTTTTAGATTCGTAACTCGATGCCTACACTCGCAGTAAGGTTTTTAGATTCGTAGCTCGATGCCTATACTCGCACTAAGGTTTTTAGATAAGTAGCTCAATGCCTTCACTCGCATTAAGGTTTTTAGATAATTAGCTATATGCCTATACTCGCAATAAGGGTTTTAGATTCGTAACTCGATGCCTACACTCGCAGTAAGGTTTTTAGATTCGTAGCTCGATGCCTATACTCGCACTAAGGTTTTTAGATAAGTAGCTCAATGCCTTCACTCGCATTAAGGTTTTTAGATAAGTAGCTATATGCCTATACTCGCAATAAGGGTTTTAGATTTCTAGCTCGATGCCTACACTTGAATTAAGGTTTTTAGATTCGTAGCTCGATACCTACACTCGCACCAAGGTTATTAAATTCGTAGCTATATATTCCTACACTCGCACTAAGGTTTTTACTGACTTCGAAAAACGGAGGTATTTAATTCAACACGGCAGTTAGTATTATTTTTGAAATTTTACAATTTTTGTATACGTTAGTATATGTGGGCTTCTAAACATGTGTACCTACCAAATTTTTTAAGTACATATTTGTATGAATGTATGTTTATCCACGTATTCTCAGATACTAGAAACCAAAGTTCTATATATTTTTTTATTTTCTAAAATATCTTTCAACTTAGGGAACACTGCATGTTTTATCAATATCGGTTCAGTGGTTTACAACACATGGACTGTTAAGTGTGTACCAATCACTGGAACAACATGTTGTCGATTTAAAACAACAATTTAGTTATTAAAGTCGTATTGTTGTTAACATTTTATCGTCGTGTTGTCAGTTATTGTTGTACGAGTGCATGATGCTCTTTGTCGTTCGGCTCCGAGTACAGGCACGGCGGCGATGTGAAGACATCATAAAAATTAAAAGGTTTATGCCCAATGAAGTGGTAGCACAAATATTACAATTGATTGCTTGTCTAATCATGTAAGAAACCGCCGTATGTTTTAACCGCCTCCGTGGCGTAATGGATAGTCCATTCGCTTCACACCAGGAGGTCGCGGGTTCGATTCCCGGTGGGGTCAACTTGTAAGACTCGGTTTGGTTGGTGGTAGGGCATTTTCTAAGCCCGCCTGGCTAGCTACCACCATCTTATCTAAGTCTTGCCGCCAAACATCAGTGTTAAAAACATTGATGTGTTCCGGCTTGAAGATAAGTTAGCCAGTTCTCCATTGCGTTGGGGAATCTTGGTAAGCCCGCTTCTATCTTCAGCATCATCGTCACTTACCATCAGGTGAGATGATGACAAGGGCTTACCAATTGTGAATAAAAAAAAGAAACATTAAAAACGATTGAAAGTTATAAAAAACCAGCCAAGTGTGAGTCGGACTCGTATGCGAAGGGTTCCGTACCATCATATATTTAACAAGCGTTTAAAAAAATACTTTTCTTGTATGGGAACACCTTTTTTTTAAATTTATTTAATTTTATTATTTGTTATTATAGCAACGGCAACAGAAACACATAGTCTATAAAAATTGCAACTATATGAAATATAGCCCGCTGACTACAGATTTGGACAGAAGGATCCGCCGGTCTTCATACTTTACTCAGATTTTCTTCATACATGTAAAAAGTAGCGCCATCTGACATAACTCGTACGAACTAGCGTGGGCGAGAGTTGACGTCAGTGCCACGCTAAAAGGACCTTGGTACAATTGTCGCTTAAAAATTCGTTTATTTAATTTGTTTACAAGAAAAAATACGATGTAAGGTTACTTTACAATGATACGATATCCCATGTTTCTTTTTAGCCTTTCTTTCATAATGTTTACAGCTTCTAACATCAAAAAAGGCATTTTTATATAAAATATCTTTCTACCGCACTCTGCAATTTCCCGCAGACGACTGAGTCGCGAGTGTGGGAAACTTTTGATTTTCGCACCAATTCGCCGGGAGCGTTAGTCGCGCGCGTTGGCCGGGTCCTTACGCCGGTAATATAGAATTCATTGCCGCTGACAGACAGACAGACGAAAGGACGGACAGCGGAGGCTTAGTAATAGGGTACCGTTGGCACCCTTTTGTCACAAAAAAATCATGGATTTATATATCTATTAGGCGCCTGCCTAACATAAACAAAAGCCTCAATCGGCACTCAATTGTTTTATCAGATGAAGTGGATTAGCAGTAATCTTAATAACAACGCAATCACCAAGTTATTACCATAAGCCCAACACATAAAGGGAGTATTTCTCCCATTATACCTCAATTAAATATCAAAGCGGGCCGGCACGCATAATCAAACGCCTTGCGAAGGCTTTACGTCTTGTCAATTACAAGGAACAATATTTAGGTTGGATTCAAGCGAATGCAAATTAAGTGCCTGAATAGGTATCTGTCTTAAAGACGGATTTGGTTGTGAGTTATGTCAAAGTATACAGGGTGTAACAAAATTGGTGTAGGTCGCGTTAACTGGGGGTTCTACTCGTCATACTGAACAACTTTCTCCAAGGAACCCATAATCAATTCTCAAAAAAAAATTGGACCCTCCATACTAAAATTTACCAAATCGGTCGATCAACTGATCGATTTGTATGAAGAGTAAAAAGAAATTTTAGGTTTTTAGCAAAGTCGTAGAACAAAAGTTGTTCAGTATGATGAGTAGAAGCCCCAGTTAACGAGACCTACACCAATTTTGTTACACCCTGTATATATATTAGTACTAACATACAGTATGGACACTCCCTGCCGCTTCGAAAATTTTTGTTAGGTCATCTTTGACTATGGCTTATTGTGTATCTCTTTTTAACATACTTCAATAACGTCTTTTGTTTTTTTAGCATTACATGATGGTTGACAGATTGTGTCAGTGACAAAGAGAATATAATACGCTAGTCAGTGACAGTAGTGGCAAAGTATATATATTAGTACATACATACACGGACACTCCCTGCCGCTCTCTAGATTGCGACCTCACCCCCTCGTCACCTAGATTAATTCAAATTGGTTACAGTTTGGTTGTCGAACGTATAGGGCCGCCATTATGTTTTTTGCGTCATTTGTTTTTTGAAATGTCATTTCTGGCCCGATGTATGAAGTGTCCAAGGTGTGGTTATGTCACAGTAAGAGCTGGAAGCGAATTGGAATAAATGTCTTGTTATGCGTCGCAAGATCATCGGTAGCGTAACGGCAAGGACCACTACCTCCTGTCCGGGAGGTCCTGGTTCGAATCCTGCCACGTACCAGTGCTTTTCCAATTTCAACTTAATTTGTACGTTTACCCGACGCTCTTACGGTGAAAGAAAACATCGCAAGAAAACTGCACACGCCTGCGAAGAAACTCGAAGGTTGTGTGTCGTCGACAAACCCGCACTGGGCCCGCTTGGTCGACCTAACGCCCTATTAATTCAGGGTTGGCTTGAGCCTCTCGGTGGGGACGTATATGAGCTGATGTGAGGATCATATGCATCGTTATGGCTGGTTCCATAGATCACGCAACCGACCAGATGTACGGTCATTAACTGAATGGGGTTGACCGTTAGTGGCATATTTCTCGACCGATTCCACGTTAAGCCGGCGCTGGTTGCTAACACAAGGTGGCAGTCGTTACCGTGTCAGAGGCCTTATAGGCGTCTTGAAAACAGCTGACAGTTGGGTTCGCCTCTCGGCCTACAACTTGGCCCTTGTGTGTGGAGTGTGGTCCAAGTATTTCCTATTATGGTAAGAGACCCATACCCCAGCAGTGGGGACGTCATGGGCTGTTAACGTCAGAGCCGGTCCACACAGCGCGTTGCGTTGCGTTGCGTCGTCGCAAGTTTAGTGCAGTTCAGCCGTGTGTGGTTGCGTCGACGCAGCGCACTATTTGTACACTATGATTATCCTTACTAATATTATAAATGTGAGAATGTGTTTTTTTGTTTGTTTGTAACCTTTTCACGCTTCAACGCCTTGGCCAATCTTAATGAAATTTGGCATGCAGGTAGCCTGTGTCACGAGGAAGGACATAGGCTACTTTTTATCCCGTAAAAATAGCATATCCCAATGCAGTTCCTGAGTTCGCGCACCGCGTACCCTCTACGACAGTCATAAAAACGATGCCCACGCGGGCGAAGCCGCGGGAAAAAGCTAGTTAGTATATAAAACGACGCAGCAACAGCGCTACGTCGACGTAACGCTGACGCAACGCACCTTGTGGACCAGCCCTAACGTATATTTTGCGTTAAGGCTATTTTATTTATTCATACCATACAGTTGCTTTTGTCATCCGTGGATACAGGTAGGTACTTCATATGCCATTAAAATAAAAAACTTTCTTTACCTTAACGCGTATTTGCGTAAAACAAGTACATATTTTATAATAATATATACACCACACGTCACAAATCAAATGATTGATCAACTTTGCAAGGAATATTTTTTAGAGGAGTCCCCTAAAAATATTGCGTTATATTTTTGCTACACGTGTGTATACAGTCTTAGTGTCAAGTTAGGTAGAGGTACTGAAAGTTTTATGACGGTTCCGGCTATCGATCAAACAAATGCCCAAATATGTAAAATACCAAAATCTTTCGCCAACTAATATGACTAAATAGCTATGAAATTTGAAAAGTTAAGTGTCTCCAGGAGGCTCGAGTTTCCACACAAACGTAGTTCCGCTTTAATACAAAAACTACATGCCGGATTGAATCCAAACTTTGTAAATATATTGAGTAGACACATATCGATGTTTATAATCAGTTTTTATCGTAGTAAATTTTAACGTAACTAAATGAAGGCTTAAATTAGTTTAACTGCTCTTATTTTTTTCCGTTTTATATTAGTACATCGAAAACTAATTAAAAACATCGATATATGTCTCCTCAATATATTTGCAAAGTTTGGATTCTAACTGGCATGTAGTTTTTGTATTAAAGCGGAACTACGTTTGTATGGAAACGGCTTTTCATGTGCCAACAACTGCCACGAACTGACAATAAGTAGGACACGCATACGAGTGTCGAGTATCTACACCACACCTACTCGCAGCTATACCTAGAACGGTTCTAATCCGGGAAGATGGATGCCTGCCCCTGCCTCTGCCTCATGTGACCTCACCGTATTTTCTGCATATAAATGAGCCCATAATTTAGCTGAATATTATTCAGGTCGGTATGCTAAATCATTTGTGTAAATTCTTATTACTATTGTCCATGATAGCATATAAATCTTGGTTTACTTTAATACCTCTAAAATTAGACTTCCTATCATCATCATTATCATGATCATCATCACCATTACCATCATCGATAAAAACCCCATAAGGATTTCCACGACTACCTGTCCTGTGCTGCCCACATCCAGCGACTTCCTGTGATCTTCACCAGGTGTTCCGTTCACCGAGTGGGAGGTTTTCCTGCAGTACGTCTTCCGGTGCGCAGTCAGCACCCGAGAACTTTACTACCCTAAAGGCCATCTGTTCTTCGAGCTATGTGCCACGTCCACTACCACTTAAGTTTAGCGATTCTGTGAGCTATGTCGGTTACCTTGGTTCTCATACGGATGATCTCATTTCTGATTCGATCGCGTAGGGAAACTCCGAGCATAGCTCGCTCCTTTGCCCTTTGGCTTACCCTGAGCCTTCTTGTAAAGCTCATAGTCAGCAAGCATGTCTTGAGACACTCTGGTATTTGAAGATATTGAGAAGCTTCCCGAATGCTGCCCAGCCGAGTTGGATTCGTCGATTGATCTGTTTCTCGAAGTTGGACCTTTTTATTATTAACTTGACTGTTTGTCCAAACGTACGAAGCGTAGACAGGCCTCCTACTCGGTGTACCGATGACCTGGTAAAGGTCGTGGGAGGCCGACCATGCGGGCAGCGCATAACCGGTCTTCGTGGAAATCCTTGGGGGAGGCCTCTGTCCAGTAGTGGACGTCCTTCGGCTGATATGATGATGATGACTGTTTGTCCAAGTTGCGATAAGAGCCGGGAAGTGAGCGTGCCTACAGCTCCGGTACCACACCGGATATGTGGGAGCCAGCTTCTCTGGCATCCTGAGCGGGGATCGAACCGCCAACACCGAAAGCCGCGACAGGTGAGCGCGCCTACAGAGTACCAGGACAAGCGTCTTGGCGGCAAGGCCTACTGCAACTGGTCCTTGTCTTCACCTTATGGTGTTGGCAGGAATAGCGGCCCCCGCTTTATGACCTAGCTGTTGGTGAGTGGGGACGCTATATCATAAACCTGGTAGTCTAGCGTATCTGGTAGATATAGGAGAGGGAATGTTTGTCCAAGTTATAGTAGTTAAAGTACGTTTAAGGCTAACTATACAGGAGCTGAATTAATGTCTCTAGACCGTCGGCAGTGTTTCAGAAAGGTTGTATCACCTAGTTGTGACACCGGCTTTGTGTTATAGTTATTACGCAAATCATTTTGGGTCATTTTGGACCTGCCCGTTACTTATAATCTGTTTGACCTACATACTTGTGATTTTGTATGTTTGGTATGACCTTCTGGATCATATAGAATTCCAATTTTTCTAATTATTTTTTTTACAATTCTTGAGATGTTGCGTTTAAAAAATCACTATTTATATGCCTGAATAACTCACTCAGTCATGAAAATTATAGATCACTTCGGGGTGACTTGGAATCTTGAAATTTGGCATCGAGTTTGGTTGGTGCGCGGATACAAAGGGGAAAATCGAAAACACAGGCAAATACGTGTTGGCCTGGCACTCATAGGGTTCCGTACTACCACTCTGTTTTATTTATAAATAGCTATTTGTCCCGGCGAACTTCGTTCCACCTTACACTACACTACACAACACTACCCTAGCCTACACTACCCTACCCTACCCTACACTACCCTACACTACTATACCCTACACTACCCTACATACACTACACTACCCTACCCTACCCTACCATAAAACCAATTATTTCTTGACTGATAATATTTTTTTTCTATGGATGAGTATCATATATTTTTTTAATTGAATTAAGAGAAAAGGTAAATATTACAAATATACAAAATTTAATGATATCCCATAAGTGTAAAAGGTAGCCACTGTCAGTGTTAACAGCTTTGGTGTGTCCGTCTGTCTGTCAGTCCGTCTTTCAACGGGCTGTATTTTATGAACCGTAATAATTAGACAGTTAAAATTTTCACATTATGTGTATTTCTTCTGCCGCTATAGCAATAAATACAACAAAATTGAAAAAAAGAAAATATAAGGGGGGTCTCCATACAAAAACGTGTTTTTTATAGGTCTTTAGAAGTATTTTTGATTTAGATCTATCGTAAAAACGGTAATTATATGCGTGAAACTTGTTGTGGATGTAGTATTTATACTAAAATAAAAAATAAATAAAAAATCGGCCAAGTGCGAGTCGTGCTCGCGCTAAGAACTCCAAAATTATTAAACAAAAAATCTCGCATTGATGTCTTTTATTTGTAATGTGAATTGGTATTATAGTATTTTTACTATGTAGTTGTGTGGAGAAGTGTGGTGGCACGGAACCCTCGAAGTGCTTGTAAAATTGTATGGCCCTACTGATTATCAACGCACAGCTCAAACCACTGGACGGATGGGACTGAAATTTGCCATACAGATAGAAATTGTAACATAGGCATCCGCTAATAAAGGACTTTGGGAAATGCTCACAAGACGGCAAACAATAAAATATAATGCAACACCAGACTCATTTAAGAACCTACAAATAACACTATTTAAAAAAAATTCTATAATGTCAATGAATTATTCGACCAACAAATAATGTGACCATGATAATCATAAATTTATGTTTTTTTTTAATTTAATTTTTGCATTTTTTTAGCTATACAGAAGAGACGTATTTAAATATCATCATCTGTTTAATGTGTACCTGCATAATTACAAAATGAAAATCTTATCTTATCTTATCTAACGGGATCTGTGCGGGCAACGTCACTGGGCATCTGCTAGTATTGAATATTGGTAAGTGAAAACTTGCCAAGTTTAACATAAGTAGCACAGGACATAACAATTTTTAAGCAACCAAAATTTAAACAAGTTTGAAATACATATAACAATTTGAATTCCCGTAGCTATGATTTTAGAAACCGTTATAGGACTTGGTACCCTTTTAGATTTCAGCGCATTTTTTTTGTGTCGAACTTGGCTTCGTATTTCATTTATGTTTTTGGTGGGATCTTATATTCACTCAAACTAGCAAAATTTAAGTAAAACTTGGGCACTGAGATCTGAGGTAAACGGCAGAGTTCTCCCGTCGAGAGAATCTGATTTGACATATGCTAGTTTGACGTAACTAGTGATGTGCCCACAGACATCCATAGTAAATTTGGACTTTGTACCGTTGTTATGCCGAACGCAAATGGATCAGAATCGCACTACAAGTGTATAGCTTGATGTGCTGGCCTCTGTACCTATTATGTAGCTGTAACATAATTACAACGAAATAAAATCGCCATTGCCAAAATAGTGTTGTCAAACCCGATGCTAAAGTGTGCTTTGTGCACTGTAGATTTTAGGGATGGTAATGGGTGAAGGGGGTGAAAAATAAGAGAAAACGTGTTGCAGGAATCTAATTATTCGTTAAAATTAGCTAAATTTGTTGTATTTCTAAATGAACGTCTTGGGTAAAGCGGCTTGTTTTATACTCTTGTTGTACTATCTATTATTTTTATCACTTAAACATGTCACTCTTATGATTGGTTGATTGGACCACATGATTTGTTGTCTGTTGTTGATTTGATTTGTGTGGTAATGAATTCATAATATTCATACATTTAAGCTTAGATATAAGAAGTTTTTATTATTTTTTGTGTATCAATTGTAATGTAGCTTTGAATAAATGTTTTATCTATCTATCGCTATCTATCTATTAAATCTATACGTTTGCTGTGGCTGCATGTGGTAACATCACTATTATTAAGAAGAAATGACCATAGAACGTAACCGTTTCACTAACGTTTCAGATAATTACAAAATACACATTCTGTTGTCCTTATAATGTAAACTTAAAACTAAATATATCCGGCTCGAAGGACCAAAAAAATATTGTACAGGAAATGATCTTGTACAGGATGTGTAATGTCAATTTCAGTGAGTGTCCTAGAGGTGGTCCCAAATGTAATGCAATGCTCTTGTCAGATGGATCTCTAATTGAACACTGATTTCATAACTAATAAAATTATGCTAAGTTGTCTTGTGTCAATGCACTCTTAACTGGGTCGCGGGCAAAGTACACAGTAGAAGCGCGACTGCTTCCAAATCTTAACAAAATAATATAAAAATAAATTACATATACGTATGTAATTCGTACAGTTCTGTTACTATTATTTAGTAAAAAAATAATGGGTTTTTTTATATTTTTTAAGCTAAGAAACTAAATATTGATTTGTTTACAATTTCGAATACTAATAAACTGTTACAATAAATCGTAGGCTTGAAGTGTCAAATCAGCATTCTCTCGACGGCCGCACTATACATACGTAGGTATACTTTGATCAAAAAGATTATCTTCCACAGACGGAAGGACAGAGTGATGAAATCTCGTTGACAACTGTGGGTGCGGAACCCTAAAATGTTATTTTTTATTTACGCGCACATCACACCTACAACACAACCTTAGTAAATAAATTTGATAACCTTCATAATTACACCCGCTGTGTAAATTAACACAAACAATGACAAATAAATTCGTCACAGGACCTCATTATCACGAGTTAATTATGACAAAATGCCTTGTGAAATCTGTCAAAGATCAACGTAAGGCATTTAAGAACAGACAAGACACGCATTTAACAACATTCAACACAAGGCACGTAATCCTGCTTAGTTATTGTACTTCTTCTTCTTCTTCTTGTTTGGATCAAAAAATTCTTTCCAGATCAATACTCTTCAACCCAGATTGCATTTTCTGTTGCATTGTGAAAACCTTCGCACGTACAGGTGCTAGGACACGCAGGGCTGGACAGAAGGAAAACCATGGTCTCGGGAGAGACACCGCACTCGTACGCGCGTGCACTGTCTTAGCTAGTACCCAATTTTACCGCTTATATTATGTATAATCATTTTTACGATAAAACAAAAAAAAAACGTTTAAATATGTTAAATGACCCAGATACTGAAAATATTAAGTCAAAAAATATCTGAATGCTCTTCAAGTAACTAACTGGCATGAAATGGCGCCGTATCGCGACTGATGGCGCCACAAAGTGTCGAAGGCTAAAATCTTCTTTGGGTCGCTCGCTGTTGGCCGGAGCAAGGGCAACATGTACAGACGGAGCTACAGCCAGGATAGTGCATGCGCGTACGAGGGCGGTGTCTCTCCCGAGACCATGGTATTCCTTGTGTCCAGCCCTGCGCGTCCTACGAGTAGCATTTTAACAATGCAACGGAAAATGTAGTCCGGGTTGCAGAGTATTGATCTGGAAAGAATTGTTTGATCCAAACAAAAAGAACAAGAAGAAGTACAATAAGTAAGCAGAATTACTGACCTTGTGTTATAAACCTAAATTAAAACAAAAATAACCGACTAGTGTGTCGTTCGTTACGCAGGTGACCTGTGTTCACGAAGTAACTAGTATCTCATCTGTGCCTGTGTATACATCGCAGTATGGTTAGGGATAAAATATTATGTTGGTATGCATTACTTAACTTATTATTTATATTTTTTTTGATATTTTAAGTATATAGCTCGTAGGCGACTGTTGAGCACCTAGACAAACCATTCAGGTTTAATGGTGCTAGATGATTAATTGCTTTGTATTTTGATATGAAATTGGTAAATAAAAAAATAAAAAAGGTGTATCAGTAGTAATAAAAAAAATTCACTGTTGTTTCTCATGTCTTTTGATTCAAATAAATAGATATCGTTATTGCACTCGTGTAGCGAGGAGCAGTGGTGGGGAATCCTTGGTGTGAAAGTCTGACTCGCAATTGGCCACTATTTAATATTAACACTGTAGTAATATATTCAGCTTGTATACATTGACGTAAATGCTTTAAGAAAACTACAGAGGTAACAAAATTTTCAACACATTTCCTACTCTTTATAAAAACTTCAATTTGATTCGAGTTTTTCGTTTAAATTTTAAGTGGGTCGGCGGCGGCGTTCTCCCATCTACCCGCGCCGTTTGATCTATGCCGTGAACCGTGCCAAAATAAACCCCTCTTGGGCCGGGATTAGTCACAATTTATGGTGTGTCATATACAAAAAGGTGTTGAAACTGTATAACGTCCAACCATTTTGTGACCAAGTACCGGGCGGTAATGTTGTTTTGTTTGGCGTGTTTGTCTCCTAACCCTATTATCGTATAATGCTGAGTATTATCGCGCAAATGGAATCTGAATTTGATTTAATCCAAACTGAGTGTTTCTATGCATACGAGTAAGGACACAAGGATTTATTTGCGTTGATCAAAGTAGTGTTCGTTTTTCTTTCTCTTCGTCTTTGGGTTGTAATTAAGACAGATAAATGCTTTTATTTAATACACAGCAATCAAAAATACACAGCAATATTAAAGGATAAACTTTAAATTAAACTCATAATTAGCTAAAACAATGACAATCTGACAGCTGTAACGGCCTCCGTAGCCCAGAGGCAAAGTTCACTGGCTTTACACAGGAGGTCGCGGGTTCGATTCCCGGCGGGTACAATTGTAAGACTCGGTTTGGTTGGCGGCAGGGCATTTTCTAAGCCCGCCTGGCTAGCTACCTCCACCTTATACAGTCTCCGCCAAATATCAATGTTGATATCATTGGTGTGTTCCGGCATGAAGATAAGATAGCCAGTTCCCCATTGCGTTGGGAAATCTTGGTAAGCCCGCTTCCATCAACGGCAACATCGTCACTTACCACCAGGTGAGATGTTGTCAAGGGTTTACCAATTGTGAATAAAAAAAAAGCTGTGACTTAGTGACTTTTGTCTCACTCTGAGTGTCCTTTCCTCCGCCTCATTAACCACCTCCGTGGCGTAATAGTTGGTCCATTAATTTCACTTCAGGAGGTCGCGGGTTTGATTCCTGGCGGAGTTTACATTTATAGACTCAGTTTGGTTGATGGATAGAAATTTTCTAGGCCCACCCGGCTAGCTATCACCATCTTATCTATCATCGTATCTATGTTAAAAACATTGATGTGTTCCGGCTTCAATATAAGATAGCCAGTTCCCCATTACGTTGGGGAATCTTGGTAAACCCAAGTGCATCTTCGGCATCATAGTCACTTACCATCAGGTGAGATGATGGCAAAGGCTTACCAATATTCGATTAAAATAGTAGTTTATTAACCTGTTGCATAATGAGAGGTATCAAAACAGGAGTATGAGTTTAAAATCGGGCCTTGAGAGGTTTTTTATAGAATCATAAGAGTATTTAGATACCTAGTTGTTGGCAGTTTCATACATTTGTTTAACTTATCTCATCGACTGCACCTAAGATCGAAGTTAAAAGAGTAAGAAAAGATATTTCCCATGAAATTCAGTACCTATAACAAAAAGTAACATAGCGCCAAAACCCAGCACATCACCGCGCATGCGCTAAAACGGGCGCAGTCACAGACATGTAATAATTAGTTTTAGTAAAGGAAAACAGTTGTAGTTTGTTTTTATTTTATTAACTTAGCCCTTATTATGTTTCCTGCTATCAATTACCACTTAAAATTTTTGTTTATCAATGTCAATAAAGATTTATCTTATTTAATCTCATCTACAACTTGCATGGTTGCGTCGATCGCGTTGGTTTTCTGACCTGAAGCACGGTCAGTACATGAATGAATTAAATTGTTAATGACATATGGACAGTTCCCCCGTATTGGCGGATGTCGGGCAGCATCCTAATCAGCTATAAACGCGCATTATTATTATTTCAATGTATAAACTTAAGCTGCTCTGCTCACTTGGCACGAGGCAAAGTGGCAGGAGCACCTCCAGCGGAAGCACAGTCGGCTGGAGTTCAGTGCGACGGGGAGAGAAAGTGTCGAACTATCCGGGCATTGTCGAGGAGGACTGCTTTCTGCATTGCTGCAATGATTGGTCTGCCTCGGAGATCCAGCCGCCTTAAGTGACGTTCAAGGTCGGCTGGAATTAGCCCGTTCACGGATAGGACTACGGGGATAATTTCAGTGGATTCCACTCGCCACATATCAGTAATCTCGTGCGCCAGGTCCAAGTACTTGGTCCTTTTTTCGGTATCAGCCTGCACGAGGTTTTCGTCGTATGGGATAGTGATATCCACCAAAAACACCCTTGACTGCACCCGATCCATCAACACGATATCTATGTATTATTATTATTATAGTGTTTAATTTAACCCGTGTTAAGTTAACCATCAGGCGCACACAATCATATCACTAGATTTAGCGTTCTGATGTTGTTTTTTTATATGTAACTCAAAAATTAAATAAACAGATTTTTTTTTATATTCCTCGACCGTTTCCGAGCTCCGCAAGACACATTACGCCATTGGTACCGGTTGCTCTCACTGTACGCCAGTCGTTGCCATTATTAGGCGGCTTGAAAAACTTATGACAGTAGAATTCGCCAGTAGCCCTACAATCTCCACCGACCCGGACCCGGCTCCCGTGTGTGCACTATTACCTAACCTTGTGACGAAGTCAGTCTTTTTAGTTTTTTTATTTCCAACCTGCTTTCATCATCTTTTTTTTTGTCATTTGTTCCTTTTTTTTTAATTGTTAGTTTGTTATTCTATTTATCCATATTTCAAGTTTATATATTTTTTTCATAATATAATATATATTCTGTTTTAGTGGATTAATACATTTTTTAAAAGAACCCTGCCTCTCACTCCATAATCAACTTCTTTTGTGCGTACAACGGCGTAGACAGAGGGTGCGCCGTGCCGCAACCTCTCCGAGTTTTGGAAGACTCTCGTGCTCTAGAAATGGGGACGTTTTTAGCTTGTTAATGACCATCGTCATATATGCCCTCTGGTAGATCTACCAGATACGCTAAACTACCAGGTTTTTGATATAGCGACCCCACGGTCTTGCCGCGAAGACGCTTGACCATTGTCAGTCTAGTGGGCGGCGCCGGCGTCCGAAACCACAATTTCAATATTATGACTAAACTGTTATCTCTCCGACCGCTAACAGGCGGTTAGCCGCAAGATTCCAAGATAGGACGGCCTTTAAACTCTCAACTATCGTTCAAGCAACGTGCTCTCAGCTAAGTAACTAAGATTGTTTGCCAGATAATTGAGAAATTAATATTGGAATATTGGTATAGATTCTAATTTAAGCACACAGTATTGTAACCGGTTACAACAAATAACTTTTATAATCTGGCTTTTTACCGACTTCAAAAAAAGAGGTAATCAATTAGAATTTGTCCATCTAGTGCAAGTTTAATCAAAATCTGTTCAGCATCTTTATTTAATCACGACAATATATTACTATCTAAAAATACAAATTTTGATGAATATTTATTATTATGTTCATATGGATTGTTAAGTGTGTACCAATCTGGAAAATACTTTGTCGGTTTGGCAAAGCAATTTTGCGATTGAAACCGTTCTTAAGGTTAAAAGCGTTCCCAACAATTACCTATTGATACTCGCACCAATGGAGTTGTAAACTGTTTACGTTTTCTGACAACAGTGAAGACTTTACCTCAATTTTCTCAATATGAATAATAATTTTGATAAAAAAACCGACTTCAAACAGGAAACTAAGGTTTTCCTCGATTACTCTAGGATGCCATCATCAGATCCTGGTTTTCTTATCATTTTACCACCCTTGAAATATCTCCATTCCAACAAAAAAAGAATCATCAAAATCGGTTCATAAACCTCATGACTTGCCGCTGCTCGGTACGGTTGATCAAGACTTTGGTTTTACCGGAAAATCAGCCATCGATACGTCTGCCGGCATAGTGCGGGGAAGACCATACGGCGGTGTAGCGTTATTGTGGCGCAAAAGTGCATTTAGTTCTGTAACGGTGATACCCTGTAGTAGTACGCGTCTAACGGCTATTAAGGCAGTCGCATGTGATCGCACTTTTCTATTGTTCTCAGTATATATGCCTGTGGACTCTAACGAAAATCTAATAGAATTTACCGACTGTCTTAGCGAAATAAGTGCTATTATCGATAACTCTAAAGTTGCATCTGTATATGTATTAGGAGATTTCAATGCTAGCCCTGATCAGCTATTTGGGAAAGAAATGTTGAAGATCTGCCGCGATCAGAACTGGATTTGTGCAGATATCGAAAAATTAGGCATTGACTCGGGCACCTTTACATACATTAGCGATGCCCACGGTAGCACCAGCTGGCTTGACCATTGCCTGGTGACGGAATCCGCATGGCAGTCGGTGATGGATGTGAAGGTGCATTATGACTGTGTCTGGTCTGACCATTTGCCAGTAGAAGTAATTTGTCAAATTTCTGTTATTCAGCCCCAGTTACTCCAGCGCGATAAAACTATAAATAAAATACTATGGGGAGAGAGAGACTGCGCACAAGTAGAGCAGTATCACAAAATTTGTAACGATGGGTTCAGACTCGTCGACTTTCCATCAGAAATGTCTGCATGTTGTGACAGTATGTGCAATAATTCGGATCACAGACTAGTTTTAGACCGAATGTACAAAACTATTGTAAACATTATGTGCGAAGCAGCTGTGACTACGTCGGAATTAAAAAACAGTGTAAAAATGAGGAAGCCTATAGTGGGCTGGAATAGGCACGTTAGCACTGCTCACAAGGTAGCTCGGTTAGATTTTCAAGCCTGGTTGCTACATAGTAGGCCGTCAAGCGGACCTATGTATGAGAAGATGTCAGAGTCTCGTCGATTATTTAAATCCAAACTTAAATGGTGCCAGAAAAATGCAGAGCAAATTAAAATGGATATTCTTGCGTCACTTCACGCAAAACAGAACTTCAAAAACTTTTGGAAAAGCACCAAAAAGTTGAATCCGAGACCTACTGTCCCGCTTACTGTAGATGGCGTGACCGAGCCGTGTGAGATTGCTAACGTGTTTAGAACTCATTTCCTAGTGGACCCGTTACCCCGCACCGGTGCGCCGCCGGTGCTCAGTACTGAGAACCACACGTCGTCTCTTTTGCCAATAAAATTTACTGCAAAAGAGGTCTACTCTGTTATAAAACAAATGACAAGGGGAAAATCCCCGGGACATGATGGACTCAGTATTGAGCACCTGCAGCATGCAGGTGTTCACCTGCCGAGGGTACTTGCGATGTTTTACACGTTATGTGTAAGGCATTCGTACTTACCCGATGATTGTATGAAAACGGTGGTTGTACCAATAATCAAAAACAAAACCGGTGATCCCTCTGATAAGCACAACTATAGGCCCATCTCATTGGCTGCCACGGTGGCGAAGGTGTTTGACAGTTTGCTTGATCGTATTTTAAACAGCCATCTGCAGTTAAATGACGCTCAATTTGGCTTCCGAGCTGGGCTGTCCACAGAGACTGCGATACTGTGCCTCAAGCATACTGTTAAATATTACACGGACAGAAAGACTCCGGTCTACGCATGCTTTTTGGACCTATCGAAAGCCTTTGATTTGGTGTCCTATGATGTGCTCTGGCACAAAATGAGGACAGAAACTGGCCTCCCAGAAGAGGTAGTGAAACTTTTTGATTATTGGTACAACAACCAAATAAATGTTGTAAAGTGGGCAGACACTGTCTCCGATGCGTACAGGCTGAAGTGTGGTGTGAGGCAAGGGGGTTTGACCTCTTCTCGAGTGTTTAGCCTGTACGTAAACGGGCTTGTTGAGGAACTAGGCAACACTGGAATCGGCTGTTCCATAGATGGTAAATTTATCAACAACATCAGCTACGCTGACGATATGGTGTTGCTGGGTCCCTCAATAAGCGCTTTACGTAAATTATTACTGGTATGTGAGAGGTACGCCGGGGCCTGTGGACTCAGGTACAATGTGAAGAAAAGTGAACTTTTAGTGTTTCAATCTCGTGGTCACAAAATCACTACAGTTCCACCCGTTTTCCTAGACGGAGTCGCTTTGCCGAGAGTTTCTCATTTCAAGTATCTGGGTCACTGGGTCTCGGAGGATCTCTCTGATGATGAGGATATAGAGAGGGAGCGCCGGGCGTTGGCTGTCAGATGTAATATGTTGGCTCGCAGATTTGCACGTTGCACCAAAGCTGTTAAAGTTGTTTTATTTAAAGCTTTCTGCCAATCTTTTTATACGTGCAGTCTGTGGGTCAACTACACGCAGAAGACAATCAACGCCTTGCGCGTTCAGTATAACAACGCATTCAGGATGCTGTTGGGCCTGCCAAGGTACTGCAGCGCATCAGGCATGTTTGCTGAAGCTCGAACGGATGGCTTTCATGCCATCTTAAGAAAGAGAGCCGCCTCGTTGCTAAGCCGTGTTCGTGGCAGCAGCAACGGCATCCTGAGCGTTGTGGCTAGCCGACCCGACTGCCCTATCTTGTGGCATTTGGTACGGCTGCATGTAAAGTAATTTTATTATTTTTAATTTGTGTAACCTTACTAACCCTAATTTTATTTTATTTAAGTATAATATTTTCTTGTACTAACACTCTATGGATTACGTTGTCCGAAATAAATGTTTTGATTTGATTTGATTTGATAAACGACGAAGTTATCCACGAACACACACATAAAAAAAAACATTCCTCTTTTTTTTGAAGTCGGTTAAAAAGACCGGCCAATCTCGAGTCGGACTCGCGCTCCGAGGATTCCGCACCACCACACCTCTCCACACAACTATAACAATGATATTATTATTATTATGATTATTATTGGGTAAGAGGGGAATAGGACCAAAAGAGGGCCACTCTGCTGGCGAATGCCTGACTACAGCTTTTCACTGTAGAACTTTTTTTTTATTCACAAATCTCCCTGGTGGTAAGTGACGATGTTGCCGAAGGTGGAAGCGGGTTTACCAAGATTCCCCAACGCAATGGGGAACTAGCTATCTTATTTTCATGCCGGAACACACCAATGATATCTACATTGATATTTGGCGGCAAGACTTAGATAAGATGGTGGTAGCTAGCCAGGCGGGCTTTGAAAATGCCCTACCACCAACCAAACCGAGTCTTACAATTGACCCCGTCGGGAATCGAACCCGCGACCTCCTGTATAAAGCCAGCGAACTTTGCCTCTGAGCTACGGAGGCGGTTAACTAAAGCTTTTATAAAATCGTGGCTCGCATGATCATCTCCCTTGTAGCAATAATCTAGGCGGTCTCAGTCGACTGCGCTGCCAAATTAAATATGTGCGAAGTTTCGCCTTTGGGGCGCTTGCGGCGCTTGCGGCAGGGGAATTGGCCCATTTCAGCTGAGTTTCGCTATTTGGGATGGTACGTAGCATATCAACTTGAGACAAACTGCGCACTGGTGCTATAATAATTTATGCTTTGCATTTATATTTGATAAAAATGTATGTGCATCTTCTTATCAGCTCATATACGTCCCCACAGAGGGGCTCGAACCTATCCTGAATAAGGGCGATCGGGCCTTAGTTGACCACGCGGGCCCAGTGCGTGTTGGTCGACTTCACACACAACCTGCGAGTTTCTTCGCAGGCGTGTGCAAGTTTCCTCACGATGTTTTCCTTTACCGTAAGAGCGTCGGATAAACTAAAAAATAAATGTGCATAATATTGTTATAATACAAAAAACACTCTGTACTTAAATTCTTTTCTGGAATATGTTACCTAAAATCGTAATAATCTAGTTTTTAAAATAAATAATTATTCAATTCAATACGTGCGTTTAGAAATTTCATTAAAAAATAAAGCCGTTGCTTAATATCTAAAAATATTTTGAATATTGAACGTAACTGTGCCGATTAATATGAAGCCCCGCTTGAAGAAGAGCGATCAATGAAAACCGGCGTTGCAGCTAGTAGCTACAACAAAACCTGCATGATAGTCTATTTGGTACCTTATTTTAATTACTTCAGTTAAGATTATGGTATTTTTCGTAGGTACTAAATCAATATTATTACATTATATTCTAAATTGCTTTTTCAATCTCAGAGGCCATTCAAAAAGTATCAAGATCTCAACCGCAATGTATTAGACAACACCTTTGCATCTAAGAGTACCTTTGAAATCTCCTGCAACTCCATCATCAGATCAACTCTTAAAAATATTTTCGCTTCCACACTTATATGAATTAATTTCCAAAAAACCAATTTTTACGTGTAACTATTGTATTCTATATCATCATCATATCAGCTCATCTATACGTCCCCACCGAGGGGCTCGAGCCTACCCTGAATTAGGGTGATCGGGCCTTAGTCGACCACGCGGGCCTAGTGGGGGTCGGTCGACTTCACACACAACCTGCGAGTTTCTTCATTCAGGCGTGTGCAGGTTTCCTCACGATGTTTTCCTTCACCGTAAGAGCGTCGGATAAACGTACATACGAAATCTAAATTCGAAATCACATTGGTACGTGGCAGGGTTCCGGCCCTAGCCTTTAAGGGATTTTACATCTGAGTAATAGTTAAGCGAATTCGGTTATATTTATTTTGTAAGGAGTATGTGTAAAAAAGAAACGACCTTCAGAAAATGAAGAGTATGATGAAGAAGAAGAAAAATGTCTAAAATTAAGGGGCATTAAACTAAGGCTCGTTAAGATACGCTGAGTTTGCAAGTTAAACAAATTTGAACTGACTTGGCACAGCATCCAATATTTGATTGTGGTCTTACCTAATAGCTGTGAAAGATAAGATAATTATTCTGAGACGAGGAGTTCATCGTATGGTGCCGAATGGTGTCCACTGCCGAAACACACCCCGGACTTTTCGTAAAACGGGCGATACATGATATTAATAAAAACAAATAAAGGAAAATATAAAGTTCTCGAGTGGCGACCGCACACCGAAAAACGTGGCGTAGGTAGGCCTCGGTGTTCCAACGATCTAGTGAAGGTTGCTGGAATCCGCTGGATGCGGGCAGCGCAGGACCGATCGTCGTGGTAATCCTTGGGGGGGGAAGGCCTTTGTCCATCAGTGGACGTCATTCGGCTGATATGATCAAAGAAAGAAATAAGGTCACGGCTAAATTATTTACGTTCGAGAACCAAACTAGCACCAATCTGTATCAATCTGGGTAGCGGGGGAGTGAGGTTGGAATGGAGGCAGGGATAGATTACGTTGCAGCCACATCGTATAACACGCCGTAGTACAAGTAGGCGCGCCGAACTGAAAAACGTCGCTGTTTTGTAACGCGGCTACCTTAGCAAAGTATATATATATTAGTACTAACATACAGTATGGACACTCCCTGTCGCTCTCTAGATTGCGACCTCATTCCCTCGTCACCCAGTTTGATATAGATTGGTTACAGTTTGGTTGTCGAACGTATAGGATTTCGCCGGCATTTTGTTTGTTCCGTCATTCCTTTTTTGAAATGTCATTTCTGGCCCGTTGTACGAAGTGTCCAGGGTGTGCCGTTAGGTTAGGTTGACATGTCTCTTTCTACCGTGAATAGGAGCCAGCGGGGCTCGATACGATTCGGTTTTATTCGGGTTTTTTACTCAGTAATTTTACAGAGCGGCGCACCGTTTTTAAGCGGCATACCCATATGTCTAGGTGTCACGTTCTAAAGCCAATTTGACGAACGTGAAGTGCCCATACAAGGCGGCGTACTTTATTTTAGCTGAATCGAAATCCACCTGAACGTAAGGTAGCCGCATTACAAAACAGCGACGTTTTTTAACACGGCGCGCCGTTTTGTGAAATTGCTAATTCTAAAATATGTCTGCGACATCCATACTGTGTTAGTACCTCCCTCTGCCTAGAGCTACCTGGCTAGGTGGGGGTCGCAGCCGGAACTACGGGTCCGGCTGTTTGGGTCGGGGGTAGCCCACCGCTTGCCTGCCGTTGGATCTATCGTCTTCGGCACTCTGGCTTGTCGGTCCCCCGACTGGGTCATGGACTCGTAGTGGTATGTGGTTAGTTGCAGGGGTTGGGCAATTTTTGTTGCCTGGCAAGCACGTTGCGTCCAGGCGTCCTTCCCCGCGCGCAACTAGTGTTGTCGTAGCCGGCCACTTGGGCTCCGGGCGAAAACAACGCGGGGCACGTGAGTTGTCCATTAGTTTCCAAGCAAATTCCTGTCTACGCTCCGGCTCGCGCACCACTCACAGACAGTCATTAAAACGATGTCCACGCGGGCAAAAGCTAGTACAATATAAATGTGGGGATTTTCTTGAAATATAGTTAGTTTGTAAGGACACAGTAGTGTCAGTACTTTTTGTAGCATGTAGAAGCTCGCCCGTTTCACATGCAGAGCCGGCAGTTGCCTCCCGTCCGCGCTCTAGTTAATCGGTGACCAGTACTCTAATTGTATAACTAGTACCTATCTAGTAGAATTAAAACAGACATTTTATTAAGTAACAATACAAGGTAAAAACGTAAATCCTGTTTCACTGAACAAACTCCTCTGACCTTAAGGAGTGATAGAAATCTTTAGGTAGATTAGGACCTTGGATTTACCTACGTACGGACAGTGTATTTATACCGTACGGACATGTTTAAAATTGGTTAGCCACACGACATTGGTAGGTACAACTACACCTGCCAACAACACTCGCTATTTTAAAAGCATCGCCTACAACCTCAAGAGCATTTGTAATATCGAGGGATGCAACCGAACCCCTCTAACGTTAGAACCTTTACACTGAACTTGAATCGGTTCCTTCTTAATTTACCAATTAAGGATCGGCACCCCCTACACCGAGTTTGGTGTTCCGTGAAAATACGATAGCAAACAAAGTTTCCTAATGAAATTGTAACCAATCGCTAGTCAAAGAGAGGAAGTGTAAAGTAGTTAAGATAAAATGCAGTTGAAATTAACGAGGACATGTCTAAGTTCAAGAAAAATGATCGAATAGCAATATTACTTAACAGAAATTTTGACTTATTTGTAAAACTGAACACATAGTTAATATTATACTGCACTTTTACTCGTTAAAGTTATAGGACACCCAAGACATTGCATATAAACGGTCGTGAAATGACATTACTAAAAACAAATGACGGAGCAAACAATATCACGGTGAAATCCCATCCCATAATCTGTATCAATCTTGGTGAGGTCGCAATCTAGAGAGCGTCAGGGAGTGTCCATACGGTATGTTAGTAACATTATATATACTTTGGTTATGCCTACTTCATCTGTTTGGCTGACGTAACGACACGACACGTACCAAGGTACCAAGTTTATCACGAACCATGAAATTGGGCTCTGGTTTTTTCATCGACCCTTAATTCACTGAAACACTCGTACCTATTCTTTTCTTTGAAAGGATTATAAAACCTGGCAATAGGTGTGTTAATAAAACTGGCCAAGTGCGAGTCGGTCTCGAGCAAAGTAGGGTTTTTAGAAATAAATGTATATTTCAAAAAACAAAATTATATTTCCAGTTGGTATTAGAACATTTTGTATGGAAAACCTATGAAGTTTTTATAAATCTAACCACCATCTTAAGTTGGACGACTATTACTCCTATGATTTTATTATGTCCTACTATTCACAGTTTTTTCAGATGTCCTGAAATAGCGGTTTAGCTGGTAGGAGGGGAACTTGATGGCACTCGACTCGAACAAAAATCAGCACTTTAAAGCTTCATCACAGCAGCCGAAAAACGTCCACAGCTGGGCAAAGGCCTTTATAGTACATTACTGCCGCGGTCTCGACTACTTTGCTGGTCGCGCTGATGATGGCCGAGGGCGCAGCGTAGCGCAGCTCCAGGCCAACACAGCGCGGTCAGCGTGCAGGCTGCAATGATGGCCAAGCTGAAGGGCCTAGAGCGTAGCTAGGCTAGCTCGAGGCAATCATAGCGTGACCAGCGAAGCAGTCATTGTGGGCCAAGGCTTGTATAGTGCTTTACTCAAAAATGCAAGTACCTAATCTAAATAAAACCAGCAAGTAATTTAAATAAAAAATATATTAATTAACTAGAAATTTAATTAAAATATATATTAATTAACTAGAAATTTAATTAAAATAAAATAAATAAATAAATAAATATTCTGGGACAAATCACACATGGTCATCTGGCCCCAAAGTAGGATTTCCTGTGTTATGGGAACCAGAGACTGATATACATACTTATATACGTTTAAATACATACATATATAGATATTTAACACCCAGACACAGAGCAAACCAATCTGCTCAGCACACAAATATTTGCCCTGGGTGGGGATCGAACCCACAACTCTCGGATCAGTAGTCAAGCACACTAACCACTGAGCCACCGAGTCAGACAATTATGAAAAGTACACTTACGAAAATTCAACACCGACTTTCCCGGATTGATATTATTAACAGTTTGCGATAATTCTATTGCGGTGTTTGACTGCTGTATTATTTCTTCATTTATTACTTCTTTGTTTTTTTTCTAAGCAATGGTAGTTGGAACTATACAGCCAAATATGGAATAAAATCTTTTTGTACCTATGTCTATAAATACAAACAACTGTGTTTTAAATAAAATCTTTTTGTATTTGATTTTTTAAAACATTGAAACGTCAAAATAGCGGCTGGCAATGTTTTGCCGGCCTGTTAGAGCGGCCAGCGAAACTATTCCGGCCGCTCCTTGAAACAGAACGGCAAGTTGGACTTTGCTCAAACAAGGTTGTCAAAATAATGACCACATTACATGGATTTTTGAGTAAAAGCTTAATATTTCGTATTCGGATCCCTTAATCAAAAAACGGTTTCAGTAAACCCTCATAGTTTTGAAAGACCGATTCAACGACACCCCACACGGTAGGTTACGTCAACGAAAAAAATTCACCCCTTTTTAGAGGTACCGCGAAAATTATTTTTTTCAAAATTTTATTGTACATTTGTCGGTGTTATTAATAAGATAAGATAAATATCCTTTATTGCACACCAAATGTACAGAAACGAAAAACATTAATTAACTAGCAGAAAGTACAATGATAATATTATATGCAAAGGCGGACTAAATATGACTATCGCTTTAATATGTATATCCATGCCAATTAACAGCTTTCTGGAAGTAATAATCTCTGAGCTAAGCCGCGAAACTATGAGCCCTCCCTCCCGGAGAGACCGTTGACTACGACGCGGAACCCTAAAAATTGTAGTTGTAGGTAAGTACTGAAAAGAGAATATTTCAATGTTATATTTAAAAAAAGTTTGTATTTATCCATCTACAATAAAACAAAAGAAGGGGTTGTTCTCTTAAATATTTGACAAGGTGACTTTTGTAAAATTAGGTAATACATATTTGAATTACGTTTTTGTAAGCTTTTATTTACCTTGCCTTGTTATTGATTGATTTTAGAGTGACTTCCGGGGGTCCAGTTGAGCTGGTTCAGCTGGTCCTGGTATGAAGCCATACTCCCGGTAACAATAGATTTGGTATAATTTTCAAGTTAATCTGATGGAATTAAGGTATCAGAATCGTATATTATTTTCAGTAGCAATCTACTGTGCTCGCATTATACGAATTTCGAAACATACATTAATGAGTCCCGATAATGCACGACTTATGAATATACAGCCTGATAATGGCTGGCGGGTAACTCGTATCAACCACTTGAACTGAAATAAAACCTTTTACCGAAAAAAATTTAGAGCGTGATTTTTGTCAAGAATAATGATTTCAACTCTTTTAGGTTTGAAGTACATTGAAGAAATACAGTAGGTACAACTGTGGCAGATGGGATTGGTTCGAACACCAAATTTTCGGTAAGTATGTGGTTTCATGTCACTATGTCTCAAGCTTTAAACCACAACAACAAATTAAATAATTGGCACACACTCTCCGTAATCTGGGTAGTTGGCATATCGTCGAGAGTTATCTCTTGTATCGACTCGTTCATTCGAAATATCTATCATTTGAAATATCTCATATAAAGTTTTTTTAGGAACTACTCTTTTTCCTACTCGAAGAGAGCAAAGGGAGATATCTCCGCCAGGCGAGGTGGTATGCCTGAGGTCCGGCCGTGGACCAATCGTTGATGATTGGTATCTGTAGTATATATATACTCAGCGCTGAAGAAATTCTAATAGCGCGTTCTAGATATCGTATTTCTTTTGTTCTCTCGTTGCTTGTGTTAAGGTTCAGTGGCGGGTTACCGCAGTTGCCGCCACATCTTTATTAAAATTTGGCAAAATTCTCTTTATTTTTATCTGACTGCTCAAAAATCTACATCTACTCCCAGCCTCTTTGCTTAGTTTCTTGCTGACGCGAATCGAATTTAGAATATTAGTTTAAATTTGATTTTGTAAGTCATTCGGAAGCTTTTTGAAACAATAGATAGATTCGAGAGCTGACCATGAGCCAGGACAGAGGTCCTTTGAGTAAAAGTATATTTTCATTATCCGCGCGACTGGGCTGAGTTCCCTAAAACCATAGCAAGAAAGTAAGAGGAATCATTGAAGCTAATAATAATCAGTCAGCCGACAGAGCATTCTCCAATTTTTACGTTTTAAATTATATACGATCATCGCTAGTGATCTTTTAAAACGTATCCCAAGTCTTTCATTTTGAGTTATACCCCCGGCGTCTCGTTGACGACGTCACATTTGGTGGAGGTGCGAAACCCTAATAAAATGCGAAAAGTGATGCATACATAAAAAAATCGCGTGTAATTTTTGTAAAAGGGTCTAAGAGAAACCCACAGAAATTTATATTTTCAGAAAAATCAAGAATTTGAAAACGGAAGAAAGAAACTGGAAACCGAGGGGAAAACTACGGCAGGCGACAGTAGATGGGACCATACTGTCAGCCCTGATAAATAGGGTTCCACAAGAAAAATCTGCTTGAGTACTTATATGTATGTCTATTTCTTTGGTTGAGACTGTACCCTAAACGGTTTGATGGATTTTGGAGTGTTCAAGGTTCATGGTATTTATTCAAAATAGGTGCAAATTACACTATTTCTGATAGTCATAAAATAATAATTATATAATGACATTTGTGAAAAATCAAGAAATAAACAATAATTAGTGAATAACGTCAAAATTCAATCCTTGAAATAAACCAGATTATGTCATTAGAACATGAAAACAATGTGACACGAGAAGTTATACATAAAAATCATTGAATGTTCATTAATGCCTTTGACAAGAGTAGGCCAGATCAGTGTGAGGTGTCCTTATTAGTGTTGATCCCCTGAGTGACATAAAATACATTCTTACATAACTGCCTAAAAAGAAAACTATTGTTTTACGGAGTCGGGTTTTTAATTAGGTACATTGGTTAGGTTATTCAGAGCATAGAGGTAAAAATATTAAATAGGTGGACTACAGCTAGTTAATTTATGAATTCCGATTCTAGAGTTAAGAACATAAGTAATACTTTACTTTATTCATACCGCACATTAAACTAAATAGGTATTTAAATTTGACCTGTATAACTTCGATCCAACAAAATATTAATTATTATTATTGCTATTTTATGTGAAAACCTAGTAACTAAAAATAATTTTAAAAAACAGGACTGCAAAAATATCAACAGATAAGCAACGCACTAAAAAGATCGAAACAAGATTGAGAAAACAAACCTTAACAAACTCTACTTTGGTTAAACAGACAAAATGATGAGCTGAAAGCCTGAGTTACCAAAATAATTTACATTATGTTTGGAAAAGAAGAGTTTATTCGGTTTAAGTAGTTTGTTTTCTTAATCTTGTTTCAGTCTTTTTAGTGCGTTGCTTCTCTGTTGATTTTTTGACACACGGGTTGTCCGTTTTTTTAAATTATTTATTTTATTTTCGACTTTTTAGTGTTTATTTATATTATGCCAAATTTTAAATAATATATGACTTATATATATTTTAGTAATCTCTTTTTAAGTTCCTTTATTTTGATACCCCACTCGATAGGTGTAGTTGAAAAAAATATTTAAGGACTTATAATTTAACGCCAAAAATCCACCATGTTCATTTAAATGTACACTATAGGACCCTGGGGTGTTTGAGAAAAACCTTAATTGTCGAAATCCACACGAAGAAAAGCTGGACATTTCATTCACGTAGAACTCCTTGTACACAGCAACACACTTGTTGGCTTCATAACGAGTCAGTCCCTGGCTTACAACACTCACAAGTTCTTACTTGTTTAAGTGTGTACGGTCCTTTACGTCAATAGCACGATTTGTGTGAAGTATTCTGGTAAAGCCTCGGTGGCTCAACCGGTAACGAGAGGTACCGGGTTCAAATCTGGACGGCCAATGTACCAATGAGTTTTTCAAAAACTTACGTATACGATTGCTTTTACGGTGAAGGAAAACATCGTGAGGAAACCTGCACACACGCATGTGAAGAAACTCGCAGGTTGTGTGTGAAGTCGACCAACCCGCACTGTGCCTGCGTGGTCGACTAAGGCCTAATCGCCCTAATTCAGGGTAGGCTCCAGCCCCTCGGTGGGGACGTATATGAGCTGATATGATGATTCTGGTACACCAACTTCAAAAAAAAAACAGTTCTCAAGATTTTTTTTTGTAAATTATGTATGACTACGCTAAACAAATCTTTGCCCTGGATGGGGATCGAACTCACTACACACGGTTCAGCAGGCAGCAGCGTTGTCAGTCAAGATTTTCGATCATTTTTAATAACATTTTATAGACAAAAATTTTATATTAATAAAATAGAACCTTCTCTAGGTTGATAACTGGCTATTTCCAGTGTTTGGCAGTTATTAAAGCACACATCCCCGTATCAGGGCACCGTACCCGTAATGCAACTCGCTTTTAACCTAGTTCCCTAAAAGCCGCATGCTCGGTTATACTGAGCTTAAAGTGTGTAAAGCTAGCTGTGTGTTACACCGTAAACATCCGGTCTTAAACACTTATAAGCTCATTCTTCCCCTGTGTCACGGAACCTGCTGGTCTGTGTCATTCTCACGGCAAGAGACCAGATGGCCTGACTTTGATACCATGGCGTAGGGGTAGGAGTCTTTTGTGGGACGCAACTTACTTGTGCCTGCACGTATGCAGCTTCCCACTTACCTCGGACTTCGCGTTCGGCTGGCTCCGCTGCGGAATCATTAGCCAGCCTAGTCAAAAACTCAAGAGATACAGCGAACTACTGCGATGTTACGACTTTGATCCGTTCGCAGTAGAAACGTCAGGGGTGTGGTCCTCAGCCGCTTAAAGCTTCAGGCACAGATGAGATACTAGTTACTTCGTAAAAAATATTGCACTTCCTTATAAAACGAACATACCTACGCATTTATTCACCTACTCCTTCCAGTACACGGAAACATGGGTATTGTGACGTCGTCAACGAGACGCCGGGGGTGTAACTGGATTTCTATCTACAATTAAAGTTTAGTATGCTTATCCAGCGGTGCCGAATTGACTATCGATACATCGAGGTGTTGAAGTGTTAGAATGTAAAAGTCACCATGTCGGTTCGAGTGGCGACTACTCACCGGAAGACGTAGCCTAGGTGAAGGTCGCGGTAAGCCGCTGGATGCGGGCTGCGTGCAGCGTGCAGCGCAGTGGACGTCTTTCGGCTGAGATGAAGATGACGATTTTAAAATTTAATTAAAAAAAAATGTTATAAAAAATGAGTTTTAATTTATAATGAAATCACAGGTATAATTTTAAAATAAAACATGAACAGTTTTTCCCTATTTAGTACTAATAATAATAATATTTTTCAAAAGTAAAATTAATTAGTTTGATATTTAAAGTAGATTAAAAACATTATTTTTGTGCTTTTGTAGGGAAAATGCTATTGAGTGAAGATTACTTATGAATAGAATTTATTTTCGATACTTCCAATATGACCTTAAAGTTCCTCTTCCAATTTCTTTACTTTGTAGATATTCTAATATTCACAAAGACGCCACCTCTGGTGTACATTCGTGAACGAAAATCGTTTAAATTATTCACATCGGTCCTTACACTGCGGTGTTACATATCGCCTGCGCAACATATCGCAACATATCGCCAATGTAGAGGTAATGCTGTTTGCAAGTACCTCAAGTTATACTGTACGTCATACCGTGGCGCACCTTACCCACAAGTTTGCATATTCATTAACTTGCTCATGTGCACAGCTCATGTGACTATGCCCCTATTTGCTGGTATTTACCTTTGTTGATGACTGTACATGTTGTAAGGGGCTTTTAAAGGACTTATTGGTTATCATAGCTTGTAGAGTGTTTTAGTTTGTTGCTTTTGGTTTTGATGCAATTCCTATACAAAGAGGTACATTTATTATAGTCTTGTTTTTTCTATCCTAACTAACCTAGGTACCTCCTGACGTAATGGCCTTCTGTCGCGTAATGGTCAAGTCCATAAGCTTCACATCAGAAGGTCGCAGGTTTGATTTTCCGCATAGTATAACTTTGTATGACTCGTTTTGGTTGGTGGGAGGGCTTTTTTCTAAGCCCGCCTGGCTAGCTACCACCAATTTATCTAAGTCTTGCCATCAAGCATCAATGTTAACAGCATTAAATTGTTCCGGTTTGAATTTAAGATAGCCAGTCCCTCATGGTTTTGGGGAATTTTGGTAAACTCGCTTTCATCTTCGGCATCATACTCACTTACCATCAGGTGAGATGATATCACGGGCTCACCAATTGTAAATAAAAAAATACCTCCTTATTGCACACAAAATAACAAAAACACCCCTATAGAAAGAATTAGACGATGTACAAATAACGGAATTGACTACGGGTTTCTTGGGGAAAATTGTTCAGTTTAATAAATAGAGGCCACAGTTAAAATATTGCCACACATTATAGTACAATATTCTTTATTACATCACAACATAAGAAAAATTACATTCTTTCAAAATCATTTTTTTATAACTCGGTATAAGACTGGGCAGTGACCGGGTTGTATTGTAGCGCACCACTTTTCTAATAAATACGAGTACCTCACTACTTTATGTACGACATAACAATAGTGAAAGTGATAACATCGGGAAACCCGAAACCTTTAAGGGACAAACTTTTATTTTTAAAGAGTTTTTATGCTCAAATATATATATATATATACAAGTTGCTCAAAAATGTATTCGATCGAAAACAAAAGACGATCCTGGGACATTGATTTCACCTCCAGCGTTCATCGTCAGATGAACTTAAAACCACTTAAAGGACTAATTGTCACCATACGGCTTCATAAGTACAAAATTTCTCTAAAGTTGTTTGCAAGATTTAGCCTAAACACACAAACCAGCTTTGTAAGTTAAACAAAAGCTTCTAAAAAGGCAAGCACAGTGTTCCCTACAATTCTATTGAGGACAAAAGACAAATCTGGGACCTTGATTCCACCTCCAAAGTTCATCATCCGATCAATTTGAAAATAGGTACCAGAGGATCTATTAATTGTCACCGGGAATATACGGCTTCATACCAAATTTCAGCTCAATCAGACTTCTGGTAGTCACTCTAAAATCGTTTGTTAAGATTTGATTTAATACCAACAAGGAAAACTAAATAAAATCTTTAAAAAAAAAAGAGACTGCTATAAAAGGATATAACGAAAAGTTATCTCTGTTTCATGAAAATCATTTTGCATACCTACTCTTTCTATTTATATTTATCTAGTTTTATTTATTTTATAACTAAGTAAACTTTGTTCTTTTAATATTATCGTTCATAATGCCCCCTTTAACTAAATGGTGTACAGTAAACTCATTATCGATAAAATCTACTCCATCCCTATTTCTAGCTGAACAATTGCCTACGTATTCGCCGGTTCACCTCTGGACGTGTCGTCAGCTATTCTCAGCTCATTTTAGCCTTCCAGTTTCCCTCCTTTATAAACCAACTGACCTTTGGAATAATAACTTTCTTTTAGTATTCCTGCGTCCCCCTATTCTGTTCCGTGCCTACGATGAAAGTAACTGGATTTTTATTGAATTTACGACGAGGAGGCGTTTTGTAATCGTTGTTTTTGTGGGCTCGTTTGTTTTTGTTCAAATTGTTAACAAAATAATTAAAAACTTTATATTTACTGTGTTTTCTAGGTAACCAAATGATAGGTTTACTTTTGTAAAAATCTGTAGGTATATACGTAAAAAAAACCGTACGTTTCCGTTCGCTGATTGAGACATTTTCTTTACTTTACATACCGTAGTCTTCTTATAGGTTTTTCTGTAATCTATAGCTACAAAACTATTTTAGTTTTTTTTTTAAATTTTAAGCTTAATAGTTTCCGAGATAAGGGAAGAATGGTCCATTTTCGCCTATTTTTTTAATAATTTTAAAACAGGTTATTATAACAAAAATTTGAGAATATCGCAATACGCACTTTCATTTTATATTTCACGCAATATATTGCATATTAGTTAGCAAAACTTTTTTTTTCAAGTATACTATTTTCAACCCCAAAGTGCCCCCCGTGTTTGAAATTAATTTTATTACGTCACACGTCTGTTTTTGGGTCACCCACTCATATCTGTGTACAAAATTTCAACTCAATCAATCTAGTAGTTTCGGAGCAAATTGGCTGTGACAGACGGACGGACAAACACACGAGTGATCCTAAAATGGTTCCGTTTTTACATTTTGAGGAATGGAACCCTAAAACGGCCAACTGCAAGTCGGACTCGCTCACTGAGGGTTCCGTACCAAAACGCAATTGTGTACGAAACCCTACAAATATCAACGAGTACAACTTCGTACGTACTCTCAAACAATGTTCTCCCATACATCGGTCACTTCTCCAACTGCGAATATAAGTTTGTCATCGGAAAAAAAACATTTTTATTCGATGTAACTACAAATTTTCAGTTTTCTGTCCTTTACTTGTGCTGTGAGACCTTGCTTATTGCGAAATTTCATGATTCTAGTTCAACAGGAAGTACCTAAGTATTATTAAGTTATTATTATTACTCATTTATTCTCAGGTAACTAGTACGCTTATTTTTAATTGCTTTCACACACTCGTTTTTACAGCTTCAAAGAACTGTTGACCTAAGTAGGTATAATTGATATAAATTTCAACTTGATATCGCTACGCGTTCCTGAGAAAAAGGATCTTAACAGATAGACAGACAGACAAACAGACTGACAATGAAGTGATCCTATAAGGGTTCTTTTTTTGAGATACGGAACCACAAAAACGTGCTTAAGATATTCAGAATCTGGATCCGCCCTAAGGAAAAGGCTAAAATACAATCATCTAAGCAATATTTTCTACGTATTTGTGAGATGCAAGGAAAATTGAACTGTATTTTAGAAAGCTGAAGGTAGGATGTTAAGTAGAACAAATTGTCTACTAAGTTTAAATCTTACAATATTTCGACGACATGGTAAAGTAATATTCATCATCTTCATCATCACAATTTAGGAGCCGTGCTCTTGTCGGTGAAGCTCTTTCCAGGTCTCTCTCTCCCACACTATCTCCTTCGTTTCTCTATACCTTTCCACCTTAACTTTCTTCTTAACTTGGTCTATATAAGAAATTCTAGGTCTTCCTCTTCCGCGCTCAAGTAATATTATGCTTTTAAAATTATTTCTGCCCCGGAATTGATACAAAACAAAAATTAAATTTTCCTTCCATCAAATTTGCCGCCAGCGTCCAAACTTAGACATTACAAAGAGCAATGAAATTTAAAATATCTCAGACTGTGCTCGAGCTTGAATACTGCACTTTTACTTTGTGATGCAGCATAAACATTCTTACTTTGTGGAAACTATTTTCCCACAGTTTCCATTATTCAAACCGCGACGACCGGCCGGACGTTATGATTAATGTTTCAAACTAGTTACAATTATACTTTCTCATTTATGGAGAGAGCATTGTCGCAGATCTTGGTTGCTGACTGTGCTTGCACAATGAATTTTATATTTTCTGTCGTCTCGCTCACTATTGAAAAGTAAAAGAGAAAAACGATAATACTGTTTATCCGACTGTTCGAAAATAAGGGTCACGTTTGTATGTACGTATGTATGTATGTCTGTTTCTTTAGCTGAGCCTGTAGCCAAAACGGCTCCATAGATTTAGGAGTGCGAGGTGTCGGTATATTCTTCATGATCTCAAAAGTGACGTAGAATACGTTTTATGCCGACTTCACAAAAAAGAGAGGTAATGTTTTCATGGAGTCGCGTTTTTAATTTTTCATCAAATTGTTAAGGGTGTTACAAAAATTCGACTAAGTATATGTTTTATAGTACGTTTTTACTTGGTAAGCCCGCTTCCATCTTCGGCAACATCGTCACTTACCACCAGGTGAGATGTTGTCAAGGGTTTACCAATTGTGAATTAAAAAAAAAAAAATATCTTCGCAAATTGTGAACAGATTTTCATGACTTTTTTTATTCGATGGGTACGCTAGGTTGATCTCGTATACATTCTACCGAAATCGGTTTAGTACTTTTTTTGTAAAATTAACAGAAACCACTAATAAAATTATAATGAAAATCGCACTGAGTTGTTGCGATGAAAGTCAATTTTAACGTGTTTATTAGCGTTTCCAATTTCAACAGAACTGATAGCCTCTTTAGGTATTGATAATAATCTCAAAATAAACACCGGTGGAACGACGACCTGGTGAAGGTCGCGGGAAGCCGCTGGATCCGGGCTGCCAGCGCAGGACCGGTTATCATGGACATGCTTGCGGGAGGCCTTTGTCCAGCAGTGGATGTCTTTCGGCTGGTGTAATGATGATGAAACACTCGTTAACAACACATAACGTCCACACACAGGGGCGCGGGTAACTTCCCCACCTCGGGAAGGTTCGGCCATATTTCACACATGGAGGTCAAATCCAGACTGGTGATGGTTTTACGGCTTGTGGCAGTCACTACTGTAAGATAGTTTTCAAGCCACTTAGAAGCTTACCAATACAGCTATATACGTAACGACTGTCATTAAGTTACACATTTTTTTGAAATTTTACTTAATTATGTTATTTTCTTGAATGTAAAATTACATAATTTATGTTAAATTAGGTAAAAAGTAAGTAATTTATGTACTTTTCCACAAGCTTAGTTACTTTTTATGTAATTTTACATTAATATGAAAGAAAGGGTTAAGTTAAGTGTTTGCTGGAAGAAATTTATTATTAGAAATAAGTAATAGCTTTTGTATGACTTTCTTTTAGGCCTGTTTGTTATCTTATTTGTACACAATAAACTTTTAATATGTAATTTTAAATGCAAAAAATTACAATATTTACGTAATGTAACGTACTACATAAAATTTTAACAGTTTATAGCAACCAGCACCAACGTCTTAAAGGCGCTTGCGAAGCATGGAAACGGTTGAAATAAATTCCACTAACAAACCTATCCAAGTGATCACCGTGCCTCTGGTCAGTGAACCTGACTGTGGGTGCGTGATCAACCAAACCGCGCAAGTCACACTAAGCAAAAACCACTTCGTAAAATACATAAACACATCTTCAACACAAAACCACGTCGTCACGTCAACCAAGCAACCGTAATACGTCGTGAATGAGAGCCTTACATTCTCAATTAAGAAAACAAAGCGCGTTCCTCTGAACCTCTAATGTTGAGACGCCTGTCGCAGACAATGTGTTCGTTAATCTGTAGAGAGACACTTGGTGGCATCCGCCCTCCGCCCTCCGCCCTCCGCCCTCCGCCCTGAGCTTAGGGCTGTACAGATGAAGTAGTGTTAACATCTTGAAGGGTTTGCTAAGAAATGTCTTATCTTGAATCAATAAGTAATGCCAATAAAGGTTTGATTTACAATTGGAAACGCTAAACAACAAGTACAATTTAGCATATTTTTTTGAAGAGAACCGAACCGATTTTGGTAACATTTCTATGGGACCAACCTGAAAGTTTATCCTTTCAAATAAAAATGAATTTTCCAAATCTATCTGTTCACCTTTTCTATCTATATAAATTGATGTGTGTAAGTATGTATGTTCCCTATGGACTACAAATAAAACTACAAAAAGAAAAACATATGCTATTGTTTAGAGCAAATAGATCACAACAAACTAAACAGCTTTACCTTCTGTTTATGATTCACGCAAAGCAAAGTTTTCTCTGTAATACAAAAAAGTCTCCTTTTGTTCACCGAAAAAATGCATCTGCCTTTAATTAAAGTCAAATTAGCTATTGTGATCGCAAAAATGTTGCCAGAAATCTAAATGTGTTTGAAATTGGTACGCATAGGTAGTCATATAAATTTTAGATACATTTTAATTATCTTAAAAACAGTTAGGGGTCTCGACATGACGCAAAATGAGGGTTCATTGGATTATATTTTTTTGGGTTTGTTACATCAGAACTCGATCATTTATTAACCGATTAGGAAAATTATTTTTATCATTTATATTGCTGCCAAGTTAGTCCTATAATATAAATTTTGTCAAAATCGGATAAGAACTTTTATTTATTAAATTAAAAAAAAGAATAAAAGGAAAATTGTACTTAGATGTTGAGATTGCAGGCGCTTATTTAAGGTTTTTGGCATTTACGATTATTTTATAATAGCTATTTATAATTTTATTAAGCTATTTATAATTTTTTTCGAATTCCGATTTCATATTATGTACGTTTGTCCGACGCTCTTACGGTGAAGGAGAACATCGTGAGAAAACCTGCACACGCCTGCGAAGAAATTCGAAGGTTGTATGTGAAGTCGACCAACCCGCACTGGGCCCGCGCTACACAGCGCTATACAGCTGAACTATATACATATTAAAACTTTTTATTTTTCGGTGCTTTTCCAAGAATGCACTCCAACCTGACAACAAATCGGAGGAATGTTATTCACAGTCGCACAAATGAATCGTAAATTATATGATCCCTTCACTTTGCAGATATAAAAATTTGAACTCCTCCACAACATTCATCACGACGTCATGAGCAAAGCTTTTGAATAATAAAACTCTTCGAGTCTCCTCAAGGAACGAGCGTCGTACGAACTTTCTGGGTGACTCTCCCCGTTTTTTTTAAACTTTATCGTTGGGGAGAATAATTTTCTAACATTTATTATTACGGCCAAGATATCGTTTGTCATCCTGCGAGAACCTGTGATAAGCATCAATAGTAACGATGTCGATAAAAAAATCATTTGTTACGCTGATGTTTGTGATTTTTTTCTTGTAATCTTTTGACTTCCTGAATACTTATTATGCATGACAGATTATCACCAACAAACTAAACTCTTCTGTTTTAATGTATAAGAGTATTAAAGCCTATTTTAAAAGCTCTTATTTAACTTGCAATGTATGTATGTATGTTTGTTCGGGTGAAATCTTGCAAGTTAAATTTGACCCACTTCCCGGTTTCCGATTGAGCTGAAATTTTGCATTCATATGTATATCACGTGACAATGCTATATTAAAAGCTTGTACCTAAAAGATTTAGGTTTTTCGAAAACTATTTTACCAACAAGAAAATTTGGTGTTCTGATTGACAAAAACCTCCTTGTTTTATAGGATGGAATATACCTTTGTTAAACTTTCTATTATTAATAAAATTTATGATTGAACATTGAACTTGTAATCATTATCATCATCAACATCATCATATCAGCCAAAAGACTGGACAAAGGTCCTGCGCTGCCCGCATCCAGTAGCTTCCCGCGACCCAAACGTCCTCGGCCCATAGTGTGATGGATCTGCCTATGCTACGTCTTCCGGTGCACAGTTGCCACTCGAGAACTTTACTGCACCAAAGGCTATCTTTTCTACGAGCTATGTGTCATTGCTGTATGTGCTAAGTTGCTTCAGAACTTGTAATATTTGGGAAAAAATCAAACATGGTCATCTGGCCCCAAGCTAGGGTTCCCTTTACTATAGGAACTTGGGACTGATAAACATACTTATATACGTTTTAAATACATACATATCTGGGGCCACGGGAGTGCCCCCGCCAAGTCCTACTTACTAAACCTACATCTCCCTCTTTTTCTTCTCCTAATGTCACTGACTCACTCACCGATCATCTAAATTCTAAAGTACTTTTAGCTTTCCTACAAACTTGAAGTTTGGAGGATAGGTTTTAATACTGATTTTCAAGTCTCTGTATCTTGGCACTAAGTCTGTATAAAAAGAAGTGAAATTTCAATAAAAAACTTTGCGTAAAAAAGTGCCAGGTGCGATTAAGATTACCTGGCCATAAAAAAGTAGTGAGATGAATTAAAGAACCATGTCCAAGTGAAAAAAATAAAAGGAGTTACTTGGCCAGTAAACATTTTGTAAGAGTAGTAAGTATGTGTAGATATCACATCATCACATCAGCTCATATATGCGTCCCTACCGAAAGGCTTGAGCCTACCCTGACTTAGGGCGATCGGGCCCAGTGCGGGTTGGTCAACTTTAAACACTACCTTCGAGTTTCTCCGCAGATGTGTGCAGGTTTCCTCACGACGTTTTCCTTCACCGTAGAGCAACGGATAATCGTACGTATGAGATCGAAATTGTAAAACACATTGGTACGTGGCAGGACTAGAACCACGACTTCCCGGATTAAGGTAGCGGCCCTTGCCGTTGCACCACCGACGCTCTCATGTAGATAGATATGTCTTCTCGTGTAGATATGTCTTTGGGTTTAAAGTCATAACATCAAAAACCGCTCAGGTAAAAAGCAATTACTTCCGTGACGTGCACACGACTGACTGCCGTCACAGTGTGTTAACAAATTTGCTCCATGTTGATACACAAGTTTGTCGACCGCGTTGTGTGTTGTGCGGCACGGCAGACATTATCGAAAACTTGAGTGATTAAGAGTTGTTGCCAGTTGTTCGCAGTGTTCGGAATAACGCCACGAAACTTTGCCGATACACATATTTCAGAGAAGGTGATTTTGCTTCACTCCTTATAGGTGTACAGTTATGTATACCGGTCGTCTTGGGAATCCGTGGGGAAGGCCTTTGTTCAGCAGTGGACGATTTTCGGCTGATATGATGATGATACAATTATGTAGTACTAGAGGTTGCGCAGTGTGCGAGTGGCAAGCGGCTTTCGAGGATAAAATGTAGCCTATGTTTGATAGTGATAAAGTAACTTTTTATTTATGATATATAACCGGTTCAGTACCTAGTCACAGAGATTAACCCCTACAAACAGACAAAAAACACAAAACTTACCTTATAATATTATCTATACTTATGATGTTTCTGTGAAAATATCAGAAAGCTACTTTTTACCGCTCAAAATATACAGCCTTTTAAAATTTGCACAGACGGATGGAAAGACAGACGGACAGCACACAGAGACAGGATCCCGGCATCCTTTAGTGAGGAACCCTAAAAACTTAGGTACAATGAAATTCTGAACAAAAGGATCGATGAAAGGACTCCTAACGAATTGCAACTTTATTGTGAAAGGCCGTAAACAGCTCGGAAACAGGGCACGTTGACAGCCAACATTCCAACACATATAAAAGAGGTTCTGAATCAAATTGATAATGGATCTGAAATAACATCGAAAAACGTAGCTTTGATTTGGAAACAATTCTTATGCTCATAAATTCCAAATGCTCAGTGCACCGGATAATATGTGAATATAAATATACGTTTCCAAATTCAAAAAGGCGAGCACAGTATTTCCTACGGTTCTATTAAAACTAAAGACGATCCCGCTTTGTCGATTTCACCTCCAAAGTTCATCACCGGATCGACTTCAAAATACCAACAGGATCAAGATATGAATAGGGGGCATTGTAGTATCGCAAGGAGATGACTGGGTGGTATTCTATTCACTGTATCAAGACGTGAATTTCGGGGAACATAGATGCAAATAGATTAGCCTTCTCAGTTGCCGTGTGAGCCAATGATCCATCAGGTTTCAGTAGTGGAGGCAAAGACGAACGGCAAAAGTACGCCTCGACCGATTTAGCCAAAGACCAAAACGCCTTACTCCCAGAAGGGTAGGAGGCAAGTTTTGATATGATACGGCTTATGTGGTAGAAGCATGCTCCACGCAGCGTCATTTTGTATGACTAAGCGGCTTATTGAAGCCTTTCTTCTGAACTTGTGTGTCCGGAGCTTCATTAAAATTATTTCATCATCATCATCATCATCATATCAGCCACAAATCGTCCACTGCTGGACAAATGGCCTCCCCCAAGGATTTCCACGACGACCGGTCCTGCGCTGCCCGCATCCATCGGCTTCCCGCGACCTTCACCAGGTCATCGGTCCACCGCGTGGGAGGTCTGCCTACGCTACGTATTCCGGTGCGCGGTCGCCACTCGAGAACTTTACCGCCTCATCGGCCATCTGTTCTACGAGCTATGTGCCCTGCCCACTGCCACTTCAGTTTAGCGATTCTGTAAGCTATGTCGGTTACTTCAGTTCTCCTGCGGATCTCCTCGTTTCTGATTCGATCACGCAGAGAAACTCCGAGCATAGCACGCTCCATTGCCCTTTGGGTGACCTTGAGCCTTCTTATGAGGCCCATAGTAAGCGACCATGTCTCAGTTCCGTAAGTCATCACTGGCAACACACACAAGACCTTAGTCTTGAGACACTGCGGTATTTGGGACGTGAAGATATTGCGAAGCTTCCCGAACGCTGCCCAGCCGAGTTGGATTATTACAGCCGAGTTTAATATTTCATTATTTTGTAATTCAATTTTTGTATGAAAAAATTTTTTTTGGTAAACAACGATGCCCATGCGAGCGAAGCCTAGTGCAAACGCTAGTTTATTAATAAAATTGATTTAGTTATATATAACAAATGAAATTTAAGACTACCTTGTTTTCATTTTCAATCACGTCGAAATTCCAGAGTTTCGCAAATCGTGCCTCCAGTTTAATTTCATCAAGATATTAGAATTCCTCACCTCAGCGCTAATTTGAATTACCAATTCACGTGGAACTCCAGGTAAATCAATATTAAGATAACTATTAACCACATCAGTATTCAAAATTGGGAAGTCAATGATAACAGAACCGATTCGTGGTGAAACTTGAAGATAATAAATACGTTGCGGCGTTGAAATCAAACAAGAACTTAATGGGGCGAATCATTTCGCTGCGAGTGAGCCGTCCAAGTGGAAAGGAGATAAATTAGGAGTCTGCGTGTGCAAGGAACATCAGGAGCGCATTCAGAAGCTACAGTACCTCCTAAAATTACCGGTACTATTGTTGAGCTTCACGTTTCAAATTTTTTGATTCACAATTGGTAAGCCCTTGTCATCATCTCACCTAAGTGCCGATGATACCGAAGATGGAAGCGGGCTTACCAATATTCCCAAACGCAATGGAGAACTGGCTATCTTATCTTTAAGCCGGAACACATCAATGTTGTCAACACTGAATTTTTGCGGCAAGACTTAGATAAGATGGTGGTAACTAGCCAGGCGGGCTTAGAAAATGCCCTACACCAACCACACCAAGTCTTATATATAAGTTGATCCCATCAGGAATCGAACCCGCGACCTCCTGATGTGAAGCTAATGGACGGAGGCGGTTAAATATATAAAAAGTAGTTTTGATTTTTCAAATCTGGCAGGCGTCACGCGACGGCTCAATTGTTTTAATAATAGTGTGACTTTTAAGAATGAAATTCTTATGTGTCACACGGATATGACTGTAAGAAAAATAAATCTTGCTTCTCTCACTGGTGTGACAAAATGGTGTTATGGCGAGTCTATCGCTGTCTCTACAACTGCGAATGTTACTATTGACTCATACTTAATTTCAAAAACACAACAATGATACTCAATACACAATACTCAATCATTTATTGTAACCATGAGTTGTTACACTGGTGAAAAAGTATAGGAGCAGGCACATCGTGGACCCGGTTTGGACACAACAACTTTAGAAGAGAGGAGGACTTAAATGTAATAAAATATTAGTACACTAGCTTTTGCCCGCGGCTTCGCCCACGTGGACATAGCTTTTATGACTCTTTTTGAGGGTGAGTGGTGCGCGAGCCGCAATCAGCTCGCAAGCGTGGACATGAGTTTTCACCAGGTAGGTACCTCAGGAACAGTTCCGTCGGGCTATTCGGATTAGCAGTCTTTGTCACTTTCTACCCCCTCAACAAATTCTATACAAAAAATCACTTTAATCCGTTGCTCCGTTGCGACGCCACCGACGTGCGCGAGCGTAGAAAACTGTTGTCCCCAGATCCCTCTGGAACTATGTCAGGATATACTTATTAGTAAATTATAACATTTTCCACCTCATCTCTGTGCTAAAAATCACACTAATCCATTTTTTCGTTACGATTTTAAATAAAACGAACAAAGAGTATTGTTTTAGTTTCCTCAGGAACTGCATCGGACTATGATAATTTCAACAGATAAAAGGTTGACTATTTCATTCCCAGTGATACAGGGTACCTGCATGCCAAATTTCATCAAGATTGGTAGAGGTGTTGAAGTGTGAATAGGTAACAAACAAACAAACACATTTTCACATTTATAATATATTACTTTATAAAGTAAGGATTTCTAAATCTTAAATAAAATATAGAGCGTCGGTGGCAAAACGGTTAGGGCCACTACCTCCTGTCCGGAAGACCGTGGTTCGAATCCTGCCACTTACCAATATCTAACGAATATCGATTTCATACTGGTATGTACGTTTATCCGACGCTCTTACGGTGAGAAAAACATCATGAGGAAACCTGCACACGCCTGCGAAGACATTCGAAGCTTATGTGTGAAGTCAATCAACCCGCAATGGGCCCGCGTGATCGTCTAAGGCCAGATCGCCCTAACTCAGGGCAGGTCGAGCCCCTTGGTGGGGACGTATATAAACTGATATGATGAAATATTATCAAAAAACTAATTCAAATCATTATAGGTATCAATCTAGTAATAAAATTTCCTAACAATATTTATATGGGTCAAATCCTCGAGTCGTATCAGCTCCAAAGGAGCCCAAGACGCACTTCTCGTTGCCGCGCTGGATGGCAATAGACAAACTTAGCAGCAGGTAGGACCTCACGTCACATCTCCTCTCTCGAAGGCGAAGGCCAATCTTCTTTGTGAAGGCAAAGGCCTCTGAGGGTTCAGCAGCTGGTTGTCTCACAGACCAGCGGCACAAAGCAGTAATTTGCCTCCAAGACCGAGAACCTACTTATTATGCTTCTTTCTCACCGCAAATTGAGCAGCAGTACCGTACGGGTGAGGAGTGAGGCAGAAAAAGTGACTTCCCAAAGCAGACACGTTCCTCTCTGCCATAGCACCTGTTTAAACCCTCTGGCCTTTTGCCATCAGATCGACTAAAGCTCGGCCGGCGTCTGCATCAAAGATGTAATATTCCATCTGGCCGAGACCAGTGCCCTCCGAGTGAGGTCATTAAGGAATTGGTGACGTGTAATCTTCACAAACACGACTGCAACTCAGTGAGTGATGGCCAATTGCCTCCACCGAGGACCCGCAAATACATTGATAAGGTTCACAGATATTGATATTGCAGGCGGAGAGCAACTGCCACACGCAAATAGTCGCCGTCAGAAGAGTTCCCATATCTGTGCCTCCTGTTAAAAGATGTTAAACTCGATTTATGTGTTTTTATTTTTTTACACGATTGGAATCTGTAAAAAAATACCTCTCTGTTCGTCTATGAAACACATCGCTACGTACCATAGTTCCAGAGTTTAAAGTAGCGTATGCTGAAAAATACATAAAAGAAAACCACTCAAAAGTATGAAATAATAATTTAATGTTTTAACACAACTTAAGCGCGTTTTATTATCCCTGCAGTGCCATCTATTGACATTCTGCTACTATGATTATAATGTTTGGTATGTGTAGCTAATATATAGAAAAAAGTACTCTTTTGTTATTATTGTATGTATCGATAGATAATTTCCCACGGGACCTCTTTAGTTTTCCGGGATAAAGAATACCCGACGATACAATGATGGTCAAAACACCCCATCCCAATGTAAAGGTTTCATATTGTTAGGTTGAGTCATTCTAAAGATACAATATTTTGCATTCCTGTAGGAACCCTAATTTTTTTGGGATTCATAATGTCCCAGTTTTAGTTCGCGATAAGGGTATCAACGTGTAAAATTTGATTGTAATAGGTCAAGCCACATTTGCGTGGTGAGCCAATCTATAAATGAATACTTTTGATTTTCCCACGGGAACTCTTGAATTTTCTGGGATAAAAAGTATCCTATATGTTAACCCGGGCTATAAGGAACCACCATACAAAATTTCATCAAAATCGGCCTGGTAGTTTTTGCGTGATGCGCGAACATACAGACAGACAGACAGACAAAAATTCCAAAAGTTGATGTTTTGGCCTCTGTATCGTTAGTTATGTCTACCACAGTTATTATTTTCCAAAAATATTTCATGTACAGACACGGCCCCTTTACAGTTTTATTATATTATAGATTAAACAAAATTTGAGTTGATCTTACCATATACCTATTATGAAGATAAAGAAATAAATAATTTTAATCCTTACTTAATACTAAAAATGTGAAAATGTGTGTTGTCACGGCAAAGGACATAGGCTACTTTTTATTCCGGGAAAATACCATAATCCAATGCAGTTCCTGAGGGAACTAAAAAATACCCTTTTTTAGTTAATTTGCTTTACATTGTAACGGAACAATGGATCGTTGTGATTTTTTGCACAGAGATGGCCGAGGAGGTAGCAAACGACATAATTTACTAATCACCCTTGAAGACAGTCATAAAAACGATGTCCACGCGGTCGAAGCCACGGAAAGAAGCAAATATTTTTAACCCCCGACGCAAAAAAGAGGGGTGTTATAAGTTTGACCGCTATGTGTGTGTGTGTGTGTGTCTGTGTGTCTGTCTGTGTGTCTGTCTGTGACACCGTAGCTCTCAAACGGGTTAACCGATTTGGATGCGGTTTTTTTTATTTACAAGCAGGTTTTTTGGCGATGGTTTTTAGATACGTTTTATCAAAATCGGTTCAGCCGTTTCAAGGTCATCAGCTCTTTTGTTAGCTGCGGTAGGGTTCTTAGACTCTTAATGTGTATTTACTTTACTTTCAAACATACATGTGACCAAAAACTTGAAACACTCATGTATGCTTAATAACTATGCAGGATTATGGAACTCTTGGTCTGATGCTGCAGCCAGGATATCCAGAACACTAGCACACTCTTAAAAAAATAATAGCAGATATGTCGTGTTTGGACTCGTTTTGATCAGTATTTGATTCTGCATACAATGCAATGGTGGCAACACGGTGAGCTGATGCTGCGGCCAGGATATCCAGCACACTAGTACACTCTTAAAAAAATAATAGCAGATATGTCGTGTTTGGACTCGTTTTGATCAGTATTTGATTCTGCATACAATGCAATGGTGGCAACACGGTGAGCTGATGCTGCGGCCAGGATATCCAGAACACCAGCACACTCTTAAAAAAATAATAGCAGATATGTCGTGTTTGGACTCGTTTTGATCAGTATTTGATTCTGCATACAATGCAATGGTGGCAACACGGTGAGCTGATGCTGCGGCCAGGATATCCAGCACACTAGTACACTCTTAAAAAAATAATAGCAAATATGTCGTGTTTGGACTCGTTTTGATCAGTATTTGATTCTGCATACAATGCAATGGTGGCAACACGGTGAGCTGATGTTGTTAAAATCCGTTAAATTTTTGACATACCTACGTACCTGAAACTATGACTAACTGTGAACTAAATATTATTGAGATAAACCTTCGCTTTGATTTCTTATATAAACCCTCGACGCAAAAAGAGGGGTGTTATAAGTTTGACGCCAATTTCTGTGTGTTTGTGTCTGTTTGTCTGTGGCATCGCAACTCTCGAACGGATGGACCGATTTTGATGCGGTTTTTTTTACGTGAAACAAGTTTCCTTGCGGTGGTTCTTAGCTATAATTGATAAAGATCTGTTCAGCCGTTTGAGGGTTATCAGCTCTTATCTAGGTGACTAAGGGATCTGGGCAACTTATACAGGTCTGATCGATTCAAAATTTGGTGCCCTGTTAATGTAAAAATATTGCAAAACCATGATAACCTTGAACTGTTGATGAAGCATCTCCTAGAATCTACAGAATACCCAACTCCTCAAAAACTTTCAGTAGAAGTATCGTGTTTGGGCTCAAAAAAAATATTCAAAACAATTTATTTCAAATAGGTGTTACACACACTTTTAAATAGAATTAGAATAGAAATTATTAGAATAGTCTCAATGAATAGGTGTTAGATATAATATGGTAACCTTGACCTGATGCTGCAGCATCTCCTGGAATCTGCTGAAGCAGCGGTTAAAAAAGTAAAAAACTTCCATGGGTCCATGGATTTGAAGTTTAGAGTTATAACACATTTAATTACAGCTTCAAACAAGGGAGGTGAGCAACTTCCACAGGCTTGATCGATTCAAAATAGGCTAGATTTTGTGTCGCAGTATCGTGTTTCGTCCCGGAAACTATTTGTATGAATGTGGGGGTAGAGTTTCGATTGTATGTAATAGTTATGTAAAGTTTAAAAAGCACGAAATAAAAACTAAATTAAAAATTTAAAAAACCCCCGACAAAAACCTCTAAAAAGTAAACAATAATATGTATTGACCCTTTGAGTTTAATTTAAGTAGTAATATTTTGATCCAAGAGTCGTCGCGTAGGGGGACCGCTAAGTTGTGAAGTTATTACTAATTAGTTGTAGTAAAGTAAATCAGTTGTATTCTGTTTTTATTTTATTTACTTAGCGGTCCCCCTACGCGACGACTCTTGGATCAAAATATTACTACTTAAATTAAACTCAAAGGGTCAATACATATTATTGTTTACTTTTTAGAGGTTTTTGTCGGGGGTTTTTTAAATTTTTAATTTATTAAAAAGATATATTTGATTATTGATTTTGATATAAGTATTCATCATCATCATCATCACATTAGCCGAAGACGTCTACTGCTGGACAAAGGTCTCCCCCAAGGAGGCATCCAGCGTCTTCCCGCGACCTTCACCAAGTCGTTGTTCCACCGAGTCTACGCTACATTTTCCGGTGTGCAGATGCCGCTCGAGAACTTAACTACCCCAATGGTCATTTGTTCTACGCCCACTGCCACATAAGTTTAGCAATTCCGTGAGCTATGTATGTTGATAAGGAAAGTTAGTGTTATTTATTTACCAAAACACAGCAAATATTATAACAGTAATAAAAAAATTGTTTTAGTCTTATACTATGTATGTCACTTTGGCCGTACAGCATGTTTCAGTGTCAACGACATTAGAAAATTAAAAAAATTAAAAAGTTCTAATGATTAAGTAGGACTTGAAACTCAATTTAACAAGCCTAGCTTTCTTACCGCTTCAGGTTAATGGTTAGTTCATATGCTTTACACCAGGTGGTCACGTATTTTATTCTTAGCGCAGAAAGACTCGGTTTGGTTGGTGATAGGGCATGGCTAGCTACCACCATCATATCTAGGTCTTGCCACCGTACACCAATGTTATCAGGATCATGAGTTTCAGCATTAAGATAAGATAGCCAGTTCCCCATTGCGTTGGGAAATATTGGTAAGCCCACTTCCATTTCCGGCATCATCGTCACTTACCATCGGTGAGATGGTGCCAAGGGCTTATCAATTGTGGATAAAAAAAGCTTTAGCTAAGTCCGTCACTGTAGAACGCCGACAACGGGGAATCTCCCGGACTATCTAGATTAATAAGTACATTTTCGGTTCAACAAGTTCGTTCAAGGTAAATAGGTGTTCGGAGCATTATCCGGTTTTGCTTTCAAGAAAATTGTAAAATTAAAGGATTAATTCTTCCCTTTTACAAAACCGGTTAAGTGCTAGTTGGGCTGGCGCACCGCGCGTGGGCTCCGTCCCACCACACGATAAAGATGTGTATTGTACAGGGCAAACTTAAGTATGTATAGTTAAGAAAACATAATTTCCTAAACATTGATTTACGTCACAGTCTATTCTCTAACTGAAAATGTAAGTTTATTATTGCAAAAAGTTTAAAATCAAATACAAGTCAAATATAATAAACCAAAGTTAGAACTTAAAAAATTGTGAACTGGGTCACTCGTCAAAAATACACCCCCCCCCCCTCCAGGTCTTACCAGTCGCAAAGCAGCTCATGACGCACATCGCGTTGCCGCGTTGGATGGCAATGGAACATCTTTGCAGCAGGTAGGCCCTGGAGTCCCGGATCGAGCGCATCAACTCCTCTCACGTAGCCGTCGCCCACTTCTAAGCAAAAACATATGTTTTTATGTAAAAAAAACAGAACAAATAACAAAAAATCAACGGTTTTCAGATTTTTCTTTAATTGAACTGTGAGAGCTTGTATTTTGCAAAATCTCATGATTCTTGGTCAACCGGATGTACCCTATAGGCACACCCCGGACACTGCACACAACGGTCGTGAATTGACATCTCTAGAAACAAATGACGGAGCATACAAAATCACGGCGAAATCCTATACGTTCGAGAACCAAACTGTAACCAATCAGTACCAATCTGGGTGACGAGGGGGTGAGGTTGGAATTTACAGAGCGGCAGGGAGTGTCCATACTGTATGTTAATACTGGTATAATATATAATTTGCTATAGGTTTTGATTTTTTTGCGAGTTGCGCAATACCCTGCATGAATGGCCGTACTTTTAATTGCGTTGACTTGGAAGCTTTATATTTTTTAACAGCTCCAAGGAACCGTTCACTTTAACAAATTTTTCTTTTTCTTGTAAAGTGTAAAAATGCGTAAAAAAGAGAATCTTGGTAAGCTCGCTCTCATCTTTGGCATCATCTCTTACCACCAGGTGAGATAATGCCAAGGGCTTATTAATTATTAATAAAAAAGACTAACAAAAACTAAACCATTTACGAATTTGACAAAAGATCTTACCGTAATAATATGTCTAGAACTAATTTGAGGTAGACTCTACGTGAGTCTGCCTCAAATTAGTGCTAGAAAAAAGATCAAAAAAAAGAAACAAAAAATAGTTGTAAACGAAATTGCGTCAGGCTAATTATTGAGCCTAGAAAAAATATTCCGCCGCCGCCGTGTATGACCGTGTGTTCATCAACAGGGGGAGTTCCTGTACGGGCCGGCTTATCACAACGTGCCCGAGTTCCGTTGCAGTTGCCCGACTAGTGCGACCACGGTGTAGCAGACATTAAGACAATGCAAGAAATCTCACTATGTATTCATGTGTGTATACCTTATAAAATATACACAATCTAATTATAATCTGTCACTTTTAGGGTAACGTATCTTAAGGATAAAAACGGGACCCGGGTTACTGAGACTTCACTGCCCGTTTGTCTGTCCGTCCGTCCGTCCGTCTGTCACCAGGCTGTATTTCATGAACTGTGATAGCTAGATAGTTGTAATTTTCACATATGATGTATTTCTGTTGCCGCTTTAACAGCAAATACTAAAAAATAGAATAGAATATATAGTTAAGGGGGCTCCCATGCAACAAACGTTATTTTTTTTACTAGTTTTTTCTCGATATCGATAACAGTAAGACGCTTGAAATATTCACAGAATATATAGCTATATATTCTTTTTAAAACTAAATAATTGAGTTAAAATAAAACAAAAAAATTTATAGACAATGGAACCCTTTATGCGCGAGTCAGACTCGCACTTGGCCCGTTTTTAAATCTGTAAATGTGCAGAGCTCACACCAAACTTTATTGCTGATATTGCCCGTAACATCCCAGGCATCACAAAATAATATTTAAATGAATAACTAATTGAATACTTATTTGAACAAAATATACTTGATAATTAGGTAAACAAACATTTCCCATTTCTCATTTCCCTTAAAAATAAGCTTACATACAAGTGAATGGTATTCATATAAAATGAATTTTTACCTGTTTTTCGTTACGGGCTTGTTACGGGCATTACAATGAAATGAAACGCAATAATTGTTTCATTAAACACATTAAACAAGGGAATTTTAAACAACACTCTTTGTGCAAACGGATATTGGATTTCTGACCTTAAAATTGCGCAATCACAACAAGTAACCGGCACCTCAACTTCTTTTATTAATTTTGCAACTTTATGAAAAAAATAGACGGCATGCCAGCGCCTCTCGATTATGGTAACCTTTGAAAAACATCAAAAAATACTTGAATTATATTTTTTTAAATCAAATTATCAAAATTCTGTTTGTTAAGTATTAATAAATTAAGCATTCAATTATTTTCTACTATAAATAAAAATAAGTGTTGAGTAGCCAAAAATACAGATTTGTATAACCATATCATATTTCAGCATTATAGCTGTAATAATCTTTAAGTAAAACAGCTGTGACATTCCGACGGACAGACAGACGGACATAGTGAAACTGCAAGGGTTCATAGTTTAACTACGAAACCCTTAAAACCAGCAAGGTGCGAGTCGTACTTAAACCATTCAACACGAGCCGTACGTGCGCTAAGGATAACCAACTAATTAAAAAAAACCGGCCAAGTGCGAGTCAGAACCGCACACATGGGGTTCCGAACTATCATACTAGATGGCGCTAGTTTCTTCAGTTCCGTGCTATTATACTAGATGGCGCTAGTTTCTTCAGTTCCGTGCTATTATACTAGATGGCGCTAGTTTCTTCAGTTCCGTGCTATTATACTAGATGGCTCTAGTTTCTTCAGTTCCGTGCTATTATACTAGATGGCGCTAGTTTCTTCAGTTCCGTGCTATTATACTAGATGGCTCTAGTTTCTTCAGTTCCGTGCTATTATACTAGATGGCGCTAGTTTCTTCAGTTCCGTGCTATTATACTAGATGGCGCTAGTTTCTTCAGTTCCGTGCTATTATACTAGATGGCGCTAGTTTCTTCAGTTCCGTGCTATTAAACTAGATGGCGCTAGTTTCTTCAGTTCCGTGCTATTATACTAGATGGCGCTAGTTTCTTTAGTTCCGTGCTATTATACTAGATGGCGCTAGTTTCTTCAGTGCCGTGCTATTATACTAGATGGCGCTAGTTTCTTCAGTTCCGTGCTATTATACTAGATGGCGCTAGTTTTTTCAGTTCCGTGCTATTATACTAGATGGCGCTAGTTTCTTCAGTTCCGTGCTATTATACTAGATGGCGCTAGTTTCTTCAGTTCCGTGCTATTATACTAGATGGCGCTAGTTTCTTCAGTTCCGTGCTATTATACTAGATGGCGCTAGTTTCTTCAGTTCCGTGCTATTATACTAGATGGCGCTAGTTTCTTCAGTTCCGTGCTATTATACTAGATGGCGCTAGTTTCTTCAGTTCCGTGCTATTATACTAGATGGCGCTAGTTTCTTCAGTTCCGTGCTATTATACTAGATGGCGCTAGTTTCTTCAGTTCCGTGCTATTATACTAGATGGCGCTAGTTTCTTCAGTTCCGTGCATTTATACTAGATGGCGCTAGTTTCTTCAGTTCCGTGCATTTATACTAGATGGCGCTAGTTTCTTCAGTTCCGTGCTATTATACTAGATGGCGCTAGTTTCTTCAGTTCCGTGCTATTATACTAGATGGCGCTAGTTTCTTCAGTTCCGTGCTATTATACTAGATGGCGCTAGTTTCTTCAGTTCCGTGCTATTATACTAGATGGCGCTAGTTTCTTCAGTTCCGTGCTATTATACCAGATGGCGCTAGTTTCTTCAGTTCGGTGCTATTATACTAGATGGCGCTAGTTTCTTCAGTTCGGTGCTATTATACTAGATGGCGCTAGTTTCTTCAGTTGCGTGCTATTATACTAGATGGCGCTAGTTTCTTCAGTTCCGTGCTATTATACTAGATGGCGCTAGTTTTTTCAGTTCCGTGCTATTATACTAGATGGCGCTAGTTTCTTCAGTGCCGTGCTATTATACTAGATGGCGCTAGTTTCTTCAGTTCCGTGGTATTATACTAGATGGCGCTAGTTTTTTCAGTTCCGTGCTATTATACTAGATGGCGCTAGTTTCTTCAGTTCCGTGCTATTATACTAGATGGCGCTAGTTTCTTCAGTTCCGTGCTATTAAACTAGATGGCGCTAGTTTCTTCAGTTCCGTGCTATTATACTAGATGGCGCTAGTTTTTTCAGTTCCGTGCTATTATACTAGATGGCGCTAGTTTTTTCAGTTCCGTGCTATTATACTAGATGGCGCTAGTTTCTTCAGTGCCGTGCTATTATACTAGATGGCGCTAGTTTCTTCAGTTCCGTGCTATTATACTAGATGGCGCTAGTTTCTTCAGTTCCGTGCTATTATACTAGATGGCGCTAGTTTCTTCAGTTCCGTGCATTTATACTAGATGGCGCTAGTTTCTTCAGTTCCGTGCATTTATACTAGATGGCGCTAGTTTCTTCAGTTCCGTGCTATTATACTAGATGGCGCTAGTTTCTTCAGTTCCGTGCTATTATACTAGATGGCGCTAGTTTCTTCAGTTCCGTGCTATTATACTAGATGGCGCTAGTTTCTTCAGTTCCGTGCTATTATACTAGATGGCGCTAGTTTCTTGAGTTCCGTGCTATTATACCAGATGGCGCTAGTTTCTTCAGTTCGGTGCTATTATACTAGATGGCGCTAGTTTCTTCAGTTCGGTGCTATTATACTAGATGGCGCTAGTTTCTTCAGTTGCGTGCTATTATACTAGATGGCGCTAGTTTCTTCAGTTCCGTGCTATTATACTAGATGGCGCTAGTTTTTTCAGTTCCGTGCTATTATACTAGATGGCGCTAGTTTCTTCAGTGCCGTGCTATTATACTAGATGGCGCTAGTTTCTTCAGTTCCGTGGTATTATACTAGATGGCGCTAGTTTTTTCAGTTCCGTGCTATTATACTAGATGGCGCTAGTTTCTTCAGTTCCGTGCTATTATACTAGATGGCGCTAGTTTCTTCAGTTCCGTGCTATTAAACTAGATGGCGCTAGTTTCTTCAGTTCCGTGCTATTATACTAGATGGCGCTAGTTTTTTCAGTTCCGTGCTATTATACTAGATGGCGCTAGTTTTTTCAGTTCCGTGCTATTATACTAGATGGCGCTAGTTTCTTCAGTGCCGTGCTATTATACTAGATGGCGCTAGTTTCTTCAGTTCCGTGCTATTATACTAGATGGCGCTAGTTTCTTCAGTTCCGTGCTATTATACTAGATGGCGCTAGTTTCTTCAGTTCCGTGCTATTCTACTAGATGGCGCTAGTTTCTTCAGTTCCGTGCTATTATACTAGATGGCGCTAGTTTCTTCACGTTTAAAAAACACGTTTCTTGTATGGAGTCTTTCACTTTTTCTAATTTTTAGTATTTTTTGATAGAGCGGCAACATAAATACATCATATTCTGTGAAACATTTAAACTGTCTAGCTATCACGGTTCATGAAATGCAGACTGGTGATAGACGGACAGACAGACGGACAGCTAAGTTTTAGTAATAGGGTCTCGTTTTTACCCTTTGGGTACGGAACCCTAAAAACGATCAAGTGCGACACGGAGTCACACAAACAGAGTTCCGTAACAAAACTTTAACTACCAACAGAATAAGACCTCTTAGTATATATTTCGTAAGAAAAAAATGTTAACAAACTTCCGGATGTTAGTGTAAACACCGTTAGTTTTTATTGCATTAAGAGTATAAATGATACTGAACCACCAGTTTCAAGGATAACGGTGTTTACCCTAACACCCGCAACGTCGTTCGTGTTCGTGTGTTGCGGTTTCATTTAATGAAAGTTGTGAGCGCTTGATGTGAGTCTCAAACTTCAAAACTATTTTATACCAAATATATATTTGAAATTCTTACAACAAGCTCTTTGATTTGACATATCATAACCGTAAAATTTTCTAATTTACCCCCCCAAAAGTGGCCCCATGTTTAATTTTTATTTTGTCACAGATTTACAAATGGACAAAAAAAATATATCCACTCGTCTGTCGCATTCCGCCTGGCGGCAAAATAAAAAAAAACCCCTGTCTGTCGCTGGTCGCCAGGCGGAACGATTAACGGCGGTTCAAATTAGCGCCTAAACTAAATCAAAGGTTGCTTATGCACCAATAGAAAGTTAGTAAATGAATGGTAAGAAGTTGGCTACCTCTGTGGCCAATCATTAGCCACACTTACAGTACAAAAATATTCAGAGAAACAACACTCAAAATTCATGTCTCGTGCTTCAAATCGCGAGTGAATGTGCGCACAATTTACTTTGTTATTTCTGTGTTTCTGAAAAAGATTTGCAGTGAAAACGATGCCGGGGTACGTCATCATTTATTTTAATTACTTATAATAACTTAAACTTCTGATTTTCTGTGAAAACTTGTCCTTCAAACTATGGCCTTTTTTGCGACTGTTTTTTTGGAAATTTTTTGTTACTTAAATGGTCTAAATATTAAGTAAAAGATTATTGTTATTTTATTTTTATGTCCTAAACACTCTAATTTAGATTAATATTTGTATGGAAATACACAAAATTCCATTTAGATTCACAGAAAATCCAATAAAAGTAAACAATAGCGCGCCCAGAACCCCTGTCTGTCACTGTCCATCTGGCGTGTGCGACACACAGGGAGGGTGGGAGTTATTATAGCTTGACAGTAGAGAGGCTAAGGACTTCTAAAAAAACAAAAAAGGTTATCACTACCTACACATTACGTCACCGAGATAGACTAACGCTACCGACATCTCGATTGACAATGCATATGCACTCGACGAGCCGATTTGTGATTTCTGTAAAAATATATAATAAACTAGCTGTCCCGGCGAACTACGTACCGCCTTACATTACACTACTCTATCCTACCCTACACTACCCTACCCTACACTACACTATACTACCCTACACTACACTACCCTACCGTACACTACCCTACCCTACACTACCCTACACTACCCTACCCTACACTACCCTACCCTACCCTACATACACTACACTACCCTACACTACCCTACACTACACTACCCTACACTACACTACCCTACCCTACACTACCCTACCCTACACTACACTACACTACCCTACCCTACCCTACATAAGAACGTTCTCCTGACAATAACGAACTCGACAAAAAAAGAATTAGCGAAATCGGTCCAGCCGTTTAGGAGGAGTTCAATAACTAACATACGGACAGAAGATTTATATATATAAAGATGTCCCGGCGAACTACGTACCGCCTTACATTACATTACACTGCCTTACCCTACCCTAACCTACACTACACTACACTACCCTACCCTACACTACACTACCCTACCCTACACTACCCTACCCTACCCTACACTACTCTACCCTACACTACACTACCCTACCCTACACTACCCTACCCTACACTACTCTACACTACCCTACCCTACCCTAGCCTACATAAGAACCTTCTCCTGACAATAACGAACTCGACAAAAAAAAATTAGCGAAATCGGTCCAGCCGTTTAGGAGGAGTTCAATGACTAACACACGGACAGAAGATTTATATATATAAAAATAAAGATACGTACAAAAATAAAAAGCAAAGCCAAAACTAACAAATTTATACAACAAATTAAGATTATTTTACATGATAAATGCTATTATACAATAAATTAATATCTAAACGATAACTTAAAATAATATATAAATAATATTAATAATAGTTCTCCTCGACAAAGCCCGGTTAGTCCGACGCTTTCTCTCCCCGTCGCACTGAACTCCAGCCGACTGTGCTTCCGCTGGAGCTGGAGGTGCTCCTGCCACTTCGCCTCGTGCCAAGTGAGCAGAGTAGCTGAAATTTAATATGTTGAATAATAATTAAGACTCAAAATTAATATAAATATCCATTTTACTCTACAAAGTTATTTATTATTATGTATACTAATATTTTACTATACTTAAGACCTCTCCTCTTCAAATATAGTTGTGCCCAAACTGTGTCCATGAAGCACTTTTATCCTCTCTAAAACCTGTAAAAACTCATAGATGCCATTAATAATTTAGTATTGAGTAATGCCTAACAAATTTTAACTCAATCGGTTTAGTAGTTTAGAAACAAATTGGCTGTGAAAGATGGACGAACGGACAAGCAGACACACGAGTGATCCTATAATGGTTCTGTTTTTAACCTTTGAGGTCCGGAAACCTTGAAACCTTTTTCTGTTGTTCTCGTTGATGTCCCATATTTGAAATGAATAAGTAAATCTAACATCGTTGTTCTCGAGTTGCGAGATGCGGTGACAGTGAACCCTTCTTGGTGTGCGGTATGCGAGTCCAACTCGCACTTCCACGGTTTTTATTTATTACAAGTGGCCCGCCCGCTGGGCTAATCTGAAAGTTCCCTGAAATGGCTCTAGCCGTTTCGGAATGTATAGGGAACATATACACACATCGACTTTTATATATCATCATCATAATCGTATCAGCCGAAAGACGTCCACTTCTGGACAAAGGCCTCCACCAAGGATATCCACGATGACTGGTCTTGCGCTGCACGCATCCAGCGGCTTCCCGCGACCTTCACCAGGTCGTCGGTCCACCGCGTGGGAGGCTTGCCTATGCTACGTCTTCCGGTGCGCAGTCGCCACTCGATAACTTTATTGCCCCAACGGCTATCTGTTCTACAAGTTATAAGCGATTCTGTGAGCTATGTGTGTTACTTTGGTTCTCTTATGGATCTCCTCATTTCTTATTGATCTCGTAGGGAAACTAAGAGCATAACTCGCTCCATATACAATTTAGATAGATCACAAGGTTGTAAGTCCTGATTTCATCCTATAATATTCTCATTATAGTTAATTTTCAGATATCGTAGGACTTGATGCAGGCCACTGACAAGGCAATTTGCGTGGCTCAGTTTGGGATGGGACTGTCTGAGTTTGCCGTCGACTCGAAAAGAAGAAGAGACAGATTTTGTACAAACACAGCAAATAGTTTCATATCTATAATTGTTTGGTCATCCTCGGGCGCAGCGAATAAATAGTCGCAAAAACTGCCCACACACTTTTCTTTTTGATCTCATGACTCTGTCACATACAGTTTATTATTTACGTATAGAATATAGTATTAAAATACCTAAGTTACAATTACAAAGAAGAACAAAGGTACAAAGAAGTAGTCGCGGTCTTAACTAAAGCATCACGAACTCTACCATCTTTACCCGCTTCAGCTAAATACAGTCCACTATTTTCAAAAACTGAACCAGCTAACATACCATTAGTTGGTCCTTCGAGCCGGACTATGTTGTATGTATGTAAGCGCTGTAACTTCGTAACTTTAATTTGGATTAGGTAACAAGTAACATAACTGAGAAAGTGTTCATAAATGTATGTTTCTTTGCTTTATTGTTCATAAATGTATGTTGGGTTTATTATCTGTTACTTACCTAAAAGATTTTACCTCAATCGATAGAATTAATTCGCGTTATACTTGTTTCATAAGGAAAAAAAGGAATCCTCATAGGATGACTTTGTTATCAGCCTGTCTGTGTATGCCTGTTAGTCAAATGCCTTATTCACGGGAACGCATGGAGGATAGAGGTGTACAAATTTGGCAAGAAACAAGGTTTAGCAGCATAATTAAATAGAAAGATAAAAAAACCGTGTGGCACTCGGGGACTGCCGCGGTAAAGCTATTGCATAGCATTTTTTACCAACTTATGAAATTATAATTATTTATATATTTTTTATTTATGCAGTATTTACCAGTACCATATAGTCCTTGGGGCGCGGGATGTTTATGTAATAAGTTAACAATAAGAAAGTTCATCATCGTCATCATCATCATCCGCCATCATCAATCGCCATCATCAATCGCCATTTTTTTATTTTTATTTTATTTATTCAAGAAAAATACAGCTTACAGAAAACTTCCAAAGCACTGTATTCTAACTTAAGATTAAATTTAACGCTATTGTATGTTTATAACAAAACTTAACTAAGAGATACAGGTTGTTGGCCTATTGTCAATGCTCTCACATAAACTTAGGCAAGCATCAGATATACTTCGCCATGAATCACTAAAAATATCAAACTGAGTGTTCTTGGATATTGAATAGTTATTGAGGAGTACCAAGGCACGTATTAAGGGTGAGTTGCGTCTGGCCTCAGTGCGCCAAGGCGGAACCGCTAGCAAACTACGGGGGCGCCGCGAGCTGATTTCGTTTCGCGGGATAGTAGGGACAGCAAGCCTCACGGTTTTAGAAACCAGTTCCGGACAATCAGATTCTCCTCGTAGAATGTGACAGATGTAGGTGAGCAACGAATGATTACGCCTCACCTCTAAAGAATTGAATCCTAATGTACCGAGCAGAAAATTTGTTGGGTACAAAAAAGGGTAGTAACCAAATTGTTTTTTGTACAGAAATCTTAAGAAAGATTTCTGTATTTTTTCAAGAAGCAATGAATAGGTTACTTCGTAGGGATTCCATACTAAAGACGCTGTTTCAACTTTACTCCTGACAAAAGCAGTGTATAAGAGTTTCATGGTCTTGATGTCATTGAAATCACGAGCACTCCTAATTATAAAACCTAATTTGCGGAAACAGTCTTTGGTGAGATATCTTATATGATCATGAAATGTAAGTCGTGGATCGAATATGACCCCCAGATCTTTGGTTGTGTACACTCGTAGAAGTGTATCTGTTCCAAGGAGATAATCGGCACAAATCGGGTTTGTAGAGCGGGTGAAAGTCATCATACTGCATTTGGCCGTATTAAATGTTAATTTTTTTTCATTGCTCCACTGCAAAACTGCCTCGATGTCTCGTTGTAGTAAAACTGTGTCGTTTGTAGTCTTTACTACTTGCACCAGCTTGAGATCATCCGCATAAAGTAAGCAGGAAGCATTTTTTAGAACTGTGCTTATGCCATTTACCATGATTCCAAAAAGGAGAGGTCCCAATATTGAGCCCTGACTTACTCCAGATCTAGTTTCATAGAATCGAGAAACATAGCAGCCATGACGAACAAACTGTAAGCGATTCTTTAAGTAACTGCTAAATAACTTTAAAAGCAAAGGCGAGAATCCAATATTCGAGAGTTCACCAAGAAGAACATCGTTATCTACCCGGTCAAACGCTTTATTGTAGTCAAAATAAACTACATCGACTTGGGAACCTGCATCGAGACTTTCCGCAATAATATCAACTAAAGTTAACAAATTAGTAGTAACAGATCTATTAGATCTAAATCCATGTTGGGAGTCTGATATAAATGGCTGTATTTGAGGCGTTATTTTTTTATTTATTTATTTATTTATTTATTTATTTATTTATATAATTTACAAACATGAACTTACAGTCTAAACCAAAACGTTCACTTTTGAGTAAAATTAATTCAAATAACTTAGCGAGCGTTGACAATATTGCAATCGGTCTATAATTCTCAACCTTTGCCTTATCTCCAGTCTTTGGTATGGGTGTAACACTGGAAATTTTCCACTTTTGTGCCATCATCAATCGCCTTCGTCAATCGCTATCATCAATCGCCAACATCAATCGCCATCATCAATCGCCATCGCCATTGCCATCGCCATCATCATCATTATCATGATGGATAGATAGATGGCACTGTAAGTTTTTTAGAATTATATTTTTTTTGCGCGCAGGTTTTATTTTCGTTACGAAATTTTGATGGGGATCGATTGTCATACACAAATAATTGAGTCTAAACAACCAGAAAACAAAAATGTGTTTGTGTGTGTGTGTGTGTGTGTAATTGCCAACTCTTCCTATCCTCAGCCATTGTCTTTACTCCACAGATAAGAGCAGTGCTCTTAAATTAAATGATGCTAGTGTCATTTTTTTTTATCGGTTGTCACCTTAGTATATATTACTTAAACCTAAAATGAAACTATGTAACTACAGCCTTTAAACGGCTGACTATGGTATGATGTTCCTTGTTCCAATCGGGAAAATCGGAATAAGGTACCTCCCGAGCCAATCCAGGTTCTTTGATATTATATATTTATTGAACTTTGTGAGTAACTGGAATTTAATAACACATACTGCACTGATTACTTCATTATTCTATAAAAAAAACAAATAATATAGGTACCTACCTACCTAGATTGTAGGCAAAAATATCATTAAATCTAATATATCTCTTTTCTTCGTCTAGCGTCGGTGGTGTAACGGCTAGGGCCGCCGCCTCCTGACCGGGAGGTCGTGGTTCGAATCCTGCCGCGGACCAATGTGATTTCGAATTTCGATTTCATATGTACGTTTATCCGACGCTCTTACGGTGAAGAAAAACATCGCGAGGAAACCTGCACACGCCTGCGAAGAAACTCGAAGGTTGTGTGTGTAGTCGACCAACCCGCACTGAGCCCGCGTGGTCGACCAAGACCCGTACGCCCTAATTCAGGGTAGGCTCGAGCCCGTCGGTGGGGACGTACACGAGCTGATATGATGATTTCTTTTCTTGTGTTTTAATGCTGACTTTATGGTGAAGGATGAGCGAGAAATAATTCTGTTATTTTTCCTGTATTATTATTTACAGTCCTTTTATTTACGCCCAAAGCTTTGCGCAAGATAAAATCCATGGCAGCAGTAATTTTAAAATATCTTTTTAATATTTTTTCTTATGAACAATTGGTAAACCATTGACAACATCCCACCCGGTGGTAAGTGACGATGTTGCCGAAGATGGAAGCGGGCTTATCAAGGAATTGGCTATCTTATCTTCATGCCGGAACACACCAATGATATCAACATTGATATTTGGCGGCAAGACTTAGATAAGATGGTGGTAGCTAGAGCCAGGCGGGCTTAGAATATGCCCTACCACCAACCAAACCGAGTCTTACAATTGACCCCGCTGGGAATACCCGCGACCCCCTGTGTAAAGCCAGTGAACTTTGCCTCTGAGCTACGTAGGCGGCTATTTCTATAGAAAAGGGAAGCGCCGTGTACCTTTTAATTTTCCTGAGCAAATAAAACATGTGCTTGTGACAGTGTTTTTGCTCTCGTGCGCGCGCAAGCTCAGCCCCGTGAATAATGTGGTTCCGTATTCAGTAAGCTTGTGTCCGGATATACATTTTTATTTGGAATGCGACCCGAATAAATATCTCGGGAAATTTCATTAGGAGAACGTTTAAACATTTCAACCTTAAAGGTTAGACCGCACTAGGCGTATATACGCGATGCGGCCAAATATTCTTTGTATGAAATTGTATGAGATAGAACACACTACGCGTCAGCGGAACTACGCGCCACGGCACTGCGCGACAAAGTTGACCAACATAGCAAATGTGACGCGCCGTGCCGCGTCGCGTAGCCCCGCTGCCGCGTAGTGCGTTACAGCAAGCGGCGCGACACTGCAAGATATTCATGTTTTTCTATATGCGGCTTCATAGTTTGTAAAAACTTTTAAAATTTATGTTGAGACATTCTTAAGTAAGTATGTAATTTTTTCAGACCCATTTTAAGCCGTGGTAAAAGTGTGTGATATTCTTCTTCTTCACATCGTGATTTTGCAATGCCATGCACCCATATTCTTCGCTTCATTTTTGCTTGCTCTTACTCTAACTTTTTTTTAGGAAAGCAACCATTGTAACATCGTCCGTATTAGTTTTTTATACTTTCTTTCTTCTTGCTCGAACGCTGCTGAACTACTGAGAGGCATTTGTCGCGCCGCTGCAGTTATAGTGCGGTATACTGAAAGAGGACGCGGCGCGTCGCGTCGTGTTGCGACGCTCCGCTGCCGCGTAGTGCGGTCTAACCTTTAGGTGGAAAAAAATATATTTATATTAAATTAACTAGCTTTTGCTCTCTGCTTTGCTTGCGTGGAAATGGTTTTTATGACTGTACTAGCGATACGCACAGCGCGGGTTCGCTCGCGTTTTTTTTACAGTATAGAAATTTTCATCGGAATCGCTCCAATTGTTTTAGAGTAAAATAATAAGGAGCTCTAGGCCGAACTGTCCAATTATATTTTCGGTTTGTTTTTATATCCCCTATCAAAATATGCATATAGGTTCACTAGGTGAATAATGCGACGGAAGATTTAAAAAAAAGTATTGACATAATTATGTTGCCACTACGCTATGCTATACAAAAATTTTTATTGACATATATTGCCACTATGCCATGCTATACAGAAATGTATTGACATATATTGCCACTATGCCATGCTATACAAAAATGCTCCAATCCCTATTGGAATCTTTATCGTCTATACACTATCTCTGACGGGCACACCAGAGGACACAACAGGTATAACACAAAAAGTGTGAAAAAAAAACCTACAAAGGTAGGTGAAACCTTTTTATGTTTTTTTATTAAAAATTTGAGTGCGTTTGACTGCAACTCACCTGATAGTAAGTGGTGATGCAGTCCAAACGCAAACTTAAATTTCACTTTTTTTTCACTCTTGCCTTGAAGATCTCCAAATTATAGAAATAGGCGAAAGGGAATAGGCATTATTTGAGTTTGCGTGTACCATCCTCGACTACATCGTCACTTACCATCAGGTGAGATATAGTTAAACGTACTCAAATTTTTAATAAAAAAAATAATAAAAAAATCGTGAACACTGACGCAGGCAAGGAGTTCCACTCCTTCGCTGTAATAATAATAAATGAGAAGCGTAACGCTTCGTGCGAAAAGGTGGAACATAGCACTTGGTGTGAATATAACACTATTAATGGTAAAGTGGTAAATTTTTCTTTTTTATTGGGTCACCAATAGAAAAAAAGAAGTAAAAACTGGCCAAGGGTGAGTCGTACTTGTGCTAAGAAGTCCGAAGTGAATGTAAAAAAATATAATTTTTCTGTCGCTCGCGTTGCTGTCTTTTGTTTTAAATGAATAGGTATCCGTATTATTTTTGTGTGGAAGGGTGTGATGATACGGTACGTGAGTCCGCTTGCCGTTGAACGGAACCCTTATAGGATCACTTTGTTGTCCGTCTGTCCGTCTGTCCGCCTGTCTGTCAAGACCCTTTATCTCAGGCACGCGTGAAGGTATCAAGTTGAAATAAAAACCATATACAGTCTGCAGTCCCTTGAAGCTGTAAAAAAATCAATTTTCTAAGTTAACGTAAAAAAGTAACGTCCATTTATGCCACAAAAAACGAATATTTCAACAATCTGAAGGGAATCAAAATTTATACCCTACAGTTGACCTTTAACTATGAAATACTATGAACTATGAAAATCTGAAAACTATACATTTGTAATTATATCATAAAAAATATAGTTTTTATGTCAATATGCAAGAAACGGAGGTCCAAATTTCGAATTGAGTTGACTGTGTCATGTGGGGCATCGTATGAAAGGGCTTCATTGGCATACGCTTAAACAGATTTTTAATTATTTTTATGATGTATAGTTTTTGATTTATTGTTTTTAAGGTTCCTTGTCCAGAGACGTGGTGGTACGGAACCCTCGGTGAGCGAGTCCGACTCGCGTTTATTTTTATTGATTGAAAACACTTTATTGCACAACATAAGAAAAAAAAAAAGATACAATGATTAAGCGAGTTGTACATATACGCCGTCTCATCGCTAATAAGCTATCTCTTCCAGACAACCTTCAGGTGGAGAAAACATGAAAAATCATTAATGTGGGGTAGCAGTGGACAATAAACAAATTCATAGAAAAAAAACATCATAAAAATAAATATGCATTATTAAACTACGTAATACACGTACGTACATACGTAAATAATAATGACATAAACTTATAATACATACACAATATAGTGAGTACATACATAACCAGCATATGATGATAGCAACGAGACTTAATACGAGTATGTAAGAGTACATACAGTTTTTGCTTTTATTTAACTTGCAATGTATATATGTATGTATGTATGTTTAGTTCAAATCTTGTGATCGATTCTAGAGCGACTTCCAAAGGGTCCAAGTAAGCTGAAATTTGGAATGAAATCGTATTCCCGGTGACAATAGATCCTTTTGTTATTTTAAAGTTGATCTGATGATGAACTTCAGAGGTGGAATCAAGGTCCCAGAATCGTCTTTTATTTTTCAATAGAATCGTAAGAAACACAATATTGTGCTCGCCACCTCTTTTGAATTTGGAACCGTTTATTTTTTATATTCATTTGAGTATATAGCTTTTTGGACATAAAAACTCTTTTCAAATAAACGTTTTTACCAAAAACCTTTTAGGTTTCTCGAAAGAGACTCTTAATTCATCTTTGATTTCATATACAGTGTATCGGACAGGGTTACCGATATTTTAAGAGCATGGAAAATACCACATTTCATCCGCCTCCCGCTTCCTCTAGATGAAAGCCATTTTTTTTGTAGCTCTGCATGAAAAATATGTTTTCTCTTAAATTGGCATCAAAATAGTCTTATTTGAAGGATAACTTAATTTCTCTGGTAATCCACACATAAAATTAACCGAAATATTTTATTAAAAAAAAACAAAACATAATTAAAATTAAAAAACATATCTTTTTTTTTTGAACCTACTGCAAATACGAGGTCGTTAACGTGATGTTTTTTTCTTATAAATTGATATATTTTAAGCTACAAAACGACACTAAGTTATCTACTATTAGTTACTTACACAATGATGCAAACTGATGGTTAAAAGACTCTTGTGCGGGGTTGTGAGAATCCTTTCATTGTAATGTCACAACTGTTTGACATTTTCACATGTTTTCAACTCAAACACTATTTAAAACAATTGGTCAAAGTGACTGCATCCATTCTGCAGACACGCTGGTTATGTAGCTCTCACTACAAACTTATTTCTAATTGTAAGTCACAAACCTCGAGGGTCGCGTATTAACCATAATTGGCACACTAAGCAATAATCTAATGGTAAATAATTTGGTGTTGTTTTATAGCTTAGCTCAAAATCAAACGATTAAAAAGAAAAAAAACAACACGTTAATGACCTCGTTTTCGCAGTAGTTTTTTGTGTTTTTTCCTAAAATATTTCTATTAATTTTTATGTGTGGATCACCAGAGAATTTAAATTATCTTTCAGATGAAATCATTTTAAACTCTATAGAGTATAGAGTAATTCAAGAGAAAACATATTTTTCATGTCATCATCATCATCATACTAGCCGAAAATCGTCCACTGCTGGACAAAGGCCTCCCCCAAGGATTTCCATGACGACCGGTCCTGCGCTGCCCGTATCCATCGGCTTCTCGCGATCTTTACCAGGTCGTCGGTCCACCGCGTGGGAGGCGTGCCTTCGCTAAGTTTAATATTTTTCATGTACAGCTACAAAAAAATAAGTAAGTGTGTGGTTTTATGAAACCACGGTAAAAGTGAAACTTTACAGAGGACGAAACGATCATGGCTGCTCTCGCTACGGTACAGAGGACGAAACGATCATACCGTCAGATGAAAGCGACCGTCACGCGACATGCACCACACAGACGAAAAAATTTGAGACGATGTAATAAAAGTTTCACTTTAAAATTAAAATGGCTGCCATTTAGAGGGGAGAAGGATGCGACCATGAGTTTTTCGTCTATAAAATGTGGTGAATTACATGCCCTTTAAATATCGGTAACGCAATCCGATACACACTGTATATGTCTGCAATAAAATAAAATAGCTGAAGAGGATTAAATTTTGTCTCATAACGTGTCTGTAAAAAAAAAGAAACGGAACATATTACATTTTAATACACGACACCTACTAAAGCTTTTGATTTTCAAGCAAAGGTTATATTAAAAATATTTATATTAAAAATTCTTTGGAGTCTGATAGAATAATATGATTTTCAAAGTCATTTGAATAGAAAAGTCTTTCTAGACGTATCTTTTGTTCAGCTCGAGTATCCTATTCAGGAGTACTTATTTGTTTGTTCAAAGTTTCGGGCTCTTTTGTGATTGATGGATTTTTACTTTCGAGTGACTTAGGGGCGCGTGTTAGCGAGTGACGAAGAAGTGAAGAAGATATTGTAACGGCAAAAAATCTAAGTTTTTTTTATCAAACATTGGTAAACCCTCGGCATCATCTTACCTTGATAGGGATCGATTGTTTTAAAAAAAAAACTTAAAAACGGTTGGTTTACGAGTATACGTATGTATGTTGCCGTATGTATGTGGGCGGGGCACATTGCTCGTAGAACAGATGGCCGTTGGGAAAGTAAAGTTCTCGAGTGGCGACCACGCACCGGAAAGTAGTGTGTAGTGTGGGCAGGCCTCCCATTCGGTGGACCGATGACCTGGTGAGGGTCGCGGGAAGCCGCTGCATGCGGGCAGCGCAAAACCGATCATCGTGGAGATCCTTGGGGGAGGCCTATGTCCAGCAGTGGACGTCCCTCGGCTGTGTGTCGCCGTGCAGTAATATGATCTACAAAACATAAATATATATATATATATATATATATATATATATATATATGTGAAAGTAACATAATACAGGAAAGTATATTTAATTGATTGATTGGTTTATATGTATTCTGTGCGTCTGTCCGTCCGCTGCTCTAGTACCCAAACTATGGATTCAGGTGAAATTTGTATTGAAGCAATTTTTTTTTATGTCTAGCCGTTTTTTATCTAAACATAGTACCTCTTATACAAACTCAGGTTCTTAGTTTCTTTTTCTCAAAATTGGCTTTAAAAATTTAAATAAAACTTTGTAAACAACGAGGTCTTTATTAGACCTACTACTCTGAGTAGTTCATTATCCTACAAAAAATCTGATTAGGGTACATTTTTTTATTCATAATTGGTAAGCCCTTGGCATCATCTCACCAGATGGTAAGTGACGATGATGCCGAAGATGGAAGCGGGCTTACCAAGATTCCCCAACGCAATGGGGAACTGGCTATCACATCTTCAAGCCGGAACACATTAATGTTGTTAACACTGATGATTGGCGACAAGACTTAGATAAGATGGTGGTAGCCAGCCAGGCGGGCTTTAGAAAAAACCTCCCATACAAATCCAAATTATTTTTAAATATTTAATTACATTTTTATTCTTTGGTACTAAGTAATGTTTATTGTTGATTTATGTGTGCCCGACTATAGTAGACGATGAAGGCTTCGCGAGAAAGTATGCACAACTTAGCTGTACAATTTATTTGGTAACTGGTCCAAAAATAACATAATAAGGAAGGAAGAACTTCAATAAAATCTTCAAAAATTTTCTTTGTTTCTAATATAGTGATGTCGTAAGACAAATTTTATTTTAAATTACACTTACAAATATTACAAATTACACTATTTCATTAAAATTAAAATAAGTTTGATGCAGTCCTAGCTTAGTGTTGATTGCATCGTCGTGTCAATCGCCCAGGTTGTTCCTTTCCCTCTAATATGGTTGATGGGAGCGATGGCTGACTCTCGCGTTATACTCGTGACCGGGTGCTGTCCGTGTGAACTGGCCTACTCTTGTTAAAGGAATTCAGTGATTTTTACCTATAACTTTTCATGTCATATTGTTTTCATGTTCTAATAAAATAATCTGGTTTATATCAAGGATTTAATTTTGACATTATTAACTAATTATTGTTTACTTCTTGATTCTTCACAAATGACATTGACGTTATTATTATTTTATGACTATCAGAAACAGTGTAATTTACACCTATTATGTATAAATATAATGAATTGAGTTACCTAGCTGATCATCATAACGATCAGTCCCTTTATGGGTTGAATGTTGGTGACATTAATCTCGATCATGTTTATGCTTCGCGGGACACGTCAAGCCGTAAGTGTTGGTTGCTATCACTAGAATGCGGCTTGAAAACTTCCAACAGTGGGGTCCGCCACTAGCCCTATAACCCCCACCAATTTGAACTCAACCCCGCCTTGTCTGGAGTATAACCTAACCTAAGAGCACAGTATATATATTAGTACTAACGTACAGTATGGACACTCCCTGCCGCTCTCTAAATTCGACCTCACCCCCCGTCACTCAGATTGGATGTAGATTGGGTACCAAACGTAAAGGACGAGCTACGCAAGCGCGATAAACGTCACTTATATTCACTTTGCGCGCCGCTGTGATTTCGTACACCGGAATAAAAAGCAACTAGTTACCTGTAGTTACCGAACGTAAAGGACGAACTACGCATGCGCGATTAACGTCACTTATATTTACTTTGCGCGCCGCTCACCGCTCGACGCCAATAGGCGGCCGCGGCGCTGAGATGCCTCGTATCATGATTGGCTGACCACCAATATTATACGACCAAATCTAAGAACAATCAGTTCCTATGAATCTTCATACTAGCTGTATCTTTTTTTTTTAGAAATGTAGTTCCTTTATGTTTTTCATATTCAGATATCAGTTTGTTATTGTGGCTTGTGAGATATTTTGTTCGTTTTATTTATTGTTTGTAATAATTTGATTAGATGGTGTGAAAGTATGAGTTGTATAGAAATAACTAGTGGTGTAATATTATAAAATGTGATCTCGGAATTATAGATTGAGATTGACTATTATTGTAGGTTGCTAAATGAGATTGTTTCACGGACAAAAGCTCCTGTGTTTGAAGAACAAATGAACAATGTTATCCATGTAAGTTACTTAATCATGTAAGATAACTGTTGATTGTTGCTTGCAGCACAGTATATATATCTTGCAGTGTGCATGCAGTAAATAACTAACAAACATTCGTGACCAATACCGCCGGTGTGATTTAACCCTACCTGCATTCTTGCCTATAGATACGTCAGTTATATATATGTATATCATTTCTCGCTCGTTTGTATGGAGTGTCCGGGGTGTGCTAAGAGGCTCCTCATGTGTCATGTGTCAGGTGAGTAATGTGTCATATGTCATGTGTCAGATGAAGACTTGTGTCATGTGTCAGATGAAGACATGTGCCATGCGTCAGGTGAAGACATGTGCCATGCGTTATGTGCCGCAGAACTAATAGGTTTTTGACGTAATACTCGTATCTAATAAAAATCTCCCAGAACTTACAATATAGGTGGAATTTTTCAAATACCTACATACATTGGAATTTTTAACCGCCTCCTTGGCGTAATGATTAAGTCAATTTGCTTCACATCGTGGGTTCGATTCACGGCGGAGTCTTATTTTGTTAGACTCGGTATGGTTGGTGAAAGAGCGTTTTCTAAGCCCGTCTGGCTAGCTACCACAGTCTTATCTAAGTCTTGCCGCTAAGCATAAATGTGTCCCGGCTGAAAGTAAGATAGTCAGTTCCGCATTACTTTGAGGAATCTTGGTAAACCCGCTTTAATCTTCGGTATCATCATCACTTATCATCAGGTGCAAGACAAGGGCTTACCAATGGTGGATTATAAAAAAACATACCAATAAATTTACAAAGAAAGAAATAAAAGCAATATCGGATACAACACATTCCGAGCCAGTGATTGACATCTATTCGACAATACGGCATTTGAATCTAACGAATCACCACCACAACACAACACAACACTATACAACACAACACAAAAGCGGAAAAACACGACTCGCCACTAAACGTCAAGTACAAAGAGGAAAACCAATTTCACGAACGCCATCAAGCCATGTACAAGTTTGATTGTGAAAATGTGAGGGTACTTTTAAATGAATTCTAACGACAGCGCTCTGAGCGTTTTCAATCACGCATTGCAGGTGTCGATTTGACAAGTGTTGCAATAGTTATTTGTGTCACAAGGGAACAAAGTAATATTTTGTTCCGAGACCGTTGGTTTGTATCCTGAGCTAAGCGAGAAACTCAATATACGTCGCCTGAAAGTGAAATATTTTTCTCCGCGTGGCACACATAACTTTTCATCACAACCTATGAGAAAAAGAAATCATCATCATCGTACCAGCCGAAAATCGTCCACTGCTGGACAAAGGCCTCCCCCAAGGATTTCCACGACGACCGGTCCTGCGCTACCCGCATCCATCGAATTCCCGCGATCTTCACCTGATCGACTTTACTGCCCCATCGGCCATCTGTTCTACGAGCTATGTGCCCTGCCCACTTCCACTTCAGTTTAGCGATTCTGTAAGCTATGTCGGTTACTTTGGTTCTCCTGCAGATCTCCTCGTTTTCTGATTGAGAAAAAGAAATAATAAGAAAAAAGAATACATATGACCATTTTTTTTTCAGCGCGCATTGCCGCCAAAACCTCACCGACTAGTGACTTCTTCATACTAACCAACAACGAGTTAGCATTTTAATACAAACTCCTTGCTTACCACCCACCAAAGTGAGTTTATCACCATAGAGAATTTAATGTTAATTTGTGATATTTTCATTTTTAACACGCTTTATTAGCTTCACTTGTAACTATGTATGTAAGAAAATCTTGGAATCTTAATTTGACCCACTTGCCGGTCTTCGATTAGGATGAAATTTTGCACACGCTCTGAGTTCTGATGACAATACATGACTACATAGAAACGTCACTACAAATCCTATATGGCGGCCTCCCCAAGATGGCATACTGGCTGTTTGAAGTGCACCCCCATTATATGGGTATCAAATGAAAGGGTTTGCTGTCAGGAATATGAAAAATATAGTCACGTGACTTGAATCCAATATGGCGGACGTCCAAGATGGCGGACAGGCTATTTGAAATGCACCCCCATGATATGGGTATCAAATGAAAGGGTTTGCTGTCAGGAATACGAAAAAATAGTCACGTGACTTAAATCCAACATGGCGGACATCCAAGATAACTACTTAACGTGTTTACTAAAAGCTTATTTTTTAGTTTTTTAAACTAATTGATGATTATTTTAAATTCGACTTTCACGAACACGGACTAATCAGAAGAGAGAAACAAAACTCGCTACAGGGAGCAAAGTATAACATTGTTCGCACTTATTGTGGAACCAGTCGTTGATTTTTGAATAAGCGTGATGAAGTTTATTTTATGTTTATCCAACCGTTCAGATCAAAACAAAAGTTTCCAATGTAAATCCAATCTAAACCACTTCAAACCTGTACGTACAATGTACACACACATATAGACATCAAAATCATTCCAAAATACTAGTTTGTGCTAAGACGTCGTTAAAGACATGCACACACACATAACACACCGATACCGCACATATGTTTCAAAAAATGGATTCAACTTAATAATTTGCAGCATTTTTGAAGACTAGACTAGACTATTTCTGCCCCCTATACTTTAAACATGGATGCAAGGAGATACCTTTGCCACAGTTTTTAACCGCCTCCGTGGCTTAATGGTTAGTCTATTCGCTTCACACCAGAAGGTCGCGGGTTCGATTCCCGGTGGGGTTAATTTGTAAGACTCGGTTTGGTTGGTGGTAGGGTATTTTCAAAGCTCGCCTGGCTAGCTACCACCATCTTATCTAAGTCTTGCCGCCAAACATCTGTGTTAACAACATGAATGTGTTCCGGATTGAAAATAAGATAGTCAGTTCTCCATTACGTTGGGGAACCTTGGTAAACCCGCTTCTATCTTGGGCATCATCGTCACTTACCATCAGGTGAGATGATGCCGAGGGCTTACCAATTGTGAATAAATAAGAAAAACCTAACCACTTCGAGAGTGCCAACAGAAATGAAAACTTTTTTTACAGTTTTATAAGTTTTGACCCTCCTAGTGTTCCTGGCGAACAACTAGGTTGACAAAGTTTTGACCCTGCGAGTGTTTCTGGTAAGTATCGGAGTCGGTGTCGCTTACGGTAACAGGTTCAATGGTTTTTCCCATCTCAAAAAATGGCCAAAAAACGTAAACAGATATTTTTTTTATTTTTAATTGGTAAGCGCTTGGCATCATCTCACCTGATGGTAAGTGACGATGATGCCGAAGATGGAAGCGGGCTTACCAAGATTCCCCAACGCAATGGAGAACTGGCTATCTTATTTTCAAGCCGGAACACATCAATGTTGTTAACACTGATGTTTGGCGGCAAGACTTAGATAAGATGGAATATTAGAAACCAACTCCTTTGAAATTTACGTCAAATCCGACATCACTAGTGACTAGTCACTTTTACATCCTCCGCCGCCTCCTTGTATATTTTTTCCCAAACGGCTACTATGGGAATTTGAGCTTGACCCCCTCCAATGTCGTCCTTCACTCCCCGCACGATTGCAGTCTAGACTTGTTCGTTTAGTTAGCCGACTGTGTGAACTTTCATCTGTAGACTGTGCCTTGACAGTGGATACTGCAACTATGATGACGAGGTGCATGATGTATGCGGCGCACCCAAAAAATCAAGTGGTTTTTTACCACGCTTTTATTAGCTTCACCTGTATGTTTGTATGTAACCGACTCCTTTGGACTCGATTTTGAACCACTTTAAACGGTCAGATTTAATTGAAACTTTGTAGACTTATCAAGAATCAGCGACAATATAATAATTTCATAAGTCTGAAATAAAAAATAAATACAGTTTTAAAAACTAAAAAAACACGCTTTTAAAGTACATCAGACTAAAAAGTAAAAAATAATTCTTAATGTAAGTTGAAAATAATAATTAACAAAAAAATACTAGTATTGTGGTAAAAAAGTGTGGGTTGCTCGATAGACGAAAAATATGGCACAGAGCGCCCCACGCTTTTTCACAATAATACTAGTATTTTTTGTTAATTATTATTTTCAACTTATATTAAGAATTATTTTTTTCTTTTTTAGTCTGATGTACTTTAAAAGCGTGTTTTTTAGTTTCTTTAAACTCTATTAGTTTTTTTTACTAAAAATTTGAGTGCGAATGACTGCACCTCACCTGATGGTAAGTGCCGATGCAGCCGAGGATGTGACACGCAAGCTCAAATAGTGCCTAGCCATCGACTATACTTTCAAAGTGGATGCCTACAACCTCAGCCTACTACATAATACAATTATTGGAAGAAACCTTCTACTAATTCAAGAATGTAGGTTTTTTTTATTATTCACTATTGGTAAGCCCTTGGCATCATCTCAGTGTTTAAGTTTTTTGATTCCGTGATGTTCTTATAGAGTTAGTCAGTCGATCAGTCGTATTTTAACGTTTATTTGACTTTTCAATACAAAATACTATACAAAATACCTCCTATTAGCTCAGCAGGGCCCTCAAAAACTCAAAACTCAAATTCATTTATTGCATAACCATAGGTATGTAAAAAGGTCTTACATATATTTAAAAAAAACTTCTGCCATGGCTTACCTTAAGAGGTGTACAATGTCATTTTCTTAAATAACTAAATTAATTAGAAGTCAATGAATTAAATGTCAAAACTCTCATAATACATATTACACAATTAATTTCAGTCAAGTGGTAAAAATATAATTAATTAATTAAATGTCAATACTCTCATAATATTACACATGAATCTTCAGTCAAGTAGTAAAAATATAATTAATTTATTTCATATTGTTATGCTGAAGTAAATGCTAAAGTTTTCCCTTATTATCCAAAAAAAATTGTACACTGTAAAATTGTCTAGTCGCTAGCCAAGCACTGATAGCCGATTTGAAACGATTCTCATCGTACTGCTTTATGCATTCCGGAACCATATTGTATACTTGCACTGCCATTGAGTAAAAACTTTTTTGATACAATGTTGTACGATAACTACACGAATGTAAAAGTCTATTATTATGTCTTAAATTTCTATTGTATATATTGACTGACTCATACAGGAATATGTGTTTTTTTACAAACATTGCAACTTCTTTAATATATAGGCAAGGCAGAGACAATATTTTGTACTTAACAAAGAGTGGTTTACATGAATCTCTTTGAGATAGCCCACAAAGAGCTCGAACACATCGTTTTTGTATTTTGAAAGCATCCACAAAATCTGTTGAGTTACCCCAAAATATGAGACCGTAAGTCAAAGTTGACTGTACATATCCAAAGTAAGCCATTAACCCTGCTTACTCCGATGTAGTACGGGCAATATTTCTTAAGGGATACACAAAACGTGACAATCGATCACAGAGATTTTTTATGTGTGCTTTCCAACTGCAGTGGCTGTCAATAATTATACCCAAAAATTTATATTCGTTCACTACATCTATTTTTTTAGAATTATATGCTACAGTTATATCCAAAGGCGTTTTATGAAAGGAATGAAATTGCATAACGTTAGTTTTTGATAAGTTTATCTGCAGTCCATTATTTTTCATCCACTCTATTATGTTCAGCAAAGCGACATTCACATCATCTTCATGTTCAAATTGAGAGACAGATTTTACGATAACTGTACTGTCATCAGCATACAAAACTGTCTGTTCTTTAGTACTTTTGGGAAGGTCATTTATGTAGAACAAGAAAAGCAGCGGCCCTAGTATACTTCCTTGTGGAACGCCTTTGTTATTTATCCTAAAACCTGACCTTTTGCATACAACTGTGTTAGTTTTATTACATAAGTTTTTTATCTCTGTACACTGGTACCGTCCCTCTAAATATGATCGTAACCAGTTTAGTGAATTTCCTCGAATTCCATATTTCTCCAGTTTTGATAAAAGCAACTCATGATTGACACAGTCGAAGGCTTTCGACATATTAGTAAAAATAGCGGATACATTGATTTTTTTATCTACACATTCATAAACACTGCGCATCAACTGATAGATTGCGTAATTTGTCGACCTACCTTTACGAAAACCATTCTGTTCATTGTTAATTATGTTGTGTCATCATCATCTCATCATCATCATCATATCAGCTGAAAAACATCCACGGCTGGACAAAGGCCTCCCACAAGGATTTCCACGACGACCGGTCCTGCGCTTCCCGCATCCAGCGGCTTCCCGCGATCTTCACCAGGTCGTTGGTCGACCGCGTGGGAGGCCTTTCTTCGCTACGTTTTCCGGTGCGCGGTCGCCGCTCGAGAACTTTACTGTCCCAACGGCCATCTGTTCTACGATGTGCCCTGCCCACTGCCACTTCAGTTTAGCGATTCTGTAAGCTATGTCGGTTACTTTGTTTCTCCTGCGGATATCCTCATTTCTGATTCGATCGCGTAGGGCACTTTTTAAATCCTGGACTAGACATATCTCGCTACAGTTGTCCACGTTAGCTAATCATCTGATCCACTTTTAACCTCCGACGCAAAAATAGGGGTGTTATAAGTTCTACGTGTGTATCTGTGTGTCTGTCTGTGGCACCGTAGTTCTTAAACGAATGAACCGATTTTATGTGTTTTTTTTTGTTTGAAAGCTGACGTGATTGAGGTGGTTCTTAGCTGTAAATTATGAAAATCTGTTCAGCCGTTTGAAGATCATCAGCTCTTATCTAGGTGATTAAGGGATGTGGGTAACTTTTACCGGCTTTACGATTAGAAATTTAGTGACCTGTAACTGTGATAATATTGCAAAACCATGGTAACCTTGACCTGATGCAGCAGCATCTCTTAGAATCTGCATTATAACGAACTCCTCACCAACTTACAGCAGAGGCATCGTATCTATTTGTCTCATTAGAATAGTCTCAATGAATTGGTTTTACGAGAAGATAGAACATAGTAACCTTGACCTAATGCTGCAGCATGTCATGGTATCTGCAGAATACTTCACTCTTTACCAACTTATAGCAGAGGTTTCGTGTTTGGGATACGTATAAAGTTAAAAAACATTTAATAAATCTTAAATAAATTTTAAAAAAGCCCGGCCCAAAAAACCTCTCAAAAGTAGATAATAATATTTTTTGGACCTTATAACTTGTTATATTTTGATCTAAGTGTCGTCGGGTAGGGGGACCGCTAAGTAAATAAATTAAAAACAGAATACAACTGTTTTACTTTACAACAACTAATTACTAATAATTTCACAAATTAACGCTCCCCCTACGCGAAGACTCTTAAATCAAAATAATAACTACTTTTATTAAACTTTAAGGGCCAAAACATATTACTTTCTGCTTGTGAAAGGTTTTTTGTTTCGGGTTTTTTTTATTTTTTATTAGAAATATAAAGTATCCCGCTATACGAGTGTAGTTCACAGATCAGGAAAGTTCACAAATTAGTTTAAAAGGAGGTTTTTTTGCCGAATTCAACAGAATAGTGCAGAAAAAGTTGTTCAGTTTTATGAACATAAACTCTTCCCTTAATTTTTTAAGACTTTTTACACCTTGTATTTTAATATCCAGCCGCTGGCGGCCATGTTTTGATTCACTGTATTTCTCTAACCACTACTCACGTCATATTTAAACTAATTAATTGTATACCACAAAAACTTGCTTAAATTGTACAGTGTAGAGATGTACCTACATGAACTAGTGAGCTGGACATAGGCTGCACATTTCAATTGTCCGATTTTGCCATAAATTGTTACTCGAGATCGTCATTATGAATAAGTTCCCAACACAAAACTTCCCAATTTTGCTTAGTCATTAAGGCAGTTATTTACCTATTTATTTTTTAACTAGCTGTTTCCCGCGGCTTCACCCGCGTGGACAACGTTTCTATGACTTTTCGAGGGTGCGCAGTGCGCGATTCGCAAGTGGCTCGTGAGCGTGAAAAAAGTAACCTATGTGTTAATCCAGGTCCTAATCTGTCTACTTACCAAATTTCAGACAGATCCGTTCAGTAGTTTTGCGTGAAGAAGTAACAAACATACACACTCTCAAACTTTCGCTTTAATAATATTAGATTGATTTTTTAATACTGGGCAGGCAGGGTCTGTTGTGGGTAGAGATATTAGACCATACTCCATACATAAAGTGATAGCGAGCGGCTAGCCCTTATCAAATGGTTATCTTTGAACGGTACGCCACAAGTCGCTCAAACTTTCTCGCAGTTTATACAAAAGTTAGAAAGTAAAAACGTAATTTTTTTTTTTTTTTTTTTATTTATTTTAATATAAAACTTAAAATTAAGACACAGTGATACCGGTGCAACAAAAACCCGTAAGGATTTGTCCGTGCACCGTCATTCATCATCGCATTACGCTATCCATGCAGAGTACAATATAACAAGTTAAAATAATATAACATTTTTCTTGCCTCGTTACGCAGTTTAATGTAGGCTACATACTACGTCGGTATTTATAGAAAAAACGCATTCACCAGTGCACCAGCCGAGCAGCGCACGCGTTGCGCTATTGTGTGCGCGTGATCGTCAGTGTTGCGACACACGGGGCGATATTTTTGGTTGATTTATATGGACTTATTATTAGGTTTATTTCAGGTATTATATGAGATCGTGTTCGATGGTTCATTAAGAAGGAGTAAGAAATACTCTTTTAATTTATTTTTGATATTTTTGGTTGTGAGGTCAGATTTTATTTTTAGAGGTAGGTCATTCATTAATTTAGGTACTTGATACTCAAGTAATTGTTTTCCATATAAATTATTATAATTTGGTAAAAATAACGTTATACCTGCGTAAGCGTTTCGTGGATTGTTTTTAGAATATTTGACTTTTTGTATATTCTGATTGAAAAAATGTTCAGTGAGCAATATGTATTTGACCTGGTCGTGGACAGGTAATATTTTACAATGATAGAAGAGTTCTGAGTAGTCTTTGTCCTTGTATTTACTTTTAATATTCTTAGGTACTATAGCTTTAAGGATTCTTAATTGTAAATTATGTATTTGATCGAGATGGGATCTAAAGGTTCTACCGTAGCTGCTAAGACCATAGTAAATTATTGTTTCACCTAAGGCTTTGTAGAGACAGAGAAGCGTCGTATACGGAATTTTACTTTTCACTATTTTAAACTTCGCGAGGATTGCCCTCAATTTGTCACTTACGTAATTAATGTGTTCGGTCCATTTAAGTCGGTCGTCAATAATGAGACCAAGATATTTATGTTTTTTTACTAGTTCAACTGGTGTGCAGCAGCAGTGACTAGTGTCATTATGTAGACATGAATGAGTGTGGGCTATCAATTTTCGATTAAGGACTTTTCTGTTCTGGCTAGAGACCAGCATCATGGGACCATTTCGTTAGTAATGTGAAATCTTTCTGTAGGTTATTTAGAGCTATATTTATATCTGTATGTGCTGATATAAGACACGTATCATCAGCGAACTGAAAGATTTCGCAGGTATCAATAATATTGACAGCGTCGTTCACATACGTTATGTAGTGTAATGGTCCCAGTACGGATCCCTGAGCTGTACCTTCTGATACTGAGATCCTTTTGCTATTTGTGTTGCCGATTTTTACTATATAAGATCTCCCATTGAGATAATCTTGACACCACTTACTTAATGGTCCTCTGATGCCACAATCGTTTAGTTTCTCCACAAGTGTCTCATGTTCTAATGTATCGAACGCCTTACTATAATCAATGAAGGTGATTAAAATATGTTTTTTGTTATTGAGATGTCTTAATATAACATCAGTGAAATTTGATAGTAGCTGTGTCGAACTTTTCCCAGGCTGAAATCCATATTGTTTGTCCGTTATTATGTTGTTTTTCCTATAAAATATGTTCATTTGCTTAGATATAACTTTTTCTACAATTTTATCGATAGTAGGTAGTATGGTTATCGGACGATAGTTATCATAGTCGTTTTTCCTACCTTTTTTGTATATAGGGCGGACGATGCCAGTTTTGAGTTCATATGGGTATTTGCCTTGCTTGACCGTTTCATTTATGAATTTAGCAATAGGTCCCGCTATCTCTGTACCAATATTTTTCACATCTACTGCTCTTATATTGTCTAAGCCTGGCGCTTTAAGGTTGCTAAGTGATTTTATTTCTTTTAGTACTGTTTCTTCAGTAACTGTTTTAAATCTGCAGGAAACTTGAGATGGAATAGAATATGTTTCTTTCTCAATCAGTTTTAACTTACATTTGGGGGCAATATTTTTCACACTGTTTGCGAAGTTATCGGCGAAATTATTTGATATTTCGAGTAGGGTGTTGTCATTTTTGAGAAATGAATTTGAAATCATAGTATCTACAATACTTTTAGTTCTTCCAGTAATTTCATTCAGTATTTTCCATAATATCCTAAGATTGTTTTTGTTTTTGTATATATCTTGACGTAATTTTGAATTCTTACTTTTATTAATTATTTTGTTTGCATAGTTTCTAGATATATTATATTCTTTTTTTAATATTTTATTTGTAGGATCTGCTACCCATTTTATAAATAACTTGTCTCTATGTTTGCATGCTTGGTTAATTATTTTGTTATTGGGAAGTATCCTTTTTTCATTTATTTTTATTTTAACTCTCGCTTTTTCATAGCACATTTGAAGATTGTCTACAATGATTTTATATATTTTGTAGGGGCATACTGTTTGTTGCACTGGTTTCCAGTCTATACTTTTTAATAATTTAATAAGCGTTTTACAGTCGTATTTAAAAATATATTTAGTTTCCGCCCGTGTGTTCACGCCTGATGCACAGCCTGATGTATTGACGACTGCGAGCGCAGTTGTGCGATGGTCGGCCAGTGTAGTACCGAGCGCCGCCGTGTATACATCTAGCGTGTGGGATCGTGCATAGATATGATCAATGCAGGTTTTAGTTATTCTGTTTTTAGTTAATTCTATACGTGTGTACTCCGTGATCCCACACGCTAGTCCATGGTTATACATAGCGGTATTATAAATATGTTTTACAGGACAGTCCTTTTTTAAATCAATGTTTATGTCTCCGAATAGGTATATATCATTTCTGCTGTCTATTTTGCTCAACAGAGTGTTCAATTCAGTGATAAACAAGTGTTTACTGTTACTAGGAGGGCGATATATGCAACACAAAACGGCGGAAATATTAGATGACGTAGTTATTGATCCGATTAAGTTTTCACAGTGGTTTAAAGAGTAGTTCTTAATGTGGAATTTGTGCTTTTCACTAACATATATTATTATTCCACCACCTTTTTTATTTTTCCTCAGTTTTGTGTACATATTGTAGCCCTTTATGCGGTATAAACTACATAAAGAATCTGAGATATTTGCCTCGGTTAACATTATTACGTCGACCTTGCGTTCTGAGGAGTTAAGGCATTGTTCAAGTGATGAGAAATTTTTAATTATTGATCGGATATTCAAATGAATGCATACTAAGTTTATAGCTTTAGGGACATTTTTCAAAAATGATTTCAGATCTATACAATTTTTCATTTCTATTATATCATCTAGACTTATATCCATTATTATGAAGGGGAGATAACAACCGGATATATAGAGTAAGGTAAGTAGATAGACCAATGATCAACTTACTACCTACTGGTTTGTTGGGTTGGAAGAGGCACTTTCCTTGAACTTTTGAATATCTTCTACTGACCGGATGATGTACGCTCTTTGATTATCTCCTTCCTTTCTGATACGTAATATTCCTTTTTTGATCCATATGTACCTATAGGTGTCTTTGAGCTCCTGTTTAGTGGACCACAGTAAATGTTTATTGTACGGTGTGAGAGCTTCACACACGAAAAGAGTATCGAGTATTTTGGTGGAGGAGGCTTGTGGAGTGATATCAGAAACGACTATCTTTTTTGTTTTAGACTTTGAAGCGGCAAGCCAAGAAGTTTGCTTCTGGTCCGTTGTTAGTTCTAGCTGAATAGGACCTGGACGGTCATTCTTGCTTGGGAGTCGCTTAACTTCCATTATATCTTCGGTATCTTGTTGCAGAGTTTTAGCTACTTTACTGGCAATTTCCTGAAGATTTTCCGATTCGATAAATGGTATATTATATATCTCGATACATTTGGATAATTTCTGCTGTTCAATCTCTTGGATTCGCTGTTCTAACGCTCCTACCCTCGTTTCTAGATTGTTGTTTTTGTTCGTAAGCTCAATATTCTTCTTTTGTAGGTTGTTTATATTGGATTTCATAATATCCAGACTATCGATAAGTTCCTCCATCTTTTCGGAGTGGAATTGAAGAGATTGCTTTATTTCTCTTAGCTCTTTGTGGATCGTTTTCTCCATCTCCTTTGAAATATCGCAGAGTAGTCGTTTAATGTCAATCTGCATATTTGGAGGCTCAACATCTTCTTCTCCATCATCATCACTTGGAATCACAACCGAACGACGTTTAGACGATTGATTGAGACATTCCTGACAAGTCCATCCAAGGAAGTCCGTTGCACGCACAGCAGTGAGTTGCTTGTTTGTTAGCCCGGTACATTGGGTGTTAAGGTGCACTAATTTCTCACATCGATTACATTCTAATCCTGGTTTAGTTTTAGTAATATTCTTATTACAAATATCACATTTAGTAGCCATAGTGAGGGTACTTCACAAAACTTTGTTGTAGCAAAGCACACGCGACTGACAGTTAAGAGCGCACGCGACGGAATGTAGTATGTATATCAGTCTCTGGTTCCCACAACACAGGGAATCCTACTTTGGGGCCAGATGACCATGTGTGATTTGTCCCAGAATATTTATTTATTTATTTAATACCACAAATAAAGCTGAACCGGTGCCTTTCTAATGCACAGCAACAACTGTCAGTTTGTCATTGTTTTCGCTTATTTTTAGTTTAATTTTTTATTTTTAGTTTATCCTTTTATATAGCTGCGTATTGAACAAAAGCATTTATCTATCTATCTATGTATCTAAATAATTTCGACAAACAACAAAAACCAGATTGGAGTTCTGCCGACATGATTTTAAACATACCTCAGTGCTCGTCCGATACTAATCTCACTATCGAGCTCCCAAGGAAACGAACTTCCAAGTGTTCTTGAAAGGCTTAGAGATGCGATGTCACAAAATGTTTGCTTCACAAAATGGCAATTCGTTTGAATATTAAACTACTAGCTTTTGCCAGCGGCATCGCTCTTGTAAACATCGTTTCTATGACTGTCTTCTAGAGGGCGCAGTGCGCGAGCCGCTTGCGTGGAAAAATCCTGATATGTCTACCTACCAAATTTCAGCCAGATACATTCAGTAGTTTTTGCGTGAAAGAGTAAAAAACATCCATACATCCAAGATTCACATTTATGGTACTAGTAGGATGATGTGATTGAATATTTTCACTTTGCAGTGCGAAGGAAAAAAATAGAAAGTTACTTATGTGATCGTCCGGAAATACGAGTACGACTTCGAGATGACTTTAAGTGATACTGTACCTATATAACTTATAAACAGCACAAATAGTAAAGAAAAGAATTGTGTATGTGTGTGTATGTGTCCGCATTCCTGATTTGCGAAGAAACTGCTTAACAAATTCAGATGAAATTTTGAACATACATGTTTAAAATTATTTGCCGGGGGTACATTTTATTGAAAAATTTTTGATTCCTTATAAAGAAAATCTTAGAAAATGCATGGACAACATTTACTTATATGTACCTATGTAAAGATGCTATACCTATGTAATATTATATCTAAAAGAATAGAATGTGTCTCCGTATCCTGAATTTGCGAAGAAATTGCTGAACCAATTTGGAAAAAAAAAATTAAATTACTTTAAATCACTTAATTTTTATATACTTTTCTAACTTTAGGTAAAGATATATATATTTAGTCATGTAAATTACAGTTGTCAAATATACAAATTATAAAATTTTTAAAACTAAAATAACCCACCCCTGAGCGTGCCCGGCGCAAAGGTGCCCATAACGCTCGCAGCGTTGCCGCGTTGTATGGCTATAGACAGCCTTTGCACCAGAAACGCCCCGGAGCGGGGGTCAAATCCCTTGTCCCGCAGTAGGCGCCCAATGTCCCGAACAAAACCCTTAGCCTCAGTTCCCCATGAGCCAGCCGTTTCGACGGCAAATGGAACAAACATGTAGGTTTGTTCCAATGCAGCATATTTTGAGTGCTTCGACCGAGCGGCTGCCTCAGCAGCGGAACCTGCTGCCCTTGATGTATGCGCTAGGTGAGAGGGTGCGAAAGTGCTAGAACATGTGGCATCCCAGAGAAGACTCCTCCCCTTCTGCCATGGCACCAGCGTTAGGCCATCGGGTCGCTTTCCGTCGCTACGACTAAGTCCTGGCGGCTCCAGTAGGCATGGAATATTAGCCGATACCAGAGCACGCCGTAAGATTTCGTTAAGTGCGTAATGGCGCGGGAATCTTCCTGAACACTTTTGGCAACTCAGGGCGTGATGACCGTTAGCCTCTACCATTGAACCGCAAGTGCATACGTGGGTTTCACAAACACTGCAGCCCAGGCGGAGAGCCACGGCCACACGCAATGAGTCGCTGTCCAGTAAGGTGCCAATGTGAGGTGACGGTAACGCATGAAGCCATGCTCCCGACTCCGAGCATGACGATGCCCTCAACCTTGCCAAGTCCGACCCCGTGGCATTGCCAATAAGGTGACTCAAAGCAAGCCTGGAGGCAGCGTCATCCCACGAACGTTGCCGGGTCGGAAAATCCGGCACATCTGGGCAGATATCCAACCAGGCGTTCAGGGCATCGGATGCAAAGGGAATGATCACCCCGCCGCCTTCAGTGGAAAGAATATCAGCGACGTGGTCTACGGCTCCATGCGCCGATGCCAAGAATGCCGGCAAGCCAACGTCCCGTATGCGGCGGATGCCTAGGCCGCCGTGCCGGATAGGCAGCGTGGCCTGACACCATTGGTCATCGCTGAGTTCAACAATCGTGATGCGCTCAAGAACGTGCTTAAGAGACACATCGAAAGCCGAAACCTCAGCCGGATACAGCCAAGTAGGAGCGGTGCGCAGGAGATACGTCACCTTTGGTGCGGAAAAGCACAATCGGAGCAGAATGAGGGCAACGTGTGGTGAGAGGTCTTGTAAACGAAGTTGAGCTTTCAAAAGCCCCTCTTTTCTCGCCTTGAGCGACTCCGGTAACCCTGATGGGAAAATAGGTGAACCTAACAGGTTAAAAGAGCCTTCGTGGAGTTCTTTGAGGCCAGGGATAAGGCGATCGAAGCGGGAGAAGTAATTAGTCTGACTCTGACCGCAAGTAAAAAGTTCGCATTTTGCAGTATTAACCTCCAGCCCAATATCTTTAAACTGGGGGATCAGATTTAATAGATCTTGCTCAACAGTATCCGCTCCTCCTCCGATGGTACCATCGTCCAGATACCAAACGTTGAGCGGCGATTTAAGTTTGGAGATGATGTCATGTATAGCCAGATTGAAAATGAGCGGGCCGAGAGGATCCCCCTGTTGAGCGCCTACTTGCGACGATATTTGGTGTTCGCCATAGAACAGGTTGCTGGGCGTGTGGTAGACCTGGTGGAGAAAGGGGTACAAGGAAGGGATGTTTACCCGTATCCTCCTTAGCAGAATGTCCCGTTCTATGCTGTTAAAGGCGTTTTTGATATCCAGCTTAACAATAACACATTCGGTGTTGACCGGTTCCATGGCGAAACAGCGCACCGCGTGAATGGCCGCCTCGCAGCCCAGGGGTGTGCCAAATCCCAGCTGGTGGGATTGCAATCGGGCAGCCATTGATTCTTTTACCGCCTGACAGCCAAGCTTAGCTGTCAAGCGGCGAAATGTGTTGCCTACGGCAATGGGACGTAGGCCCCCGTCCTTCTTAGTTAGAGCACATAATGTAGCCCCATACAAAAAAAAAACGTAAAAAAAAAACGTAAAAAAAAAAGTTTAAATACATACATATATAGATATTTAACACCCAGACACAGAGCAAACAAATCTTCTCATCACACAAATGTTTGCCCTGGGTGGGCCCACCCACCCACAACCCTTGGATCAGTAGTCAAGAGCACTAACCACTGAGCCACTGAGTCAGTCATTTTTGTTTGCTATGTTTTTAGTTTGATTCTATCTATCTATCTCTTACATTTTGGGCGTCTCTTGTTCTGTCAGCCATCAAGGGTGTGACACTTACAACATTTATAAAAAAAAACGTTTCGTTCTATTCATTGGACTTCAAGTCATTCGAGTTACAATTCGCGTCGTATAAGTTGAACACAAATGGCGGTAGTTAGCACAGGTAGAGAGCGCACAGGTGAAGCACAAGTTACGCGAGGCGGGGGGGCGTTCTAATTGGTGCGCACGACCCCGCGTTTCGCACTTCGACTGAGACCTGAAAATAAGACACTGCGCACTGTTCAAATTACATGCCGCGATCTGTACATACTTTTTCATCATCTGTCAAATAGCAAGACATGAGTGACATCATACTTTCAGTGTCCTTGATATACCTACTAATTTTGTGACTTTCTTTGTTAAAAAATGACGACTTGGTGTAATTATTATAATTAAAGGAAACGTTGTGGTCTGAAAGAAGATGTAGTGACAAAAATTGAGAAAGGTATGCTGAGATGATTTGGCCATATCGAGAGAATGAATGAAGAACGATTGACGAAAAAAGTGTATAAGACGAGTGTGAATGAAAGTGTTGGAAGGGGTAGACCTAGGCGGACGTTTCGAGACCAAATCAGGGACGTCTTGAAAAAAGGCCAGGTCGAGAGTACCCTAAACCGAAGATCATGTATGAAGGGAATAATGAAAGTGGACGAAGCGAAACAAGTATGTAAGGATCGTAGCAAGTGGAAAGAAGTGGTCTCTGCCTACCCCTACGGGAAAGAGGCGTGATTATATGTATGTATGTATTAGGGTGATAGGTAAGTTGTTCCGTATCCTAAACCTTTAAAAGAGTAGTGCACCTAGTTATTCCGTTCACAATTCAAAAATAATATAAAAAGACTGTTTCTAAAACGAAGTAATCCGCGCGTGCCTACTCGCGTTTCTCAAAAATCCACTTTGATATTCAATTTTACCAGCACTTTTGATATTCACCTGCAATGTACCTAACGTCCACTTTTTATGGGTTCATTCCAAAAGCAGACAGGTATGCTCGTTTTATTTTTTCTACTAGCTTTCCGCCCGCGGCTACACTCGCGACATACCTTTTTATTGCCAGAATGTTTTCGTGGCGTGCCCACCAACTGTGTTTTTTTTAAAAAAAACGATGTGTTTGTGAAGAACTTTCGAAAATTTAATATTTTGAAGAAACGTTGTTTGTCCGTTGTTGTTGTTATTCTTTATTGTAAAAGAATTAAAAACTACACAAGGAAACACAAATAATTACCCACAGAAGGCAGATTTTCACATTTTATTTAAATAGATTTGTTGCAGAAAGTAAGTTAGAATTAAAGTCGGGAACTAATCACAGTCAAACTGTCTATTGATAAGTACTTTTGCTTAATTTTTTTATTTGGTCTAAGCCTAAGATACCAAGGTTCGTAATGGGCTACATAACCTTTTTTTTGTGATAAAAACCAGTAATATTTTTTGGAGCAGTTATGTTGATCATTTTAATTCTTCATTAATATCGAAAACTTCTATATTTTAATAATTGCTTTTAATCTTCAAATGATGCAAATTGTTTTAAAAAATTCTATCACATTTTTAACACCACGAGACTGCATTCTAAGCGCGTGAGGCCGCATAAAATACGCCCGATTCCGCTCGCATTAAAATAATATCGCTTGGATATCCCGAATAGTATTCGGTTCGCGAAAACAAACCATAAATTCGGAGATTTAAAAAGCTTTTATCTCTTTGTTTGCCAGGTTGTTTGGCGCAATACCGTTTCGAATATAAAACTCGGACAGCCCGGCTAAAATATCATACTTCAAACAATTTTCCTTTGGTTAAAGATATGCACAAACGCGATTTTAGGATTTCAAAAATATTTATTTGAATATCACATTCATATTTAATTGGAACAAAGACCAAACAGAGAACTTTTATTTTTTTACGAGATATAAGAAGATTACCGATACCAATTTAGAACTTTGAGCCCTCCCTAAAAAAAATCAAAACAGCTTTCGCGCGCACGTGTCCCTAAAATGAAAATCTAAATCAAGACACCGGGCAATAATAAGTTGCAAAAGGTATTAAGTCGCAGATTTGAAGAGCAAAAAGAAGCGATAACAGCGGAGACGTCGTTTAGCGTTATGACCCAAGTTCTAACGAGCTGTCATAAACCTGATATTTACTTTCTTCACTTCACTGTGAAGGCTCGAGGTAAAAATGTGCCGTACGGACGCTATCGTAAAATCTTATGTCGGAACTCTTCGCGATCCCTGCGCCCCTAGTACTTTTTACACTGGATTACCTCACGGATTCTTAATGCCTCTATCATTCTCGAGTCCTTGTCCATTCATATTGAGGTCCACATTGTCTGTGTTCATTTGTCCTTTTGTAATCACCGGTTTAATCCTGTTTTGTATTTTTCGCATGTACCATTAAATTTAGCGTCTTTGGAAAAATGGAGGGAGATACATTTCTTGCAATTCACGAAGGCGAGCGGGCTTTACTCGTCGTTGATCGTGTGTATGTACATTGCGTTAGTGTGCATGTCTGACTTGTGTTTATTGTTAAAGCGACGCTAATTACCACGTTGTACTGTCAGTATGTCAAAGCGCAAAGTGGTTCATAGCGAGACAAATTATTAAGCTATTGCATAGCTTTTATCGCGGGCTTTAAGCGCGGTGACCGAATCAAGAAATTCCGTAACGAAAATAAATCCTAACACCCCCATTCCGCCTACCATGTAACTCGGCCGAGCGTAAGGTAACGTTACCGCGTTCTAAAAACTTCAAGTGCCATCTATTAGCGATTTGCGGTACTAAAAGAACTTAGTCAATTTTACTGGTGTAACTTTCTTAGTGTTAATTTATTACATAATACTGCATAAATAAAAAAATAATAAATAAATATAATTGCATAAGTTGATAAAAAATGCTATGCAATAGCTTTACTGCGGCAGTCCCCGAGTGCCACACGTCTTTTTTTTCCATTAATAGTACAAAAAGCAAGTACTAAAAATTGAAAAAAAAACATCATCATCATCACATCAGCCGAAGAACATCCACTGCTCAACAAAGGCCTACCTGCAAGGGAACCTGCGCTGCCCGCATCCACCGGCTTCCTGCAATTTTCACCAGTGGACCGACCACCGAAAAATAATACATGAAGTATTTTGAATAAGACTTCGAATTCGTCATTGATGTAGTGACAGTTTATACTTAGAAGATTAGGTATTGTACCAAATTAATCCATCATCATCATCATATCAGCCGAAGGAAGTCCACTGCTGGACATAGGCCTCCCCCAAGGATCTCCACGACGACCGGTTCTGCGCTGCCCGCATCCAGCGGCTTCCCGCACCGGAAAGCGTAGTGTAGGCAGGCCTCCCACTCGGTGGACCGATGACCTGGTGAAATTAATCCAACTATTACTTAATTATGTTATTTTTCATTATTTGTCAAAAGTTTTGTATCTACAATAAATTTGTAACATTTATCTTAATTTTGTTTATGCTAACCTTACCCACTTACGCTCTCACACACACTTTGAAAAGTATACAGATACGTATTCACCACGCCTTCTCGAATTGCAAGAACTATGAGTTTCAGCCTACTTAATCTGAAGTCCTTGTCTATTGTTGCTTCCTTAACATGAGACTTAAAATAAATAAACTGAATTTGATTAAATTAAATAATTATTGAGGTCCATATTATTTGTGTTTATTTGTCTTTTTGTAGCATTCTATAGATCTCATGTTATCAGTAAGCTATTTTATGACTTTGGAAAAATGGAGGGAGGTTAAAAGTCTACATCATTCTTAGGTCCTTGATGCATTGTCTAAGTTCATTTGTTCATTCATTCATTCATTCATTTATTTGACCATAATTGCAAGTATAAAAGTTCTTCTGTAATCACCGCTTTTATTGCTGTTTTATTTTTTTCGGGTGTACCATTAAAGTTGAAGCTTTTAGTGAAAGAAACTTCATGTTTCTGAAAGAATGTTCGCGTAATGGTCTATTACACCTTGGGTTATAAACGGATATCATTACTGGAATGGCATACTTGAGAACAAGGCCTGTGCTTTACTGCCGATCGCTGACATAAATGCCCCCACATTTAGCTAACGATCATGGTTTCTGTCTTTCCGGCTTATAAATGTCACTCTACTGACAGATGTCTTTCGGATATTGAGGTACGTGTAGAAATATATGGATATTGGATAACTTGGTAATGTTACACCAGTGAGTTAGATTAGCTAAGTTCCATTGGCTGATAGGATCTGTCACAGTGAAGCTTTGTGTGTGTTAGCGTTTTCGACGGAATGTACATTTCAGGGTTCTTTTTAGGGTTTCGTACCAGATAATGGGTCTCAAGCGTCGGCGGTTCAACCGGTTAAAGCGTCGGTGTCTCAACCAGTAACGACTCGGTCCTCCTAACCAGAGGTACCGGGTTCAAATCCGGATGGCCAATGCACCAATGAGTTTTTCGAAACTTACCTACATATACTAACCGATTGCTTTAACGGTGAAGGAAAACATCGTGAGGAAACCTGCACACACCTGCAAAGAAACTCGAAGGTTGTGTGTGAAGTCACCAACCCGCACAGGGCCCGCGTGGTCGACTAAGGCCCGATCGCCCTAATTCAGGGTAGGCTCGAGCCCCTCGGTGGGGACGTATATGAGCTCATATGATGAATGGTTCTCTATTACTAAGTCTACATTGTCCGTCAGTCTGTTCATCCGTTCGTCTCTCTATCCGACCTTTAAAAGGTTGTATCTTTTGAACCGTAATAGGAGCTGGCTGAAATTTTAATAGAATATATGTCATTATAAAGATTTTCTAACAAATAATAAAAATTAAAAAGAAAAATACGTAGGGTAAGATGATGCCGAAATGCAAATGCCGAACGCAATGGGGAACTGGAAATCTTATCTTCAAACAGGAACACATCAGTGCTGTTAACATTCATGCTTGGCGGCAAGACTAGCTAGCCAGGCGGGCTTAGAAAATGCGCTTCCACCAACCAAACTGAGTCATACAAAGTAAGACCCCGCCGGGAATCGAACCCGCGACCTCCTGATGTGAAGCTAATGAATTTAACCACTACGCAGGCGGTCATATTCAAGCGTGAAACTCGGTTTGATCAGAGTTCTTACTCTGAAATTAAACCAAAACGTAAGAAAAACCGCCAAGTAAGCGTCGGTGGCGCAACGGCAACGGCTACCTCCTATCTGGGAGGTCGTGGTTTGAGTCCTGTCACGTACCAATGTTTTTTGGAATTTCGATTTCATATGTACGTTTATCCGACGCTCTTACGGTGAAGGAAAACATCGTGAGGAAACCTGCACACGCCTGCAAAGAAACTCGAAGGGTGTGTGTGAAGTTGGCCAATCCGCACTGGGCCCGCGTGGTCGACTAAGGCCCGATCGCCCTAATTAAGGGAAGGCTTGAGCCCCTCGGTGGGGACGTATACATATATGAGCTGATATGACTATATGACCAAGAGTCGTATTCGCGCTAAGGATTTTTAGGAACGGTGCGTTCCTATTCGACGAGAGCAAAGGGAGATATCTCTGCCAGGCGAGGTGGTATGCCTGGGGTCCGGCCGTGGACCAATCGTTGATGATCGGTATCTGTATATATACTCAGCGCTTAAGAAATTCTAATAGCGCGTTCTAGGTGTCGTATTTCTTTTGTTCTCTCGTCGCTTGTGTTAATGTTCAGTGGCGGGTTACTGCAGTTGCCTCCACAGATTCCAACCTAAATGAAAAACGGATTTTACTGCCGCTCGCGTTAATGTTTTTTGCAAGTAATCTAAACCGACATAAAGCTCTGCTACATACTGGCACTTTGTTACAGCTAATATACAGGTGTTAGTAAAATTCGAAATTGTACGCTGTAGGATCTAATCCCAACAAAACATTAATGTGAATGGGAACCAAGTTTGATACAAAATAATCATCTGCATCATGTCAGCTGAAAATCGTCCACTGCTAGACAAATGCCTCCCCAAGGTTTTCCACGACGACCGGTCCTGCGCTGCCCGCATCCATCGGCTTCCCGCGATCTTCACCAGGTCACGAGGAGACCAACAGGAGAACTAAAGTAACCGACATAGCGCACAGAATAACTAAACCGAAGTGGCAGTGGGCAGGGCACATAGCTAGTAGAACAGATGGCCGATGGGGCAGGAAAGTTCTCGAGTGGCGACAGCGCACCGGAAAATGTAGCATAGGCAGGCCTAACACACGGTGAAAAAAATACAAAGATCCAAATGGTACCAAGTTTTACAGTGATTTCTTAAATCATAGCTACGGGACTTCAAATTGAAATATTTATCGGAAATTTCTCAAAATAATAGAGAACAAACAACGGTTTTCAGTTGCTTAAAAGAAAATGTGTTATATTCTGTGCTACTAATAGTGTTACTTGGCAAGTTTTCATTGTCTAACTACATTCTATTGGCGTGTATTTTTAAAAAGTAAGCTTAACTTGTTTGGCGGCTTGACTATTTAAACTTGCCAAATCACACCATAATATAGTAGCACAGAACATAACACATTTTCTTTTAAGAAACTAACAATCGTTGAACTTTCACTGTTATTTGGAGAAATTTAAGATAAATGTTTTTAATTTAAAGTCCCGTACTATGATTAAAGAAATCACTATAGAACTAGGTACCATATAGATCTTTGTATTTTTTTGTATCAATCTTGGCTCCCTTTCACATTTACGTTTTGATAGGATATCATAAAATTTTGTATAGTAAATATATTAATTTTCTCTCTTTATTCAAGTTATAGATTAGAAAATATATTTTTTATAATAAGTATTCAGTCATTTTCTATCGTAAATTAAATGTGTTTATTATAATTTTAAATACCTTGTTAAATATTTAAAATACTATTATTATTGATAAAATTAAACATTTATCATATTTGAATTTTAATACATACAAACACGCGAAAAACTTAACCTTCCTTTTTGGGAAGTCAGGTAAAAATGACAACTCAACTGGAAGTTGTTGACTGGATTTTTTACGATTCTGTACTTTAGTCGATCATAAAAAAACCGGCTAAAACAAAAATGTAAAACGAATTATTTATTAATAAAATTTTAAAATTTTGCACATAGTTTTTATGTTTATATATTTCTATTTAAGTACTACAGAGGCCTATATTTATTAAATTCATATTAATCCGAAAACCTGAGCGTTGTCCAGTGGTGTGACGCCGCCAGTCACAATCATTTCTCGCGTTCAAATGCCTCGCCTTAAGTTGCATCATCAAAATTATTGTTTAAGTTGAGACACACTAAGTGACATGTCACTTTCTTGTTTCACAGGTACAGTCAACACCCTCAAGTCTCTTCAGATCCACGTCCCCAAAGCGGTGCTGACCAGCCGAGACGCAGAGTTGAGTTGCACCTACGAGTTGGAAGGGGCTCAGCTGTACTCTATAAGATGGTACCGGAACATGATAGAGTTCTACAGATATGTGCCGAAGGAGTCGCCGGCGACGAAAGTGTTCCCCGTAGCTGAAATCAAGGTTGATGTAAGTGATTTTTACGAGGGTCTCCAGGAGGCCCGAGTTTCCATACAAATGTGTTTCCGCTTTAATACAAAAACTACATGTCGGAATGAATCCAAACTTTGCGAGTATATTTAGTAAATACATACCGATGTTCGTAATTAGTTTTCATCGTAGTAAATTTAAACATAATTAAACTAAGGTTTAAATTAGTTTTGTACTGAAAGTTTGAAACTGCTCTTATTTTTTTCCCGTTTTATATTAGTACACCGATTGGATTCAATCTAGCAAGTAGTTTTTGTATTAAAGCAGAACTACCTTTGTATGGAAACTTGAGCCTCCTGGGGACCCTTAACTAGCAATGTTTAATGTTATTTGCTTTGTTTAGGTAAAAGGTTTTAGAGCGACTTCCAGGGGTCCAATTGAGCTGAAATTTGGTATTAAGCCGTATCCCCTATGACAATACATCCTTTTGGTATTTTGAAGTTAATGAACTTTGGAGGTATATTATTAAAATTAATAATTTGAGTGCGTTTAGCTGCACATCACCTGATAGTAAGTGCCGATGCAGCCAAAAATGTAACGCATAAGCTCAAATAGTGCATATTCACTCGTGTCTTGAAGATTCCTCAATTATATACGAATCGGGGAACACAGAGGGCGGCAGGGAATTCCCCTCCTTGGGCGTTCGCATGATGACGGTTTGTGCTTATATCTCGAACATTTTTAGCATGACTTCGTGAGTTCGGTAGTTAGTAAATTGGGCGCAGGTTAAATTAGAAGCGTGCTATCAGGTAATTGGAGTTTGATAATGGAGTAAAAGACCTAAAAAGTACATAAAAATAGTAAAAAACATAATACACTTTTTAAAATACAAATCACAAAAATATAATTTAATCTTACCCGTAATGGGTCTTTTAGAGGAAATCCAGTTATTAAATAATGAATAATGTTGAAATTTATTGAAAGATGGCAAAATATTGCTGGATGATCGAATTTTTGATTTTTGAAGGATATTGTCAGAATTCAGATAGATGAAAGCGCATGTGTGGAAAAAAAATAGATGGAATGAAAAGAGGGTCGAATAAAAAAAATTGGTTGTCTGTAAAGTCGGTTTACGGACGATAGTAATTTAACGTAACAACGTCATAACGTAACGGGACAATGAGCGTAACGGGATAATGAATCATCCTTTTTCGTGCGTGCAGGCGGCGTCCATCGATTTATTAGACGTTATCACGTCAAAAAGAACGCATAACAGCGTGCCACGTTACACATTATCGACAAAATGTCGTCCAATGATGTAATGGAGAAGCGAGTATAACGTCGTGAAGCACTAGCACGCACTCTCCGAATCAAGGTTTTAGGATCGTATATTGTTTTCAGTGGGAATCTACCGTGGTCCCCTTTTTTGAATTTAGAAACACCATCAATGAGTTCTAATAATGCACGACCCAGTAATGTACGATTTATGATTTTACAGCCTAATAATGGCCGCCCGATAACTCATGTCATAGACTTGAACTGAAATAAAAGCTTATACCTTAAAAAATTTACAGTGTGATATTTAATTAACTCCGGCTGTATATTAGATCAAGTGACCGAATTGGTAATAATCTATCTAATCGTTACTTAATATTATAAATGTAAAAATGTGTTTGTTTGTTTGTTACCTTTTCACGCTTCAACGCCTTGACCAATCTAAATGAAATTTGGCATGCAAGTAGCTTGTGACACGAGGAAGGACATAGGCTACTTTTTATCAAGTGAAAATAGGGTAGCTCGATGCAGTTTCCTGAGGGAACTGAAAATATACTCTTTTTTTGGTTAATTTCTTTAACATCGCAACGGAACAATGGATTGTGTGGTTTTTTGCACAGAGATGGTTGGGGGGTGGGAAATGACATGATTTACTAGTAAGCATATCCTGACATAGTTCCAGATGGATCTGGAGAAAATTTATGTCCCCGCACGCGAGCCGCTTGCGGCTCGCGCACCGCGCACCCTCTAAGGCAGTCGTAAAAACGATGTCCACGCGGGCGAAACCGGGGGCTAAAGCTAGTAATTAATATGTCTTGAATACTCAAAGTTCCTTTATTAACGGCGTCATATTTTCAATCGACTTCAAGAAGGAGTTTCTCAATTCAACTATGTTTTTGTGATAGTACCGATTGTGAACCGTTTTGATGTTTTTTTTTAATTGATAGGTCAAAGTTAGTCCCGTTTTAAATATTATCAAAATCTTTCAGTACGTTTTTGGAAATTAACAAAAACAAACAAAAAATCCGGTTCCCGTTTTAAATATTATCAAAATCTTTCAGTACGTTTTTGGAAATTAACAAAAACAAACAAAAAATCCGGTCAAGTGCGATTCGGACAAGCACTCCGAGGGTTTCGAACCACCACACCTGTTTAGACAACTACATAGTTTAGATGACAATGATTCTATTTACATTAAAAACAAAAGAAATCAGCACGAACGACAAAAATGTTTTTTTTATTATTCAGTTCGGACTCATTAGCGCAAATGTGACTTACACTTGGCCATTTTTTTATATTTTTTTCTTCAGTATTATTAACATAACTACACCAAATTTCAGGCTTGTGTGAGGAACTGTTTTTACAATAGAGCTAAATCAAAAAATACTTCTAAAAATCTACAAAAACACGTTTTTTTAATACCCCCTTATTTTTTTCATTTTTTTGTATTCTTTATTAAAGTGGCATCAGAAATACGAATTCTGTGAAAATTTTAACTATCTACCTATTACGGTTCATGAAATACAGCCCGCTGACGGACGGACGGACAGCGGGAACTTAGTATGAGGGTCCGGTTGGTGTACGGAACCCTAAAAATGGTGAAATCCATGTAAAACGAACTCCGGAATTCCGGAGTTGATTGATCAGTATCGTAGAACAATCCGAGTTTGTAAGCCCTACGGTGGTGCGGAAATGTTTTGTATAAATAAAATGTAGATAAATATTTATTTCCTTTTTTATTTACAATCAATTTAGAAGCACTCAGATGGAAATCGAAAGCACCTTTCTAGTAGAACTACACAAGCCGCTTGGTTTTCTTGTCTTTCTGTATTTTGTACTAATTCGATTAGGTACAGTGCTTTTATATATTTGCTCTTTACGTAATAAAGTAATGTAAATAAAAAAAACCGGGCAAGTGCGAGTTAAACTAGCACTCCGAGGGTTCCGTACCGCCGCACCTCTCCCCACAACGAGATAGTAATAATGGCAATGATACCTATCACATTACAAACAAAATACATCAACGCGAGCTGCAAAAATATTATTTTTTAGTCATTCCTTTCGGGGTCCTTATCGCGAGTGTGACTAATTTTTAGTATTTTTTGTTTTACCACAGCGTTTGTACTATAATACACCAAGTTTTGTGTTTGTATGTATTACCATTTTTACGATAGAGATAAATCAAAAACATTTATAAAAATACATATTCTGTGACAATTTCAACTATCTCTCTATGTTTATGAAACACAGCCCGATGACAGACGGACAGACAGCGGAGGCTCAGTAATAGGGTCCCGTTGGTCACCCGTTGGTTGTACGGATCACTCAAAAGTAGTCGGGATTCAAGATTCAAGGTGTTTATTTAAAATAGGTGCAAATCACACTCTTCCTGATAGTCACAAAATAATAATAACAATGTTATTTGTGAAAAATCAAGAAATAAACAATCATTAGATAATAACGTCAAAAGTTAATTACGATAGCTACAACCGGAGGACCCAAAAAAAACCAAAATGACTTTAAACTAATTTTATTTAAAAGTAAAGAGTTACAAGTAAGGCTTAATCTAATTCAGCTCGATGCTAGATATAGAATGAATTAATTAAACAATGGTAATTATAACAATACATTAATCCGGTAAACAGTTAGATCGGGTTGCATCCTGTGGAATACTTGAAATGCTGACAGGGCGCCTAGTTACTTTAGTGGCTTGCGCAATGTTGGGTAGCAACTGCAGTGCCAGCTTTTTACCTACTGGCCGATACTATAACTCCTCCGCCCTTAGAACAGCAACTATTTTAGAACATTGAGAGAAAATGTTGCTGGAAATCTTGGCTGATTTTCCAAACTTTCAGGGTTTGCAGTAGCTGGCTCTAATTTGGCAGGTTTCGCAGCAGCAGCAGCAGCAGGCTCTGAAGTTCCATACTTGCTTCTACATAGGATAGCTCCATAACGACGATTGATTATTATTACTATAATAAGTACAGTTGCACCGAATAGCATGCTGTAGATTGGTATCGTAGTATGATAGATAGCTGCAGAGGACGCCTTGTCTATGTGTAAGGTAGGTTGTAACATTGCCTTGTTTTGCGCGCTGTGTAGTCCTTTTAAGTTTATAGAGTTTAATTTGATCTCAGGCAGTGGTTGGAAACTCTGCTTCATATTATCGAGAGAAATCTTCATGATCTTCAATGGTTGGCCTTCAAACTGGTCATTGGAGTTGCTGATCGTAAACTCTTCTGTTCGTAGCAGGCAGTTTGGGGGTACTGTAACTAAGAAACTTCCATGTACCATGTTAGAATCTTCTCGTCCGCATTCAGTGTGAATTTTAGTAGGATGTGGGAAAGATACAGCATAGTGTCTCTCGTCCAGTTTTTCTACAGCTTCCTTGGTCAGGGTGATCGTAGTCATCTTACAGGTAGTATCTAGAGCATGGTTGGTGATGAGGTTATGGATGCAATCAGCTTGAGTCCGGATTTGGCTGTTCAACTTTTCTTCGCAGAGATAACCGTTACTTAGCTTCGGACATTCTGTCTCTATGTACATGAATGTGTTCCTATTAGTTGCTATGATGGGATAAGGAGGGATAATGGATTGGTTAAATTTATTAGGAAGGATAGACAATCTGTATAAATCAAAGTGTTCCTTAGTTATTATCGGAATTTTAAAAGTTTAATTTAATTTTTGCGTCTGTCCGAAAAATAGTAGCCTGGTTTAATTATATCGTAATATTCCCTTAAGTCTAGATCTATAACATATTCCTTACCGTAAATTAATCTTACTTTTTTAAACATTTTTCTTAACACATCTACTTTTAGCATTGAATGGTGAGTGCTATAGGTACGCACAAAGGCTAGCATATTCTCTATTCTTAATATTTCTGTCAGTATATCATCTGTATTCTCTGTTAGTATAGTAAGCAGTTGTGCAAACTTAGCAAATTTAATCAGACTATAGTCTCTGTAAATTTCTTTATCTAAAAGTAATTTTAGAGTGCCTTTTATCTTTTTCTGATTTTCTACTATTTGATCTATTATATAGGTATGGTGTGCCATCCATTCTTTACTTATGCTAACATGGTTGTTAAATTCGTCTGAAATTTTTGCTTGGTTACCCTCTAGAATTTTAATGGCATCATCGTACTTAGCTGCATCTAAATAATCGAGATTACCGGTTATGCTTTTTATCACAGAGCCTAATCCATTTATAAGACCTCTTTTCTTACGGTTGGGCTCTAAGCCTCTTAAATGTTCTAAAATCTTATCTAGTTTATGGGACAAGTAATCTATTTGGAGTTCATACAGAGCATAAGTATTATTGTCAAGTCGGTCTTTAAATTTAAAGAGCTGGGTCTGTAACGTTATTACTTTTTCTTCAATGTTTTCTAGTTCGATATACTGCAGAAATGTATAATAGTGTCTAGTCAGTCTAGCAGTACAAAGTTTGAAAGGTAGCAGTCCAGGTCCGTCGTCCAAGCTTTCAAGTTTTATCTCCTGCATTTCCGCTGTCACGAGAGCAGTTAGCATTGACAGTATCCTGTAACAATTGGGCTGATTTTGGTACTCGTTTTAGTCGGGATTTAGCTACAGGGTTGCGTTTTTTTGAGGTGTAGATATGGATAGGTAAGTCTGCCAGGACAGTATCGTGGGTGTAGCGAGCTGCAAGTTTTTGACGACTAGCAGAAGGGTTTTTAACGAACACCTGTTGTTGGGGCTGGTATTCGACTTCAGACTCGCGATCTACATTTCGGTTATCTATGAGAGCAGCGCGATTGGTCAGTGAGGTTTCATTTATCAGTTCGTATACGGTTTTCATTTGCTCACGGTGGTGTAGTATGTATTGTTGAAGAAGTTGTTTAGTGAGGTCAATATCTACGGGGTCTCTAGGGTCAAAGTGTCCGTTGATTATGTCATATGGTCTGCAATTTGTGAAACTGTGAATGGAGCTGTTATATGCTAGGACAGCATAGGGCATCAGGTTTATGGCAGGCTTATTTTTGTGCTTTAATTTTAGGATACGCAGATGCTCCAAGATTGTTGAGTGAAACCTTTCTATGTTACCATTACCATTGGGGGCATGGGGCAGTGTCTTGTGATGGATGATTTTATGTAACTGAGTAAACTCAGTGAACAGCTGGTTCGTGAACTCAGGTCCATTGTCTGATATCAGTGTAAGAGGGAACCCATGGTGGGTACTGAAGTGCACCAGACTGTTTATAACACTCAGAGCTGTACTATCACGAAGGTGGTAAGCTTGCGCGTACTTGGAAAAGACGTCAATGATAGTCAAGTATTTTTCTGTCTCTACTGTAAATAGGTCTACATGAGCGATTTCGAAGGGTTTGCTTGCTGGTGGTACCAGATTGAATTTTTGTTTAATGGGATTTCTATCATATTTGGCTCGACCGCAGATGGTGCAGTCATTGATGTACTTAGTAATTTGGTCCTTCATTTTAGGCCAGTAGTATTTTTGGGATAGAGCCATGAAGCACTCGTTGATGCCACGATGATTGGTCTTGCCATCGTGATAGTTTTTAATCAATTCTTGTTGCCTAAGGTACTCACTAACATTTTCTAGCTCTTTCTTGGCTAACACTAGGTTCATGGCTGAACTTCTGAATTTTTCCTGGATGATGGGGATCACGTCATACATAGAGAGGGCTGGTTCTATTAAAAGTGCTGTTTTAACTTTAGGATTTACATACTCTTTAATGGCATCTACTACGTCATCTTCTATGTAAGACATTCTAACCTGCACTGAGACTCGCGTATGCGTGTCAAACGGTTTGCTCATCTTAGTCTTCTTTTTAATGTCGCCCACTACTGTCATGTGAATCTGTCGATGGAATTTGTTTAATGGGTCGTCTACGATAGGGACATTGAGGATTGGATTTTCGTGGCTTGTGTGAGCTGTTTCTGTAGATGAACCAAGGGTGACCACTGATGGTGGCTTTTGTGATGATGATGATCCTATAGAGATAATCGATGGTGATCTCTGCGATGCATTCGCAATTATTGAACTTATCTCTTCGTGATGGATTTCTACGCGGGAAAGGGCATCTGCATTTAAATTAGTTTTTCCTGCTTTATAGATTACTTCAAAATCATACTCAGAGAGCTTTAGCTTAAATCTTGTAAATCGGGTGTTTTCCTCTTTCATACTCATTACCCACTGTAGGGGTTTATGATCAGTTAGAATTTTGAATTTGCGGCCAAAGAGATAGGGTCTAAAATACTTAGTGGCCCACACCATAGCAAGCAGCTCTTTCTCTATGGTGCTGTAATTAAGTTCGCTCTCATTAAGTGTTCGGGATGCATAGCTCACGGGTTTATCTGACCCAACGGGGCCCTGGGAAAGAATGGCTCCAATGGCCACGTTAGAAGTGTCTGTTGTTAACAAGAAGTCTTTATTAAAGTCTGGATACTGTAATATAGGGTCGTTAGTCAAGAGGGTTTTGCATTTTTCAAAACAGCTAACATAGTCTTTGTCTAGTATAACTTTTCCATTTTTCTTTAAGCATTTGGTTAGGGGTTTAGTGATTCGGGCTAGGTCAGGAATAAATTTTCTATAATACCCTACAAGGCCTAAGAATCTTTTTATTTCTTTCTGGGTTCTAGGTATTGGATATTTTTGTATAGCAATAATCTTGTCTGGGTTGGGCTTGATGCCGTCTTTAGTGATGATATGGCCTAAATAAGCGGTTTCCAGCTTTAAAAATTCGGATTTATCCATCTGTATTTTGAAATTGGATTCTCGTAGTCTTTGGAAGACCTTTTCCAGGTTTTGCATATGTTCCTGTAAGGAGGTGCTAAAGACAATGATATCGTCCAGATAGACGAGACATATTCTGTTTTGAAGGTCTTTCAGGACATTGTCCATCACACGTTGAAAAGTGGATGGAGAATTTTTTAATCCCATGGGCATTCGTAGAAATTCAAAGTGCCCGTGCTCGACATTGAAGGCTGTCTTGGGAATATCATCAGGGTTCATTTCTACCTGGTAAAATCCACTAGCTAAGTCAAGGGTTGTAAAGTACTGACAGTTTCCGAGTTTATCTAACACGTCTGCTATGTTGGGAATGGGGTATTTGTCGTCTATTGTCTTATCATTAACCTTCCTGAAGTCAACTACTAGACGCCACTTAATTTTTCCAGAAGCATCCGACTTTTTGGGCACAATCCAGATGGGAGAGCTCCAGGCGGAGTCAGAGGGGCGGATAATACCTTGATCTAACATTTTTCCAATTTGATCCTTAACTTCGTCTCTGTGTACGTATGGATAACGGTAGCTTTTAGTATACACCGGAATTTCGTCTGTCGTTCTTATATTGTGTTTAATTTTATTGGTAAAAGTTAGTGCTTCACCTTCAAGGTAAAAGATGTCAGCGTATTGCGAGCACAAACTTTCTAAGTTAGCGCGTTCTTCAGCGTTAAGATGGTCCATACGCAATCGTGATAAAACTTCTCTAACACGCGGCGGTATTTGTTCGGTGCGCGTGCACTCGTTATACAACTCGGCTACTATGGGACGGTCCATTGAAAAAATGACGTCGTGTGGCGATGGATTTGTAATTTCTAGTACTCCACGATTATTATTTACAAATGTTAGACAGTCATGGATAACACAATTTGATATAGATTGTTCAGGGATGAAAGCGTCTCCGTCTTGGAAGTTGATGGGCAGCCTCACTAATTTGCTTGTGTTGGCTGGGATAACAGTTTCGTAAAGGTTAACGTTACATGAGTTATACATTTGTATAGGATTAGTCGCAGAGCGAGTAACGAGTAATTTGTCCTTGAGATCAATCTTCGCTTCCCATTTTTCTAGCAGGTCAAGGCCTATAAGGCCGTCAAAATAATTATGGAATTTGTAAACGAATAATTTTATATCGTTGGGGTCTTGAAATTCTGCAAATGATGGTACAGTGATAGAATAGTCATTCCGGGAGGTGGCATGAACGTTGGTGACTTCAAAAGGGTCGTAGTTAAGGGGGACATGCGAAAAAAAATTTTCGACAATTTGAGGGTCAATAAATGACTGGTTGGCACCTGTATCGATAAGTAGCTTTATTGGGGGGTTCGATATTTGGATATAAGGCAACTGCCTCTGCGTTTGAAGATTTACTTCTATCTTGACTTTCTTGAATACGGAGCCTTCTGAAAATTCTCCTCAGAGCTATTGGTAGAAGGTTGCGGCTGTTCATCATCATGGTCATTGTTGTATGGGACGTCAATCACGTTACTACAGTCTGGGTAGTATTGGGTCTCATCATAGTCATATGTCTGAGTCATGTCTGTGAAGTTAAAGTCACCTAGTTGGTAGTTATACATGTCAGTTTCAGGGCTGTACTCGGGATAATAGTAACCATCATAACCTAGACACTCATTGAGATTCATCTCGCGGGGTTTGAAATAGTTGGAAGGTGTTGGGTTACTTGGTTTCGACCACTTATGTCCAGGGAAACCGGTTGGTGGTAAAGCCTTCGTTACGTAATGGCTTACTCCACTCATGGGCTTGGGGCCTAAGTTTTGGAACTGGTTTTTAGGTGGTAATCTAAAGAGGTTACTTTGGGGGTTGTAATTGGGAGGTAACGCGCGGAATGCCTGTTGAGTGCGAGTTGGACCTTGGGGAAACTGGTTCACTGGGGGTCTCCATGGCTGTTGAGTTGGCATAGGTGGCGTTGCCATAGTATTAGCCTGCTGGTTTCCACGTTGCATGGGTGACATAAATGACTGCTGTAAATGCTGAACAGGTGCATGAGGAACAAATGATCTCTGCGCTGGCATAGCCATGTGCGAGGCAAAAATAGACCTTGGAGTTTGCATTTTTGGGAAGTCACTACGATTCTGTAAGTACATCACATTTAATTCCTCTTGCACAAATTCTAACGCCTTTTCTATACTATCAGGACGCATACACCTGATTCGAGAGCCCAGGGGCTCCTTTAGACCTCGAACAAATGCTTGTTTAGCTAGTTTCTTATACAGGTCTCGTTTGGCTTCAATGGTGGTCTGAATGGTCTCGTGAAGGCCTACGTACGTCATGATAGTACTAAACAAATTTTGGCAGTGATCATAGAACTCCTGTGGGGTGCGATTACCTTGGGTAGCAAGAGAGAGGTCATTATAAAGAGCTGTCTCATCTCTTTGATCTGAAAAATTATTTACCAAAGCGTTTCTGATGCCAATCCAATTCTGTGAGATACCGTTAGAGTTTATGGTACGCGCGGCGGATCCAGTTATCTTATTTAGGATACCATTTATTAGGCACAAGTTTGATAGCTCACTCCCGGGATCCGTTTTTATATAACGTGCGCATAACTGATCGCAAAGGTCTATAAATCTAGGTAAGATATTAGGGTTCCCGTCAAATTCGGGAAGAGGTCTCAGGACCTTGTAAATGGTTTCTGGGTCCATTACTGATTCCTCTAATATTATATCTAAGTTAAAATCTAAGTTTCTATGACAATCTAAACGTTCCCTACGCGATTGCCTACCCGGAGCAGGGCTTTCGGAACAGGATTTCCTTGGATGGAAAATCTTGGGGCCAGGTAATCACACAGGAAATAAAATATATTTAGGGACAAGCAACACAAGGGCAATTCATATGTACTTGACTTACATGTATTTCATGTTGGTCTCTCTGCGGGATCTATGTCTTGATGTCTCCTCCAGCCGGTAGCCAGGTTCGTATTCAGGATACTCGAACGCCGCCGATGATCTTTTTAACGACGCGCGATAGTAGGGTCCACAATTCTATGTGAGAACGCGGCCCTAGCTTTTTTTGAGTATCCTACCGACTGCGCCAATTACGATAGCTACAACCGGAGGACCCAAAAAAAACCAAAATGACTTTAAACTAATTTTATTTAAAAGTAAAGAGTTACAAGTAAGGCTTAATCTAATTCAGCTCGATGCTAGATATAGAATGAATTAATTAAACAATGGTAATTATAACAATACATTAATCCGGTAAACAGTTAGATCGGGTTGCATCCTGTGGAATACTTGAAATGCTGACAGGGCGCCTAGTTACTTTAGTGGCTTGCGCAATGTTGGGTAGCAACTGCAGTGCCAGCTTTTTACCTACTGGCCGATACTATAACTAGTTTACCCTTGAAATAAACCATATTATGTCATTAGAACATCAAAACAATAAGAAACGAAAAGTTATACATAAATGTGTAACATGTGACAATATATTAATGAAATTAAGGAATTATCGGGTCGTTTGTACATTCACAGGCCGGGCCTTCGGACAGTAGGTCGGCTTCGTCTTCAGCCTCACATTAGGTGGCATGGCCATGGTACTTTAGCTTTCACGACTTAAAAAAGGTTCGCATTTCCTGTTAAACTCTTCCATCTCATTGCACGAAATCACTCCCACAAATTGCAGGATAGCGAGCGGAAAAATGTAACACATCAAAAAATGCAGAGCGTCGGAGCTCCCAAGTTTCAAACCATCCCAAGTTTGGCCATCAAATTTGTAAAGGCTTGGTGCTAGGAAAACAGAGTTCCCCGAAAATTTCGCTTCAAAAATGACATTTTACTGGTCTCTGCTGACCTCAGAACATCCCCTCTGCTTAGAGCCACCCGGCTAGGTGGAGGTCGCTACGGGTCCGACTGATTGGATCAGGGTACTACGGGGTCGGGGGTAGCCCACCGCTTGCCTGCCGTTGGATCTATCGTTCGGCACTCTAGCTTGTCGGTCCCCCGACTTGGTCAAGGACTCATAGTGGTATGTGGTTAGTTGCAGGGGTTGGGCAATGTTTGTTGCCTGGCAAGCACGTTGCATCCAGGCGTCCTTCCCCGCGCGCAACTAGTGTTGTCGTAGCCGGCAACGTGGGCTCTGGGCGAAAACAACGCGGGGCACGTGAGTTGTCCATTAAGCGGAACTGCTGGTTTGTTTACTGGCGGGGAAGCATCTCCGGCACTTGCCTGGACAGCAAGTAGAGCTATTCTAGTACTGCTTCGGCCGATTCAGCCGCGTAGGAGTAAGTCTGGACAGCTCCGGTACCACACCGGATATATGGGAGCCAGCTTCTCCGGCGTCCCGAGCGGGGATCGAACCGCCAGCAGCGAAAGCCGCGGGAGGTGAGCGTGCCTACATTTCCGGGACCTACCTGGACAGTAGGTAGTGGTTCTCTTCCACGAGGCTCTCACCTTGCAGAGTACCGGGACAAGCGTCTTGGCAGCGAGACCTACCGTAACTGGTCCTTGTCTTACACGGTGTTGGCCGGAATAGCGGCCCTCCCTGTAAGGTATACACGGGTAGGTAAGTGGGGACGCTATATCACAAACGTGGTAGCTCTAGCACATCTGGTAGATATACGAGACGGAATGACCTCAGAACAACAACTTAATCATAGAATTAGTGTAATTTGACTCTTATATTATTCTGAGGTCCTGATGCAAGCAGCCGCACACATATACATTTTGCTTTCCTTCTTAGAGTTCTACCACAGACTAAAAAATCCATACAGTCGTTTAACGGAGACGTCTACACAGAACAATTGCACGGGGCGAGGGGCGAGGGGCAACACTAAGAGCTCGAAATCCCCTAGTCATCTTTGTTCAAACACTCGGGCCAATTAATTAATACAGAGAAGTCGATCAGACATGAGGGGTATAGAAGCAAAGTGACCTAAATCCAATGTCACTGAAAATCAAGAATACATCTTTTTTGTTTTAACATGAATACAGTTTGTATTGGAATGAGGCTTGTTTGCTGCTAAAGTCGTTTTAGAAAATAGATTTACTCGAGACTTAAGCGTATTTGCATCTAAATTTTTTTGCTGACAAGTAGCCACAGACACAAAGAAAAACTTGGCATTCACAGATTAAATACCACCAAATATAGACTGAGGTTTTAACCGCCTCCGTAGCTCAGAGGAAAGTTCACTGGCTTTACACAGGAGGTCGCGGGTTCGATTCCCGGCGGGGTCAATTGTAAGACTCGGTTTGGTTGGTGGTAGGGCATTTTCTAAGCCCGCCTGGCTAGCTACCACCATCTTATCTAAGTCTTGCCGCCAAATATCAATGTTGATATCATTGGTGTGTACCGGCATGAAGATAAGATAGCCAGTTCCCCATTGCGTTGGGGAATCTTGGTAAGCCCGCTTCTATCTTCGGTAACATCGTCACTTATTTATTTATTTTATTTATTTATTTATTTGTTTTAGGAAGACTTACAGACAAATTAAATAATATAAACAAACTTAAGTAGATAAAAAACAATGCCATTAAAAAGTTTCCACCAATAAAAATTAAAAAAAGCGCATCACAAAAAAAAAAGATATATATGTAAAGTAGTGATTCAATTGTGGAAAAGAGAAAAAACAAACAATACCAAAAATAAAAATAAATCAAACAACAGCTAGCATCAAAAAACAAAAACTTAAAGAAAGAAGTAAATTACAGTTCGAAAAACTCAGCAGCAAGAATTCGCCGTATGGATAAGGTACTGGAGCAAAAGAGGTCAAAATTATCACATAAACTGTTAAATTTTCTAGATACGCGTATAAGGAAAGAATTTTGTCTATAGTTCGTGCGAACAAGTGGTACATGGAGAAGAGGTCTTTTTCTGTAATTTAAGAGGTCAGTACGCATAGTTATTTTTTCCAATAATTCAGGGCAATCAATAGCACCCGATGCTAATTTCGAAAGATAACTGATATCATTAATATTACGTCTTACATCTAGAGGCAAGAAATGGTAACGCTGACATCGATGGTTGTAGTCAAGAGATGTTTGATGGGTCTTGAAATCTAAGAAACGCAGGAATTTCCTTTGTATTCTCTCAATTCTGGATCTATATGTCTCATATCGAGGGTTCCACACTTGGGAAGCATATTCAATATGGCTTCGAACATAGGCGCAGTAAAGAATTTTGATTGCCTTAATGTTATCAAAGTTAGCAGAAGTTCTCATAATGAATCCCATGGCTTTCGTGGACTTCGAAATTATATTGTCTATGTGTTTATCAAAAAGAAGATGCGAATCAAATATTACACCTAAGTCACGAGTAAACTCAACTTTAGAAACATTCTGATCATTTAAGGAATAATTAAATTTTATATAGTTTTTCTTGCGACAAAATGTCATGTGGAAGCATTTGGAGACATTCAAATCTAATTTATTGGTAAGACAGTATAATGAAAAAATATTTAAATCACTTTGCAAAGCTTGCGCATCCGAGACTGTTTTAATTGTTTTTAAGATTTTCATATCATCTGCGAATAACAAAATTTTAGAATTCAGAAAACATTTTTTTATGTCATTAACGAAAATAGTAAAGAAAAGTGGCCCCAGCAAGGAACCTTGGGGTACTCCAGAGGATATAGGGGTCCACGATGATGTATATCCTTGAAGGACGACTGCCTGACTACGATTCTCGATGTATGATGCAAACCATCTAAACAGATCACCATGGATACCTGCATCCAATAATTTAGTCAACAGTACTGCATGATCAATACGGTCAAAGCATTTGCTGTAGTCGGTATAAATGACATCAACTTGATCACCTCGGTCCATCCTATCAGAAATGTAATCTGAAGACAGTAAAAGATTAGATGTTGTGGAGCGGTTTTTTAAGAAACCATGTTGGTCCGAACTGAAAAATGGTTTCAAAGCGCTGTACACTTGATTGTGAACCAGTTTTTCCAGTATTTTAGCAAATAGGCACAGTTTTGAAATGGGCCTGTAGTTTTCCACATCAGCTTTGTTTCCTTTTTTATGGACCGGGGTGATGAAAGCAGATTTCCATAAAGTTGGGACAGTACCTTCAGCAAGCGAGCGTTTAAATATAATGCACAACGGTTCTACGAGGCTTACCGAACAGTTGACAATAAACATTGGGGGCATAGTATCCGGACCACCCGACTTAGATAAGTCAAGGTTTTGAAGAAGCCTCAGGACTTCAGTTGAAGAGACTTCAATAGAGCTTATGAAGGAGGCAGAATTTTCAGTGTAGCCAGAAGAACCTGATGCAAAGCTTAGGTTACCAGACACTGTACGAAATGTAGAACTGAAATAGGAGGCGAAAAGGTTAGAAATAGAATCACCCGTGTTTGCCGTAATGTTGTTGTATTTCATAACATTAGGGAATGCATTCGATTTATTTTTGCTCTTAACGTAAGACCAAAAAGATTTTGGATCTAAGACAATTGAATTTTGAATTTTACACATGTATGACTTAAAGCATTCTTTCTCTAATTCTTTAGCTCTTTGACGAAGTAAAGAAAACGATAAATAATCAGATTTATTTTTATATATTTTGTATTTTTGGTGATATTTATGTTTTTCTTTTAATATCTTGATTAGAGGTTGGCTAAACCATGGGGGACATTTATTAGTTGTGACATATTTTTGTGGTATATATTTCGCTCTGAGTTCATAAAGTTTATCATAGAATAATGAGACAGCCACATTTAAATCAGTGCTATTTAGAAGCTTAGACCAATCTACTTCGTTCAATGTAGAACAAATTGCAGTATAGTCACCCTTGTGATATAAGTATTTACTACGTGGATGTTCAGAAAGACTAGTCACCGATGTATCAGAGATAGATTCCATATAAAGTGCTTTATGGTGCGGATCTTCAGGTACCAGAGGATCAGAAGAGTCCTGCACAATGATCGGGTCACTAGATAACACTAAGTCAAGTATGCGGCCGTTGCTATTTATCATGCTATTGTATTGACCGAGGTTGCATATATTGAGGATGTCTACAAAATCGGAAGCACAGTTACCCACAATGTCGAATGGCTGAAGTGCAGCGCCTTCACCATAAGACCGCCATGAGACTAAGTCACTAAAATTAAAGTCTCCCATTATTAAAAATTTGTCTTGGGGATGCGATAAAACTATGTCAGTTAATTTATCTAAAAAGTTACGTAATTGGATTTTATATGAATTACCTTGATTTTCATTACACAAATATAATACACACATATGAACTTTACATGGGATAACTGAGTGATTCTGTTTTAATGATATAGTAACCCAAATATCTTCCGCCGTACTTTGCCAATCCTTACTTACCACCAGTACTTACCACCAGGTGAGATGTTGTCAAGGGTTCACCAATTGAGAATAAAAAAAAAATAGGTCACTTTGCTTTTACACCCCTCACATTGTCATTAAATATACTGTTGTCCTTATACTGTTGTTCTATTATTGAAAAAACGAAAACTACACTCGAGAGCGATGAATCCGGGTCACTTAAAGGATCCTAAAAATCTCGGAAATTAAGAAGGCTAGCTTCATGAAATAAATACCTAGTGTTTAATAGATAATTTAATACTCCTTAAATAAAGTCATTAAAACTTCTTAGTTATTGTAAAGTTATGTCATAAAAAAATCAAATTTGAAAAAGGGAGACTTTCGAAGATGGAACTACGAAATTACTACATTTGTTTTGCTTTTGTTTCTAATCTGACATTTAAGTGGGTACATAAACCATGTTGATAGTGTTCAATATTTATTATTCAAGCAGTAATCATGTCGCTTACACCTGAAGAATGCACCAGAATACTCACAATGCTGGAAAACGGCCGGGGTCAGCGCGATACAGCCACGACTGTCGGTGTGTCGCTCTCAACAGTACAAAGAGTTCTCCAACGTTACGAGGAAACTAGCTCTAACCTACGCAGACCAGGAACAGGCAGAACCAGGTGTACCACAGCACGAGAAGATCGATACTTGGTGAACACAATGCTTCGTAATCGCTTTCTCACAGGAACTGAACTTACAAATCAGTTTCGACGCCTCGGAGGAAGTAACCCAAGCGCATGGACAGTAAGGCGACGACTTGCTGAAGCTAACTTGAAACCACTTAGACCTGCAAACGGCCCTTAACTGGAGCGTGGGCATCGTATTTCAAGACTAAGATATGCCCAGAACCACTTAAATTGGAGTATTGGAGATTGGTCAAAAGTTATGTTCTCCGACGAATCAAAATTTATGCTCTACAAGCACGATGGAAGACACAGAGTGTATAGAAGACCAGGGGAAAGATTCAAGCAAGCATGCATCGAAGAAAAAGTAGCCTACCGTGGTGGGTCTGTACATGTGTGGGCCGGAATTTCTTCTGAGAGTCGCACAGAACTGGTGTTCATAGAAAACGGCTCTTTAACTAGCGAAAGATATGTGGAAGAAATCCTCAATGAACACGTTGGTCCATTTATGGTCAATTTGGGTGACGATGCTATTTTTATGCATGACAATGCCCGGCCTCATACGGGTTGGATTGTGAATGACTACCTTCAAGAGATGAACATTACTCGTATGGAGTGGCCAGCACGCAGCCCGGATATCAACCCGATCGAGCATGCTTGGGACGAGCTAGGGAGATGCGTAAGACAAAGAAGCCCTCCCCCAATCACGCTTCGTGAGCTCAAAATTGCTCTCACAGAGGAATGGGAGAATATTCCCCAAAATCGTTTAGGGAACTTGGTGTACAGCATGCCAAACCGCGTAAACACAGTGATGGAAGCACGAGGAGGCAATACGAAATATTAAAATTCAAGTAAATCGTAATGTTGTTCATAAATGTCATGTTTCCTATTTTTGTTTTAAGGCGAGATCAGAAGTTTTTTTTTATTTATGTAATTTTTTGTAAATAAAATGTAGTGACTCGTAAATTTTATTACTTTCATTTAAGGGGTATTAAAGTGTCTATTAAACACAATTTATTTCATGAAGCTAGCCTTCTTAGTTTCCGAGATTTTTAGGATTCTTTAAGTGACCCGGATTCATCGCTCTCGAGTGTATATCTATAGGTGTTCTTGAAATCTCTTTTTCTTGGCTTTTGATTCTTGATTAGAAATAGTCAAGGAGCGTTCTAAGCACTTGTTGGTGTTCTTTAAACCTGTTTTTACCGCCTGTTAGTCAGTAAAAGTTCGACTCGAGCTAATTGTTCAGGCTCTTTGTTCTCTATTAGTAAGAACACTTACCAGAGGATTTGTTTTGCGCTTCCACTGGCTAACGGGATTGGGTTGGTTGCAAGTTGGAGTCCATATTAGACAAGTTCGTTTTCATACGTATATTGGGTAGGGTGGAGTCTTATATTTCAAAACCATTAAAATTTGAAAGAAATCTTAATTAACACTGTCACTAACATTAATATTATTAATTTGCGAAAAACTTAAAAACTTTTAGGTACGAGCCTTAAGTTTAAAAGAATTTGAATTATTTCGTACTCTTTTAGGCAAATCCTTTCATGCGATACCCATATCATGGGGGTGCATAAAAATTAAATGGTCCGCCATCTTTGGGAATCCACCATATTAGACTTAGAAAGACGTCACTTAAATAACCGTGCATTGTTCTCTGAACTTAACGTGAATTCAAAATTTCAGCTTAATCGGAAAGCAGGAAGTGGTTCTGTTTTAGCTTCCAAGATTTGTCCCAACATAACAGACAGACAGACTAACTAACTCGGCAAGTTAACATGAAGCTTGTAGGCTACCAAACTACATAATACTACGCAAGTACATAATGCATTCTTTATCATTATAATAAATTAAATACTTTTTCCTCACTTACCCCGATAGAACTCATGTCAAGTAGTGGAAACGCGCACTTTTAGGGTTCCGTACCAAAGGGTAAAAACGGGACCCTATTACTAAGACTTCGCTGTCCGTCCGTCTGTCTGTCTGTCACCAGGCTGTATGTCATGAACTGTGATAGCTAGACAGTTATTTTTTTTACAGATGATGTATTTCTGTTCATGATATTACAACAAATACTAAAAATTAGAAAAAAGGGAAAAATAAGGGGGGTCTCCATGCCAAAAACGTGTTTTTTTAAACATCAAGAAACTAGCACCGTCTAGTATGATGGTACGGAACCCTTTGTATTAGCGCCATCTAGTATGATGGTACAGAACCCTTTGTGTGCGGTTCTGACTCGCACTTGGCCGGTTTTAATGGTTTTTTTTATAATTATGTGATACCGCTCCGCCTCCCTGCTCGCCTATAGTCATCGGCGCATACGCAGAGTTGCAGCGAGTGTGAAGAGTACAGCTAGTACAACCGCAGCTTGAACTGAATACTTATTAATATTACGTAGCTTGTAACTTCTCTATTTCCATAATTTCTTCCTCCTCTATCGCCTTAAACTTTAATATGTTCTTTTCCGCTATCATTAATTGTGGTTGTTGTTATTATAATGTACTAGCTTTTCCCGCGGCTCCGCCCTCGTGGACATCGTTTTAATGACTGTCTTTAAAGGTGATTAGTAAATTATGTCGTTTCTCAACTACTCAACTAACTCTGTGCAAAAAATCACAACAATCGAGTATTTATTTAGTTCCCTCAGGAACTGTATTATGCTATTTTACCGGGATAAAAAGTAGCCTATGTCCTTCCCCGTGACGTATAGTAGGCCAAATTTCATAAAGATCAAGGCGTTGAAGCGTGAAAAGGTAACAAACAAACAAACAAACACATTTTAACATTTATAATATTAGTAAGGATATTAGTAAGGATGTGCTATGCATACATTGGATTTATGGACTCCTACCCTCCTTCTGCTGATGAGTACTTACTTATTGATTATAATTTCGGCGCCATACCTACTCGCACCTACAAGTGAAGTTGGGATGACCTCTTTCAAACCACTTTCTTATCTTTCCAACCGCCTTCGTGGCGTAATGGTTAGTTCCTTAGCTTCAACATCAGGAGGCCTCGGGTTCTATTCCCAGTGGAGTATAACTTTGTAAGACTCGGTTTGGTTTGTGGAAGGGCATTTCCCAAGCCCGCCTAGCTACCACTATCTTATCTGTCTTGCCGCCAAACATCAACGTTAACAGCATTGATGTGTTGCGGCTTGTAGATGAGATAGCCAGTTTCCTATTGCGTTGAGAATCTTGATAACCTTTCTTCTATCTGTTTTGAATTAACATTTCAAGATTTCAAAATGTTTATTCAAAATAGGTGCAAATTAAACTCTATTTGTGATAGTCATTAAATACTAATTACAATTTAATGTCATTTAAAATAAACATACATTAGTTAATAACGTCAAAATACAAACATTGATATAAAACAACATGTCATTAGGACATGAAAACAATATGACACGAGAAGTTATACATTAAATCATTAAATATGTCATTAATGCCTTTGACAAGAGTAGGCCAGTTCTCGCGGACAGCACCCGGTCTCAAGTATAACGCGAGAGTCAGCCGTCGCTCCCCTCGACCATGTTAGAGGGAAAGGATCGAGCCGGCTCCAGATGCGCCACCGTCCGCATTAGGTGAGATGATGCCTAGGGCTTACCAATTTTTGATAAAAAAAAGACTACTTAAAGCAAATTGCTAAATATTTTTGACTACGGTGGAAGTATGCAATGCAAGGGGCATTGCGTACTTCCACCATCATCATATCAGCTCGTGTACGTCCCCACCGAGGGGCTCGAGCCTACCCTGAATTAGGGCGATCGGGCCTTAGTCGGCCCAGTGCGGGTTGGTCGACTCCACACACAACCTGCTAGTTTCTTCGCAGGTGTGTGCAGGTTTCCTCACGATGTTTTACTTCTCCGTAAGAGCGTCGGATAAACCTACATATGAATCCTAAATTTGAAATTACATTGGTACGTGGCGGGATTTGAACCACGACCTCCCGGACAGGAGGCGGCAGCCTTGCCGTTACGCCACACGACGTTACTTCCACCATAATAAAAAGTATTCAGTAGGAAAATTCATAACCTGATGTTCAGCTACAAATCCTTCAGGCCCAGACCGTCAGTGGGTTTCTATGAAAAAATATACTTAATATGAAACACAGCAATATCGATTAATGTTTTTTTTGTCTGTGGTGATACTGTGTAAACTGAATTTTAGTATAACAATTGTTCAACTTTGGTTTTAAACAAAAAAAAATAAATGAAATAAAATAATTAAATCAGTTTATCTAACATTCAAATATTATTTTTACGAGTCTTTAAAATTGGGCGCCAAATTTTAACCTAATTTTAAAGTTTTAGGCGTCACTGGCCAGCCTGTTTCTTCTTTTATGCATTTGTAACGTGTTAGAAAGGATAGGGTATATAAAAATACGTTCTTTAGAGCAAAGAATGAGAACACACTTACCCTTAACGGCTTCCGGTATGTCAACTGATTAGAGGTTAATAAATGAAAAATAAATGTGTTTGTCCCCAGGTGGCGCTGTCGGATCAGAATCGGGTAGTTCTAACAGAAGTGGACAGGACCTTAACTGGAGAGTACCAGTGCGAGGTGTCGGCTGATGCTCCTCTTTTCCACACCGACATCAAGTCGGCAGAGATGGTGGTGGTTGGTGAGTACTGGATATTGTGAAGATCGAGTCGGTCACACTTACCGTATTTCGAGATTAAAACCATCATCATCATCAACATCATATCAGCCGAAAGACGTCCACTGATGGACAAAAGCCTGCCCCAAGGCACACCCTGGACACTTCTTACAACGGGCCAGAAATGACATTTCAAAAAAGGAATAAAAAAATAAATGTATAATGTAATGTTTATCTATCTATCTAATAACGGAACAAACCAAATGGCGGCGAAATCCTATACATTCGACAACCAAACTGTAACCTAACTGTATCAATCTGGGTGACGAGGGGGTGAGGTCGCAATCTAGAGAGCGGAAGAGAGTGTCCATACTGTATGTTAGTACTAATGTATATAATTTACCCAAGGATTGCCAGAATGACCAGTTCTGCGCTGCCCGCATCCAGCGGCTTCCCGTGACCTTCACCAGGTCACAGGTACACCGAGTGGGACACCTGCCCACAATATACCCAGTGTGCAGTCACCATTCGAGAACTTTACTACTCTAACAGCCATCTCTTCTACGAGATATGTGCCCCCCCACTGCCACATAAGTTTATCGATTATGTGAGCTATGTCGGTTAAGTTGGTTCTTCTAGGATCTCCTCACTTCTGATTCGATTACATAGGAAAACTCCGAGCATAGCTCAATATGAAAATGATCAAAACTAATTTGTGAAGAGATCGAAATAATGAAAGAAAATCTTTACTAATATTATTAATGTGAAAATTGGTTTCTTTGTTTATAACTTCTTCACGCTTCACCTCAACTAATTTTGGTCGGCGTCGCAAGGGAGCAACGAATTCACGTGATTTTTTTCATAGAAATAGTTGAGAGGGTGAGACGTGTTATAAACTGATAATCTAAATAGACTGATATAGTTCCTGAGGGATCTGGAGTAAACGCATGCGTACGCTCCCGGACCGCTATCATAAAAACGCTAAACACGTTAAAAAACCGACTTCCATCGCAACAACTTAGTACATTTTTGCATTATTATTTTTTTATTTTCTTATAAAGTACTACACCGATTTTGATAAAATTTACATGTTACCAGACGGTAAACACTAGCTTTCAAATAAAAAAGATTCGTAAGAATCGGTTCACCAAGTCAAAAGTTATGAGGTAACACACATTAAAAAAAAAACATACAGACGAATTGAGAACCTTCTCCTTTTTGGAAGTCGCTTAAAAACGATAGGCAAGCGAGCGAAGGCGCGGGCAAAACCTAGGAGTCAGATGTGTTATGAAACTACATAAAGCAGCAATTAGACCTGGTAAATATACGACAGAGATATGGGTCAAAACATTTTTGGTTGCATTTTATAACCAAACGCATGCTGGCATTTCTCATACGCCTGCAATTATTATAAATTAGATATCTACTCATAGTTTTAACTGGTATTATTTTAATGTAAGTAACATTTATTTGAATTGAAACCGTTACCGTGGCGTAATGGTAAGCTTCACATCAGGAAGTCGCGGGTTTGATTCCCGGCGGAGTCTAACTTTGTAGGGCTTGATTTAGTTGGTGGAAGGATATTTTCTAAGCCTATCTGGCTACCACCATCGTATGTAAGTATCGCCGCCAAACATCAATGTTAACAACATTAATGTGTTCCGGCTTCAAGATTTCACAGCCGGTTCCCCATTGCGTTGGGGAATCTTGGTAAGTCCGCTTACATCTTCGGAATTATCGACACTTACCATCAGGTGAGATGATGCCAAGGGCTTATCAATTGTGGATTAAAAAAAAGCTTTAGCTAAGTCCGTCACTGTAGAACGCCGACAACGGGGAATCTCCCGGACTATCTAGATTAATAAGTACATTTTCGGTTCAACAAGTTCGTTCAACGTTAAAAAAATTGCACCAAAAGTATACAAGTGCCATGTACTTGAAGACCCTTCGAACTCGCAATGAATCAATTATGAGTTATGTATGACCATTCAAGTCAGAGATGTCTGGAATACGATAAAATTTAGTAGGTAATGTTTAGTACTATTTGCTTAGGTTGTGGAGTAAAAAGAACATTCAAAATTTTTGTTTTATGTTTGTTTTTTATTATTTAAGAGGTCAAACTTCGAAAAAGACATCTATCCTACTAATATTATAAACGCGAAAGTTTTTAAGAATGTATGGATGTATGTTTGTTGCTCTTTCACGCAAAAACTACTAAACAGATCTGGCTGAAATTTGGTAGGTAGACAGATTATCAGACAGACCTGAATTAACACATAGACTACTTCTTTCCACGCTCGCGAGCCGTTTGCGGCTCGCGCACTGCGCACCCTCGAAAAGTCATAGAAACGTTGTAGACGAGGGTGAAGCCGCGGGGACTAGCTAGTCGTTGAATACAACTCGGCTGGGCAGCATTCGGGAAGCTTCACAGTATATACTTACGTCCTAAATGCCGCAGTGTCTCGCAAGACTAATTTTGATGCCAGTGATAACATACGGCACTGCGACATGGTTGCTTACTGTAGGCCTTAATAGGAAGGCTCAAGGTCACCCAAAGGGCGAGCGAGGTAGGTATGCTCGGAGTTTCCCTTCGCAATCGGATCAGAAATAAGGAGATTGAACCAAAATAACCCACCTAGCTGACGACCACTTATGTGGCAGTGGGCAGAGCATATAGCTCATAGTACAGATTGCAATTGGGGCTTTAAAGTTCTCGAGTGGGGACCGTGCACCGTAAGACGTATAAAGAAGACGCGCAGGCCTCTCATTAGGTGAACCGTAGACTCAATGAAGGTCGCGGGAAGGCGCTGGATGCGGGCAGCGCAGGACCGGTCGTTGTGGAAGTCCTTTGGGGAGGCTTTTGTCTAACGGTTTATACGATAATGATGATTAATGAGGTATCACTAAAGTTAAATTCTTCACACAATAAATATTTTGACCAAAGTTTAGTATCTAAATAAAATAAAAACTTATTTTTCTGCATGGCAGACAATTACATTGTTATTACAAGACACGAGACAAAGTTATTTACGTAGATACCCTGAATTTGTGCTTTTCACTTGAAGTTTTGACACGGGGCGGGGGATGGGGCGGGGTTGGCAGATTAAAAATGTATCCTGCGAGGTGTGGTATGGGCACAGTACTACGATATGGCTGTACGGGTAGGTAACTAAACTTTAAGAACAGCTGGTACGAAGAGCTTAGAACTAGGGATGTTCTGGACCTCTTCAAATATTTATCCGAAACAGTTTGCCCATCCATCTTAAAACTAAAACTTTTAGAACGCTAATGGAACTAACGAATTCTCTGTGTTAGATTATATTTGATTTTTTTAACTCATGTTATCAATATCCTGTTTACAATTACACGAGGAGGACCCATTAATTTAACTATTTTTTTATTATGGACATCGAAGGTGGGCGCGGTTCCTTGTTGACTTCGGAACCCTTAGAAGAATAAATATGATATTTAATAAAATAGGAAGAAAAATAAAATAAATAAAAAAATAGAAGTGTCAATCTTGAGGATAAATATTGTAAAACAAAAGTAGAAAATTCTAAAATCTTTGTTTTTTAGGGTTCTAAATTCAACAAGGAACCCTTATAGTTTCGCCATATCTGTTTGTCTGTCCGTCTGAACACGAGTTAGCTCAGAGACTTTTAGTACTAGAAAGCTGTTATTTGGCATGGCTATACATATTAATCAAGCTGACAAAGCGGTACAATTAAATCGTTCCGATATTGATTTGCGAAATATATTTAAGCCTTAAAGTGCAAAATTTTGCTAGAGTCAAGTGCCCCCCCCCCCCCCATACTAGCTAAACCGCTATTTAAGGACATCTGAAAAAAAAATTAAACAATAGGATATATATAATCAATTTAAAAGGAAAACTATCACGCAGTACATTTTCTTAGTTTAGGAGTAACAGTCGACCAGCTTAAGGTGTGCAGTTGAATTTGTAAACAGTTCATATATTTTCTATACAAAATGTTTTATTACCAACTGTAAATATAATTTTGTTTTTTAAATATACATTTATTTTTTAAAAGACTCCGGAACCCTACTAGCGCATAGTCCGACTCGCACTTGGCCTCTTTTTTATCAAAAGGCTTTATTCAAAATACTGTCAACTGAAAACGGTTTCATATTTTTAAAAGATTTTATTTAACTTGCAATGTATGTATGTTTGTTTAGTTCAAATCTTGCGATCGGTTTTAGATCAGATTGAGCTGAAGTTTAAAATGAAGCCGTATTCCCGGTGACAAATATCCTTTTGTTATTTTGAAATTGAACTGATAATGAAATTTTTAGGTGTAATCAAGATCACAGAATTGTCTCTTATTTTTAATAGAATCGTATGGAAAACATAATTTCACTTTTTTGAATTTGAAACCGTTTATTTACATTCATTTGAGCATTTGATTTTATGTGCATAACATTTTTTTTTCAAATAAAAGCTTGTGCCTAAAAGCTTTACGTTTTTCTAAAATCATTAATAAGTATTTTAATTTGTTTATAAACTCTTTTACGGAATAAAATTCAGCAACAAGAAGTTGGAGAGCAAACGTTTCGCCATTGTTTTCATCTTTGATGACTGCGGGTAGTGCTTAGCACCTTCTCTTACAACGATGGATTTTTTAGTTGCGAGAACCGTTGAACTGTTAGGAGCCGGCACAGAACACAGAACAAATCAGAACACGACAGTGAGAATAGTATGACGCGCGCTGAAGCCGAAAACTCTGCGCCTACCCTCCTTCCCTTGGCTGTAATATTGCTATTTTAGGTCAATTTTAAAACTTTTTGAGTTACGTTAGTAAGAATAAATCACAGCTTATTTACTCATATAAATAAATCGCCTGCATGAAGTATTTAGAAGGGCCATAACGTCAAAACTGCACCAATTTTGGAGTGAAATTCCCCGCCGGAGTCTGTATTCCCCGATTCATATTATTCAGGAATCTTCAAGACGAGAGTGAATAGATACTGATTGAGCATACACTGTGTTACATCCTCGACTGTATCGGCACTTACTATCAGGTGAGGTGCAGCCAAGCGCACTCAAATTTTTTAAAATAAGATAATTGGAGTAGTTTCATGTAAGCACAACTTGCCTAATTTTATCGCCGTACGCGTGTTCTGGTTTATTTAGTATTCTGAGGGAGCCGGCTTGTGTTCCGCAAGTTTTTTCTGGAAACTTTAAGGTCAATTCAGAAAAGGGATCGCGCGCACTAGCGCAACGACCAGCCTTTACAATAGAAGCCTTGTGGCTTTTTATTTATAAATTACTTTACACGTCATGCACTTGGCCGCAATGGCCAACTATAATATTATCTAGCGAAATGATCAGAGTTAATGAAACCCTTGTCAAATTTTGCCACTGTAAAATGACAAAAAAATGTTTGATCTTATGCAAGTACTAATTAAATAAAATACTCATGTTGATTAAATTATTTCATGTCACAAATCGATTTAAACTACTAAATAAATGTCACGAACAATAAATCGACCACTGGTTTCTTCACGTTAAAATCCCATCCCGACCAAATTTTCCAATGATTCGACCCGCGTTGTTGCGCTGGATAGCCACAGAAATACGTTGGATAAAGTAGGAGCCGGAACGGGGGTCGCAGCCCCGCTGTCCAGTCGCCTTCCCACCTCCCCCGAGAAAGCTTTGGCTTCCGCCCGCCACGTACCCGCATCCTCTTCTGCGAACGGCACGAACTCGTAGCCATGGACCAAGTTGCTACACTTATCATGCTTGGTCCCGGCTGCTGCGCGCTGCTCCCGCGGCGCGCGTCGTCGAGTACAAGTGGGACGGCGCGAATGTGCTATAAGTGCGTTGCGTTCCAAAGGAGGCTGCGTCCTCTCTACCACGGAACCAACTTGCCATCAGTGCGGCTAAGTCCCTGCGGCTCGGGGGCGCATGGAACGTTGGCGGACACCCTGGCCCGTCTTATAATCTCACTATCGGCAGGGTGCCTTGGAAATCTTCCGGCACATTTGATGCGGCTAAGACCATGATATCCGTTTCTCTCCACCATCGTCCCATCCCAATCGCAATGCTGCTGCTATTCTTAACGAATCGTTGTCAAGCAGAGTGCCCAAATTAGGTGACGGCAGGACATGCAACCAGGCTTCCGACTCCGGTTGAACGGAAGCTCTTAGGCGGGCAGCATCGGCAGTGTCTACGGCATCCAGGAGCAAATTTTCCGAGACTTTCTTTGACAGCAAGTCGTCCCATCCTCTCTGTTTTCCAGAGTTACTAGGATGCTCCTTACTAGAGCAAAGCAAATCCTATGCCCCCAACGCCTCCGCCTCAAAAGTGACGTGAATATCGTCACCATTAGAAGAAAGAATAGAAGCGATAAGATTCGCTGTCCCATGAGACGAGGCCAAAAAGAAAACCACTGTAACCTGTTGAGCACGCTGAACCCCCAGCCCTCCGTGGCGAATAGGTTAAGCAGCCTGAGCCCACTGCTTTTCCTCCAGGCTCACATTCAAAATGGATTCGAGGGTCACCTTAAGAGCATCATCCAGACTCTCCAAATCCTGCGGGAACATCCAGTTAGGTGCTGTCCTCAACGTATAAGTCAACCGACAGTCAAACTATGTTGAGTTTAGTAAATTAATTGACGTACTGTAAATACGTACCAACTTATTAAAATTTAGTAACTAGGCAATATGTAGAAGTAATATAAGTAAGTAAGTAAATAATAATATAAAGCATTTTTTTAATGTTTAAAGTGGTTCGATTGGCACACTAGTTCCACCAAGGAAAAACTGATTTACTCATTCTTAAGGACTTAAATCGAAATCATTGAGTATTTTGCGCATACAGGGGGGCAACAACTATTGTTTAATTGTTATTTTGTAACTGTAAGCAAAGAGTTATGGTTTTTAAACTGCTTAACATTTATATTATATTCAATACCAATAACATATGTATAGTACAATATTACTAATTACGCGGACAACCCAGCTGATATTCTATCTCGAGGCGCAAATCCGAATGAAATACAAAGTTTTTCTCTTTGGTGGCATGGACCAGATTATTTTAAAATGACAACTGCAGCTATAACTTAAATTTGTTATACATAGAGTTACCTCTATTTGATTTACAAAATATTGCACTATCCTCTAATGTGAATACTGCAACCGATGACAGTGAAATGATCATATTATTTACTAAGTTTTTTTAACATAAACCAAATGCAACGTATTGTGGTTTATGTTTATAGTTTTATTTCAAAATGCAAGAAGCTTCCCACAAATACAGGAACTATAACTGTAAAAGAGCTTCAAGATGCTTTGCATGTTATATTCAAATCAATTCAAAATCATTACTATTCAGATGAAATTGATTGTATTCACAAAGGAAAGAATTTTAATTACAGTTCTAGTTATCATTTAAAATCGCTAAATCCTTTCATTGACAGCAAAAATTTTCTAAGGGTAGGAGGAAGATTGCAAAAGGTAAATATTCCGTTTGCAATAAAAAAAAACAATTATTCTCCCAAAAAAATGTCATGTCACTAGACTTATTATATTGAACGAACACATGATTTTGTCGCATGGAGGACTGAAGCTTCTTTCAAGCAGTCTTTCCCAGCGATTTTTATTTTGAACTCTATTCGAGAGATTAAGTCAGTAATTCATAGGTGTGTAACGTGCTGCAGATTTAAAGCCGAAATGGCTAAACGGCTTATGGGTTCACTACCTAAGGAAAGAGTCACACCTGCTCGCGTCTTTGAAAAGATAGGCGTTGATTATTGTGGGCCATTTGATTGCAAACAATCTAGTATCGGGAGAAGCGTCATAAGCAAAAGTTATATCGCGGTTTTCGTTTGTTTTGCTTCTAAGGCTGTGCACTTAGCTATGTCTAGCAATACTTTCCTAGCCGCGTTAAAGCGTTTTTCATCTAGAAAGATGACTTCCAACCGATATCTTTTGCGACAATTCCCCAACTTTTAAAGGTGCAGACCATCAATTAAAGGAGCTTTATCGTTTGCATGGCAGTCCTGATTTCAATAATGCAGTGTTCAATTACACTTCTGAAAGGGGCATTCAATTTCTTTATATTCCAGCTTACAGCCCTCACCAAGGTGGTTTATGGGAGGCAGCTGTCAAGTCATTTAAATTTCACTTTAAAAGGGTTCTAGGATCTAAAGTATTTACATTTGAACAAATTGTTACAGTGGCTGCTGAAATTGAAGCCATTTTAAATTCAAAGCCGATTTGCCCTATGTCAAATGATTCTTCAGATTTTTCGTACTTGACACCAGGCCACTTCATGATAGGTTGTCCATTTACTTGTTTTCCACAACCTTCCTTGATTGATATTCCTAACAATCGTTTACATTTTGGAGGTCTGTTGAGCAAATAAAACAACATTTCTGGCATTCCCTGGTCAAGGGATTATTTGACGTCACTAAATAAAAGGATGCCATTTCAGGCATGATGCTCAATCCAATATAAGGGTTGGTCAGCTTGTTCTATTGAAAGATGACAATGTTCGTTCGCAATTTTGTCCGATGGCTAGAGTTACCAGAACGTTCACAGGGAGTGATTCCACAACAAGAGTTGTAGAGCTAATTCTGGCTAACGTTATAATTTTCAAACGAACGAATCAAAAATTAGTTATTTTGTCCGTTATTTAAGTTTATTTTAAGTTTCCAAACATTAGTTTAATTCTGCGCGGGCGCAACTATGTCAATGACATAAGAACTCTTTGTTTTTCTTTCTTTTTTATAAGTATGATGTTTTATTTTGTTCTGTCAAATTAGACTTTTACATTCTTTCAGATATAATACATTTTTTACAATTCCACAAATAACATCGTTTAATTTCATCTTGAAATCCTTGGGGGAGGCTTTTGTCCAGCAGTGGACGATTTTTGGCTGATATGATGATGATGATGATGAATTTCATCTTACAAATAAATATTACAAAGCCTAGTAGTAATCACAGGCTGTTACATATTTTTTGGTATATACCTAGGGAAGGGCGAAGATCGTTGCCTAACCGGCCTACTATTAAAATTTATCTGTTTATTACTTTTTAAATTTAGGTTAATTTAGCTAATTTATGTTAAAACGTGCCTACATCGTCATCTCGTCTCTTTTTAGTACTTTTTTCCCTTATTTTTTCTTTTAATTGTTTTAATATTAAAAGTATTCTGATTTACCCCAAAATTATTTTTTTTTCGTTATTTCCTCCACTAGGCCGTGCAAATTCTACATATAATGTGACTAATTCCTTGAGGATATTTTAGTCCTTGATTATCATTTATTTTCGTTACATAAATGGAAAGAGACGTACTCCTAAGCGAGGTGAGAGAGAATATTCCTTCCTTATATCCTTTCCTTCTTCAAGTATATAAATGCCCTTCTAACCTCTCTTACAATAAATCTTAAGTTTAATCTTTTCTCAAGTCGGTGCGCAAATCAAATCAAATCAAATCAATTTATTTCAAATAGGTGTTTACACACACTTTTAAATAGTCAAAACAAAAAAAAAATACTGTATATTACAAATAATGTCATGATTCAGATTACAGTCTCAGGTAATGGTATTTGATATATCTTCTTCTTTTCGTGTCTTCACACGAAAAGAAGAATTTGATATATAATCAACATATATATCTTTGTCATTTACATAATCTATTATTTTATAATATCCTCTAGAGCACAAATTTTTTTTGACACGAGTCTTGAATTTATTCTCTGACAAACTAGTTACATTTTCTGGAATTTCATTGTAGAATCTTATACACTGCCCCACAAATGACTTCTTAACCTTACTCAGTCTCGAAAAGGCTATATCTATTTTATTTACATTTCTTAAATTCAAATTATGCCTGTCACTGTTTTTAGGAAATAAATGCAAATTCTTACGAACGTACATTTCGGATCATCAGAAGGGTTTTGGCCGTATCTAAGAAATAAACTCGTATTTGAGAAGATTTAGAGTGTACAATCAATATTCACACACGTTTGCAACACGAGGCTTCACGATAATTCGGATGAAAACCGATTATTTTATAGACTGCGATGAGTTTGGCACGGGGCTGGCTTCCCAAGTTGACAGTTCAGCTGCTCGATCAAAAGTGCTCATAAAATAATTGGCGCCTCTGTCGTAGCCTCTGTAGGTAGGCTGCATTGTCATTGATGGTTCGCTATTCACAATGATTCTGATTGGCTAACAAACAAGTACCAACACTACCAACTTCCGGTTTCCGGTCCCGCACCGACCACGCCTTGGCCTAAGATGACTATTATTACTACCCTAGCTAAGCGCTGGACGTTTCAAGATAAAGCACACGGTTCTTTGACGCATGCATAGATGGCGCCACGTCCTTGCGCTCCGACACGGCCATCCTGACGGTGATGCGTGCCCAGCAGCTGCCATAATCTGTAATGAGGAGTGGATGTGTGTTTAAGTTAGGTATTCAGATCACCTAACTTATCATAAATCTACTACAGATAAGTAGGCCTGTGGTATGGCCCTAGAATAGTACCACCCATCTCTTCCCGAGGGTGTGGTAAGAGTTGACTAATGGATCAAAGACTGGAGGATGGGCAGCGGCGTCTTTTCTGCATACCGTGCCACACACCGCGATCGCCCACCTGCCTGCCAAGCGATTGCGTCTTTGTACAGCAGTGAACGTTGCCTGGCTGATGTGATGACGATGAGCTGTGTAGGTACTTGTTGGTACTTGTGTTTGCCCTTCCACAGGGCAAAGCTCACGAAAAAAAAAAAGTTAGGTACTTGAACTCCCCTTCCACAGGGCAAAGCTCCCAAAAAAAAGGTTAGGTACTTGAACTCCCCTTCCACAGGGCAAAGCTCATAAAAATAAAGGGAATACGTAGAGGTCGATGCTGTGCGACACACAGAGGCTCTAAAATGATAAAGGTCAGGTCGATGCTGTGCTCTAGGCGCATATGTCCATATGCGCCGTGGTACACAGGGGCCCTAAAAAAAAGGAAAGGTCGATGCTGTGCTCTGGGCGGTCTTGTACGCCGTGGTACACAGGGGAAAAGGAATGACGGTAAAAATGTGAAATAGTTTGCAGTCGTCACTACAAGTATCATCAGGAAACCTGACCAAAAAACACTGGCTGTAAACAAATCTACACGGAAACGACCAAATCATACGGTCGGCACCATGTTTTTTTTTGTTATAGCTTATGGTTAGTTAGTTTATGGTCAGTTAGTCTATGATGGTTCCGAACCAAGGTCTCGTGTCGGCTCCGTGCCGACATTGAGTCGTCAGACTAAAGAGTCGGACAACTAGCTGTCGTCGTGCCTCTTAACTTGCACTGATGCAACAGATAACAACAGATTTCTCTTTAATGAAAACTGCTCACCCGATGGAATTCCAGTATTGTGCATCAACCACGCAAAGGTTAACTCTCTTCTCCATCACTGGGGCAGCTTCACAGGTGCTTCCCTCTTGGTTGCATCGCTTCAAGCAGCTAGACATGTAGTGGCCCTGCCCCTTGCCGATATGGGTCGTAGATACACAGATCCGTAGTAGCAATCCATGCACGTGCATTCACATCCGATCTATAGGGGTTGAAATCGGGTAACCTCAATTCATCGGACGATGATGGCATCCGCGTGGCTATTATCAGCGTCAGAAAATTCTGATTTCGTTGTTCCAGAAGCACTTTCTATTTTGTGTTGCTCACATCACTATCTGGAACACGTGGGGCGTCCATGTCCTATCCCAATTCTGATTTCGGATCATCAGAAGGGTTTTGGCCGTATCTAAGAAATAAACTCGTCTTTGAGAAGTTTTAGAGTGTACAATCAATATTCACACACGTTTGCAACACGAGGCTTCACGATAATTCGGATGAAAACCGATTATTTTATAGACTGCGATGAGTTCGGCACGGGGCTGGCTTCCCAAGTTGACAGTTCAGCTGCTAGATCAAAAGTGCTCGTAAAATAATTGGCGCCTCTGTCGTAGCCTCTGTAGGTAGGCTGCATTGTCTTTGATGGTTCGCTATTCACAACGATTCTGATTGGCTAACAAACAAGTACCAACACTACCAACTTCCGGTTTCCGGTCCCGCACCGACCACGCCTTGGCCTAAGATGACTATTATTACTACCCTAGCTAAGCGCTGGACGTTTCAAGATAAAGCACACGGTTCTTCGGCGCATGCATAGATGGCGCCACGTCCTTGCGCTCCGACATACATGATGTTTTCATATATAAATTGACTAGCAACAGTTAAAATATTGATTTCTTTAAACTTATTCTGTAACGACTCACGTGATCGCATCTGATAGATTGCGCGGATAGCTCTTTTCTGCAGGATGAAAATAGTTTCTATATCAGCCGCATGCCCCCACAGTAATATGCCATAAGACATTATACTATGGAAGTAACTAAAATACACTAGTCTCGCAGTATCTACATCCGTTAACTGTCTTATTTTCTTAACGGCATAAGCAGCTGAACTAAGCCTTCCCGCTAAAGTTTCTATGTGTGGTCCCCATTGAAGTGAAACATCCAAAATTATACCAAGGAACACCGTGGTATTTACAAATTCTAATTTATTACTGTCTAATATTACACTATTGTTGACCTTTTTTACATTTGGCAAACAAAATTTTATACATTTTGTTTTCTTAGCATTTAATAATAAGTTGTTCACAGTGAACCAGTTCAGTATCTTTGAAAGAGTGTTGTTTACTTCGTCAATTTCGTTTTCTTTTCTATTCATTTTAAAAATAAGAGATGTATCATCCGCAAACAACACAATATTTGACAGATGTTGCACCATAAAAGGCAAATCATTTACGTAAACAAGGAAAAGAAAAGGCCCTAATATGGAACCCTGGGGCACACCCATTTTCACTTTAGATCCAGATGAGTTTGTGCCATTCACTTGTACTTTTTGTGTTCTGTTGTCTAAATACGAATTTAAAAAACTGAGAGCCCCAGGGAGACCTGCTTGGTCCGCTTGTATTCAGCCTTGCTATTCATAAAGTCATTTCAAGTTTGAAATCTCCTCTCAATTTATGGTACTTAGATGATGGTACCATTGGGGGAAAGCCAGAGGAAGTGAAACAAGACTTACTCACGTTACTTCCCCGATTTAGCAAACTAGGTGTGGAGATAAATGTTTCCAAGAGCGAGTTTTTTCCCTGCAGTCCAGTAGCACGTCCTTTCTTTTCCATTATTAGTTCCATTCTACCTGGGTTGAAGGAACTTGCCCCCAGATCTTTCATTCTTTTGGGTTCACCTATTTTCCCCGAGGCCATTCCTAATGCATTAGAAGCTAGGAGACGTCTCCTTCTCCTTTCTCAGGACCGCCTTAGAAGTGTTTTGGCTCATGTTGCTTTGTTGTTGTTGAGGATGTGCTTCGCAGTCCCTAGGGTAATGTACCTTTTAAGGACGGCCCCGACCTGGCTGTTTCCGAATGACGTCGCCTCTTTTGATGCAACTTTAAAAGATGCAGTTGATACGTTGATAAATATATCCCTTAACGAAGACCAGTGGAGTCAGGCGTCTCTGCCCATACGGTACGGTGGTCTGGGGGTGCGACGAGTGAGGGACGTGAATTTGCCAGATTTTCTCGCCTCGACGCAAGGGGTTGCTGGTCTTGTCTCTGAAATTTTATCTTCCCATGGAGACGAGGCCCTACCTTTTGAGGCTGAGGCGTTAACAAAGTTGACTGCCCTCTTCCCGAACGCGCCTGTGCCCTAAGTTCCTAATGTGCAGCGGGCGTGGGATGAAGTTGGAGCCAAGGATACTTTGGATCGACTTTTAGGTGCGGCGGTTGGTGTTAACTTAGTCAGACTCAAGGCGGTTTCGAGGGCACCTTCGCTGCAAGCTTTGCCTTCACCATATATGGGAACTCTTCTCGACAGCAACTCTTTGCGTGTGGCAGTTGCTTTCCGCCTGGGCTGCAATGTCTGTGAACCTCTACGGTGGAGGTGATTGGTTATCACGCACTGAGTCGCGGTCGTTGTTTGAAAAGATTCCCACGCTACTACGCCCTCAATGATATCACCCGGAGGGCACTGGTATCGACCAATATTCCGTCCTTGATGGAGCCTCCGGGACTCAGTAGTTCTGATGGAAAAAGGCCGGACGGTTTAACTCTGGTGCCATGGCAGAAACGAAAGTGCCTGCTTTGGGACGCCACGTGCGTTAGCACTTTTGCTGCCTCACACCTCACTCGCACGGTGCATTTGGCTGGGGCTGCTGCTATATTAGCGGCAGCCATGAAGTATGTTAAATACTCGATGTTGGAGGTAAATTACTGCTTTGTGCCGCTGGCGTGTAAGACAACTGGCTGCTGGGGTTCAGAAGCATTGGGATTCATAAAGGAGATCCCTCGCCTTCGAGAGAGGGGGTGTGACGCCCGCTCCGGGTCCTACCTGCTGCAAAGGTTGTCTATTGCCATACAGCGCGGTAACGCGATGTGGGTCATGGGCTCCTTTGCGGCTGGTTCGAGTCGGGGTTTTTATTTTTACTAATATTTTTATTGTTAGATTAGTACCTTTAATTTAAGTTAGGTATAAATTACGCGGTTCAAAATACACCATGGTGAAAATGAGGAGCTGTTGAATAAAATTATTTATATTTTAAAATTAAGAGCGATGACATACTTTTTTATCTATTAATGTAGTGGCTTACCTAAATAACTTTCCACCAGCATCAAAATTAAAACAATAATTAAAAAAAAAATTAAAAACATACAGGTTTACGACAAAATACCGCCTGAGCAGGCTAGTTTTGTAATCCATTTAGTTTTGCTTTTTAGAAGAAATCAGTCGAATAATAATAAAAATCTGTTAGAAAAGGCAGTTAGAAATCGTGATCATATTTGCAGCTAACAAATTTTCTAACTACATGACATCTTCGAATAAAATATTACTTCTAATATACACTGCTTACGAGCATTTTATTAATGTAATTACCGTGTGTAGTTCATTTATGACCTAAAAATCAACTGAAGACGGTTTATTTTGAAGAAAACAATTCACTATTTATTTACATATTGGCCATTTCTAAGCAAATCGACTGTATTTCCCATGATCCTATTGAAAATAAAAGAAGATTCTGGGACCTTGATCCCACCTCCAGATTCATCATCCGATCAACTTTAAAATAGCAAAAGGATCTATTGTCACCGGCAATACGTCTTCATTTCAAATTTAGCTCATTCTGACCCCTGGAAGTTGCTCTAAAATCGATCACAAGATATGAACTAAACAGACATACATAAATACTACATTGCAAGTTAAATAAAAGCTTTGAAAATTACGATACGGTGTTCAGTTGACAGTATTTTTTTCTGCTGCAACGAAAACTTTCGCCTTAAAAATAGATAAAATTGGTATTTTTATGAGCTATCCGAAATACTGGTATATCCGTATAACAATTACAACCCTATCAGACGGTAATAAATGTGTGCTTTCAAACTGCAAACCCTTGCTAAGTTATGGATTATAGTGTTTGAGTTACGCTGTTATTTCAGTGAGAGGTCAAGAGAAGGAAAAAATGTTTAAATTCCGCTACAGTTTCTAACGCAGAGAGTTTTAAGCTTTGTAATGGTATATCTAGATTCAAAAGTTGTAACTAACACGAGTTTGTCTTTGTTTTTGGAATTAAGACTCATATACTTGTAGGGCATTACTGACTGGTTAAAAGCTGACACTGATTTCTTGCGTATCAAACGCGTATTAATCTTTTGATGTTTCTATCGATACGTTGGTGTAGACCAAACGCACTTAAATTTTTAATATAAAAAAAATTACGTATTTATATATTTTTTTTATTAAAAATTTAAGTGCGTTTGGTGTATGTAACTTTTTAGTGTTCCATACCTGGGGTAACGGGACCCTATTACAAGTCTACGCTGTCTGTCTGTTTGTCTGTCTGACAGGATGTCTTTTAAACCGTAATAGGTAACCAGCTGAAATTTTCACAGAATATTTAATATATTATAGTTAGGGTACATTGCCAAAAAATAATAGAGATTAAATATTATAAATTTTTCGGAACCCATGGAAAAAAACGTGTATTTAAAAGGTTTTTTTTCTTTGCTCTATCGTAAAAACAACAATACATACATTGGTGTGATTAAAATAAAAATCTAAAAGTATAACAAAAAACCGGCCAAGTGCGAATTGAAATCGCGTGAAGAGGGTTCCGTTCAATGCCAAAGTCAAATACAAAATATCACATTTAAAATCCTCACAGTAAAACGCGAGTTAACTACTACTAGCGCTATCTAGTGGTGTTTCAGTGAACTATTTTTCATAAGTAAACGTATTTTATTGAGATTACTACTTTATTTTTAATTGACGGAATTCTGAAAAGTTTTCCTGTAATTTACAAGCATTGAACTATATTTTGTATTTTTTTCAAAATTTTAGGCTCAGTAGTTTCGGAAAATAGGTGTGGGGGGAGGAACGGTCCGTTTTTTCAAATTTCCTATATTGTCCCCGACCCGTTGTATAATGACCCTTATTTTAGAAAAATATTTATTTACTTTTCGGTCTAGGAATTCGTTTGCGAAATAATTAGTGTTGAAATGCTTTTTCTCGTAAGAGTCAAGTGTACCCCTCCTGCCAGCAAAACCGATATTTCAGGATATCTGAAAAAGAAATAATTTATTCAATTTAAAAAGAAAACTCATGACTAAGAAGGCTTTCTTAGTTTAGGAGTAATAGTCGACTATTTTTTGCGTTGACTATTAGTGCGGGTGAGAGTGTGTGTGTTGGTGTTGTTTTTCAAGCGACTTCCAAAAAGGAGGAGGTTCTCAATTCGTCTGTATGTTTTTTTTTTTTTTTTTTTTTTATGTTTGTTACCTCAGAACTTTTGACTGGGTGAACCGATTTTTATGATTCTTTTTTTATTTGAAAGCTAGTGCTTCCCGTGTGGTTCCATATAAATTTTATCAAAATCGGTGTAGTACTTTAGTAGAAAATTAACAAAAACCAAAAATAATAATGCAAAAATGTACTAATTAGTTGCGATGGAAGTCGGTTTTTTAACGTGTTTAGCGTTTTCAATTATGTGTGTATGTGTGTGTGTATGTGAACTTACTGTAAATATTTATTTTTATGTGAAAACGGATTTTCAGAATGAAAAAGTTAAAATAAACCCATGACATGGAAAAAACCTTAAAGTAAATGTCACTTGATAATTTGAACTCGGGTCGGATTAGATTGGGGGCTAGACTCTTTACCAGTGAGCTGACTCGCTTGTTGTTCTTCGCTTCGGAATGATATGTTAAATACGATACCAATTGCGCGGAAAATACCATGTGCGTGAAAACTCAGAAAAACGAGTTCACCTACATAGATTTTTCCGCTTTTTCCCAACTGCTCAACTTAATGCTCAACCAGTTGCGCAGTTTAGCCTTGAGCCCCAAATTCTTAAAAACCCCCTTTATGCCATTTTCGACTCTTCGACTCTAACTAATTGGCTAAAAATAGCTATAATATAATAACATTCCTTGACATAAGTTTAATGTTAACAAAATAATAAAACAACACACAAATGTACAATGAAAACAATTCAAGATTGTTAGCAGGAGAGACGTAGGAGGCCAAAGAGGAACAATACCGATTCGGAGAATGTCTTTGTCGAGAAAGGTGAAATTCCCCCTCATTATAGTGGAACTCACACAAAACCCTCCTTGTTATTTTTACAAGCTTTTATTTAACTTGCAATGTTCGTAATGTTCGTATGTAAGTTCGCTTCAAATCTTGCGATTGAGTATATAATAATAAGTAAGTACACGTATGTTTCTTACTCAGAATAAATAAACTCATTAAGTTTTGAAGTTGATCTGTTGATGAACTACAAAAGTAGAATCAAGGTAGGTCGTCTATTGTTTTCAATCAAATAATAGGGAATACTGTACCTCTCAGCCCGGCTTTTTTCTAGTTCCTAAAAAACTGGACAGATTTTGGTTAAATTTGGGTTGGGTCAATATTATTTTTATATATAGACCTGTTTTTTTCAAATTTCGCTTAACTTCATTAATTAGGGTTGCCAAAATAGTAAATGATTGGAAACTCTAAACACGTTAAAAAATCGACTTCCATCTGTACAACTTAGGACAATTTTGTATTATTATTTTTGGTTCTTGTTAATTTTCTAAAAAAAATGCTTCACCGATTTTGATAAAATTTATATGGGACCAACTCGGGGGGATAGGAAGAACCATAAAAAACTGTTTACAATCTGCAAAGATATCGTATAACAAAGATACAAAAAAAACATACAGTCGAATTGAGAACCTCCTACTTTTTTGGAAGTCGGTTGAAAATCACTTATTAATTTTTTACTCAAAAATGGCTCTAACGTTCTTTAAGAAACTAGGTTTGTTACAATAATTGTATAATAGGGTCTACATTACGAGGTAGATTGTTGTTCCGATAAAAATCGGAATAATGTACCTCCCATTCAAATCCAGGTTATTTGTTACTTTTTTCTCAAAAACGATTGTAACAGTTTTCATAAAACTTTGTAAATAATTAGGACTTAATAAGGCCTACTGCACTGACTACTTCATTACTCCAGAAACAACCTAAGTAAGATACCTCGCATACTGACCCAAAATATTTGTATTTTTTTCATCAAGTCTGTTAATATACCTAGCTTTGTTCTTGGCTAGTAAGTAAGTGTAATGTTTATTGTTGATTTGTGTTTGCCCGACTACGGCAGACGGTGAAGGCTTCGCGAGAAAGTATGCACAGCGTGAACAAAGTATATATATTAGTACTAACATACAGTATGGACGCTCCCTGACGCTCTCTAGATTGCGACCTCACCCCCTAGCCACACAGATTGATACAGATTGGTTACAGTTAGGTTGTCGAACGTATAGGATTTCGCCGCCATTTTGTTGGTTCCGTCATTCTGTCATTTCTGGTCCGTTGTATGAAGTGTCCAGGGTGTGGCGTGGCTGTACAATACATTTAAATTTGAAATTAAGTATTTACCTACAATTTCATTTGGCACACTGAATTTATAAACTCTTTTCAGATAAAAGCTTGTATGTACCTACAGTAATAATGTAGCTTTGTTGATAAATATCGTAGCTTCGGCCACTCAGCCTGCGCCACCGCGCGTCCATCAGTCCATCGCTCGTACTCGCCAGCTGGTGCCTTCACCATATTTCCTCCTATTTCGCAGAATCCTTTATAGGGATCCGTGGAACGGTTGAAATGTTGCATATTCAGAGACCGGCTGCTATTTTGTTGGCATCCGAATTCCGTTCCGACTGGGACGTTTCTTTCACTTTTAGACGATTCGTTAATATTGTAACTGACATCTCTGATCTAGTAAATATATTTATTTAACAGTTTATTGTACACAGGATACATAAAATACAGATTTTAAATATTAAGGTTATACAAAGGGTACATCTTATTTCTAAAGAAATTTCTTCCAGCAGACCCGGGAAAGAAGAAAGTTTTGACTGAGATGGCAGACGTGTACACAACCTAATGAAAAAAAAGTAATACTTAAAGTAATATTAAATAAATACTAAATTTTAACAAATATAGACCACAAATAAATAAATATAAGTACTTAAAATATAAAGATAACAGATGGTATATATAAATACATAGACAAATATATATTAACTAATATATATTTATTACTACGTATTGATTTGGAATTAAATCTAATATTATACACTATATAAATGTATTCAATGGTTCTTTTTATTACCCGACAGCGCAAGAAGGAGGGTTATGTTTTTAGAGAGTATGTATGTATGTATGTATGTATGTATGTATGTATGTATGTATGTATGTATGTATGTATGTATGTATGTATAATTGTTTGGCACGTTCTGCAACCTGAACGCCTCGATGGATTTTGGCTTGAGAGGTGACGTTAGATTCGTATTTACTGTGAGAGTCACACTGGGTATATCAAAATAAAAAAAAACAAAATGGCGGATTTTTGGCGCTAAACTCAAATGTTTGGCACGCTCTGCAGCCAGAACGGCTCGATGGATTTTCTATCAACTGATAAGTTAATAATCTGCATAAATTTAATCTGTGTCATTGTATAAAGGTTACTATACAAACTCATTCAATAATAAAACTAAAAAATTAATAAAATAAAAAACGGTAATTTAAAAAACTAAAAAACCCGACTGCGTTTCTGTGTAGTTTGGAAATGAAAAACCCTAAAACAAGAAAGTCGTCATACCCGATTGCACTTAACTTAATAAAAATTGTAGCAGTCGGGACCCATTCTAGAAATGGAGGCTTAGTGAATTGAGAGCACATACCTATATTACATTGCAGATTACTCCAATATACTGACTAGACGGCTGACTTTCTAGAATGGGTCCCGACTGCTACAATTTTTCTTAAGTTAAGCGCAATCGGGTAAGACGACTTTCTTGTTTTAGGGTTTTTCATTTCCAAACTACACAGAAACGTAGTCGGGTTTTTTTAGTTTTATAAATTACCGTTTTTTTGCCTTAACATTCTCATATTATCTGGCAGAGTCGGCGTTCAGCTGACGATGACGTCTTCCCGTGATATGATGGAACGAATGTTAATTAACCACCTCGTGGCGTAATATTAAAGTCCATTAGCTTCATATCAGGAGGTGGCGGGTTCGATTCCCGGCGGAGTTTAACTTTGAAAGACTCGGTTTGGTTTTGGTGGAAGGGCATTTTCTAAGCCCGCCTTTCTAGCTACCACCATCTTGTCTAAATCTTGCCTAAAAATTGATGCGTTCCGGCTTGACGATAAGATAGCCAGTTCCCCACTGCCACAATATACTTTTTTGTACTATTGCGTTGGGGAATCTTGTTAAGCCTGCTTCCATCTTCGTGAATTAATAAATATATTACAATATATACAGGATGTAAGAAAATTTGTGTATGTCCCGTTAACTGTGGCTTCTACTCTTTATACTGAACTATTTTTGTTCTATGACTTTGCTGAAATCGCAGAAAATATTTTTAACTCTTCATAAAATTCGATCCGCTGATCTACCTATTTTGTGCATTTTTAATGGAGGTTCCGATTTTTTTTTGAGAATTGACTGTGGGTTCCTTGAGGAAGGTTGTTCAGTACGAGTATGGTGACAGGAACCCCCAGTTATCTGGTCCTACACCGTTTTTGTTCATCCTGTATAATTTTGCGTTGTTAAAGTTCTACGTAATAATTTATCACATCGAATTATTACTTATAAAATGAGATGCACTTTAAACGCTAAATTCTGCCGCTTTGTGTTATTGCCGAATTCGGTACTCGCCTAGTCATCTGTCTAACTTTTTGTGAACTGTCAAAAACAAGATTTTGTTCTAAAAATGTTTGAAATATTGAACTATGTTGTCATATTGTTTCATTGCCGTCGACGCAATAATTGTAGGTTTTTGATAAATTAAAAATAGAAAATGTTTATGGAAAAAAAAAAGAGTAAATTTTTCTTAAATCATAGAAGTAGGGCTATTTCGTGAATTTAATTTAATAACTTGCGTTTTCCTGCGGCTTCACCCGCGTGGACATCGTTTTAATGACTGTATTTAAGGGTGATTAGTAAATTATGTCGTTTCCCACGTACTCAACCATCTCTGTGCAAAAAATCACAACAATCGAGTATTTTTTCAGTTCCCTCAGGAACTGCATCAGATTATGCTATTTTCCCGGGATAAAAAGTTGCCTATGTCCTTCCCCGTGACACAGGCTACCTGCATGCCAAATTTCATAAAGATTGGTCAAGACTTTGAAGCGTGAAAAGGTAACAAACAAACAAACATCCACGCTTTCACATTTATAATATTATTATTAAGGATAGTAAGGATTTATTTTTGATGCTGTCAAGTACCCAATTAAATTAATTCCTTGCCTTATCTATGTCAGAGATCGGACTAAGATGATGATATAATATCGAAATTCGAAACGTCGTCGCGTGTAATGTAAGCCCAGTGTCGGACACTCCGAAAGAGCTCAATCCCACAGATCCATGTTTAATTTCAATTCGCGCCGAACACACGCGTTTTGTTTTCACTCGCTTTTGTTCTAATTTCGAGAATTTCAATATTCAACAGCGCACGAGTTTCGAGAGGTGCTTTCAACGGTTTTTCGTTTGTCGATCGTGTAAAATTTTTAAATGTTCGCGTTTTGAATTCGGTGTTGGTTTGTGTTGAGGTACTATTGTTTCGAAAAAGCGTCGGTGGCTCAACCGGTCACGAGTGGGTCCTCCTAAACAGAGGTCCCGGGTTCTAATCTAGACGGCCAATGTACCAATGAGTTTTTCGAATACTTACGTATTTATACTTACCGATTGCTTTAACGGTAAAGGAAAACATCGTGAGGAAACTATGTGTATGAAGGTCGCGTTGTATAAAACGTCCGTAGGTATAAATCTAAATGCCCTACACGTGACCGCGGGTGATGTTAAGCGCAACACCAGGCAACCGCCGTCCATCCCTTTGATAGCACGGTTAAGTGTGCCACATGATAAAAAAGAAGAATGTTTCGATGCTTTCGAGTTGGTTAAATGAATGGAGAACCTTTAGGCCTAGTATTTTTGGAGGGGAATGGTAAATTTTTGTTTATTTTCTTAAATAACTACAAAACTATTTATGAATCAATTATTTAAAAAAAATAATATTTGAAATTCTCATAACTAGTTATTTGATTTGATTGTCATAATATGTAGTTTTTAAACTTTAAAAAAAAATCCCCCCCAAAAGTGGTCCCGTGTTTAAAATTCATTTATTTACCTTACACATCCGTCTTTGAGTCACCGACTTACATATGTGTATAGATAGTTTAACTCAGTTGTGCGAGCCGCTCTATGTGTGTGTGCGCTTGTAATTATGCAACTTTAACTTGTGTGTGGCTCGGACGACACACAAATTAACTTGTGTGTGGCTCGGACGACACACAAATTAAAGCTGCATAATTACAGCGCACGCACACATAGAGCGGCGCGCACAACTGAGTTAAACTATCTATACTAAATTTTAACTTAATGTTGCTAATGATGAAAATAAAATACATTTTACAAATATTTTTGGTTTATAAAGTTTTTTTCATTCCAGAGCCGCCCCTGACCGGGCCAAACGTGACGTCCGACCGCATGTCCTACGTGGGGGGGGACCACATCAGGGCGAACTGCTCCTCGCCCCCCTCCCTGCCGGCGGCCAACGTCACGTGGTACGTCAACGAACAGATGGTGAGTCACATTTGCATGTTACAATGCTCCTGATGAGATCTGTTTCGGAGCTAGCGCGCTGGCGCGAAATTGGGCAGCTGTCTTGAATGTACGGATCCTTTAGTTGCTCTTGGGGTAACATAGGCTGAGTGACGGGGTTCTTGATTATGTGTGAAAATAAACTGACCCGTACAATTAAGTACCTGTTAACGTTTAAATGAAAATAGGGACGGTAACTGCTAGTATTTCAATTACTTTTAAGGGTTTCGTTCACCCGACGGGTGACCAACGTGACACTATACTAAGCCTCCGCTGTCTGTCCGTCTGTCAGCTGGCTGTATGTTATTTCAGTATTATTTCAATTTTCACAAAATTTGTATTTCTGTTACCGCTATAACAACAATTAAAAAAAAAGTTAAAAATAAGGGGAGTCGCCATACAAAAAAACATGTTTTATATAGGTATTTTAAAAGTATTTTTAATTTAGCTCTATCGTAAAAACGGTGACACATGCAAGCGTTAAACTTAGTACTAATTCTGAAGTTAAACAAAAAATAATAAATATTGACCAAGTGTGAGTCGTACTCGCGCTAAGGAGTCCGAACTGAATGACAAAAAAGCTCGCGTTGATTTTTTTGGTTGTAATTTGAATATGTATCATTGTCATTATACTATGCAGTTGTGTGGAGAGGCGCGGCGGTACGGAACCCTCCGAGTGCTAGCCCGACTCGCACTTGGCCGGTTTATATCATCTGTCACAAACGACATTTTGTTCTAAAAAAATTCGGAAATCTAAAAACTTTAAGGTACTTATTAAGCTTTTAAATGAAAATAGTTTTTATGCTCAAAAATCCAAATACGCAGTGTGCCAAATATGAACGAGGTTTCTAAATTCGAAAAAGGCGAGCGCAGTATTTCTAACGATTCTATTGAAAACGAAACACGATACTGTAACCTTGATTTCACGCCCAAAGTTCAGCATCAGATCAACCTCAAATGGATCTATTGTCACCGGGAATACGGCTTTATATAAAATTATAACTGAATCGGATTTCTAGAATTCGCTCTAAAATCGTTTGCAAGATTGGATCTAAAAAAAGTACCTCGGCGAGTGAGTTGTAGCGCATCATGGTTAAACAGTACTGTGGTATAGAAGTTGGGTGTGTATGAGAGTTTTTATTGTTGTATGTGGTGAATGGAGGATTTTTGGAATAATTTGAACGTTTGGCGGTAAAATATTTAAATTTTTAATTAATGAGTACGGGGTATGGGGAGTTATGTAAAAAAAAAACGAATTGTTGGTGGATAGTGTGATACATAAATTACTTATTTTGCCTGAATTTCATTATCAATGTCCTAGTAGTTCGTGCTATGCAGGGAATCTGTGCATTTTTTAATATGTATTTTATTTTTATCTGTATATATTGTAATTTCATAATTTAAAACCAATGTTACATTGTTTCCGAACTGAACTGTGATTGGTCTCTGTACATTAGTACAAGCTTTATATTAGCTTGCCGTATTAGTTAGTTAGTCTGTCTGTTAGTTTAGAACAAATCTTGGAAGCTAAATTAAAACCACTTCCCGGTTTCCTAATAAGCTGAAATTTTGCATACAATTTAACTTTGCAGAAAAATACATGGTCAGCTAAGTGAAGTCATTCTAAATCCAATATGGCGGACTCCCAAAGATGGCGGATCAGTTATATTTTTATGCACCCCATGGTAATTTGAAATGAAAGGGTTTGCTGAAAACAATGCAAAATAATTAAAATTCTTTTCAAATTACAGCTTGTACGTTTTAATATTTTTTGAAAATTATTAAAGTATACTGGCTGTCGTACCTGGCTTTACTCGGGGAGTTGATATGATAATATGGTCAAACCCACGTCGGATCTTGCTTTATGTACCCCTAACAACGGGTAGCCCCAACCATATAAAAAAAAGACTTCGAATGGTCCACAATGTTCCGGAACATTTTACAACATTCGAGAGTGTTCTGGAATGTTCCACAATGATCTGGGATGTTGTTGTTGTTGTAGAATGCTCTCGAATACTCTCAAATATTTACGACTGTTTTAGAAATTTCTAGAAGGCAAAACTTCCATATCTTCAAAAGCACGCCCTGCAGGTAAAAAAGGGAAACTTCTTCATTGATTAGATTGGATTGATTATCTCTTGATCGTACCGGAACTGGTTTCTGAGTTTTAGTGGCAGACAAACGCCGTCTATGGCATTGATAGTGCCGTTAATTGTGCCACACGATAACAGAAGAGAGTGGCACGCACATTGTACGCTTACTTCTCTATATTAATATACTAATACTAATCTATACTATCTATACTAATAATATAAAGATGTAAAGTTTTTATGTAGGAAACTACAAATCCAATTTTCAAAAAACTTTCAGCAATAGTTGGAACGGAATTTGTAAAAAACATAGGCTTATAAAACTTTGCTCACTTATGATATCCGCGGGGGCGATAGCTAGTATAAAACATCGGCTTATAAAACCCCACTCACTCTTGATTTCCACGGGGGCGATAGCTAGTATAAAACATAGGCTTATAAAACCCCACTCACTCTTGATATCCACGGAGCGATAGCGAGTATGAAACATATTGGTTGTGATAAGTTGACCTTATTGATGCTGTCATTGATTATATCAATTTGCTCATCAGGTGCCGGGTGTGACTGCGAACCACCTGATGAACTTCACCAACGGCTACGCATCAAGCCTGGCCACTCTAGAGTTGGAGGCTTCAGCGCTGTCCCCTGTGCCTACTCTTATGATACGGTAAAATGTCTTTCTTTTCTACGATTTTGCATAAAGTTGTTTTAGATTAATTGATGTGAAAGAATCTGTTAGTTCATCATAATCATCATCATAATATCAGCCGAAAGAAGTCCACTGCTTGACAAAGGCGTCCCCCAAGGTTTTCCACAATGACCGTTCCTGCGCTAGCAGCTTCCCGCGACCTTCACCAGGTCGTCAGTCTACCGAGTGGAAGGCGTGGTCACCACTCGAGAACTTTACTATCCCAACGGCCATCTGTTCTACAAGCTACGTGCCCTGCCCACTGCCACTTAAGTTTAGCCATTCTGTGAGCTATGTCAGTTATATTGGTTCTCCAACGGATCTCCTCGTTTTTGATTCGATCGCGTCGGGAAACTCCGATCATACTCTTAGCTGACTCTACCGCCCATTGGGTGACCTTGAGCCTTTTTATAAGACCCATAGTAAGCGACCATTAGTTAGTTGGACCTGTTAGTTCATCGTGGATAAATGCATAGCTGAAGCTAAGACCTAAATCACTATCTTACTGGAGGTGAGGAGCTAGCTATAGTCAATCATGACATAATAGTGTTCCAAAAATTCTAAGACTACAAAACAAGACTTTAATGTCAATCAGGTCCACAAATACTTTCATCTCATACTACATTATATTCTTGTGTTTATACTTACTTACTCCGCTGGCTTAAAGACCCGAAGCGTGTCCTGGTCTCCGATACGAGAACTCGCCACTTGTCCCGGTCGGGTGCGGTGTCTCGCCCGGTCAGTCGCCCGCTCGGAGCTCGCGCAGATCCGCGTTCACCACATCGCACCATAGAGACCTGGGGCGACTGACTGGGCTTCAACTGTTGGTTGACCCTAAGTGAGCTTTGTCTCTTCGATAATGTCCGGGTTTCAAGTGTGAGTCGGACACGCATACCAAGGGTTCTACACCATCGTACAAAATTTAATACTATGTACTTTAAAACCCTTTTGAAAAAAATTACCTGTCCCATACAATATTTTTTAAATTAAATATTTTTTATTTTGTTATTAATACGAGTATGTGTTGTTATAACGGCAAAAGAAATACACACACTGTCAAAATTTCAACTGTCTACCTATAAAACGGTATGAACGGGCGGACAGCGGAGGCAAAGTAATAGAGTTCCGTTTGTACGGAACCCTAAAAACCGAAAACTGACACCTGACCTTTGGTTTCAGATGTGAAGCATCGATATTCGACGTGTGGAGAGCGACGAGCCACACCATGGTGCTTCGCGAGCGCAGCGCGAACCCCGCGTCTGCGCTAGGGAGGAGTTTTACAGGTGAACAAACCGTCCGTGAAACTGTGTTTGTTTGTCCTTGTTGAAGCGAGACGTGAACGTCGCAACGTAGCAACGGATCGACCTGATTTTTGGCACAAATTTGCGACAGGGGTGGAAAGTGACAAAGGCTCCCTTTTTTCCGTGAAAATAGCACAGTACGACATAGTTTCTGGGGAAACTAAAAAAAAAACTATCTCGTTATGTTGATTTCTTTCACGTGTTTCATTGTCATGTTTTTTTGCACAGACATAGTTGAGGGGTGGGAAGTAACACATTGTTTCCGAGGGATCTGGAGACAACACTTTAGCACGCTCGCGAACGTCGCAACAGAGCAACAGATTGACGTTATTTTTTGCACAAAGATAGATAGTAGAGTAGGTAGGAAGTAACAAAAAAAAAACTAACTAATTTATTTTAAATGGGTGTTTACACACTTTTAAATAATTAAAAAAAACTTATTGAATATTACAAATAATGTCATGATTCAGATTACAGTCTCAGGTAATGGTATTAAGAAAGACTACTTATTAGCACAGCTTGAAATAGTTCCCATAGACGAGGATTTGAAACTCATTTCCACGCACCCGCCTATTACTGTAACATGTTTGATTTTTTTTAATATAGTTTTTTTTTAATCCACAAAGTAAATTTTTGGACCTCGTTGTCACAAAAGGGACAAATTAAAATTTACCAAAGGTATTTTTCACACTAACACATACCAAACAGTAAATGACGGAGGAACAATCAACTGTTCCACAATCTTACAGAATTATGTATGTCTATTTCTTTTTTAAACCAAAAACATAAAAGAATCATTCAACACATCAAAACTCTGAGCTGAACTTAGTACTAATATATATACTGTGGCCACAGTATATATATTAGTTGAACTTACTTGGTGAAAATGGTATTCGAAAGAACCGAGATATTAGATAACTAAGAGTTAATTCAGGGTAGGCTCGAGCCCCTCGGTGGGGACGTATATGAGCTAAAAATGAATGAATGAAGGGTTAATTAGAACGTCGGTGGCGTAATGGCTAAGGCCCCTACTCCGGAAGGTCGAGTTTCGAGTCATGCCACGTACCAGTGTGTTTTCGAATTTAGATTTCATATGCACGTTTATCCGACGCTGTTACGGTGAAGGAAAACATCGTGAGGAAACCTGCACACGCCTGCGAAGAAACTTGAAGGGTGTGTGTAAAGTCGACCAACCCACACTGGGCTCGCGTGGTCGACTAAGGCCCGATCGCCCTAATTCAGGGAAGGCTCGAGCCCCTGGGTGGGGACATATAACAGCTAATATGGGTTAATTCAGACTGGGAGTTAAGCGACACGCAGCCGAGAGTTAAATTCGTTTAGAATATTTAAAGTTCATTATTGCATATGCACTGATCTGTATCGTAGTATATTAATATCAAAAACCGCAAACGAATAAGCTAATTACGAAAAACATAAAACTTTAAGGTACAAGATTTTATTTGAAAAAAAAATTAATTATTTCGTTTTCATATCAATAAACCCTCTAATTTGATACCCATCATTGCATAAAAATTAACTGGTCCGCTATCATTGGGAGCAAAGCATATTAGATTTAGAATGACATCACTTAGCTGACCATGCATTGTGCGCCAAACTTAAAGTGTGTGTAAAATTTCAGCTCAATCGGAAACCAGGAAGTCGTTCTAAGATTTGTCCTAAACTTACTTACTAAAACGGCAAGCTAATATAAAGCTTGTAATAATATACAGGGACAAATTACACTCGGTTATCGCGCCTCACACTAGGACTCACTGTACTTTGAGGGAACCAGAGACTGATATACATACTCGTACATATACACGTTTAACTTCGTATATATATTTAACACCCAGACACAGAGCAAAAAAAACCTGATCGTCCCTCGAACATTTGATCGTCGGCCCAGTAGACAGCAGCACTGCCACTGGATCAACCGGTCAGTTAATATAAGAGTCATAATTATATATAAATGTATAATAAAAGGTTGACTAATCGAGAGTGAAATAAAATACTAGCTACTTATGTTTTTTTCACTACAAAAAGACAAAGTGCAACGAAAGGGCGATTCAATATAATTTTAGTCCGTATCATGGGGGTGCATTTATGTAACTGGTCCGCGCCCTATGGAAGTCCGCCATATTGGATTTAGAGTGACGTCACTCAGCTAACCATGCATTGTCATTCGATAACGTGTATGCAAAATTTCAGCTCAATCGGAAACCGGGCAGTGTTTCAAAAAATTTGCCAATTTTGAAGCGGTCAACTTACATACTTGCAAACGAACATAACAAGTTAAATAAAAGCTTATAATGATTTTCAAAAAATCAAAAACTTTTAGGTACAGCTTGGCAAAAAAGAGTTTGATGTGGTGACAGATGGAACTAATTGATTTTTTGATGAAAAAACTGGTTTGCTGACAACAGATTCATCATTACTGCGAAGTGGTTGTCGTATTTTATAAATTTCATTGAATTTCGCAATAATTTTCGCTAAACTGACTACTTAAGAATACGTAAGACTACAGGAGCGGTGCTAGTGGCGCCCTAATTTTCTCCAAACTCTTTTTTGCCAGGCTGTACAAGCTTTTAATATTGCATTGTCACGCGATATACATATGCATACAAAATTTCAGCTTAATCGGAAACCGAGAAGTGGGTCAAATTTAACTTGCAAGATTTCACCCGAACAAACATACATACAAACATTGCAAGTTAGTTAAAAGCTTATAAAAACAAAATGAAGCTAAACGGCGGGTATCGTTCAAATGCCAGTTAATAAATTTTAAATTCTATTTGCACTTTACATGCTCTTCGTGCGAAGGGCGGGTTTCGCTTCGCATTAGAAACTGTGGTGCACAGCACTTCACCCCAAACGTGAGTTAACCCTTTGGGTCCTCAAGTACAGATAATCCCCTGATGCATGGATTGGACTACAAAGGGACTTCTAAAAAATGTTCCGTGATGTCAGATTAATTAATTTCCATCTTTTACAGGTGGTGCCGAGACCTGTATACCTACAATAATAGTTCTACTTCTGCAATTCTGCCTGCAATTCCTACTGCGAAGTTCAACAGAAATGTCAATAAGATAGCTGATTTAAATATCACAACTTTATTGTCGTACACTCTTCTTACTAAAGTAAGCAAACTTGTATTTACTGGTTGTAATTATTACTGTAACTGTACGTAGTTTAATTGACTTAGAATATTAAATGATTCGGCTGTTTAATAACACTGACAGCTGAGCAGTGGCCGAATCACTTATGGTGATTTTGATAGTCGATGACGATTGGAATCGTTATTAAATCAATGATGGTGATGATGATGATTGATTACGGTTTAACTTGTTGTGAAAGTTACATAAAATTATTCTTTATGTTAGACCTTGTTGAGTTTAAATGAATTTTATACGTAGAATAAATTAATTTTGGACTTTTTGCGCAGTTAGCCAAACGTTTGTGTTGAAACTCCTACTCGTACCATTAATTAAATTAACGAGTATGAATAGACTGATCATATATGAAACATGTTTCGAACGTATTGTGTACTGTTCGTACTAAGCTATTTGTATGTAAATAATTAAAAATAATACAACAAGGGTAAAGAAGTCTTGGAAATCAATCTAAAATTTATTATTCGAATTAAAATAATTGTATGTATGTTAATATAATATAAGAATTAAAAGGACAAATCCATATGAAACGCTAGTTTTATTACGTCTGTCTGTATTGTTGTCAAAAATTTGGTAATTTTTCTGTGATCGAGTAAGATTGATCCTTTTTGTCTTTTGTTATATTATAAATAAATAGATATAAAAGGCTGTGTTTACATAACATAAATAGTTATCGTTAGAAATGATTATACATAATATTTTATTTTATTTGTTAGTCCAGTTCAGTCAATAATTATAACATACTAAAATATTTGAAAATAACAATGTGAGATGGTGCATCTAAAATTGTATAATGAAATGATTACTGTTTAATTAGTTAATTAAAGTTATAATATGGAAGGTTATTTGTATAAAAGTTAGTTTATTAGCCCCATAAACTGTATCTCATAAAAAAACTTCCATCCCATTTTTTGTAGTAAAATAAATGAAATTAGCTTTCCTAATCTAGTCAACGAAGCTTTGTATGTATTTAAGGCTGTAAATAATAATAAATACTTCCAAGCTAATTTAACAATCTCAGTAATTACACTAAATGTTTTTGGAATTTATGCAATGTACAGTAAACAGTAAAATTAGGTGGAGTGATGAATTAATTGTGGCAAAACGATGAGGTCTAGGCGCAAGATTTAAATTTTTGAAGGTTATTAATGAATTATTAGCTTTACGAAATTGTTTTGGTGTACTAAAAGTGTAAATAAATAAATAAAATAAATAAATTATGCAATATTTAGTTTTTTAACAAGTTTTACCTGTTTAACGCAGATATTAAACTGCTTTCTACTAATTTTAATATAACTTATTTGGCATAAATTATTGTTTAGAATATTATCTAGTTAACCTGAAAAATATGATATATTTTAGTGATAATTGAGCACTAAATAAGAAAATAACATTTGATAAATTCATAAAAATTGGTATAAAGTAATGTAATATGTGCGCAAAACAGGTTAAACTTGTAAAAAACTAAAGTTAAATATGGAGTCATAAATCATAGCTCATGAAAAACCTTAAAAATTTAAAATTCGCGCCATGACCTCATTGTTCCGTTGGTTTTTTTTATGCAGTAGTATTTCTGTAGTATTTTTTACTGCATTGGCATTGACAAGAAAAATCCTGACGTTAATAAATAATTATTTTTAAATTAATATTGATGGATATTTTTCAATAATAAAAATTCTTATCTGTTGGACATATGAACTTACAGGACATCAAACATTCCCAAGTCATAGTGAAATAGCGCCAACGAATATCATTTCGTTTAACTTGTGATAATTATGCTCAATGCTCATTTCACTTTTTAATTATTTCTTTGTTATTTAGAACTAGCTGATTCGAAAGTTCGAATGCATTCTCATAGAAAATTGGATATTCACTTTTTCAGTCAAATTCCCAAAAAATCCCTTCAAATACGGATTTCCTGTGGCAATTTTAAACATTTTTAAACTTTTCTACACCTAGGAGATGGAAAACTAACTAACTAACACTAGTGTGTGCAATAAATACAATTTTTCTTATCGTATCTAAGTCTGCTGTTTACTGTACTTGTTTCCAAAGTGTAATTATTGTTAACATGTACATTTATACTGTCCAAAACCTTCTATTCCTAGTGAGCGGTTCATTGATAAAAGTGATTCTACAATATGACGTATGAAATACGATTAATAAATTAAAATTTAAAGGCGTAACGATGTGCATCCAGTTGTTTTATTTTTCCTTCTTTCTTCATTTATAACGTACTAGGTGTTTCCTGAGACAGTGCCCGTACACGGATATCGTTTTTTGATAGGGTCAATTCACACCAAGACGCGACGCGACAGGGCGCGCATTTTTTAAGATGGTGATACAAAATATAACATTATTTACTACACAATAGGCTACACATTTAAATGAGATATGTCCCGCGGCGTCACGCCGCGCCGCGATGCGCCGCGCTGCACCTCGAGATGCCTCGCGGCGAAGCGCGACGCATCTCGACGCAGCGGTGCTTCGCCGGTATGATTCACCGCAAATTAAAACGACTTCATGATACGCCTCGCGGCATCGCGAAGCGTCACGCGGCGCCGCGCTGCGCAGTGCGAAACAACTGGCCTCTTCAAGCATCGTCGCGTCGCGTCTCGGTGTGAACTGACCCTTACTGTTGGGGTGTATCGGGTGGCATCAAAACAAAAGAAAATACAGACCGTGACAATATATCGGAAAGAACTTCGCAAAAATATTATAGTTAGGGCTCGAGCCAAACTTTATTACTGATCTGAAGTGTGATGCGAGTGCTTAATGCGCCGGTATAACCGAGTAGTAGGTACCTATACGTCCTACTAACACCCGAAGCTTGCTACTGCGACGCGTCTTGCAACCAACTTCAGAGCGTAATATAGTCTGGCCCGAGCTATATTGCAAGCGCATCACCTAAACTGCGCTTTAATAATCACACTAATATTATAAAGGCGAAAGTTTGTGAGTGTGTGAGTGTATATGTTTGTTACTTTTTCACGCAAAATCTACTGAACAGATCTGGCTGAAATTTGGTAGATAGACAGATTAGGACCTGGATTAACACATAGGCTCACTTGTGGCTCACGCACCGCGTACCCTCTAAAAGTCAAAGAAACGATTTCCACGCGGGTGAAGTCGCGGGAAACAACTATAAATCATAAATATCAGAATGACAGCATGACCTAAGAAAATTATAGAAGTTTAGATCAAATTACAAAGCTTTCGTCGTATCTCCCCTAACCACCTATACATATAACGAAAATTCTAAAATATAATAGAAAAAATATTAAAGTGTAATGTTAGGTAAAGCTCTTAAGAACGTCTATTACTAGCCTACAAACCAGTCTGAATGTATCTACGACGAGAAATGCGAATAGGAAATACAAATAAACAATGTACTGGTCATGTAAAAATTAATAAAGAATAAAAAAACACAAAATATAAAAGGTACTGTGGTTAGCAATTAATGAAATGAAAAACTCCTACCAAATTACAGCTAAATCGGAAGAACTTCACTTTCAGGATGTATTTTGTTTTCCGCATTTTGTTTTTTTTTATTACACGTAATTTTTATGTTTTTTTTGAGGTTGTCTACAAAGTAAATAAAAAAACTTAATTTTTTGTGCACAAAAGGCTCTAATGATGATAATGAAACTTTGTGTGTTTCTGTAACTTTGTCTGGCTTCTATTGGTATGAATATCACTTTCACCTCTCTCCAGGCATACATGCCTTGTAATGTAGCACAGGCCGTAGAAGGACTTTTCGCAGACGTACTCCGTCACCTCCTAGGCCTCCATTACGCCACAGAAGCGGTCGAAAGTTACCGTGGTTCTACCGCGGATCTCTTCATTTCTTATCGACATTGCATTGTAGGGAAAAGTGCATTATTATAATGTTATTTGTAATATTAGGTGGTGATTGCACTCATGGAACAAAACTACTTTGGTTCTCGATAGTGTTGTGCTGAAGGCGCATAAAACATTGGGCCACCCTATGCCTGTAAATATTCAACTACTAGCTTTTGCCAGCGGCTTCGCTCGCGTAAACATAGTTTGCGAAAGTCGAAACAAAGTAGCCTATATGTAATGCAGGCTCTAATCTGTCTACGTACTAAATTTCATCCAGATCCATTCAGCTGTTGTGGTGTGATTTAATAACAAACATTTAGACATCCAAACTTTCACCATTTTAATGTTAGTAGGATCAAGAGCGTATTCAGAAAATCCTTTTTTATCATCATTATCGTCATCAATCAGCCGATGAACGTCCACAGCTGGAAATAGGCCTCCCCCAAGGATTTCCACGACGAACGGTTCTGCGCTGCCCGCATCCAGCGGCTTCCCGCGACCTTGACTAGGTCATCGGTCCACCAAGTGGGAGACCTTACGCTACGTTTTCCGGTGTGCGGTCGCAACTAGAGAAATTTACCACCCACTGCCACTTAATTTTAGCAATTCTAAGAGCTATGTCGCTTACTTTGGATCTTCTACGGATCTCCTCGTTTCTGATTCGATCGCGCAGAAAAACTCCGAGCATTCCACACTCCATTGCCCTTTGGGTGACCTTGAGCCTTCTAATGAGGCACATAGTAAGCGACCATGTCTCAGTTCCGTATGTCATCACTGACAAATCACACTGGTCGAAGACCTTGGTCTTAAGACACTGCGGTATTTGGGACGTGAAGATATTACGAAGCTTCCCGAACGCTGCCCAGCCGAGTTGGACTCGACGATTAATCTCTTTCTCATAGTTGGACCTACATAACTGGACTGTTTGTCCCAGGTACACATATTCGGTAAATTCGAGTGCAGAGCCTCCAATCTTCACAGGAGTAGGTATGACACGGACGTTTGATATAATTTTCATCTTGTCCATGTTCATTCTAAGACCTACTTATTGAGAGGATCTACTGAGGCCAACGAGCATTGTGCCTAAGTCGTCCATAGTCTCAGCCATGACCAAGATATCGTCAGCGAATCGAAGATTGGTGATGTACTCTCCGTTCATATTGATGCCGAGTCCACCCCAGTCCAAAAGCTTAAAAACATCTTCCTGGGCGGCGGTGAATAGTTTCGGAGATATGACGTCTCCCTGTCTCATCTCTCGCTGCAGCCGGATAGGTTCCGAGTTTTGATCCTGCGGTGAACCGACATGGTGGCGTTTTCATACAAACACTTCAGTACCTCGATATATCGATAGTCAATTTGGCACCGCTGGAGAGACTGTAACACAGTTCAAGTTTCGACCGAACTGAAGGCTTTCTCATAGTCCACGAACGCTTAGTATAGTGGCTTACACTGCGATCGCCATCCCGCCTGCCAAGCGTGGCGATTACGGCAACACCCCCCAATGATATACACAAAAAAACGGCCCCTAGTCCTCGGGTCTGGTATTCTTGGGTCTGGTAGCGGTCAAGGTAACGGCGGGGCATGGGGTGCGGAGAATCCCCGGCAGATGCCAGGCTACAAAACCAAAAGTCCTCTGGCCCTGGAAATCTAGAACGTACGCGTGAACTGCGGACCTACGCTAAGCTGACAGAACTCGAGGAAGAATTGAGTGGGTTACGATGGGATATCGTTGGAATGTGTGAAGTCCAAAGAGGACAATGTAATCCCTAAATCCAGAAATCTGCTCTGTTTTCGGGAGGGTGACCAACTGTCCTAGGGTAGTGTCGGGTTTCTGCTCCACAAGTCTCTTATTAACAATATGGTCCGGATTGAGAGTGTTTCAACGAAGGTAGCGTACCTTTTACTCAGAATCACCAAACGGTATTCGCTGAAGGTTATACAGGTATGTGCATCGACCGCGGAACACACCGATGACGAAGTGGAGATCCTATATGAGGATATCTCTAGAGCTTTACATAATAGCTCCCGGACCCAATTCTCCGTTTTTATGGGGGAGTTTAACGCGAAACTGGGCAAACAAAGTGATGGTGGGGAAATTTGGATATGATAAGAGAAATGCACTTGGCCAGCTGCTGGCCGACTTTATGGAGAAAGAGGGCCTCTTTGTGATGAACTTCTTCTTCAAGAAGCCTAAAAAGCGGAAGTGGACATGGTTACTAAGAATGATATTAAGTTTATCTTGTCGACAGAGAAGCAAATATTCAATGAGGTCTCTGTGATCAATAAGTCAGACGCTTCTCAGTATCGGCAACTAAACAGGCGTTTTTCATGCCTACTTAAAATAACTAATTATTAAAAATGGATGCGCCGATTCTAAACAACTGTATACACATAAGCAAGTCACGATTTTCTGTTTGTGGATAGATTACATTTCCTAAATACCTCAAATTGCTATTATTAAGTGACAACATTTTTTTTTTGGTTCCGTACCGAAAGGGTTAAAATGGGACCTATTACTAAGACTTCGCTGTCCGTCTGTTTGTCTGTCTGTACGTCTGTCACCAGGCTAAATTTCATGAACCGTGATAGCTAGATAGTTGAAATTTTCACAAATGATTTATTTCTGTTGCCACTATAACAACAAATACTAAAAATTAGAAAAGGTGAAAAAATAAGGGAGTCTCCAAAGAAATGTGATTGATTTTCTCGTTTTTGCTCGATATTGATAACGACAACAGGTAGACGCTTGAAATATTCACAGAATATTTAGTTATATATTCACTTTAAATATAAATAAATATATTTAAACAAAATTAATATTTAAGGGGCGCTCCCATAAAACAAACGTGATTTTTATAGATAATGGTACGGAACCCTTTGTGCGCGAGTCCGACTCTCACTTGACCGGTTTTTTGAAAATGTTATCCATCCAAACTAGAATTTCTGGATTTCCATATGTTTAATCAGATTAATTTTAATCGGCCCACCCATTTTGATCGGCCCACCCATTTTCAAGAAGTAATTAATCTTAGTTTGTATGGAAAACGGTCAAATCAATTAATTAATAAGCTTTATTGTACAAAAACAAAAATATGTATGAAGAATAGTACAGAATACGCTGTAAAATTTTAAATTGTACAATTAGGTGGCCTAAGCAATAGCTTTAAGCAATTTCTTCCAGGCAATTCAGATAATGGAAACCATTAAATAAAAGTAAGGGCTGTGCAAATCAAACTGCAACAAAATTTAAAAAAGTAAAATATACTATGACATCATATCTAAAGTCTAAATCATAATACAACATGTAATAAAAATACCATACAAAATATAAATAATAATAATATAAAACGATCAGTAAAACAAGGAATGTGCTAACGATTTTAAAAATACCCTCTTAAGTGTTAGTAATTAACTTACTTCAAATATTAAGTGCTTGCTGACTTTTATTTGAGCGATTAGCCTATTGTCTAGGCGTTCTAGAAAATGATGGAGAGAATCTGAGGGTTTCTCCCAGCGTTTCTGTTCAGTCCAACAGCTAGACAATGAATGAATCTATAAAATCCTAAAGGGATTCCAAACGTGATGAGATCATTTCAATCCCTTCTAGTACGTGTATTACTGGTGTGACAAGAACGAGCTAGACACTGTACATGTAAGGAACGCTAACTTGCATTACTGGTGTGAGAACGAGACAAGAACGAGCTAGACACTGTACATGTAAGGAACGCTAACTTGCATTACTGGTGTGAGAACGAGACAAGAACGAGCTAGACAATGTACATGTAAGGAACGCTTACTTGCATTACTGGTGTGAGAACGAGACAAGAACGAGCTAGACAATGTACATGTAAGGAACACTAACTTGCATTACTGGTGTGAGAACGAGACAAGAATGAACTAGACACGTTCATCTAAGGAACGCTAACTTGCATTACTGGTGTGAGAACGAGACAAGAACGAGCTAGACACTGTACATGCAAGGAACGCTTACTTGCATTACTGGTGTAAGAACGAGACAAGAACGAGCTAGACACTGTACATGTAAGGAACACTAACTTGCATTACTGGTGTGAGAACGAGACAAGAACGAGCTAGACACTGTACATGTAAGGAACACTAACTTGCATTACTGGTGTGAGAACGAGACAAGAGTGAACTAGACACGTTCATCTAAGGAACGCTAACTTGCAATACTGGTGTGAGAACGAGACAAGAACGAGCTAGACACTGTACATGTAAGGAACACTAACTTGCATTACTGGTGTGAGAAAGAGACAAGAACGAGCTAGACACTGTACATGTAAGGAACACTAACTTGCATTACTGGTGTGAGAACGAGACAAGAGTGAACTAGACACGTTCATCTAAGGAACGCTAACTTGCAATACTGGTGTGAGAACGAGACAAGAACGAGCTAGACACTGTACATGTAAGGAACACTAACTTGCATTACTGGTGTGAGAAAGAGACAAGAACGAGCTAGACACTGTACATGTAAGGAACACTAACTTGCATTACTGGTGTGAGAACGAGACAAGAGTGAACTAGACACGTTCATCTAAGGAACGCTAACTTGCAATACTGGTGTGAGAACGAGACAAGAACGAGCTAGACACTGTACATGTAAGGAACACTAACTTGCATTACTGGTGTGAGAACGAGGCAAGAACGAGCTAGACACTGTACATGTAAGGAACACTAACTTGCATTACTGGTATGAGAATGAGACAAGAACAAACTAGACACTGTAAATGTAAGGAACGCTAACGAACGCTAACTTTTTAAATCGATGAGTGTAATCTTACCTTCTCGAGTTTGGAGACAGATCCATGCCCTAGCAGTGGGGAAGTTATGAGTTTTAACATAATGCAGTTTAACAGCAATTAGCGGTATTTGTAGAATTTCCTTGCTCCATTGTTCTCCGCCTGGTGAATAGGCAGCTCTAAGTTATGCTATTTTTTTCATCTCTATGCTTCCAACTAGCTTACGTCACAAATAAATTTAAATACTCGCTGGTCTACCCAAGAAACAATACAGGCGGGAACAAATCACAGACCGCCGCCCGCCGCCCGCCGCCCGCTGCCGGCACAGCGGCGGCAGTGTACCTTTTGCATTATTCATTATTCACCTGTTATAGCCTGCAGTCATTCTATAGTCCGTTAGTCTATAACAGGATTCATGAAGTCACTAAGGGCTGTGTATTGAGGTTTTGTTTAGAAATGAGTATGGAAATTCAATCTGATGCATCATCTATAAAATTGAAGTGATTTTCGTAGTAAGACGTCGTGATAAGGAAACTGTTTACGTGCGTGTTCAACTACGGGCAAAGCATTCATTTTAAAAATGAAGAAATTAATGTTTATTTTGAATAACAAAGTTTTTTTTGTATTTGGTTTTGGACATTTTTTATGGAGTTTTTACGAACTTCTTACAGATTAAACTGCATTCCAAGAGTTGGTACACTAGTTCGTGTGGTAGGTTGGTAAACTAATATGCAGAAACTTTAACACAAAGCCTTATGTGGTTTTTACAAGGCGACTTTGTAGTGGGTGCGTTGTCAATAAATTTTTTTCTCCAATTACCCAAAAGGGTTAGATTTTTCGAGTCTATGTATGGATGCGTGCAGCACAGAACCGGTCGTCCTGGAAATCATATCAGCTCATATACGTCCCCACCGAGGGGTTCTAGCCTCCTCTGAATTAGGGCGATCGGGCCTTAGTTGACCGCGGGGGCCCAGTGTGGGTTAGTCGCCGTCACACACGACCTTCGAGTTTCTTAACAGCTGGGTGCGCAGGTTTCCTCACGATGTTTTCCTTCACCGTAAGAGCGTCGGATAAACGTACATACGAAATCAAATTCGAAAACACATTGGTAAGAGGCAGGACTCGAACCACGACCTCCCGGACAGGTAGTAGTGGTCCTAGCCGTTACGCCACAGACGCAAAGCCTTATAAGGAGAAAACAAACAAAAAGTAACAAAAATTCTGAAGAGAAAAAAAACACATACTTTATAATTGAACTTTGTTTGCTATACCGGTTGGACCGTATATGATTATTATTTTCAGAATAAAAAACTGCAACGTCACATCCTCAGCTTTTTAAATCCGTCGCAACCAATAATACAGGGTGAACATTATTTTTTCAAGGATTATTCAGGTGCGCCGATGAATAGACCGCGCCTGCTACCGAACGATAATAATTCACCGATTGTTCACGCCCCCCCCCTCCCCCTCCCCCCCTCAACCACCACGTGAACTAATAAATCCATGTACGTTGCTTGTTTTGTGGTTGTTACACGGCGACTTTGTGGTGGGCGCGTTGTCAACGAAAAGTTTTTCCTATTGCCCAAAAGGGTGAGGTTTTTCGAGTCTATGTATTGTAGCGAAAATAATTTAAAAAAATGGTAAAATGGCAAAAAAAAGAAAAAGTTAGTGAGTTGAATATTGAAATATAATCGAATAGTTGATTGAAAGCTACACAGAGGTATTCACACTAATAATATAAAGGCGAAAGTTTGTGAGTGTGTATGTTTGCTACTTTTTTACGCAAAAACTACTGAACGGATCTGGCGGAAATTTAGTAAGTAGATAGATTAGGACCTGTATTTATACAAAGGCCACTTGTTTATGCTCGCAAGCCGCTTGCGGCTCGCGCACTGCGCACCCTCGAAAAGTCATTGAAACGTTGTCCACCCGGGTGAAGCCGCGGGAAACAGTTAGTATAAAATAACGCTGTAATCGACTGGGAACAGTCGTAAAAAATTTGACCAGTTGGGAATTATTAATTATTATATCCCATTATTAATTATTACTTATGTCCCAGCAGAAACTGATTGATCTTAATTTAATTTGAATATTACTTTAGACACTGTTAAAAAAAAACACTTGGTCCAATAGGGGATTTGATCTCGAAGGAAATAAAGAAAAGATAGTACTTACGATCCGGTGGTGTTAATTGAAGATTAAATCATGTTGAGATGTTGCCCACAACGAAGTATACTCGAAGACCCTGCAACTCGGGTGAAGAACACCAACTCCGGCACGAGGTTGTTCCGCCGGTCTCCGCGATGCAACAGAATGCTTTCTATGTGGTGGTATAAATAAGTCGTGGGTTGGGTGAACCCTGAAACGTAAAAAACCAATTTTGTGCGTTGTGAATCAAGGGTCCAAATTATTTTTGAGAATTGAATATGGGTTTCTTGGGGAAATTTGATCAGTATGATGAGTAGAACGCCCAGTTAATGCGCGTTACATCTGTTATTGACACTCTGTATATGTCTGTTACCTTGGCTGAACCTGTACAATAATCGCCTTGATGTGTTTTGGAGTGCTAGACTTCGTTATATTATGATATGTTTTTACCCAACTAATCAAAAAAGAAGAGCATGTTTTATGCAGTCGAATTTTTAATTAAATTGGTTAGACTAATTAAAAGTTAATAATTTTATGATTTCGGTGGAAGCAATGGTTGCGGTGAAATTGATGATACATATGAAAAAGGTCTTAGCAAAAAACACCAACGTAATGAAAAAACCAACAGTGAAACCCCCCATTCAGGTTGAATTTCCAACGAAAAAATTATGAGTACATAGACATAATGTATATGTCGTAAGTAGCGAAGTCATAAAATTGACCATATCGATTAACTTCATCGTTTTTATATGTCAATCCACGTTCGGCTAGATCATGACAAGTGCTTGATTTTGAGCTGCAGGACGCCCTCCATCAACACCTGCAGCGACAAACTTGGCAACGACAAGCTTTTAGTACGCAGCATACTGGAAAACAGTTGTGTGAACTGGAATCCATGCAGTGTTAAACGCATCCTAATGTTAGAGCAGGTGCAAAAGAAATTACTCAGAGCTCTCTGTATGAAAATTTACACATATTATCCGTACAATATGTTCCCTTCGTTGTTCATACTAGGACAATTAAACTTCCAGCCGTTATAAATTAGGCGTTCTCTCGCACTGGCTAACTTTGACATTAACGTAATAAGAAGCAAGATCGAGTGCAAATTTTTTTCAGGTCGGTACCAGCAATTAAGTACTTACGTATTAAATGGTTTAGATTCAATGGTTTGCTGACACCGAACTAAAAAAAAATTTAAGCCTCTAATTTAATTCGTACCCACCTTTGATTTCTTAATGTTGTGAATTGAGATATAATAATATTATTTCATACTTTTGAGTGTATTTCATTTTGAAGTCGGTTTTTGATTTTTTAAACTTTTTTATTATGAAGCATTTTTTCATGAAAATTTATAAATCATGTCAAACTAAATGGTTAATAACTAAATTAACAATAGTATGTAAATAATATGTCCTCGATTAAAATAGCAAATAATGAATATCATCTAGGTAAGAATGACAATGGAATGCTGTGTCAGTGTTATCGAGAAACTCTTTCACAGAATAAAATGTCTTATTGGTGAGGAAGTCAAATAGCTTATTCTTAAATTTATGATATTATATGTCTATGTGATATCTATATGTCTATGTGAGACGTGGCTTGAGAGTAGTGTATTATGCTCGGAATTTATTGATGAACGTTATACGGTTTACCGGAGAGACCATTCCTCGGAATTCATGAAAACATACAATAAGTCCCATGGTGGTGGTATACTTGTGGCTGTAAAAAGGTCAATTATATCAGAATGCAGACCGGAGTGGCAATCTTCATGTGAGGACTTATGGGTACGTATTAAATGCAAACAATTTTGGATTAATTTTTGTCTTGTTTACCTACCATCTTACCTTCATGCTGAGCACTTTAACAAGTTTTTGGACAACGTACTTCAGGTAACATCACTATCCAATGACGATAATAACCTAATTGTTGGTGACTTTAATTTGTCTGACATCGACTGGGGAGACGGTACTTCGGGTTTACCCGTTAATCACTCATGTGAAAAATCTGCTTCTTTAATGGAATTTTTGGCCGCTACTAATTTACTTCAGCATAATCTAATTACTAATTATAGAAATCGTATTTTAGACTTAGTCTTATCTAACGGACCTCTTACATGTACGGTTAGTGAATGTGAGGAAATCAGCCGAACTGATCAGCATCACCCCCCTCTTAACATAACTATGAATTGTGAAAAGACTAAAACACTCAGAGAGCTCAGGTAGCTCCCAAATTCTTATTCAGGAAAACAAATTACGATAAATGTCTAAATAATCTGAATGAATTTGACTGGAACGCCCACAGCGACTTAGACTGTAATAACTTTGTGCAACTCTTTTATAATAAATTATGGGAAATAATAGAAAAACATACACCAAAAGCTAAAGTCAAAAAATGTTCATATCCCAAATGGTTTTCTTGTTCACTTATTAAATTGATGAAGGAAAAGGATAAATATCACAATAGGTACAAAAAATTCGGTAATCCCCGCGACTTTGACACATTTAAGTTACTCCGTAGAAGAACAAAAACCCTTGTTGATGTTTGTTTTAAGTCACATATAACTCAAATTGAAGACAATATTTCTGATGACATTAAAGTTTTCTGGAATTATATAAAATCAAGGAAATCAACAATTAATTATCCAAATCAGATGGTATATGAAACAGAGCATGCCAACAATGGCACTGACATCGCTAATTTATTTGCGACATTCTTTTCTTCTGCGTATAACAATTCATCTGGCGCGTACATCCCAGATTTTTCTTTCATTAATCATACACTATCTAATTTCCACCTTTCGGAGGTAGAAATTGACACAGCTCTCAATAATTTAGACGTCAGAAAAGGCCCTGGCTATGATGGTATTCCACCAGTTTTTATTAAATCTTGTTCAGCTGGACTAGTGAAACCCCTATATATTATTTATAATAAATCACTTTCAACTGGATGCTTTCCGGATTTGTGGAAGATTGCTAAAATTATACCTCTGCACAAAGGGGGTAGTAAAAATGATATTGTGAATTACCGACCTATTAGCATTTTAAGTTGTTTCTCTAAGATCTTCGAAATTTTAGTTTACAAATATATTTACTCTCATTTATCAATATTATTAGCCCTAAACAGCATGGCTTCATTAAACGTCGATCATCCACTACTAATCTGATAGCTTATTCACATCACCTTAGTATGTGTTTCAACGAAAAGGGACAAACTGATGCAATTTACACAAATTTCGCTAAGGCATTCGATAAAGTGGATCATAGCATACTCTGTATCAAAATTGAGCATCTTGGTATTCATGGCTCACTTTTGAGATGGATTCAGTCTTATCTTAATAATCGTACCCAATTAGTTACGTTTAGTGGCTATGAATCGGTCCCGTTTATTGCATTTTCTGGAGTACCACAAGGTTCAAATCTTGGCCCTCTATTATTTATTATATTCATTAACGATCTGCTAGAATCTCTAAGTTGTGAATGCTTAGCTTATGCTGATGACATAAAGATATTCACTAAAATTTCTTCTATACAGGACTGTTAATCACTGCAATCAGATGCTAACTTACTAAGTGCATGGTGTTTTAAAAATAACATGAATTTAAACGTTAAAAAATGTCAATGTATAACTTTTACGAGGAAAACAATTAATCATATTACATATCCCTATACTCTAAATGGCATTCAACTAGAACGTGTTCAAACAATAAGAGATCTTGGAGAGTGGTACGATTCCACACTGTTGTTTTAAAAGCTAAAAAATCATTAGGTTTTATTACCCCAATTTCAATACCATTTAAAAGACCACAGTCTGTACTAACCCTTTATGTTGCACTTGTAAGAAGCGTAATTGAGTATTGTAGTGTTATATGGTCACCTTTTCATGATATACATATAAATAGATTAGAGGCCATTCAGAAACGATTTCTCCGCCATATGACGTACACGTTCGGTCTACGTAAATCGTTACTTGATTATAAGGAAAGATTGTCCTATTTTAAACTGAATTCTCTTAAAATGAGAAGAGAAATAGCTTATATGATCGTGCTATATAAAATATTGAACAGTGTACTGGATACAGAATCTCTTTGCCACGTTTCACTTGAAACTAATATAAGATCGCATCGAAGACAAACATTATTTAGTTTGCCTTTAACTTGTAACAATGTATCATTTTATAGTCCTTTAATACGAATGTGCAGATGCTACAATGAGTACTGCAACGATCTAGATATCTTTTCTCAAAGTCTTCATCACTATGTTAACAGTATACAAAACATTTTATCTTCTAATAATTAGACAGCTTTGTATTGCTTCGTAAATACTTACAGTAAGTTTTTTTTTTATATAAAGTCACATACTCTAGTTATAAGTTGTGTGCAGTCGTCATCGAAATGCAAATTTATATGTTTATTCCTAAGAATTTTGTTATGTAAGTGAATCAGTTTGTATTTTGTTTCTGCATCAAATAAAATAAAATAAAGTCATTAATTGCGGAATATGTTTTTACATCAGATGGAAGTTTGTTGTAAATTCTTGGTAACGTTGCTAACACACATGATGTTCACCTTGTCTTGGGCACATATGGATACGGTGAAGCTCATTTATTAGGGTTTGTATAGGCGTGGGTTATTCTTTGTAAAAATTGCAATTTCATAAATGAAAAGTGATGGCATTGATAATAATTTAAGACTTTTTAAATAAGGCCGGCAGCTCTTTTCTATTCAGACTACAAATATGAGTAGTCCTTGCGCATCTTTTTTGTGCTATAAATACACTCTCACTATTAATTGTTGCATTTCCCCAAAACATTATTCTATACCTCATTCTAGAAACAATGTACCCATGATATGCTGCGACTATAGTTTTTTCATCCACCAATTCCAAACATTTTCTTACCATAAGAGTTCTTTGAAACTCTTAATTTCCATATTAGATTTCGCTTCGGTCTACTGCACTTTTTATGCCGCGAGATTTCACTTACGAGTATGTGTAATTTTTAATTTTCTTTTTCGGATCATAGGGAAACATAAATCATTAAATAATTTAAATAAATCAAAGAAGACTTTAAAAGCGCTATTCTACATCCGTCTCTTGTAAAACTACATGAAAATAGAGTTTCTCGATAAAATTTCCAAATTTTGTCAGATTTTCATGACAATAGTCTCTCTTGTAGGGTTTTTTAACAGGACAAGTCAACAACTGAGCTGTGATAAGATATGGCGAGGTCAATTACCTCTGTCTTTGCTCCGCGTAAGCTATGAATAATGTTATCAATACATGTTCTACTAGCTGGTCGTGTTCTGAAAAAAATTGACGCTGTGCGTTAACTAATATTGCAAGAACATCACGTGACTCATCGAGAGATTGGGGCATCCCTAGGTATTAGTGGGTCTAGCATACTTATAATATAGCTGATAATAAAAGTGGTTTGGCGGTGAAATGAACCTATATTATAAAAATTACATAGATGCGCGTGTGCGCTTACTTGAGTCAAAATCGAGAATGGCGGGCGACCGCGGGGGGTCGTGAGAGGTGCGGGGCAGTTATGACGCCGCCGCTGTGCCGGTGAGATCCGATTTTGAACATCCTGCCGGCCTTGGAACATCTTCTTGTTCCAACAATGGAAGTGGAATCAGCCTGTTGAAGGCTCGTCGGAGTGTCCCCGTAGTCGTGTGGACGTCAGCGACTCTGGCTATGCCATCCGTGCCGGAGTAAAGGTGAGTTATCCGCCCAAGCAGCCATAGCGTCGGAGGCAGGCGGTCGTCCTTGATCAGAACCATCTGATTCAGGCGAAGTTCGCCATCTTGTTTGCGCCATTTGTTGCGCATCTGTAGTTTTGAAAGGTACTCCTTGTAAAACCTATTCCAGAAATGTGATTTAAGACACTCCATTCGTTTGTATCGTGTCAAGGTATGTATTTTCTCCTTGTTGAACAAGTCTGAGACCTGGGAAGTGAGCAATGTGGTTCGTCCTATGAGGAAGTGAGAGGGAGTAAGAGCGATTAAGTCTGAGGGATCAGAAGACATACATGTAATCGGCCTACTGTTTAAAATAAATTCAATCTGAATTAAAACCGTTGTCGTCTCTTCGTATGTTAAATTAGCAAGTCCTAACACGCGTTTTAAGTGATATTTAATTGATTTTACTGATCCTTCTGCGAGACCATTAAAGTGTGGACTATATGCTGGGGAGAAACGAAAATTAATTTGAATTTGGGCTGCGTACTTAGAAATATCATCAGACGCTGATTTTAAAAATTTTGATAACTCATTACAAGCTCCCACGAAATTTCTGCCGTTGTCCGAAAATAAATTCACAGGCCGGCCCCTGCGTGAGATGAATCTGTTTAGAGCAGCAAGAAAACCATCGGTACTCAGCTCGGTGACGAGTTCTATATGGACTGCACGTATTGCTAGGCACACAAAAACACATATGTATGCCTTTATGAGTCTGGAACCTCGGCCTTTTCTATAGATGACAAAGTCACATTATTTTGTACTGATTCTGCTTGTGGTGCCGTGGCCGTGGAACCTGAGGCCTCAACAGCATTTGTATCTTGAATGTGTAATAAGCTATTGGGTTTTTTCGAACAAAGTTTGCATGGACCTAAGATGCATTTTTGTTCAATGTGACCCTTTCGCAAGCAATTCATGCATAATTTCATTTCCTTTACCTTTTGTATTCTAGATTCTATTGACAATTTTTTAAAACGATAGCATTGGTAGATAGCATGATTGCCTTTGCATAAAGGACACTTGAATCGCGATGTTTCCGAGTTTAAATTAGCAACAAATGTCTTTGTGCGAGTGTGAGTAGCATCACTGTGCCTACGTAATGTACTACTATGTGCTATCTTTGTGTTGTTTTGTTTATCCTCCAAGTTTTCCAACAAATCGGCCCGATTTTTCAAGAAATCAAAAAAGAATTCCAATGTGGGAAAATCTTCTTCCCATTCTCGAGAAGTAACAGGATCCAATTTGTTAGAAATCGTGTGGATTATCAATACGTCCCAATGTTCTGTAGGCAAACTAAGAGTTTTGAGAGCTCTAAGATCCATACGTATTGTATCTATTATGTAATGAATAGCTGTTGATGCTTCTTGAGTAATTGGCTCAATATTGAATAATGATTTTAAGTGATGATTCAAAAGCAACCTCTTGTTATTATAACGATCACAGAGGAGTTGCCAAGCTGTATCGTAATTGTTTTCACAAAAACTAACTTCTGAGATAACTAAGGCTGCGCTACTCTTTAACGCTCCTTTCAAGTAATAAAATTTGTTAATTTTTGCCATGTGTGTATTATTATGTATAAGTGATAAATAAATATCACAAAACCAATCATGATATCGGCCAGAGAAAGTGGGTAAATTGATGGGGGGTAATTTAATGTTTATCCCACCTGTATGAATAGCAGTACCAGTATCAGAACCCGTCGCCGAGACGTCATCACCGCACGCAGAGGAAGCTCTGCGCTGGTCGCGAAGCTCCAGCGCCTCCTCCGCAGTCGCGACTGCCTTGAAGTACTCGGATTCAAAAGATTGTCGTTCCTCTTGTTCTTTAGCAATTTCGTCCTCGATGTCAACTGAAATTTCGATATTTGTTTGTATATTATCAAAATCGTTGTACATATCTTTTATTTTTTGCAAACGGTTAGAGAGCTCGCATGATTGTAAGTTACTAAGCGTTTTAACTATCAAAGTTTCATTTAAATATTGATTAAATAGAGTGAGCTTTCTTTTGTATGTGCCCCTTGTTCTTCGCAGCTCCTGAAGATTGCTCATTGTTGAATATTAAATGGATTACTTAGATTTACTTCAAAATTTATTAATGATTAAATGCAAAATGAGCTTTATGCACTGGATAACAGGTTATAAAACAATGAATCTATAAAATAATATTAAAAAAATACTTAAATTTGGCAAAGCAGAAGGATCGTGGTCTTGAAGCAAAAAATGAAGGTGTTTTGCAAACAAGCGCAAGCAGAAAGCGCGGTGTGTATGTAGCGGCAGCGCACCGCCGCTGTGCGTTTCCCGCGTGCCGAGCTCGTCCGAAGACGTGCGGCGCGATCCGAAGCGAGCGAGTAGCAAATCAAACCGGCCGTGACGGAGTTTCCGTAATCGAAACGATCGAACGATCCTGGAATGCGCAAATAATAATATGCAATGTATTATGATATGAGCAGCGATAATAGCACAAAAAAAGAACCCTTCTTTTTATGTAGTCGGGTAAAAAGGGCAATTTCACTAATAATACGCCACTGACAAGACAGTAGGTATGATTTTAAAATGAATCGAGTTGTGTAACAAATAAGATTCAATAGAAACTTTGACCTATTTTTATGTAGGAGAATGAATCAATTATGTAAGTAGGTACCTAACACTTCTACTCGGTACCTCTTGTTTAGCTAAAATTTTTAAGTTTATACTTTATCTAGTGGGCACGAAAAAAAGGGGCAGTAAGTAGGTTATTCTTACCTGCACTAAAGGAAAAGTAGGAGGTAGGTATTGTAGGTAGTTATTTGATGGAAACGACAAACTATAAATGTAATAAAAATGTGGAAATAGCGGGAAAAATATGTACTTATATGTAATGGGATATGGAACGAACTCACAAAATATGCTGTTTTTCTTCCTTCCCAACTGCGCTGATCTGGTTCTGATTTGATTGGTTCTATGATTCTTGATTCTGGATCGTTGTATTCGTTGTTGTTGAATGTTTTTACTAGGTACGTAAGTAGGTACCTATGCAATGAATTGTTCAAAATTTTTTGATGACCTATTCACCAAACTTGATTATGTAGGTAATGTTTTCTTTGGTCACTGTTCACCACACAAACAACACCATAAACAAATCCTTTGTCCTTGGCGAGCGAGTATCAAAGTCACAACCTCGATGATGACGCGTTGCTTGGAATTCCTTTTCGCCAAAATTTGTAATAGTTGACCGCTTATGTCGGCAATCTGATGTACTCCGTTGCTCGTAGACCAAAAATGATAATAAAAGTGGTTTGGCGGTGAATTGAACCTATATTATAAAAATTACATAGATGCGCGTGTGCGCTTACTTGAGTCAAAATCGAGAATGGCGGGCGACCGCGGGGGGTCGTGAGAGGTGCGGGGCAGTTATGACGCCGCCGCTGTGCCGGTGAGATCCGATTTTGAACAATAGCATTAACATTTAGCAGTCAGAAAGACATGTTAGCGATGGATTCCCCATAACTTGACAGCTGCTCAAGTATAGGCTAGCGTCAATTGGTGTAAAGAAATCTTAAAGTGCAAGCACGGGGCTTCGAAACCGGTCTATGATATAGTGACAGGCGACGAATATCGGATCTATGCCTATAAACCCGAAAATAAACAGCATTCGATTGTTTGGGTCTTTCGAGATGAACAGAATCCCACAAAAGATTTTCGTGTCACAAGCACTGCGAAACAAATGGTTGCCTGCTTTTTTAGAAAAACTAGGCAGGCATATTGCAACCGTTCCTTTAGACAAGCGTAGAGCGATCAACTTAGAATGGCACACACCATTTTTTTACTAGAAGTCATCAGTTAAGTGAGGGAAACCAACCGCCGTGGACGGATTATACTCCATCACGATAATGCGAGCCCTCACAAGTCAGCACCAACAATTGTTTTTTTTTTAAATTCAAAATGTCGAATTACTGAGTCACTTGCCATACAGCCTTGGTGGTTGGTTAAACTATTTTGAAAATTGGTTCAAACGAATGAAAAAATGTATAGAACTACAAGGACAATATTTTGAAAAGCAATAAAGCCATTTTAGTCAATAAATAATTGTTCATAGTTTTTTAATACCGAAATATAAAAGGCAACCCTCATATCGTTGATATTATTTTTAAACGTTTCAATTAATGAGTTATTATAATACAACAAGGCCTAGGTACTACACTGAGATGTTTATTATACCATAATTACATGACATTTTTTTTATCATATCATGGACAAATCTGCAGTTAAGGGCGTTTCTTCGTTCGTTTTTCGTCTTCTAAGCCGGATCTAACTACATACACTCAAAAAATTTGAAATCGGTTGGATGGTTTCGGAGATTAGACACGTGATTTTATTTCTTTTTTATCCATAACTAGCTTTTGGCCGCGGCTTCGCCCGCGTAGACATCGTTTTTGTGACTGACTTAGAGGGTGCGCGGTGATCGAGCCGCAAGCGGCTCGCGAGCGTGGACATGAATTTTCTCCAGATCCCTCGGGAACTATGTCAGGATATGCTGATTAGTAAATCGTGTCATTTCCCACCCCCTCAACCATCTCGGTGCAAAAAATCACACAATCCATTGTTCCGTTGCGATGTTAAAGAAATTAACCAAATAAGAGTATATTTTCAGTTCCTTCGGGAACTGCATCGGGCTATGGTATTTTCAAGGGATAAATAGTAAACTATGTCCTTCCTTGTGACACAGGCTACCAGCATGCCAAATTTCATTAAGATTGGTCAAGGCGTTGAAGCGTCAAAAGGTAACAAACAAACAAACACATTTATAATATTAGTAAGGATTGGTAAGCTCTTGGCATCGTATCACCTGATGGTAAGAGTATATTTAGATTATAATATTTATTTATTAAGCTATTGTATAGCTTTTATCGCGGGCTTTGAGGGGACCGAATCAAGAAATTTCGGAACGAAAATAAAACCTAACACCCAAAAAAAATATATATTGAGTTCTAAAAAACTTACAGTGCCATCTATCTATCCATGATGATGATTATGATGATGATGATGATGATGATGATGATGAGAACGACGATGACGACGACGATGACCACGACGACGGTGACGATGACGATGACGATGATGATGATGATTAACTTTCTTAGTGTTAATTTATTACATAAACATCCCGCGCCCCAAGGGCTATATTATGGTACTGGTAAATACTGCATAAATAAAAAATAAATTATAATTGCATAAGTTGATAAAAAATGCTATGCAATAGCTTTACCGCGGCAGTCCCCGAGTGCCACACGTCTTTTTTTTAAGTACCTACGTTACCCGTTACCGCTTGTTTGCATTTTTTTATTGTTTTTCATTTTATCTTATTCTATTGCTGTTTTCTAATCCAAAAATTGCCTTGAAGAAATTGCTACCAAGCAATAACACCGCCCCTTGTGTAATTTATTTTTTATTATGCTGTTTACTATATTCCTATATGTTTGTTACTAAAGCAATAAATTTTATTGAATTGAATTATCGACAAAAGTATGTATTTTCGTTAGAAAACTAGCATGGTGACTTCATAATAACATCGAAACACCGAAAGACGTCCACTGCTGGACAAAGGCCTGCGCCCGCATTCATCGGGTTCCCGAGACCTTTACCATGTAATCAATCCAGTGAGTTGGAGGTCTTCCTTATACTACGTCTTCCGATGCGAAGTTGCCACTTGAGAACTATACTGCCATAACGGCGATCTGTTCTACGAGCTGTGTTCCCCGCGAGTTTAGTTGAGCTTAGCAATTTTGTGAGCTATATCGCTTACCTTAGATCTCCGCATTCGTATTTCGATCACGTAGCTCGCTATATCTCCCATTGGGTGACTTTAAAGTTTCTTAAGATACTAATAGTAAGCCTTCTTAAGAGACCCATAGTAAGCCTTCTTAAGAGACCCATAGTAAGCCTTATTAAGAGACCTTTACTAAGCCTTCTTAAGAGACCCATAGTAAGCCTTCTTAAGAGACCCATAGTAAGCCTTCTTAAGAGACCCATAGTAAGCCTTATTAAGAGACCTTTACTAAGCCTTCTTAAGAGACCCATAGTAAGCCTTCTTAAGAGACCCATAGTAAGCCTTATTAAGAGACCTTTACTAAGCCTTCTTAAGAGACCCATAGTAAGCCTTCTTAAGAGACCCATAGTAAGCCTTATTAAGAGACCTTTACTAAGCCTTCTTAAGAGACCCATAAGAGACCTTTACTAAGCCTTCTTAAGAGACCCATAGTAAGCCTTCTTAAGAGACCCATAGTAAGCCTTATTAAGAGACCTTTACTAAGCCTTCTTAAGAGACCCATAGTAAGCCTTCTTAAGAGACCCATAGTAAGCCTTATTAAGAGACCTTTACTAAGCCTTCTTAAGAGACCCATACAAGCCTTCATAAGATCAATAGTAAACTATTATGCCTCACTTCTGTATGGCAACACGCACTGGTCAAAGATCTTAATCTTGAGACAAATAGTCTTAGGGCTTAGCAAAATGAAACTGCACTTCCGGCGGATTACAAGCCGCTTTGCACAGTGATACTAGGGACCAATATGAATGATTTCATTCGAGTAAATGAAAATTTCATCCACTGGAATTCAAGATGGCGGACCTTTTGCAAAATGGCGGCGGCATAACTTTAAAATAATTATAGTGTCAAAACGGCTGCACCGATTTTTGTGATTAGGGTGTCAATTGATTTGTATTGAAAAGCTCTTATCAAAAAAAAATACCATTTCATAAATAAAAGATGGCGGCCGAAGATTACCAAAATTGTGTAAAATTTCAATTGTTTTTTTTCGTTCTATTGAAAATAATAACGAAATATTCTATGATATGGTTACATAGTTTTTTATTTAAATAAAACCTGATAATATTATCTACAAAATAAAATAAAATGCTTGAAAATCCGACGAATAGTTTTTGAATTATACGCATTACAAAAGAAACGCGTGGTTTTGAAAGCCTTCATGTCACGTGATGTGATGCAACGTAAAATCAAAATGAGAGCACTGATTTCAGTTTTTTTCATTACAGATGATTTGTATTTAATCCTGTATTATATGGCGTCTCTGTGAAAACGGGCTAAGTGCGAGTTGGACTCGCGCATAAAGGGTTTCGTACCACTACACACATAATTGTTTATTTGTTTTAATCACAAGTGTCACAACTTACTAAAATGTCATTCTGAATCAACAGTTTCAATTATATGTTTTTTTATGTAGTTATGACTATGTTTCTTTTATTACCTATGTAGAAATCTCAAATCCTACCTGGTTTAGTTTTAGGGGATATTATATTAGGCCCTCGTAACAAAAACACAACTTTGATGGCCCCCTTTTCTTTATTTTTAGACGTAAAGCAGAAATGTACATATGTATGTATGTGTGTATATATATTTTTTATATATATTATATATATAATTACACTACCTTCCCGCCCAAGATAATAAAAACTTATAATCACTAACCAAACTTAGGTATTTATTATCACTCCTCGTCCGATGTGCTTAAACTGAAAGAAGAGAAAATTCATATGAAATCAGAACAAAATATACCTAATATAATTTATAAATAGTATGTTATATACCTTTCGTTTTTGCAGCTGCCTTTGCATATGCTGCATTGCACTGTGCAGGGAAGACCCACCCGCCGACATGTGCAGCGCATTGTTTCGCAACCTTTTTTACAACCGCAATGATCCAAATATGACAACTCACGCCATATCTCCCTGGCTTCAGACCACTGCGGTACCCAGCTATCGTTCAAGGTCTTCCAACCCCAAAAGGATGGCAATGGCACAGAGGCATCATCAAGTGTTAGAGCATTGCCCCATAAGTGGCCCGCTTGATAAACGACACGGAGCGCGTGTTTTTCTAATGCTGCCGCTGTTGGTGGGATGCTGGTTACTGGTTTATTTTTTGTGGCAAACAGTTGCTTGCGTAGCAAGTTCACTGATGAATGTGCTGTTTGCGGATCATACAGGTAGCAAGTGAACTTTTCCAGCATAGCCATTGTTTCTGCAGAAAGTCTTTGTAATGGCTGCAATATGAGAATCAAAGATGCCCACCATCTTTGTCAGCAAATGGACAACTTCGCTCGGGCATTAAGGCTGATCTAGCTGAAAAGTTAGAATCTCTAATACAAACAGAAAACGTACCCATTCAGTATGATGGAATAATCTTTGATGGTGCTGCTCTTATACAAATGATTCGGCCAAAGAACTCCAAAACTTTTCAAGAGTATTACTCATCAGATCTCAGGCCTCATGTTCTCCAACTAGTGCAAAAAGTAAAGGCAAAGAGAATAGACCTAGTATGGGATCTCTATCTGCCGAATAGCCTAAAGAGACAAGAACGAAAAGGTAGAGGAGCTGGCATTCGTCTTCAAGTTATTGCTAATAATAGCTTACCTTCTGATTGGTCAGATTTTCTGCGTAATGAAAAAAATGAATCAGAGCTTTTTCAGTTTCTGGGGCAAGCCTTCCTAAATGACTTTGATGGTGCTAATGTGGTGACAAATCTTGATAAGCAATTGACTTCCTCAGACTACACTTGCACCACGATTGCTGGAAAAACAATTGGAACGCATGCGGAAGAAGCTGATGGCCGCATTGTACTTCACGTAAAAGATATGGCGGAACAAGGAATAACGCGCATTTTGATCAGATCTTCCGATACACATGTTTTGGTGTTATTAATCTCATATTTTCATAAAATGTCAATTGAGAGCGGCCTGCAAGAGGTATGGCTACTGACCGGAACTGCAAATAAACGCCGTTATGTCGAAGTCCATAAAATTGCTGAAACTTTGGGTCCTGACAGATCGACTGCTCTTCGTGGTTTTCACGCCTTTACAGGGTGTGACACTACTTCTTACTTCCACACAAAAGGAAAAAGGTCGTGCTTTAAAACGTGATTGTCACATCCTGAAGTTACTCCGGCTTTGAAAGAAATATCGCAGCCATTACAAAGACTTTCTGCAGAAACAATGGCTATGCTGGAAAAGTTCACTTGCTACCTGTATGATCCGCAAACAGCACATTCATCAGTGAACTTGGTACGCAAGGAACTGTTTGCCACAAAAAATAAACCAGTAACCAGCATCCCACCAACAGCGGCAGCATTAGAAAAACACGCGCTCCGTGTCGTTTATCAAGCGGGCCACTTATGGGGCAATGCTCTAACACTTGATGATGCCTCTGTGCCATTGCCATCCTTTTGGGGTTGGAAGACCTTGAACGATAGCTGGGTACCGCAGTGGTCTGAAGCCAGGGAGATATGGCGTGAGTTGTCATATTTGGATCATTGCGGTTGTAAAAAAGGTTGCGAAACAATGCGCTGCACATGTCGGCGGGTGGGTCTTCCCTGCACAGTGCAATGCAGCATATGCAAAGGCAGCTGCAAAAACGAAAGGTATATAACATACTATTTATAAATTATATTAGGTATATTTTGTTCTGATTTCATATGAATTTTCTCTTCTTTCAGTTTAAGCACATCGGACGAGGAGTGATAATAAATACCTAAGTTTGGTTAGTGATTATAAGTTTTTATTATCTTGGGCGGGAAGGTAGTGTAATTATATATATAATATATATAAAAAATATATATACACACATACATACATATGTACATTTCTGCTTTACGTCTAAAAATAAAGAAAAGGGGGCCATCAAAGTTGTGTTTTTGTTACGAGGGCCTAATATAATATCCCCTAAAACTAAACCAGGTAGGATTTGAGATTTCTACATAGGTAATAAAAGAAACATAGTCATAACTACATAAAAAACATATAACTGAAACTGTTGATTCAGAATGACATTTTAGTAAGTTGTGACACTTGTGATTAAAACAAATAAACAATTATGTGTGTAGTGGTACGAAACCCTTTATGCGCGAGTCCAACTCGCACTTAGCCCGTTTTCACAGAGACGCCATATAATACAGGATTAAATACAAATCATCTGTAATGAAAAAAACTGAAATCAGTGCTCTCATTTTGATTTTACGTTGCATCACATCACGTGACATGAAGGCTTTCAAAACCACGCGTTTCTTTTGTAATGCGTATAATTCAAAAACTATTCGTCGGATTTTCAAGCATTTTATTTTATTTTGTAGATAATATTATCAGGTTTTATTTAAATTAAAAACTATGTAACCATATCATAGAATATTTCGTTATTATTTTCAATAGAACGAAAAAAAACAATTGAAATTTTACACAATTTTGGTAATCTTCGGCCGCCATCTTTTATTTATGAAATGGTATTTTTTTTTGATAAGAGCTTTTCAATACAAATCAATTGACACCCCAATCACAATAATCGGTGCAGCCGTTTTGACACTATAATTATTTTAAAATTATGCCGCCGCCATTTTGGAAAAGGTCCGCCATCTTGAATTCCAGTGGATGAAATTTTCATTTACTCGAATGAAATCATTCATATTGGTCCCTAGTATCACTGTGCAAAGCGGCTTGTAATCCGCCGCAAGTGCAGCTTCCGATGACCAGATCGCCGTAAGCCCTAAGACTAAAAGCAGTATTTGAGACGAGCACAACGCAAAAAGTGGTTTACAATTATTATTTTTGTTAATTTTGGGAATTATGTTAATTTTAATGAGTATTTTTTTGTTTATTTTTTTATTTTTTATTTATTGTTAAAAGCCCTTGGCATCATCCCACCTGGTGGTAAAATACGATGTTGCCGTAGACGGAAGTAGGCTTACCAAGATTCTCCAATGCAATGGGGAAACTAGCTATCTTTATCTTCAAGCCGGAACACATCAATGTTGTTAGCATATATGTTTGGCTGCAAGACTTAGGTAGCTGGCCAGGCGGGCTTAGAAAATACCCTTCCACTAACCAAACCAAGTCCTATAAAGTTACACTCCGCCAGGAATCGAACCCGCTACCTCCTGATAGGAAGCTAATGGTATAAAACAGTAAGCCACGGAAGCGGTATACGGAGTAGATCCTACCCTCAACGGCTTGCACGTTTAACAAACTATACTCCCCACGTAGAACTACACACTCGCAGGAGCTTCTAACATTATTCAATTTGTATGGGACGTACCTTTTTTAGGGTTTTACTAAATATATACCAAGACTAAGGTCTTTGACCAGTGTGTGTTGTCAGTGATGACGTACGGAACTGAGATATGGTCGCTTACTATGGGCCACATAAAAAGGCTCAAGGTCACCCAAAGGGCAATGGATCGAGCTATGCTGGAAGTTTTCCTACGCGATCAAAACAGAAATGAGGAGATACGTAGGAGAACCAAAGTACTGATATAGCTCACAGCTATAGCTCACATCGCTGAACTTAACTGTCAGTGGGCAGGGCATATAGCTCGTTGAACAGATTGCCGTTAGAGCAGTAAAGTTCTCGAGTGAAGACCGCGCACCGGAAGACGTAGCGTAGGAAGACCTCCCACACGGTGGTCGTGGGAAGCTGCTGCATACGAGCAGCACAGGACCGGTCGTCGTGGAAATCCTTGGTGGAAATCTTTGTCCAGCAGTGGACGTCTTTCAGCTGATATGATGAGATATACCACTGATGGAATACTACAGCTGCTAGTAAGATTTCTTGATTGCGTAAATTTGATCGCCATTATATGGGGTAAAAAATATTTAAGAACTTTTTGTGGTACGTTACATTTTTAGAGTTTTCACAGAAACAGACTTCATTCTAAATACTATGGTTCATTTTCATCTATACCTCAAAGTCGGTTTTTTCTGATAATCACATAACTTTCTATTGCTCCTTCATTGGTCTATGAAAAAAAACATCCTGTATTTTAAACTCAAACAGACCAGAGCTGATCGGTATGCAAGTCTGCTTGGCTTGCCGTCGAAGTTTGTCATCGAATCTAACTTCAATTGGCTCCGTGGTCTATCAGTAGCATCACTACACCAAGTTTTGACAAATACGACGCAAATAGCATGATGATAGCACATCTTTAAATCCAATGATTGTTTTTTCTAATTCTAAATCTTGGGTCTTCATAATATTTCCTCATTATCATATCAGCTCATACACGTCTCCACCGAGGCACTCGAGCCTACCCTGAATTAGGGCGATCGGGCCTTAGTCGACCACGCGGGCTCAGTGCGGGTTGGTCGACTTCACAAACAACCTGAGATTTCCTCAGGTTCAGGTTTCCTCAAGATGTTTTCCTTCACCGTAAGAGCGTCGGATAAACGTACTAATAAATTCTAAATTCGAAAACACATTGGTGCGTGGCAGGATTCGAACCACGACCTCCCGAATAGGTGGCGGCGGTCCTAGCCGTTACGCATAATATTTACCCGCCAAAACTATATTGGTACTAAGGCAGTATTCTGTCTGAGTTCCATACAAATTATAAATAAAACAATTTAAATTCTAATCGCCTTTGCTTTGTTTTATTACTGTTTCGCAACAAAAACATTCCCTTTTTCAAAACCAATTAATTTTCCTGCTTCCGCTTTACCTACCAATCAACAAAGTTTTTCTTTCTGATGATGAAATTACGTAAAAGTAGGTAAACACAAAATGAGGTTTTTGCGAAGAATTACCTAGCCCTAGGGCTGCCGTCAAGTTTTTTCTTAAGTTTTACGTACGTAACATCGTCTCTGGAGAGAATGACGAATGAGATACTTTATCCTATTTTTTGTGCCGTTAAAACTTTCGTGTATTTAGGCACCAAGAACCTTTACAGGATCATAATATATTGTATACAAACACGCTATAAAGTATTTGCCTTACATTCGGGAAAAGAAGACAGGAGATACGTGACTTTAGGATCGTCAAAAAAACGACTTACGGGAAGTATTTATGTTTTTTTATTACTGGTGCAAACTGGAAAGTACTATTTTGTTGATTGCAATAATCTTATGATCGAAAAGGAGATAAGAAACAGGATAGCAATTGCCAAGAGAGCCTCCACAACGAGCAGGAATGTATACGACGGCAAGGTACACATCAACATCAGAAAGAATCTTATAAGGACCTGCGTCTGAAGTATTGTCCTTTATGGATGTGAGTGTTGGAACATCACTACCCAAGAGCAACAACGCCTAAAAGCGTTCGAGAATTTGTGATGCTAGCGAAGGATGCTTAAAATTAGATGGACGAAGAGATGTTAGAAATTATGTTAGGTGCTAGAAACAGCTAAGCAAGAAAGACAGATGTACCCATTGAAAACAGAAGGGTCAAACGCTGGGGCCAAATCGTCACCTCAGACACGGAGAACGCAACATAGCCATCCTGGAGAGAAAGATCGAAGGGAGAAGAGGAAGAGGGCGCCCAGGAAACAAAAGATGACTCAAGTTAACGAGTGGTGCCGTACTCATACATACCTGGAGACAAAGACGACAGCTCAAGACAGGCTGAAATGGAAAATGCTGCAACGACAGAGGGCTAGCCTTCTTAATACTGATGATAATGAACAATCTTTTTATGCACTGAGTGACAAAGAACACAAATCTCTAACGGTCAAGTGACAACACCATAGTCCGATAAATGAAATCTCCTTGGTCGGAGGTACGCAGCTCTGGCAGCGCAAAGACGATGCCGGCGCGGTGATTAAAAAAGGTAAATTGGCGGGAAAGCAAAAGAAATGCGTCGCGGTTTTAAAATCGAGTGTATTTAACTTCAAATTAAACAAAAATATTGCGAAACGGACTCGCGAAAAGGGTTTCGTAGTCTTTTAAAAATAAAATATATGTTTAAAAAACAAAGTTCATTTTCTATAGAAAATCTATGAACTTTTTACAAATCCAACTGCACATCTTAAGTTGGTTGACTATTGCGTACTCCTAAACTAAGAAAGCCTACTAAGCCGTGATGGTTTTCCATTAAATATGATTATATCCTGAATCGAAAAATAGTTTAATGAAAGACCTATTTAAAGATACTTCACATTATAGGGTACGTCAACAAAAAAAAACATCACTTCTTTATTTTTTTCAAGATTTTATTGTACCGCTTTGTCGGCGTGATTAATAAATGCTAAATTAGTGCTTTCTATTACTAACAGTCACTGAGCTAAGCCGCGGACAGACGGACAGACGGACAGACATGGCAAAACTATAAGGGTTCCTTGTTGACTTCGGAACCCTAAAAAAGAAAACACAAAAAGTTTTGAACTTAAGCTTTGTGCTCTAAAAACCAAATTCCTAAAGGTAGAAATATCACGGCGTTCAATGCCCCAGGTAACGTAGATATTTTAAACCTTTTCGGTTCCCAAATGAAACACTATATTTAACAAGTGAACTAATGAATGACAGTTCGTTATTGTACGTTATATATAAATGTCATACTTAAAAACATAAATATCTCAATTTTAACCAAGATTTACTAAGCAAAAGAAGAAAGGACATTGTTGCTTATTAAAAACCTTACGAACTAGTTTTGCACGGCACCAATACAATATGTTATCAATTTACTTATATAATATAATATCTACCCAACGACTCACATCAATGCAAAAAACAGAAAGTATTAAAAGCTGAACTATGAAGGTAGAAGACCTACTTACACACAAATACTGATGACATTGCAAATGTAGTCCCTCACTATCTCTCTCCTTGACATACACACACACACTCATACACCCTCCCCGCAACACACACACATACAAACACACACACTCAAGCGGAAACGCGCGCTCACGCTTTCTCTAAATTACCAAAATTTTAATCTAAAATGTGTCATCTGTTTTAGAGTAACAAACAACACATATTGGTATATATCTACACTAATTACTGTAAACAAATCTACATGGAAACGACCAAATCATATGGTCGGCACCATGTTTTTCTTTGTTGTAGCTTATGATTAGTTAGTTTATGGTCAGTTAGTCTATGATGTTTCCGAACCAAGGTGTCGTGTCGGCTCCGTGCCGACATTGAGTCGTCAGACTAAAGAGTCGGACAACCAGCTGTCGTCAGTCTGTAGCATTGTCAATGGTAGTCGTGTACCTACTCAGTGCCTTTTAACTTGCACTGACGCAACAGATTTCTCTTTAATGAAAACTGCTCACCCGATGGAATTCTAGTATTGTGCATCAACCATGCAAAGGTTGACTCTCTTCTCCATCACTGGGGCAGCTTCACAGGTTCTTCCCTCTTGGCTGCATCGCTTCAAGCAGCTAGACATGTAGTGGCCCTGCCCCTTGCCGATATGGGTCGTAGATACACAGATCCGTAGTAGCAATCCATGCACGTGCATTCACATCCGATCTATAGGGGCTGAAATCGGGTAACCTCAATTCATGGGACGATGATGGCGTCCGCGTGGCTAGTATCAGCGTCAGAAAATTCGGATTTCGTTGTTCTAGAAGCACTTTCTATTTTGTGTTGCTCACATCACTATCTGGAACACGTGGGGCGTCCATGTCCTATCCCAATTCTGATTTCGGATCATCAGAAGGGTTTTGGCCGTATCTAAGAAATAAACTCGTCTTCGAGAAGTTTTGGAGTGTACATATTCACACACGTTTGCAACACGAGGCTTCACGATGATTCGGATGAAAACCGATTATTATATGGACTGCGATGAGTCGGCACGGGGCTGGCTTCCTAAGTTGACAGTTCAGCGACTCGATCAAAAAGGTTCGTAAAATGATTGGCGCCTCTGTCGTAGCCTCTGCAGGTAGGCTGCATTGTCTTTAATGGTTCGATAATCACAACGATTCTGATTGGCTAACAAACAAGTACCAACACTACCAACTTCCGGGTTCCGGTCTCGCACAGACCACGCCTTGGCCAAAGATGACTATTATGACTACCCTAGCTAACCGCTTGACGTTTCAAGATAAAACACACGGTGCTTCGACGCATGCATAGATGGCGCCACGTCCTTGTGCTCCGACATACTAATTATTGTTTTAATTTCCTTTCTTTGTTTATGTAAAGCACTGACAGACCTTGGCAGGAACGGAAATTGCCTCACTTGCGGTTTGCCCTTTAAACTTTACACATCCGGCAATCGCTTTCTTCTCGGCCTTTGCAATAATGTACTGTACCTTTAGATTTATTTATTTCCAGCTGTGAAAAGCCATCAAAAACTCGTTTCATTCGTTCTGTTGATTTGCAAGTTGCTTATTCACACAGCACCAAATTGTCTAAAAAAATACTTTTACCCGGTCCTCAGTTTTCCACTGCATCCTCAGCATCACACCACAACTTAACACTGTACGGTCATAGGTACATACATATTTATTGGTAGTTGTGTGCTTAGAAACTACAAGCAAAACTTTATTTTCAAACGTGAATTCGGCTAAGAAAACATAATATTTTGAGTATTTATATGACACATTATGTTTGCAGAATTAATTGACAGCTATTAACTACTTAGTAAATAAATAAAGTCAAAATATTGTTACGTAATTGTCTACTTTAGTAGGGACTTATAAATTGATGATGATGATGATCTACCCGACCGATTTCGGTCATGGCGACCACTTCGACTCCTAGTCGGTTTGCCGCGCGTGCGCTCGAAGATGGTTTGTGTAGCCAATCTTCGCAGCGAAACTTATAAATTAACTAGTAGCTGAAGGGCGCCTAAGGCGCCCGTTGAAATAATAAAACCGGCCAAGTGTGACTCGGGGTCACATAAACAGGGTTCCGCACCAAAATTTTAACTCTCAGTACATACTTTGCTCTAGGTAAATAGGGGTCTAGTTATTCTGGACCATGGAAATTTTATTTTTCTTGTGGGAACGGGATGATTTTAGATTTTCTCACAAATTTTAGTGTAATCTATGCATTTTACCTCATATACTGGGAATTTTTCAAGATTTGAGGCCCAGTAGTTTCTTAGATAAGTGGGGGGGGAAGTCAATTTTCACCTATTTTCTTAAATTACTACAAAATAAAATTTATAAAAAAATATTTGAAATTATTCCAAAAAGGCCTTTAATTCGATATGTCACACGATATGGTTTGAAAAACTTTTTTTCATATTTTCTAACTTACCCCTCAAAAGTAGCCCCCCATGTTTATTATTCACGTTATACGGCCATCTTTTGGTCACTGACTTACATATATGTGTACCAAACAACTCAATCGGTTTTCGAGCACATTGGCTGTGACAGACGGACGGACAGATACAAGAGTGATCCTATGTGAGTTCCTTTTTTACCTTTTGAGGTAGGAAACCCTAAAAAGGCACCATTAAGGTCCGAACCCGATGCTCTGCCGCCATATACAGCAAGGCACCCGATGACGGCGTCGTCAACAAAGGACGTGAGCGTTCCAGATTCAGAAATCACGGTAAATATTATAATACCTATAAGAGTTTGCGGCAATTTTTCATCAGTAACAATCTAAATAGTGTACAAAAAGTCTTAACCCTTAAACCCGGAGCGCGTAGGAAATCCTACACCAGATTTTTACAACGGTACGCTCGGGTGGTGTAGGAATTCCTTCACCGTGGATCGAAGCTTTTTGATCGAAGAACTATGTCTGTATCTTGTTATGTTGGTTTGAGGATTATCTGCGTTAAGAGATTAATAGATTTCCATCATTTTGACTTATAGAACATCATGGAGAATTGCTCTTTGGTAGCTCTAGCTAATTTAAAATTGTCGTCGTTCAGTCACAGGAGCAAATTGAAATTAGTAGTGTGAAAACTGTGATTTTGTGGAAAAACCCTGTCAATGTGAGTAAAACCTATGATTATTAGTTTTTTTATGATACACTGCACCTGTAAGTGCAATTTTCTTGTTAATTCGTGCAGTAAGTATTTGGTTCATCTTTTTCAAAGTGGTGAGTCGCGATAAATTAGGGCCGTTACACATTTTGCCGTGTCATGTATCAGCTCACAATAATTCATAATTAACTAATAATAATTCTATACAGAATAAGAGAATATTGTAGGAAAATATGTTTTCACGTTTTTTCATGTATTTCGAACCGAAAACGTAGTGCCATTATCGCAATCGACACTGATATGCAAAGTGACAGAAATTACATCATATTCGCCGGCCGCCATTTTGCCGGCACAGTGCATGTAGACCGCATAGTGTGTAGGTCTCTCGATTTAAAACAATATGTAGGGGGGGGGGGGGCTGTAAATAAACATTCCAATTTCTCAATGAATCCAAATTCTACAATGAGTCTTTATGTATGAAATAGGGCCAAACAAAAACCTCTTGTAAAATGAACACTTATCAAATTATTTTCTCTTTTCATCATTTCTGGTTACTTCTTTTTTTTTGTAAGTATGTATTCAGCAAGACAAGTAAATTTCCAACTAATATAAGTAGTTTTTGGGTTTTGGTGATGACTTAAAAATATATAGAAATAATAGGCAAATATTATATTCCACATTTTTTACCTGGCGGCTGGGAAAAACGGCTCAATTTTGCAAGTATGATTTCCCAAAATTTTTGTATAGAAGAGAAAAAATAATTAAGCGGTATGTTGTAAGGGCATCTATTCAATCTCATACTTGGGCATAATTCATATTTCTAAAATAATATTGTCCTATCTAAAAAAGCAAAATTTCTGGAAAAGTCTGCATTTCCTACTTTTCTCATTTTTACCCAGACTTTTAAAAAAAGAAAGAAGAGTTGAAAATTATGAAAAAATATCAATAAAAGGCGGCATTATCAATAGGGCACAATGGGTCATTTTTTATTTCAATTCTACAGTTCTTCTAGATTTTTTCGAAGTAGAAGTTTTCTAAGCCGCCGCCGAAACGGCGCGCGCCGCCAGGTGACCCCAGCGAGCCAGGGAGACAGTGAAGTTTTGTTCAAAACCTAATCTTTAGACTGTGTTTCCTCTTAAGTATAACTCTTAGAATAAGAACGCGACACAAGTCACGTAGAAAAGTTATATATTTTTTCTCTTTTCTTTACAAAGATATAACACAAAGAGAATCTAAACAGCTTGCGTTATATACTAACCTCGGAGGAACAACCTGTCTCTTTTAAAATTCTCCTTTCAAAAGTCTTAAAGAAGGTTCTGTATCTTTGGTTACTATATTTTTTATTTGCTAAAAATGTCTTGTTCCTCCGAGCTAGAAATTAAAAAAAGTGGTAAAGAAAAAGCACGTGTGCGGTAAAATCAATTTAGCGCACACTTGACTGGCATATAAAGGACCACTTTTCGAGCAACTGTATTGAAAATTATGTTTATTAACACTCAGCAACAAATGATTTACAGTTTTCAGTTCGTGCAACCACCGAACTATCTTGAAGTCAGTTCACACTACTTTCGAGACGCCAGTAACAACTTGCGACTGACTCAAAACTTTATCAATTCATCACAAAATCCAGTTTGTTTTAATTACCGCGAAGTTTCCCCAGAGTAGTTGCCAGGCGACGGATCTTGAGTGGAATATTTGTGATTGTTGCGAATAGCATTTAGTGGGAATCTTAGCGTAACATCAATTAAAATTAATTAGTTAACCAAACTTAATTCCGAGGTTAGTCAAATAGTAAATTTAATTTTAATGAGCAGCGATAGTGTGTTAGAGCGGCTTGTATGGTTGCGTTGCTCCACACTTAAAACAATTACTACAAATACGGTCGTGATATGAGTAAAATTTCGATCGTTTACCTGATTTCAAAGCACTAACCGTTTGTACCAGCGGTTACAGTCAAATCACAAGAAATATATATGTTCAAAGAAAGTTCACAGACACACTCTTTCTGGTAGTCATAAAATAGCAATTGCAATACGCGTTTGGTGATCTTGATCCTTTTTATCATAATCATTATTAAGAGGGCCCAGCCCTCTGTCGTTGCAGTATTTTCCACTTCAGCCTGTCACGAGCTGTCGTCTTGATCCTTTTAAGACCTATACAATTTCATTTAGAGGAGACTTGAGAACCTAAATTACTAAAATTTTGTGCGACGAATAGTGATGAACTCACATACACACTGAAAATTAGTTTTGTGCCTATATAACTGTTATGTTGTTTACTTCGCACTACTTCTACTGTTTAGGTAATGTTCTGTGAAAATCTGTAAAGGCCTATGTACTGTTTTTAATTGTAATTTAATTTAAGGCTGTTAATTTTCCTAAACAAATATAAAATGTATTTATAATACATTACATTGATATAGTGTCAAATTCTGTAAAAAAAACAAAAATAATTATTACTTAAAAACGTAAAAAAAACTTATTTTATTACAATACAGCCCCTTTATAACTACTCTATACAGTACATGTTCGTTACTAACCCATAAATGTCCCCACTGCTAGGGTGCGGGTCTCTTCCCAATGCTCCACGCACGGGGCGGGGGGCGGGGGGCGGGGGGCCTAGTCCGGGTTGGTGCAGGTTGTAGGGCTAGTGGCGAACCCCACTGTCGGAAGTTTTTCAAGCCGCCTATACGACATCTGACACGGCTTGACGACTGCCGACCAGTGACAGCAACCGGCACAAACGGCTCGACGTACCTTGCGGAGGTTGAAGGGAAGCGGTCGTAAAAAATGTCGTTAACACTCAAACCTATCTAGCTAAATCACAGTGCTTCAGGTCAGTTAACCTGCGCAATCAACTTAACTACGCAAATCACACAGAGGTTAACTGACCTGAGGCAAGGTGATTTACCTAGATGGTTTTGACTGTTAGTGGCATTTTCACGACCGTTTCACTTACAGCACATGTACCGTTTCATGTACAGTACATGTACGATACAACAATTCCTGTTTACGATAAACGTCTCTACTTGCCTAAAAGCAAAGTTAAAATATTAGTACTACAGTATGGACACTCCCTACCGCTCTCTAGATTGCGACCTCACGCCCTCGTCACCCAGATTGATACAGATTGGTAACAGTTTGGTTGTCGAACGTATAGGATTTCGCTGCCATTTTGTTTGTTCCGTCATTCCTCTTTTGAAATGTCATTTCTGGCCCGTTATATGAAGTGCCCAGGATGTGCTAAAAGTGAGATCTGTCTTGCCTGCCGATGACGCCAACCTAGCCGGGATCTGCGGTAGATCTGTCAGGAGTTCACAATTATCGAGAAGTATTAGGTGCCTTTAAAACTTCTTCTATTAATAATAATAATAATTTATTCACTTTAAGAAGTCTTATCATATAAGTTTCTTAAATTATTTAGGAACATCTGGGTGTGCGTGCAGACCCTAGTATCTGTACTAGGCAGCGCCTGTGTTACAGAAACTAGTCCCTTCCAAGCAAAATAACTTATTTATTACACTTGGTGTTGACAATAAGACTTGGTGCGTTATCAGCATAATATATTAAAAAGAATGAAGACGTTTAACAAAATATTTCTGTATTTTTATTTTTCCTTTAATACATAAGTGTAATATGCAACAAACTTCCAAATAGACTTTTTAACTTTTTAATAATAAACTGAATTATTTTGGATTAGTTCGCAAAGATTTACATAATGTATCATTTATTTTTATACTAAACTGGCATAAGTCGAAACTTTATCTATAAAAAATATTTCATTAATTTTATATAAATAATTTCATTAAACTAGTTACTATAAATTGCCCTACAATTTGAGACCAAAAAAATTATGATAACACCAAAAACACGTAAAATACATCGAAACGTTTTCAACAAGGCAGAGGCTCAAAACTTTGACAGCGATTTGCTAAAAAATATACTTTTTGAATTATTTCGGTTTATTTTTAAACGTGCGATATAATAATACATTCAAAAAGAGAATAGGAGAAAAAAATAAAAACAAAGTATAGTTATTGCTAATCCAGTTAAATGGTTTGTGCGTGTGTGTTTGTGTGTGTGTGCGCGTTTGTATGTGTGTTTGTGTGTGTGTGTGCGAGAGAGAGAGAGAGTGTTACTGTGCCTATTTCTGTACACTAAGTTGAACATTGACCTCCGTGTTCACTTATTGCAAGTCTCACTAGATGACTAGTAAGAGGGACGTCGAAATTACCTTTTCCGACAATTCAGTCATCATTATCAGCCCATATTAGTCCACTGGTGAACGTAGGCTTATCCTAGGACGCGCCTCTTCTACGGGTCTTCCGAAACCTTTTGCAAATCATCGCATCACCAAGCCAATGGTCTCAAACTACGTTTTTCTAAACGTGGTCTCCACTCAAGAACTCTCTTCATCCAGCAGCTATCGATTCTAAGACGATGTATCTATAACTGTATCCGGCCGATTGCCACTTCAGTCGGCTTATCGCAGAACCATGTCAGTTGTTGAAGACCCAAACTACTCAAATTGGAGGAAAAATAGAAAGGATTTGACTGACTCGGTGGCTCAGTGGTATGTGCTCATGACTACTGATCCGAGGGTTGTGCGTTCGATTCCCACCCAGGGCAAACATTTGTGTGATGAGCAGATTTGTTTGCACTGTGTCTGGGTGTTAAATATCTATATATGTATGTATGTATTTAAACGTATATAAGTATGTATATCAGTCTCTGGTTCCCATAACACAGGGAATCCTACTTTGGGGCCAGATGGTCGTGTGATTTGTCCCAGAATATTTATTTATTATTTAATTTGCGAGTCTATATCGATATGTTATTTTGGAAAAAGAGAGCTTTACAACGGTGGTGTTCCTATTTATATTAATGCTAAGTTGTGCCATCTATGAGTGTATTAATTAATTACTATTTACCTAATGTAGCCTTGATGAGGCTCTGTACTACATATTCGTAGATCCTTATGTTACCAATTCAGGTCTAACCATCTTGATGGCTCTAGTGTTACCCTTTATGGTAACATCAGTCGATTTGGTTATAGGGCGATCAACTCTGTTTCGGATTCTGTACCGCAGAGAAACTCAATTCCGTACTACAAAATAAACTCAAACTTCATTTGACACATTTTCCCCGTTAATCTAGTCGCAGGAAACTCCGTAACCGACTTGTTTCTAATCATATTTTCCAAGAAATGTAACATCTAGGTCACAAAAATAAAAGCTAACGAGACAGATTCCGACTGGCGTGGCGACCCGTTCCACTAAACGATTCAGAAGCAAACTATCGGAACTTTGGCAATACTTTCCAGAAATTAGTTTTCGGAACCGACGACGTTTGACCAAAACTCTCTTGAAATATGTAGGGAATTGGTTAGTTCTAGAACGGTATTTTGCTGTGTGAGGGAAAAGTTGCATTTTATTAGCAGACTTCGTTCATTTTCTCTTGTATTTAATAACCTAAAATACCAGCCTAGTGCGAATTGGACTCGCGCAAAGGTAGCCTTTTCAAAAAATAAATGGATATTTTAACAAACAAGATTGTTTTTGTAGTTGGTAATAGAACATTTTGTATTAAAAGTGTATGAACTTTTTACAAATCCAAGTGCACGTGTTAAGTTGGTCGACTATTACTCCTAAACTAAGAAAGGCTAATTATTTATTTATTTTATTCAAGAACACAACAGTCACTGTACTTAATTAAATGAAATTGTTAAATTTAGACCAACGGTTCTCTTAATAAAATCTTAAGAATACAGTGGAGAAAAATAATTAAGTATTCAATGGAGCAATATAAGTAGAGGCACACCTGAAACTCATGGATCAAGGAATCAATAAATAATTAGCCGTGATAGTTTCAGTTTAAAATTTATTATATATCCTACTATTTTTTTTCAGATGCCCTGAAAAGCGGTTTAGCTTGACATTTGAGTTTTACAAAAATTTGCACTATACAGCTCTACATCTCTGCACTATACAGCTCTACATCTCTGCACTATACAGCTCTACATCTCTGCACTATACAGCTCTACATCTCTGCACTATACAGCTCTACATCTCTGCACTATACAGCTCTACATCTCTGCACTATACAGCTCTACATCTCTGCACTATACAGCTCTACATCTCTGCACTATACAGCTCTACATCTCTGCACTATACAGCTCTACATCTCTGCTCTATACAGCTCTACATCTCTGCTCTATACAGCTCTACATCTCTGCTCTATACAGCTCTACATCTCTGCTCTATGCAGCTCTACATCTCTGCACTATACAGCTCTACATCTCTGCACTATACAGCTCTACATCTCTGCACTATACAGCTCTACATCTCTGCACTATACAGCTCTACATCTCTGCACTATACAGCTCTACATCTCTGCACTATACAGCTCTACATCTCTGCACTATACAGCTCTACATCTCTGCTCTATACAGCTCTACATCTCTGCTCTATACAGCTCTACATCTCTGCACTATACAGCTCTACATCTCTGCACTATACAGCTCTACATCTCTGCACTATACAGCTCTACATCTCTGCACTATACAGCTCTACATCTCTGCACTATACAGCTCTACATCTCTGCACTATACAGCTCTACATCTCTGCACTATACAGCTCTACATCTCTGCACTATACAGCTCTACATCTCTGCACTATACAGCTCTACATCTCTGCACTATACAGCTCTACATCTCTGCACTATACAGCTCTACATCTCTGCACTATACAGCTCTACATCTCTGCACTATACAGCTCTACATCTCTGCACTATACAGCTCTACATCTCTGAAACGGAACTCTGAATCGAAAATGGTCACACCCTCTTTATATGCAGAGGAGAACCCTTAAATATTTTTTTAAATATTGTAGTTTACTATTTTGACGGTGTGAATATTATATATATATATATATATATATATATATATATATATATATATATATATATATATATATATATATATATATATATATATATATATATATATATATATATATATATATATATATATATATATATATATATATATATAATATACGTATGCTAAATTACTGCTTTCTAGTACTAATAGTCTCTGAGCTAAGCCGCAGACAGACGGACACACGGACATGGCGAAACTGTAAGGTTTCCTTGTTGACCACGGAACCCTAAAAACCTGACTGCATAAAAAATACCTTTCTTTTATTGGGCAGTCGGGTAAAATGTACCCTATGACAATATACTATGTGACTTGATCGAGCCGAATCTAACGTAACACCACACCCTGGACACTTCATACAGCGGGTCAGAAATGACATTTCAATGGCGGCGAAATCCTATCCGTTCGACAACCAAACGGTAACCAATCTGCATCAATCTGGGTGGCGAGGGGGTGAGGTCGCAATCTAGAGTATGTCAGACATACCCGTAACGATTTTTATTTTATTCGTAATTGGTGAGCCCTTGGCATCATCTCACCTGATGGTAAGTGACTATGATACGAAGATGAAAGCGGGCTTTCCAAGATTCCTCAAAGCAACGGGGAACTGACTATCTTATCTTCAAGCCGGAACACATTGATGTTCTTAACATTGACTATGGCGGCAAGACTTCGATAAAATGGTGGTAGCTAGCCAGGCGGGCTAAGGAAATGCCCTTTCACCAATAAAACCGAGTCATACAAAGATAGGCTCCACCGGGAATCAGACCTCCCGATGTGAAGGTAACGGACTTAACCATCAAACCACGGAGGTGTTTGATTTCGTCTTTCCACCTCCTCACCTATTGAAATCCTACTAATATAGGTGTTCCAAAATTAACGCAAGATTTGAATTAAATAAAAAGCAAGAGAAGACTAAAAAGTATTTGTCTTCAGATATGTATATATATATTAATTCTTTAATGCACACAAGGAATAATCACAAAATAGTTTTATCAGACTTAAGCGTACAAAGGCGGTCTTATCGCTAAAAGCGATTTCTTCCAGACAACCCAAACAAAACAATACATTTTTTTTGAGAATCATTAAGTACATAAAATAGGGTTACTTATGGAATAACACATCGGGTAAACGGCCTCCACGGCTTTGCTGACACATTCGCACTCTTTTATTGAAAATGTACATTTCACGGGCTCTATGGCACAATGAAGATACGTTGTTCTATCGTATAAAACGCTCCATTTTTACTGACCCTAACCTGTCAGCTGTCAAATTGGTTTTTTTTGGGGTTGCCAACACTTTACTTCACAAGAGGCGGCAAATTCAAATCTTGTGTTAATTTTGGGATACCCCTTTTTATAAAAGCGAAAGTTTGTATGTATGAATGTATGAATGTTTGTTACTCTTTCAGGCAAAAACTACTGAACATATCTGTATGAAATTTGGTGGGTTGACAGATTAGGACCTGGATTAACATATAGGCTACTTTTTTCCATGCTCGCTTGCATCTCGCGCCCTGCGCACCCTCGGAGACTCTAAGCCATAAAATGTCAAGTAGGTATCCAGTCATCACAATCGCATAAGAATTGGAAACGCTAAACACGTTGAGAAAAACCGACCTCCATCGCAAAAACTTGGTATAATTTTCCATTATTATTAATAAAAAATACTACACTTATTTTTAAGAAATTTGTAGGGAAGTAACCTAGAAGCATATCTTATCATATAAAATCATTTGTCTTGTGTAGGGACCCAGTTTAATTTTTTTTTTCTTATTGTTTTTATAGAGGCAATAGAAATACACACTATGAAAATTTTAACTGACTATCTATTACGGTTTATGAAATAAAGCCCGCTGACACACAGACGGACAGACAGACAGGCAGCGGAGGCTTAGTTGTAGGGTTCCGTTGGTCACCCTTTGGGTGGACCGGAACCATAAAAAAGCAAACGTGAATATATAAATGCCTCTTTTTATAAACTAATTTGACTTATAATTTATAACTTACTAGTTTTTTCCTGCCGCTTCGCCCGCGTGGACATCGTTTTTATGACTGTATTTAAGGGAGATCAGTAAATTATGTCATTTCCCACCTACTCAACCATCTCTGTGCAAAAAATCACAGCAATCGAGTATTTTTTTAGTTCCCTCAGGAACTGCATCAGATTATGCTATTTTCCTGGGATAAAAAGTAGCCAATGTCGTTATCCTTACTAATATTATAAATGTAAAAATGACACAGGCATACAATAGGCAAAGTGACATAGACTACCTGCATGCTAATCCATAAAGATTGATCAAGGCGTTAAAGCGTGAAAAGGTAACAAACAAACAAACAAACACATTTTCACATTTATAATATTAGTAAGGATACCTATTCGTACAAAGTTAATTATACTTACAATACACAGGTGCCGTCGTAAAATTAATTGGGTCTCTTCACAATTTTCTCAAGAGCACAATACAGAAAAAAACAATCTCATGTACCTTTCGCAACCCAAGACGTTTTGTTTTTAAAAATCTTCCACACACAAGGAACTCTAAGACTGTATAAATTCTATTTTCTGCATCCACCCGCCGCCGCCGCCGCCGCCGCCGCCGCGCCGGGCGTCCCCGAGGCCTCGAGGTACGAAATAATTCAAGGATGCCTCCGTTACAACAGTGACCGGTCGCAAATGGAATAGTCGAGTAGTCTGCTCCTTAAGTAGTCTGCTCCTTAAGCGTTATAACGCTTGAGGTCGCTACAAAGTGGGAAGTGTGTCGGTGAACACGTGCCATTCTTTGTTTGTTACCTAAATTGAGGATAACCTTATTTTCTCTGTTTCTCTGAGCATTTCTCTAGAATTGCCATCAAAGGAGTTGCCCACTTAATTTGAAGCGATACACCATACATTCTGTAGAATACTTTTCAATTCAATATATTTATTCAAAATAGGTGCAAATTACACTTTTTCTGATAATCACAAAATAATACTAACAATGTCATTTGTGAAGAATCAAGAAATAAACAATAATTTGTTAAAAACGTCAAAATAAATCCTTGATATAAACCAGATTATGTCATTAGAACATGAAAACAATATGACACGAAAAGTTATACCTACTTATAAATCATGCAATGCATTTAACAAGAGTAGGCCAGTTCACGCGGACAGCACCCGGTCACGAGTATAACGCGAGAGTCAGCCATCGCTTCCATCAACCATATTAGAGGGAAAGGAACGACCCGGTTCCCGATGCGCCACCATCCGCACGAACATTTAAGCGAGCATGCACCTCATCATCATATCAATTCATATACATCCTCACCGAGGGGCTCGAGCCCTACCCTGAATTAGGGCGATCGACCACGCGCGCAGAGTGCGGGTTGGTCGACTTCACACATCTCCTTCGAGTTTCTTCGTAGGCGTTTCCTGACGATGTTTTTCTTCACTGTAAGAGCGTTGGATAAACGGCCATATGAAATTGTATACGATAACACACTTGTCCGGGAAGTCGTGGTATGATAACAATTCATACCACGACTTCCCGGACAAGGTAGCGGCACTAGCCGTTACGCCACCGACACTTAATCTAGTACCTGTGCAACATATCCTTATTAAAGTTCTCATTAATCGCTAACGAATGCGATTTGGCGGCAAAGCTCGGCTGAGTATAACCCGGCATAGCACACGTAGCCCATCCGTTTGCGTAACACACGCACACGCTGCGCTAAGCATCCGTGCTCGACCACTCGTGTCAGGCTACGGTGTCACTACACGCCATAAGCTATACTTTATTATTTTATTCAGGGTAATAGTTTTTTTAGGGTTCCATACAAAAAATACGGAACCCTCATAGGATCACTCGTGCGTTCGTCTGTCTGTTCGTCCGTCACATCCAATTTTCTCCGAATCTACTGGATCGAATCAGGTGAAATTTGGTATGATGGTGTAAAACTATGACCCAAACACAGATAAGCAAAGTATAAAAATATTTTTCTAAAATAAGGGTATTTTTCAGGGGAAAAATTAGGAAATTAAAAATAAAAGTTCTGCAAACCTTACTGTGTCATATGTCAAATAAAAGGGCTTGTTATGAGGATGTCAAATATAATTTTACTTATATTGTAATATAAATAGTTTTGATTTTATTTATGAAAGAAGACGAAAATTGAACACCCCCCCTGATCTCCAAAACTACTGAGCCTAAAATTTTGAAAAAAATTCAAAATATAGTTCATTGCTTGTAAATGACATAAAAATTTATAAGATTTGACGAATGATGGTGACTGATTACGTATGAAGAAAAAATGATCTTTATTCGAAACCAGTATCGTACAAAGATCATTATTTCTGCCTTCGTAACCAGTTACGAAAGGTCGGTTACGTACACGGCCGAAGGGAAAGTGGTTAACTCAATATAATACAATCACTTATGGAAAATAGTTCACTAAAACACCACTAGATAGCGCTAGTAGTATACTCGCGTCTTACTGTGAGGATTCCAAATCTGATATTTTGTATTTGACTTTGGCTTTGTACGGAACCCTCTCCACGCGAGTTCAACTCGCACTTGGCCAGTTTTTTAATCCACACTTGCTAAGCCCTTGGCATCAACTCACCAGATTGACGTTGGTTTTTTAAAGTTTTCAGCGTTTACAATTATTTTGTCCAAAATTGATAGATAGATAGATAGATAACACGTTTATTTGTCACTATAATCACACACATATTAGTACACTCGTAAATAAATTAAAACAAAACTTAACAAAATAAAAAGAGAAAAAAATTAATACAAAAACTTATATATATATTCTTTATTGCACACAAATATTTACATGAAAAACAATTAGAAAGGACATATACAAAGGTGGACTTATCTCTATAAATATATCTCTTAGGAGTGTTGCAGCAGTACAAAAGGACCGTGACTCAGTGTGTTGATTTGCTCTTGCGCGCAATACACTGGTAATTCTGCCACAGCCCGAGGACTGTGTGTAGATCACAAGAAAAATAAAAACATATTTTTTAATTTTTTTTATTCACAATTGGTAAACCCTTGACAACATCTCACCTGGTAGTAAGATGTAAGAAGACGATGTTGCCGAAGATGGAAGCGGGCTTACCAAGATTCCCCAACGCAATGGGGAACTGGCTATCTTATCTTCATACCGGAACACACCAATGATATCAACATTGATATTTGGCGGCAAGGCTTAGTTAAGATGGTGGTAGCTAGCCAGGAGGGCTTAGAAAATGCCCTACCACCAACCAAACCAAGTGTTACAATTGACCCCGCCGGGAATCGAACCCGAGGCCTTCTCTGTAAAGCCAGTAAACTTTGCCTCTGAGCTATGAAGGTGGTCAAAAATAACGAGCAAACAAAACCAAAACTAACGTAATGTTTAGTGAGTATTTCTGTGCGTGTGGGTGTGTGTGTGGGTGTGTTTGTGTGTGTGTGTGTGAACGTGTATCATGTATGTGTGTGTTTGTATGGTTGGGTGTGTGAAGGGATGGAAAAAAAAGAAATAAGATAGAACATAGAACACATACAAGGCCAGATGTTAGATTCATATCTAGGTACTAAAAATCGTTTGATTCGCCGGTAACGGTCAGTCAACAGTACTTGTTGATTACTCCTTGGCATCATCTATGAAATGAGGAGATCCGCAGGAGAACCAAAGTTACCGACATATCTCACAAAATCGCAAACTGAAGTGGCAGTGGGCAGGGCACATAGCTCGTAGAACAGATGGCCGCTGGGGAGTAAAGTTCTCGAGTCGAGACCGCGCATCGGAAAACGTGGCATAGGCAGGCCTCCTACGCGGTGGACCGACGACCTGTTGAAGATCGCGGGAACCCGCTGGATGCGGGCAGCGCAGCACCGGTCGTCGTGGAAATCCTTAGAGGAGGCCTTTGTCCAGCAGTGGGCGTTTTTCGGCTAATATGATGATGATGATGGCATCATCTCAGCTGATGGTAAGTGACGATGATGCCGAAGATGGAAGTAAGTAAACAATGTTTTCAATACAGTTTTTTTTTTATTCACAATCAGTAAGCCCTTGGCATCATCTCACCTGATTGTAAGTGACGATTATGCCGAAGATGGAAGCGGGCTTACCAAGATTCCCCAACGCAAAGGAGAACTAGTAGTACTTTAGTTGCTCGAAAAGTGGTACTTTATATGCTAGTTTACTGAGCACAAAATTGATTTTACCGCACATGTGCTTTTTACGTTGTCACTTTCTTTTAATTTCTAGTTTGGAGGAGCAAGACATTTTTTAAATATTTTTTTTATCACCCTTGGTTATTACACATTGGAAAAAACAAAACAAAAACTAAATATCAATATGCACAGTGCAATGGCGGCCTTATCACTTTTAGAAATTTCTTCCAGGCAACCTTAAAGTAGCCGATAAGAGTTGGTAGGTAAAAAGGCTCAATGCGGGGTAGCTGCAGATAAAAAAAAAAAATCGAGCGAGACCTACAGTACTCGCATATGATGTGTAACATGTGACAAAATACTTTACAAAAGGACGGCAAAGATACGGCAGACTAGGCTGTATGGTCATAGATACCTTTACCTTTTCCGCGCTTTTAAAGCCTGAAAAAACGCGACTCCCTGTTACACATTTCCGTCCCATGGGACACTTTTCCGTCCCATTTCACGAAATCACTCCCACAAATTGCAGGAAAGCGAGAGCAAAGATGTTACACATCAATAAGATTATCACCCACGAAATTATGTATAGGGTGCTGTTTTCGACGAGAATGCCCTCTTCAGGAGGGCCTCTACTCATGAAACTGAACAACTTTTCCCGAGGAACACATAGTCAATTCTCAAAAAAAATTTGCCTCTCCATACAAAATTGGTCGACTAATTGATCGATTTGTATGAAAATTCCATTTTTTTTTGCGATTTCAACAAAGTTGTAGAACATAAGTTGTTTTTGTAATAATATAGGTATTACAAATACCTATACCTGCGACCATTTCATACAATTACGAGGATGGCATACTTAAATGCCCTCAGTGCGCGAGGAGTTTCGCTGCGAAGATTGGCTACGTAAACCATCTTCGAGCGCACGCGCGGCAAACCGACTAGGAGTCGAAGTGGTCGCCATGACCGAAATCGGTCGGATAGATCATCATCATCGTCATGGGTATATGTGTAGGAGCCCCAGTTAACGGGCCCTAAACCAGTTTTGCTAGACCTGTATAGTGATAGACCTAGAATCTAAGTGCAGACCATGTCAATTATTAGTTTTAATTCTGATTTGCACATTTTAATCAAAAGGAATAAATATCTAAAATGATTATGACAACGTAAACAATATCCGTTATGACTACGTGTTGCATCATGTTATATCAACATAATAAGTAATAATTTCATATCAAATTATGTTAAAAATTATGATTTTAATTAAGAAATACCAAATATGATTTTACCGTTAGTTTTAACATGTTCAGTTATAAAAGATTAGTCGAGTCATCATAGTAGGTGGCGCAACTATCGGATCACGTTGCTTGCGTCACCCTTGTTTACTTCAGGTTATATAAGGCCAGCTGGCCAGAGCCACAGACACTTTTGCGTTGGAGCTCTGCCGGTGAAGCACTCTTTTACCAGTGTACGTACGTGCTGCTGAACGTCATACATAAGAGATAAGTACCTATCGGTCACATTGCTTACTTCATGTAGACGAAACCCTTGTACATTTTTAGAAGCGATTTATAATTTATTTAGGCGTGTATTATGCTAAGTGCTACTATTTTCCTAGTGTTATGCTAGAAATAAATATTCATTATTTAATTAGTAGCAGTAAATAATTTAAATAGGGTACCTTTTATAAACTAATGAGAAATAAAATGAGTTTCATGTCTATTATCAGTATTTTATTCCTATAGTAATCATATATGTTTTAACAATTTCAGAAGTGGGATTGCGATGCCCAGGCGATCCCGGAAGCGAATTGGCGAATCCTTCCACGTGGAAGATCTGCCCACAAATAAGCGCTGGCGGCCATGGCGGTCACGTGACGAGCCAAATGACATCATGCAGCAGAACGAGAGCGCTGCAGTCTCAACAGAAACTACGAGTTCCGAGGTTCCAGCTGCAGCTACGAGTACCCAGGATTTGAATCATCCTGGTCCATTTAATTCAAACGAGACGCCCTTCGGTAAGCTCGTTCCATATTTTGACAACACGAATGTGAAAAGCGAAATTATCCCTGTGTTCGACCCTGAGAAATCGGAAATTTTTGCACACCAATGGATAAACAAAATAGAACAGCTAGCCCTCATATATAAATGGTCAAATGATGTTAAGAGTTATTACATGCAGTCTAGGCTTGGTGGTATGGCCCGCGTATGGCACCTATCCTTACTAAATTATGATCTGACTTGGGATAATTGGAAGGAAGAATTTTTGAAAGCGTTTCCTCACAACATTGATTATGCTGAAGCATTACGAGACATGCTAGCTAGAAAAAAGGATAATCATGAGACTATGGCCCAATACTATTATCAGAAGAATGCACTACTCACTAAACTAGATATTACTGGTGAAAAATCTGTAGCATGCCTCATTGATGGACTACCCATGTACTTAAAGGCACCTGCTCGGGCGGGAAACTACAAAAATGCAGCAGATCTGTATTCAAAGTTTTTAAACATAATGGAGGACACAAAAAGTAAACAAATATTGCCACGACAAAATAATCATAGCACATCTAAAATACAAAATATAGAAAGTCCATCAACCAGTAACACCAACCAACAGAATAAGACATTCAAGAAACTCGTGTGTTTTCTTTGCCAAGACTCTGGCCATACGGTGAGACGTTGTCCGAAGAATGTTAATCGACCCACTTGTAATCATTGTGGAAAAATGGGTCATACCGATGATAAATGTTGGTTTAAAATGAATAAACTAAACAATGGAACAACCCAATCATCCTCTACAGTAAATTGTATAAATAATGAGGTAAATAATGCTTATTATAAAAATGTTAAAATAAATGGCATTGATGTAATCGCATATTTCGATTCTGGCGCAAAGATCAATGTTGCTAGTCCAGAAATTTCTCAAAAACTTGAGTCACCTGCCTTACCTTGTGATATGTTAATAAGAGGATTTGGGGGTAGTTTAGTAAAAGCAAAAAAATCACATAGGGTGCAAATAACAATTGATAATATTTGCTTTGATACTACTCTGATAGTTGTAAATTGGGAGATGCAACGTATGCAAGTCATTTTAGGACAACCAATCATAAACGACCCTAAAATCCAGTTCATAATCAGTGGCACTTCCCTTAAGATAGAAGAGAATAAACAAGAGTCCCTACCTGACATTTTAGGTATTGAAGACATTAGTAGCTCTGATCGTGTGAAAATTAATTGCTCTGAAGATGTCATAGTGGCACCGTTATGTGAAATGGTTGTTAATGTAAACATACAAAATACTGGTCAAAAGGATAATGTGTTTGTGGAAAGCCGACATTGTCATAGTGAGGCTAGAAATTACTCAATACCATCAACTATGTTATCAGGTCAAGTGGGAGTGATTAATGTGTGCAATCACTCTTGTTTTCCCCTACTTCTTGAGACAGGAGACCTCCTTGCAAGGGGTGAACAGTGCGACGAAATAACTCCCGAATATTTCAGTTGCACCGCAGCCACGACACCCAATATTGAGTCAGTCCTATCTGTTGATATTAAAGATATCCAGTGTGATGCTAAGGATCCCTGTGTAAAGCAAAAACTTGTCGATTTACTTCTAGAGTATTCAGATTGTTTTTCATCCAACACAGAGGACCTTGGTTGCACTGATAAAATTAAAATGGAGATAAAGTTGAATTCAGACAAGCCAGTGTGTTACCGTCCATATAGAATGTCATTACCAGAAAAGGCTATAGTCCGAGAAAAGGTAAAGGATCTTTTAGATAACAATATAATACGAGAATCGGACTCCCCATATTCAAGTCCTATAATATTAGTCAAGAAAAAGGGGGGTGATTATCGGCTTTGTGTTGATTTTCGAAAATTAAATAGTATCACTATTAAAGACAGATATCCACTACCTATTATAGAAGAACAAATTGAGAAATTAGGAGGCAAAAAGGTTTTCACTAGTCTTGACATGTCCCAAGGATTTTACCAAATCCCTCTTCACGAAGAATCTGTCCCAAAGACAGGCTTCATAACTTCAGAAGGACATTATGAGTTTCTGAGGATGCCATTTGGATTGGCCAATTCTCCAAGTGTATACCAACGCCTGATGGATAAAATATTGGGGTCCTTAAGATTTCAAAATGTCTTACCGTATATGGACGATGTACTAATTGCTTCCGCTAATGAAACTGAAGCATTAGACACACTGAAGGTAGTCTTGGATATCATTCGTGATGCAAAGTTGACACTTAACTTAGGGAAGTGTAAATTCTTACAACTTGAAATACAATATCTGGGGTACGATATTAGCAAGGATGGAATACGACCCGGTGAAAAGAAAATTGAGTCTGTAAAAAATTTTAGACAACCGACTAATGTTCATGAGTTGCGTATGTTTCTCGGATTGACTGGCTACTTTAGGAAATTCGTAAAGGGATACGCTGTTATAGCATATGACCTTTACCAATTGCTGAAAAAGGACCAACCGTGGATATGGGCGCAGCCTCATCTTGACGCTTTTGACAATTTAAAAAGGATATTGACTACTAGACCTGTTCTAGCTTTGTTCAATCATAACGCGGAAACAGAAGTTCATACAGATGCCTCTAGCAAGGGTATAGCAGGGATTTTACTACAAAAGAGTGATGAATCAATGAGACCAGTTGCTTATTTCAGCCGGAAAACTTCCAAAGAGGAATCCGTCTATCACTCTTATGAGTTAGAAACGCTCGCTGTAGTAGAATCTCTGAAAAGGTTTAGGATATACCTAGCGGGAATCGAATTCATTGTAGTAACTGACTGCACCGCTGTTAGGGAAACGTTTGAAAAACGTGATCTCTTACATCGAATCGCCCGCTGGTGGCTTAACATTCAAGAATATAATTTTACTGTAGTCCACAGACCAGGGAAAACCCACAAACACGTAGATGCATTAAGTCGTGCTCCTGTTTCTGACTCTAATGATAACGAAATTGAAGTACTCGTACTTGATCTCGCAGATTGGATAGTTTGCATGCAAAATCAAGATTCCCAATTACAAATGATCAGAGATAAACTAGAGCGTAACGAGGACGACCCTGAAGTTAAAAACAATTATGTACTTAAAGATAATAAACTATATCGAAAATGCACGAATGACCAACTGCGTCTTATTATACCAAAATATGGCAGGTGGAACATTATGCGAAAGTTTCATGATGATATTGGTCATCTAGGTCTGAAAAGGTGTGAAACTCTCATAAAAGAAAGCTGTTGGTTTCCAAAGATGTCAAGGTTTATTAGAAAATACGTTAATAGCTGTTTAGATTGCGCATACAAAAGAGGACAGTACGGCAAACCAGAGGGTGAGTTGCATCCAATTGAAAAGATTGATGAGCCCCTACATACAATACATATAGACCACGTGGGGCCATTCTGTAAAAGTCGAAAGGGATTTTCGTACCTCTTTGTAGTCGTGGATTCGTTCACAAAGTTCGTATGGGCTAAGCCTTGCCGAACTACTAAATCAACAGAGGCTATAGAAAAATTGTTAGAAATCTTTAATTTATTCGGATACCCGAAAAGGATGGTATCTGATCGTGGCTCTGCATTTACAAGTAAAACTTTCAAAGACTTCTGCACGACTCATCAAATTAAACATGTAATGAATGCAGTAGCCTCCCCTCGATCAAATGGCCAAGTAGAAAGATACAACAGAACTCTAATAGAAGCCATTAACAAGAGCACAAAAGAGGAAAAGGACTGGGACCTATGTTTAGGGAAAGTTGTATGGGGAATCAACAACACTACAAATACTACTACCGGATTCCCAGCGTACAGACTGATGTTTAAAGCTTCACGAGGCTTACTCCAAGGTATGGCAAATAATGTCGTAGATGATGAGCAGACGGCACAAGAGAATAGGAAACGAGCAAAACGAAGCATTGATAAGACTGCAAAGGCCATGAAAAAGAGGTTCGATGCTAAAAGAAGGAAACCAACCCAATATAAAACTAACGATTTAGTTTTATGGAATAAATCAGAGGCTGCCTCAAAGGATGCGAGGAGAAAATTGAAGCAAAAATATAGTGGACCCTACAAAATAACAAAATGCCTAGGAAATGATAGATATGTTATAACTGCTTTGAAAGGGCTTAAAGGATATAAAAAGTTTAGTGCTGTTGTAGCAAATGATGTCTTAAGGAAATTTACAAATGATACGGAAACTGAGAGTGATTCTGATGATAGCAGCGTCGATAGTACCGAGGAGCTAATCGATCTACTAGAAAGTTAAATGGTAAAATATATAGCTGATTTTTATGGACCCTCCCTGTCGAGGTGATGATTGCTATGGGCCGTTGCTCAAAAGCAACGAGTGACTTATTTTGTATTCTTAATAATCTTTTTTTTTAATGGGCCATCGCTATAAAGTGATGATTGTTATGGGCCGTTGCTCAAGGGCAACGATTGACTAGTTAATTTATATTAATTTTTGGGCCGTTGCCTTAAAAGGCAATGAATGATTGTTATTGGGCCATCACGATGAAGTGATGATTGAATAAGAGATTTTTAACAATAAGGATAGCAACTGATCTATGGGCCATCATTGAAATTATTCATTGATGATTGAAACCTAACTCCTAATGTTATATGGTAAATTAAATCCATTTTTGTCTATTTGCAGGGACGCAAATAATGGTCAGGATGGTCGAGATGATAGACCTAGAATCTAAGTGCAGACCATGTCAATTATTAGTTTTAATTCTGATTTGCACATTTTAATCAAAAGGAATAAATATCTAAAATGATTATGACAACGTAAACAATATCCGTTATGACTACGTGTTGCATCATGTTATATCAACATAATAAGTAATAATTTCATATCAAATTATGTTAAAAATTATGATTTTAATTAAGAAATACCAAATATGATTTTACCGTTAGTTTTAACATGTTCAGTTATAAAAGATTAGTCGAGTCATCATAGTAGGTGGCGCAACTATCGGATCACGTTGCTTGCGTCACCCTTGTTTACTTCAGGTTATATAAGGCCAGCTGGCCAGAGCCACAGACACTTTTGCGTTGGAGCTCTGCCGGTGAAGCACTCTTTTACCAGTGTACGTACGTGCTGCTGAACGTCATACATAAGAGATAAGTACCTATCGGTCACATTGCTTACTTCATGTAGACGAAACCCTTGTACATTTTTAGAAGCGATTTATAATTTATTTAGGCGTGTATTATGCTAAGTGCTACTATTTTCCTAGTGTTATGCTAGAAATAAATATTCATTATTTAATTAGTAGCAGTAAATAATTTAAATAGGGTACCTTTTATAAACTAATGAGAAATAAAATGAGTTTCATGTCTATTATCAGTATTTTATTCCTATAGTAATCATATATGTTTTAACAATAGTAAGCTTTGTGGACCGATACCCTTTGGGATGTTATGCGTCACATAATAACGACTCAGTTGTACTCGCACGACGGGTAGCGAGCGCTCCACCGCGCACCGCCCTTCCCCCCGCTGATGTTGTTCAAATATAACCCGAACACATTTTATTTTGATTGTAAGCGTCAGTTGATTTTTTTAAGTTATGTAGATATGTTCTTTAGTTTTGAATTTTTAATAGGTAATACGGTATTTTACTACTAGTCATTTGAGTAACTTTTTATCAACTGTCAAAACGAAAGTTAGTTCTGCAATAGAGGTGACGACACCATCAGAAATAAATTATGAACTCTTGATCACTAAATTGCCCTCCTACTTTCCTACTTAAACTTCGGAAAATCTTACTCGTTTTGTTTTCCTTCAAGTCTGATTTTAAATTAACCAAAATCATAAAATGAGTGCATAAATGACGCTGCTAAACTATGACGTCACGCCTAGGTATTTCAAAAATTTTAAGAGCAAAATGTCGTTGTTGACACATGATAAAAATTTATCAGATGACTAGCACTTGGCACTCTATTATTCGCGTTAATAGCATAGTGACGTCATAAGTACCATAGTCTTAACGAACGAATTTTCTACGTTTAATAAATCAAATGAGCTAGTGTTTTTGTGATTCTAGAGGAAATGCTGTTTATTGATTATAATATTGTTTTTTAATTTATTTTTGATGCGGTAAAATAGCCTATTAGATATGGGAGCGGTTTAGGGTTCCGTAGTCAACAAGGTCCGTCTGTCCGTCTGTCCGCAGCTCAGCTCAGAGACTATTAGTACTAGAAATGTGTCATTTGGCATGCGTATATAAATAAATCAAATTGACAAAGTAGTACAATAAAATCTTGAAAAAAAATTTTTTTTGGGTATCTCCCCTACATGTAGAGGGGGGGTGAATTTTTTTTCGTGACGTACACCCTATCACATGTGATATCGTTGAATTGTTCTTTCAAAACAACTAAGAGTTTGCCTCGATTATTTGTCGATTTAGGAATCGATTTGCGCAATTTTAAGATTTAAAATGCTAATTTGAGTCGAGTGTCCCACCAGCAAAAAACGTATATTCGGACACTCTCAAGGGAATCAAAATTCATAGGGTGTTTTCCTTTGAACTATGCAAGTAATACCGTCTTATAATATAACTATAGGGAAAAATCTGAAAACTGTGCATTTTGTATTGAAATCATAAAAAAAATATAGTCTTTATTTAAAACACGTAATCAATTTTGCAAGGAACGGCGGTCCAAACTTTGAATTAAGTTACCGTGTCATGTCGGGTATCGTATGAAAGAGCTTCATTGGCACAAGCTTAAAAAAAATTAAGTTATTTATGATGTACAGTTTTCGATTTATGACGGAGAATGAAAAAAACATCTTTTTCATTTTTATATGTATAGTTAGGTATCTAATAATTTCGGTGTATGTAGGTAGAACACGTAACAGTTTGCACTGTTGTGATTTATAATATGTACCTACAAATATGTACGGAACCCTCGGTGAGCGAGTCCGACTTGCACTTGACCGTTTTTTTTTCGTACTAAACTTGATTTAAAAAAATAATGAAATAATTTTGATGAGTTCATGTTAAGTGACCAAAAATATACTCATTCGTAGGACATGACAATAGGGATGACGAATTCTAGTCATCTGAGTTGCTTTTTATCATCTGTCAAAAACGACATTTTGTTCTAAAAATGTTTGAAATACCTAAGCGTGACGTCATAGTTTAGCAGCGTTATTTAAGTACTCATTTTGTGATTATGGTGAATAAAAAATCGAAGAATTGATGGAAAACAAAACGAGTAAGGTTTTCCGAAGTTTAAGTAGGAGGGCAATTTAGTGACCCAGAGTTAATAAATTATTTCTGATGCTGTCGTCATCCCTGTTTAATAACTCCAACCATTTGTGAGTAAATCTCATGTTTCAATTTCGTTTTTAGGGGAAACATACAAACACTATTTTTCCCAGACCAATGGGTATTACTATTAATCAGACAAACGTAAGCAACTGCGACGTACAAAGTTGCATCAAAATCGTTAAAGCCAGTTTTAAGAGAAAAAACAATATGTTCTTGTTGTATGACATCTAATTCTTCCGTTTGGCGGTAAGAAAAAACTTTTGAAAATCTCTTTATAAAATAATTTTAAAGTGTTACAAATTTGGTCTCAATCGGACTAAGGATTTAGCCTCCAGAGCCAAGCGTGACGGACGGACGCACACTTACCTACGCAGTGGCTACAAATCATACTACGCGTATGACGGATTAAGAAATACTTATCTACGCAGTTCCATAGCTATCTATTCCGCACTGCTACGTGGCTACGAATGATGCTATGTGTATGGCGTTTATCGAAAGAGTATCAAACACAGGAAGGAAACCAAAGTTGGAATATTCATCATTATCATTATCATATTAGCTCATATTCGTCCCTACCGAGGGGCTCGAGCCTCCCCTGAATTAGTCGACCACGCGGGCCCAGTGCGGATTGATCGATTTGGTGGAATGTTCAGTAATTCAATGTCTTTATTCAAAGTAACGTAACAGCCATACATCAGTGCGACTGGCGTGGTTGGTTCGATCACGCAGGTTAACTATCCGGAAGCATGGTCTTTCCTTGAATGGGTACGTGGAATTATCTCTATCGTTTTCGAGCTTTGTAAGGCACGCTAAGCCATTGGTGCCTGTTGCTATCACTTGAAGACAGTCGATAAGCCTTGTCAGAGGCCATAAAGGCAACTTCTGGGAATAGGGTCCACCTCTAGCTACACAACCTTCACGTTTTAGGACTAATTCGACAACCCACCCCCCCTCCCACCCCCCGTGTGTATTGAGTATGGCTAAAACTTGTCGAGTTTGTGATTTTGTTTTGTAGGGTGTCATGGGTTGTTAACAATTTAAAGTTGGTGCATATTTTACATCTTACTGATGGTCATGTATACTACCGGTAGATCGTTAGATAGGGTCGTTCCTTTCCCTCTAATTCGCGTTATACTCGTGACCGGGTGCTGTCCGTGAGAACTGGCCTACTCTTGTCAAAGGTATCAATGACATTCATTAATTTTTATGTATAACTTTTCGTGTCATGTTTTTTTCATGTTCTAATGACATCATCATTCCTCATTACAGCTCATATACGTTCTAATGACATAATTTGGTTTATTTCAAGGATGGCATTTTGACATTATTAACTAAACGCAGGGAGGGGTTGCACCCCTTTGTAGTTGATGTTCCACCTTTTCGCACGAATCGTTACGCTTCTTCATTTATTATGCGTACAGCGCAGAAGTGGAACTCCTTGCCTGCGTCAGTGTTTCCCGATTCCTATAATTTGGGGATCTTCAAGGCAAGAGTGAATAGGCATTATTTGAGTTTGCGTGTACCATCCTCGACTGCATCATCACTTACCATCAGGTGAGTTGCAGTCAAACGCACTCAAATTTTTAATAAAAAATAAATAGTGATTGTATTTGTACCTATTTTAAATTAACATCTTGAATCTTCAATTGTGCCTTAGAATCTTTAACTGGGAACCCTATTATGTTTTCATATCGGTATATTGAAATATTTTTTGATTCCTTAACTACGCAATTTTCTTCTATGATTTCTTAACTATGCAAGTTTCTTCTACGTAGCGGCACTGCTTTTCGATTGATCACGACTGAGCAGGAAGTTCAAACGTGGTGTCACAATTCCCAGTACCAGAGTTATGAAACAGGCTTCTCTGTCAAAAACCGTTGGTATATAATGATGCCGTTTAAATATTTCAAATCTTATCAAATCAAAAATATTTATTTAAAATAAGTGTTTACACACACTTTTAAATAGTCAGTCAAAAAAAATATTGTCTATTACAAATGATGTCATGATTCAAATTACAGTCTTAAGTTCATCATATCAGCCAAAAATCGTCCACTGCTGGGCAAAGGCCTCCCCCAAGGATTTCCACGACGACTGGTCCTGCGCTGCCCGCATCCATCGGCCTCCCGCGATCTTCACCAGGTCGGTGGTCCACCGCGTGGGAGGTCTGCCTACGATACGTTTTCCGGTGCGCGGTCGCCACTCGAGAACTTTACTGCCCTATCGGCTATCCATTCTACGAGCTATGTGCCCTGCCCACTGCCACTTCACTTTAGCGATTCTGTGAGCTATGTCGGTTACTTTAGTTCTCCTGCGGATCTCCTCGTTTCTGATTCGATCACGCAGAGAAACTCTGAGCATAGCACGCTCCATTGCCCTTTGGGTGACCTTGAGCCTTCTTATGTGTCTAATAGTAAGCGACCATGTCTCAGTTCCGTAAGTCATCACTGGCAACACACACTGGTCAAAGACCTTAGTCTTGAGACACTGCGGTATTTGGGACGTGAAGATATTGGGAAGCTTCCCGAACGCTGCCCAGCCGAGTTGGATTCGGCGATTGATTTCTTTCTTGAAGTTGGACCTGCCTAGCTGGACTGTTTGTCACAGGTATACATATTCGTCAAGAAATTCCAGTGTAGAGTCTCCAACATTGATAGGGGAGGGTGCAACAAGGACATTTAACATTATTTTCGTCTTGTCCATGTTCATTTTAAGACCCACTTGTTGATAGATATACTAAGGCCATCGAGCATTGTGCTTAGGTCTTCCATAGTTTCAGCCATGACCACGATATTGTCAGCCAATCGGAGGTGGGTACTCGCCGTTGATATTGATGCCGAGTTCACCCCAGTCCAGAAGCTTAAAAACATCTTCCAGGACGGGGGTAACAAATTCGGAGATATAACGTCTCCCTGTCTCACCCCTCGTTGCAACTGGATAGGTTTCGAGTTCTGATCCTGGAGACGAACATACAGACACTTCAACAACAACAAAAAAAAGAGATTCGGCCGGACCTTGAGTCGAACCAATGATTTACGAGGAGCCTCCTTCCTTTGACCACTTGACTTTCGCATATAATTAAGTATATCTGGTGAAGTCAAATTAATAACCTTGTTGGACGAAAAAGACGATATGCGTGAGTACTCGGAAAAACGCGTTTTCCCATAGATGAGACCTATGCTTCATCGATTTTTCGCTCCCAAAAACTCCCATAAAGCACATTTCATCGAATTCATTAGATCGTTTTCGACATCTCAAAACATTATAGTATACATATCTCAACACACAAATATTGCTCATTTAACAGTACACCTAGGATAGAAATTGAAATATTTTTTCAAATTTCTACTGCCTTCAACGTAATTTTTTAACACTTGAAACCCCATAAGGCCATTCCGTTCCTCGCCCCCGACTAGGCGCGAAGGGGTTATTTCTCAGACACGTCCCGAGCTCTAATGGCGGATCATTTGTACAGCGATTCCTCTCTCGTTCGCTAATGTAGCTCTTTTCTTGTATGCTACCTGTAATAGCATGTTATGTTAAAATTGAATTTAGAACGCCTGTTACGGTATTTTTTAGTGTTGTTCTTCTTTCTGCATCGTCTCAAAAAAAAACAAGCGCTATATGACAATTATAGCGCTATCCTTTTCTCCACGAAAAAATCCGTGGCGATGAAGGGCTGTAACATTGAACTTACAAACCTGGATATATGCTTTATCTCTACTATAGCTTGTATTTTGTAATTATTGTACAATTGTATTTTTCCACATATCGATTCTCACAAAACCATTGTAAATAACTGTACTTTTCTCGCAAATTACTGTATATATTTCATGACACTTGTCTTGTCAAGATGTAAGGAATAATTCAATCTGACTTAATTTTTGAATTTCACCGTTTTTACTACAAATATTTTATATTTTAAGATTCACTTTCAAAATTCTCTTTGTACTCATATTTATGACTGTCAATCTAAATGTCTCCTCTTACTAGGATTCTTAATTTTGAAATTATATTTTGAATAATGGAATTTGGTTGCTTGTGTAGGTAAGAATAGTATCCCAGTTTATTAATAGAGATGAAGAATACTAGTCGTTTGATTAAATTTTTATCATCTGTCAAAAACGAAATTTTGTTCTAAAAATGTTTGAAATACCTTGGCGTGACGTCATAGTTTCGCAGCATCATTTCTATACTCATTTTGTGATTTTGATGAATAAAAAATCAAGGACTTGATGGAAAACAAAATGAGTAAGTTTTTCCCAAGTTTAAGTAGGAGGGCAATTTAGTGATCAAGAGTTCATAATTTATTTCTGATGCCGTCGTCATCCCTATAAAAAAAGAAAGAAGGTTACACTTCTCATAAAAGCTATTGGCCTTCATCATCGTGTAAGCCGAAAGACGTCCACTGCTGGACAAAGGCCTTCACCAAGGCTTTCCACGACGACCGGTCCTGCGCTGCCCGCGTCCACCGGCTCCCCGCGACCTTCACCAGGTCGTCGGCCCACCATGTGGGAGGGCTGCCTACGATACGTCTTGCGGTGTGCGGTCGCTACTCGAGAACTTTTACTGCTACAAATTGAATTCAATAGAACATAGAAAATCATATTTTTATATTTTTTAATAAGACTGCTAAAGAAGGAAAGAAATGTTTTCAGGTGTATGTATGTATGTAAAATTGAAGATCAAAACAAAATACTCTTAAATCTACTCTTAAAATAAAAACTATTAAAACACCAAAGGACTCTAGCCCGATCAGACACAGTGGGATCTGTCTTTGGAAACCTGAAAGAGGAGAACGTATTGGAGCAAGAAATACGAAGGATTTATTTTCATTAGTTTTTGTGGGATCTCTTTGAGGAGCACCAATAATTATTTCCCGGAGACATTCTTAAGCTTACAGTTTTTCTTATATTGTTATTAGTTTTTATAAAAGGTGTCTCAAAGAAGGAGCTTTTTAAATTTGGTATTAAGCTTTATATTTTGTACCTCACGTACTCATTCATGTGTAACTAGGCTTTTTTATGTATAACATCTTTCTTTTTGCTTTTCTGCAATCTGTGGGAATAATTTCGTGAAAAGGGAGAGAAGTGTGTGTGTGTAATAGGAAAACCATTTTTTTTCAGTCACGAAGGCTAAGGAAACATGTCGATGCCGTCTGATGCGAGGCCCAAGCCGGTTGGTTTTTACATATGTCAGATATTACACATTATATGCGACAATTTGTATATAATTTCAATAGATACATGTCTATCGGTGGTATTTTTAGACGTATTACGTTATCTGAAATATTTTTTGTTAGTAATATAAATACAATTTGATAGCCATGTACCATTAACTAAAAATTGGTGTTACGTGTAGGGTAACTACATGAAAATATATATTTACCGCCTAAGTTATTTAAATTTACATAACTGCTTGATAAATAAATGAATAGTACAGACCAAAACTTTTGTGAAATTTTTGTCTTTCTATCTGTTCACGCATCACCCAAAAATGGTTTAGCTGATCTAAGTGAACCTGCATTCCTGGAATCATTTACGATATTTTTAATCTCGAAATAGTTAAGGATTCTCGAAGTAATATAAAATAAACTAAACTTTTTGAATACATCTCACGACAACTTTTATTTTATTTTATTCACAATTGGATCGCCCTTGGCATCATCTCACCTGATGGTAAGTGACGATGATGCCGAAGATGGAAGCGGGCTTACCAAGATTCCCCAACGCAATGGAGAACTGGCTATCTTATCTTCAAGCCGGAACACATCAATGTTGTTAACACTGATGTTTGGCGGCAAGACTTAGATAAGATGGTGGTGGCTAGCCAGGCGGGCTATAAAAATGCCCTACCACCAACCAAACCGAGTCTTACAAGTTGACCCCACCGGGAATCAAACCCGCGACCTCCTGGTGTGAAGCGAATGGACTAGCCATTGGCGTAATGCGGTTAAAACTTATTACTTAACCAAATTGTTTATGTGATATTTGTTACGATATCTTATCTTTATGAAGAAACATCTCAACTTCTCAATGAACGTTATTTTTTTCAAAAGAGTTTATAGCATGTCACAGGATATAGAAATAAAGCCGCGGGAAACAACCTTCACGCCCAGTCGCTGGCACCACCTATACAGAAAAAAATGGGAAAAAGCTAATGTAAAATGGTTGGTTTTGGATTGTATGAAATATTCTAGAGATGGGCACTATACATAAAACCCTTCAATAGATTAAATTTAATGATAATTATAGTGTTAACTTTACAAAATATCTTTTTCTTCTTACATAGAATGGTAGTCATAAAAATTACCTTATCTAGCTGCTAGACCGACTTAAAAACACAACCTCGATCAGACTTTACCTGTTTCAGTTTAAAATCTCCCCGTTCAGATAACATTTTGCGAGCCTTTTCAGGAAGAACGTCGTAACCGCCATTTTTATTTTTTTAGAACAGAAGGATTTTTCTTTTATAAAACTTAAAATGAAAACTTTTTACTTTAACTCTAGAACCGTACCCATTTCAGAATTTAACTAACGGTACCCTGGGGTGCAGGTGTACCCCGCAATTATAATTACAAATTTTTATAAGAATATAAAATTTTTTGTTAAATCGACTAAAATAATATTTCAGATTTATTGAACACAATTAGATCACATTCATTAGGAACTACAAACAATTTTGGCATATTTTGTTCTGGCGATCAGTACAAATGAAATTTTACATGTGCCACATTGTGTGCGTGATTTGCGGTCTTTGGACCTCGGGCAGAAAGAACACCTTCTGGATTTTGGATTAGAACGATTTATAGTATTGGTCGCTTTTTCTTTAGTATATCCCTACTTAATATTATAAATGTGAAAGTAACTCTGTCTGTCTGTTACGCTTTCCCGCAAAAACTACTGAACGGATTTGGCTGAAATTTAGTAGGTAGACAGATTAGGACCTGGATTCAGACATAGGCTACTTATTACCACGCTCGCGAGTCGCTTGCGGCTCTCGCACTGCGCACCCTCGAAAAGTCATAGAAACGTTGTCCACGCGGGTGAAACCGCGGGAAACAGCTAGTCTTCAATAATTATTTGAAGGGATGTTAGCAATACCCCACGATTAAGTACTTCACAAGCAGCGTGACACGTCCACTCGCAAGCAGGACCACCGTTCAATTTAAATATCCGAGCGTCCCCCCGACTTGCGTAAATACATGGACGCGCGAATCAAACCATCGAATAATAAATAACTTTTAAACGATTTAAATTATTAAGCTATTGCATAGCTTCTATCGCGGGCTTTGAGCGCGGCGACTGAATCAAGAAATTCCGTAACGAAAATAAAACCTAACACCCCACGCTCGGCCGAGTTCTAAAAAACTTACAGTGCCATCTATTAGCGATTTGCGGTACTAAAAGGACTTTTTCAACTTTACTGGTGTAATTTTATTAATTTTAATTTATTAATAAACATTCCGCGCCCCAAGGACTATATGGTACTGGTAAATACTGCATAAATAAAAAATAAATAAATAATTATAATTGCATAAGTTGATAAAAAATGCTATGCAATAGCTTTACCGCGGCAGTCCCCGAGTGCCACACGGTTTTTCTCCATTTGTACCCCAGGTAAAGATTCTAAGGTTAATAAAAATTTGGAGTCAGGAGTCAGTGCGATAAGATGCAAAATAAGCTAATCTGGCGGTTACTCGAAAATCACACGTCTGTCGCTTACGTTGTTCTTCGTGAACATTCTGCAGAGCGGAGTTAAAAACAACCATCTGAAAACTCCGCCTCGAAGTGCCAAAGACATAACCAATATTTTTATAGGCCAAAACTTCACCAAAATACCGTCTACTTAAAATGCCGCAATCGATCTAAAAATCGTTCAAACTTTTATGCCCTCCCGATATTAAAATGCCGTCCACATAAATACATCGGACAGTGTCTCCCGGCTCCCGAGGTTCTGGCACAACGTTAGGAGTCGTTAGCTCACATCTGCTTGGCGACTATAAACCCAATCCATATTTTGAAAAGATAATAACGCGTATAGATATGAAACAGCGATGACGCTGACTTTATTACATGTCTCTAGGAACTTTGTGAAATCCTTGTCGTGAATCTATACATGTTTAAGTGTTGCCATAAAATTCTTTGGTGAATTTTACGAGCTTTATCTTTTCTTCTCGCAATGGGATGGAGCGTTTTAGTGCTCCGTATAAAAAAATGGTACCTAAATCTAAATCTTGTGAGATTTGGTTCCTAATCTATCGTTTGGTAGTACAGATCACTATTATTTTCCTAGTGCTGTAGTGCAACTTGTAAATAATGGGATAGGGTTGTGCAGCTCTGTTACTGACTTGGTAGACAACGTGACAAAACAATAAAAAAGAGTTATTTACTAAAATTAAATTAACCTCAAAAGGAAATTACTAGCTGTTTCCCGCGGCTTCACTCGCGTGTACAACATTTCTACGACTTTTCGAGGGTGCGAAGTGCGCGAGCCGCAAGCTGCTCGTGAGGATGGAAAAAAGTAACTAATGTATTAATCCAGGTCCTAATAAGTCTACCTACTAAATTTCAGCTAGATCCGTGTAGTAGTTTTTGCGTGAAAGAGTAACAAACATAGTACATCCATACATTCTTACAAACTTTAGCGTTATTAATATTAGTAGGATATTAATTTATACTCAAAATTAACCATCCAAAATAAAATCAAAAGTATATACGAATAATTAGGGCCTAAATTTTTTTTTACTGGTCAATTTCGTACATATAAATAAATATTATTTCATAATTTTGAGTTAATTTTTGAGGTCAATTTAATTTTATAAAATTACTTTATTATTACGTAATTTTTAGTAATAAGGAAAATCTGGAATATTTATTTGTAATTAGTAGTTAAAAGTTTTGTTTTGATCTAATATAAATTTATGTGTGTACTGGTCAGACCATGGACCCCATGCATCATGTAACTGGTGAGCGCATGGGGTGTGGAAGAGTTGTTTCACTTTTATTTTTGTTTCTACGAATCTGTGTTTTAGTAACATAAATTTAATAAGACGTTTTGTGTTAATTAAAGAATGGACCACGTTCTCTGACAAATAAAGATAATTTATTTATTATTTATTTATTTATTTTAGGAAGACTAACAGCAAAATATTAAATAGTATATTAAACTTATAAATAAATACAGTGCTTTAAATAAGTCTCCGCCGATAATAATCCAATTAATAGTTTCATAGAAATGCGTGGACAGTTATTATATTGCAATTCCAAAAACATTACATACACACGTGTCGAATCAACAACCTTCTTTTTTAAAGTCGTTTAAAATGATATTGATATCTACAGCTGTAATTGCAAACGCTACAGGCTAAATTTTATCATTAAAGATGGTGAAAAACCGTGAAGACGTTTTAAAGGAAATTATTTTTCTAATGGAAAACTAGGTACAAATGTAGAAATAAAACTGTCAAGCCTATTCTATGTATATGGTTGATGTCTCGGCAGGGGTTTGGAATTCTTGACCTCCCGTTATGAGGCCAGTGGACTAACCACTGTGCCACGGAGCAGTTTGAATGGGATTCATCTATCTGCGGTTTAAACAAACGTAATTTGATCGAAATTTAATTGGGATTAAAGCGTAATAACAATTACAATTTGTTTATTTATCTGTAAACTCTTGTACAAAATATACACTTAAAAAATATTTAAAAAAGCTTAAGTACAAAGGCGGACTTATGTCTTAGAGGGATCTCTTCCAGTTAACCTATGCAATTATAAATGGAGGACTTAACTAGGATAAAGAAACACTTAATTACGTACAAACCAGTAAAAGAACATAAATACAACTAATATTACATCCAAACTTAAGTGACCTAATTTTAATAAATACAATTAACAATTTTAAACGATGATAAATCTTTTCAAAATTAAAAGCTATTTTGCATCACATCACGTCACATACCGGCAGCAAGACTTATGATGGGAAGACGAAATGTTATTAGCTTTCAATTCTTCCGGGTCCCTCAGTGTTTGTCCAAATTGAGAGACGTAATGGATTACAAAGAGTTTATTGCTTAATTTTACGCTCCACGAGTTCTCGTAATGACCTCCTCTTTTGAAACTTCTGAACTGGTTTTTTTGTAAGTGGTGGATGATTTTGCCTAATTAGGTGTAGAGTTAAATTTTGCATTTGGAAATGATGTTATAATTTATTCGATGAAACTGAAATAGGTTTGAAAACTATTGGCATATAGTCTTGAGTATTTTGTTTTATCCACAATTGGTAAGCTGTTGACATCATCTTACCTGAGGGTAAGAGAAGATGATGCTGAAGTTGGAAGCGGGCTTACCAAGATTCCCCAACGGCTGGGGAACTCACTGAGGAATTTATTTCACGTCGCAATGAAGCGAAGGATTGACGTGCTAATTAATACTGATTATCTAATTGACTACTAATTAGCATAGCCCGACATAGTTCCCAAGGGATCTAGAGTTGACTCAGTTCCTACGCTCGACAGCACGACAGACAGATTTGTATAATATGTACATTAAGTCGTTGGTATATTAGAAAAGTAAAACCTGTTCTGCGTTTTAATTTTTTTTGTTTCTTTGAATTTTGAGTTAAGTATATTTTTAAAAGCTTTTATTTAACTTGCAATGTTTGTATGTATGTATGTCTATTTAGTTCAAATTTTGCGAGCTATTGAAGAGCGACTTCCAGGGGTCCGATTTAGCTGAACTTTGGAATGAATTGGCGTATTGCCGTCGGTGGCATAATGGCAAGTGCCGCTGCCTCCTGTCCGGGAGGTCGTGGTTCGATCCTGCCACGTACCAATGTGTTTTCGAATTTCGATTTCATATGTACGTTTATCCGACGCTCTTACGGTGAAGGAAAACATCGTGAGGAAACCTGCACACATCTGCAAAGAAACTCGAAGGTTGTGTGTGAAGTCAACCAACCCGCACTAGGCCCGCGTGGTCGACTGAGGCCCAATCGCCCTAATTCAGGGTAGGCTAGAGCCCCTCGGTGGGGACCTATATGAGCTGATGTGATGATGGAATGAAGCGGTATTCCCTGTGACAATAGATCCTTTTGTTATTTTGAAGCTGATCTGATGATGAACTTTGGAGGTGGAATCAAGGTCCCAGAATCGTTTATTATTTTTCAATACTATTCGTCTTTCTAGATTTCTATCTAGAAGACTTTTTTACGCGCCTCATCATCTCTCGATTTCATTGCATATTGATGGATATTATTTTTTTATGCAGTAAACATCTTTTATTTTTATTTTATAAATTAAAACTTTTAGTAAACTTCTTTTCTTTATAGAAATACTAGCGGATGCCCACAGCTTCGCCTGCGCAGATCCCGTTTTTTGCCGTTCCCGTTGGAACTTCCTAAAACCCTTTCTTAGTGGATGTTTACGGTCTAATTGACATCTGTTTTCCAAATTTCAGCGAAATCCGTTCAGTGGTTTCGGCTGTGCGTTGATATACTAGTCGACTGATCTTTCCTTTTATATATACAGATAATATTTTTTTTTAAATCATAGTTAAGAGCGGTGGAATGCCTTATTAATAAACCCTATTCACTATCCATATTTAAATATATCAGCCAATTTGCTCTGAAACTACAGGACTATTAACATTGATGATTGGTGACAAGATAAGATGTTGGAAGCTAGCCAGGTGGACTTAGAAAATGCTCTACAATCAACCAAATCGAGTCTTATTAATTACTCGCCAGGAATCGAACCCGCGACCTCCTGATGTGAAGCTAATAGACCTAACTATTATACCACAGAGGCGGTTAAACATACAAGATATGTTCGCGCTGTTTATCAAGACTTACTGCTCTCCCTTGCTACAGTAATTTTTAACTGAGCCTTATATCAGTTGGTCCCACATAAATCTTTTTAGCAATTTAGGTGGGTAGTCTGCAAAACTTTATGACGTAGCTCGGAAGTGGTCGTGAAAAATGCATGGACACTAAAGCGAGACTCATTTATAAATAAAAGGGATAGCTGTGCCTTGGCCATGTTTGAGATCATTATCTTTTTAACCGACTTCCAAAAAGGAGGAGGTTCTCTATTCGACTGTATGTTTGTTTTTCGTTTGTTAGTTACGCGATAACTTTGCAAAATGTAAACTATTTATCATGATTCTCTTTTATTCGTAAGGCTATGCTGTCAGGTTGGTCCCACATAAATTTTATCAAAATCGGTCTAGTACTTTTTATGTATCGTATCAGCTCGTATAAGTCCTCACCAAGGGGCTAATATAGGGTAGGCTCGAGTAATTTTTAATAAAACTAACAAAAACCAAAAATAGTAATGCTAAATTGTACTATAAGTTGTTGCAAAGGAAATCTGTTTTATACGTGTTTATTTTATCCATGTACATGGATTAGTCGACGGCATCAAAGTAAATTAGTAACTTTACATCACTTTAATTTAATTACTGAGCATGCAATTACCACGTTGGCTTCAAGACGACTCAATCCGAGCAGCTCGATCCGTGATGGAATAATATCGAACGTAAGTCTATTCAGGGAATAGTATTCTCTTTAAGTTCTAATTAACGCCGCCTTCAACGCGGCTCGGCTGTTACGTTGAAACCGAACTCCCAATTCTCAATTTTTACATGTTTTTATTACTTTTTATACTTATAAATAAGTTTTAAAAAATGTGTTCTACTAAATTGATAAGTGTTAAAATCACCGATTTTCGTGTGTTGGTTTGATTCAACATGAACTATTTGATAACGAGAAATTTTGCAAATATGCCAAAAATTAGGTCTACAGGACATTTTTTTACATTAAAAGTGGTAATATTGTAATTAAAAATTGTGTTCAATAAAATTTATTTTTTGTTACTTTTTCCCCTAGTGATAGTCTTTCAATAATTTGGATTGAATATTGTGATTTGACCCATGTTAGGGCATTTTATTGTTTCCCATCTCGTATTTAATTTTAAATTAGTCATTCACAAAATAAGTCCTACATCAACGAGAATAACAAAAAAAACTATGACGTCATGCTTTACTATTTAAAATTCATTGTTGACACATGATAAAAAGTGCCTCAAATGACTAGCAGTCAAATACCCCATTGATGAGCACTTGATATCATCTCTTCTTTCTTACCGTGTGGCACAATTAACCATGCTATCCAAGGGATAGACCGCGTTTGCCTGGTGTTGAATTTAGCATCACCCGCAGTCACGTGTACATAGGGCATTTAGATTTACACCTATGGAAGTGTGCAACGAGACCTTTATACACATCTGGAATCAGATGTGCAGGTTTCCTCACGATGTTTTCCTTCACCGTAAACTGATGATGTAAGCAAGTGATGGTGAAGCGGGCCTACCAAGATTCCTCAACGCAAACTGGCCATCGTATCTCCAAGCTGGAACATATTGATGATCAAAACACTAATACCACATTAGTGTTATACCATCTTATATATGGCAAGAATTATATAAGATGGTGGAATTAGCCGGGCGGGCTTAGGAAATAGCCTACCACCGAGCAGAGCAACCTTTGTAGAACTTGGTTTAAGTTCTACAAAGTCAGACCTCGCCGGGAATGGAACCCACAACCTTCTGACGTGAAGTGAGAGGAATAAATCTACGCCACAGTGTGGGCAACATCATCTTTATGGTCGTCAAAAAAGGGTTTATCCAATTAAAATTGATAGATCAAGTTACGGATCCTTTCAACTAAAGAGTAAAAGGTTTCATAAAGGACGTGGGTAATTGAAATGTTTTATTTACCCAACTGTCCAATAAGGAGGGTAATATTTTTTTGTTTATGAGTATGTTTGTATGTATGTATTTACGATGTCTGTTTCTTTGGCTGAGCCTGTAGCTTAAACAGCTTGATGATAAATCAAATCAAATCGAAATAATTTATTTTAATAAATACTTTTTATGACATTATTCTTATTTAAACCTGGCAACATTACACTTGATAAATCCTCTATCAGTAAAGTTAAGGTTAATGTTAAAGTCAATGTCATGGCCATTTCCGGTTTGCAATGCAAAGATTTGTGTGACGCTCTGAAACTTTTGTGATATTTGTGTGTCTGTTCTGATAATTGCTATTTGAGATCAGCTCTGTAAACTTTTCTATAAGATAAGATAAGATAAATACTCTTTATTGTACCCAAAAATTAAAAAATGTTATTTAGGTTATGTTATCTAGGTCTTCCACATACATTCATGAGAAAGCTATCTGTTGTTTTTATGGTTTTTGATAGTTTAGAGCAGAGTCTTAAGTGATACCTATTTATATTTTTGTACCTACCTATTGGCATCTATTTAACCGTTGTTTATTCTCGTCAATTCAATAATCGAGATAAATACATAAAAATGTCTGTAAGAACAGTTTTATGCATCTTTGAATAAATATTTAAGGTGACTGACTGACAATAGTGATCTATCAACGCACAGCCCAAACCACTGGATGGATCGGACTGAAATTTGGCATGCAGGTAGATGTTATGACGTAGGCAGCCGCTAAAAAAGGATTTTGGGAAATTCCCACGGGAACCGTAAAAATCGGGATCTGCGCGGGCGAAGCTGCGGGCATCCACTAGTTATTAAAACTAGTTGGGCTGTGCGTTGATAAATCACTATGTCAGTCAGTCACCTTTGATTTATATATATTTAGATGTAGAATATTTGATTTACCAACTTTACAATTAAATTCACAACTAAGACAGGGGAAACAACTAGTCTAAAAGTGGAAATAAAGCGTAATGGACAATGGTAATATATATACCAGCGAAAAATCACTCCCTTCACTAGATTTTCCCTCCTGTTTTCAGACTAAAAAAAAAGAATCGGAGGTTTTCACGTAAAACGTCCTTAAAACCACATTCGGGGGTTTCAGTCAAAAACCTGGCCTGTAACGAAAGTGACGAAAGAGTGTAATGGAAATAGCGAAAGAATCTGTTGCCTCCATAGCAACTAAGTAACAAACCGGCTCCATAGCAACGGAGTCAGTCACCTTTTATATCAAAAGGGCTAAGGCTCCATGGTCATACACCCAAAACCGCGAGGCCGCAGGCCGAGATCCGCGTAGGCTTCAGCCCGGAGTTCTCCCTGCTAGGCCGGAGGTAAAAAAAGAGTCAGGGAAATCAAACCAGATGTTTCACGTTAAAGCAACTGCCAGACACAGCCTCACCTCATTTTTTACATATCATGAATACGAGCTCGCGTTTGTTTAAGGGATAAACGGTAAATTTAAATGGTTAAAACAGTTTATAAATCATATTCATATATTTATGACAAAATCTTGATTTTTGGCTGAAAGTTTCTAGTTACAATGAATATATAACAGCGACAAAACAAGTTATACAGAACGTATCTAATTGTGAAGGAAAACATTGTAAGCAAACTTTTACATCTGATTCCACAATCGTCATCTTTCCCATGGTTCTTCTGAAGACTGTCGACAGCAAGTATATCTCTACTGCCCAGTCTGTGACTGTCGTGTCCGCGACAATTATATCACTACTGCCCAGTCTGTGACTATCGTGTCGACGGCAAGTATATCTCTACTGCCCAGTCTGTGACTGTCGTGTCGACGGCAAGTATATCTCTACTGCCCAGTCTGTGACTGTCATGTTGACGGCAAGTATATCTCTACTGCCCAGTCTGTGACTGTCGTGTCGACGGCAAGTATATCTCTACTGCCCAGTTTGTGACTGTCGTGTCGACGGCAAGTATATCTCTACTGCCCAGTCTGTGACTGTCATGTTGACGGCAAGTATATCTCTACTGCCCAGTCTGTGACTGTCGTGTCGACGGCAAGTATATCTCTACTGCCCAGTCTGTGACTGTCGTGTCGACGGCAAGTATATCTCTACTGCCCAGTCTGTGACTGTCGTGTCGACGGCAAGTATATCTCTACTGCCCAGTCTGTGGCCACCTTAACGATACTATCGATGGTGTTCATGAGCTTCTTCCGAGTGCAAGCTTAGGGCACATAGGACATGTAATCACATGAGTCTATGTTGTGGAGCACCACACCCACAACGTAGGTGCAACCCGTCCGTGAACCGATTGTCTTAGCTCCGGCCGACTTCAGTGCGGAGTCTACCAGACCTCCCTCGCCAATTCGTGTCCTAGAGATCGGAAGCATTGGGCGGGCAGTGTGCATATTACATGTTATACATTAATTGCATTGCAGCAAAAATTAAAATTATATTACGTTGCATTTTTCTCGCCAGAGTTCGCATCTTGCTTGGGCAGTCGCTTTTCCATACAAAGTAGTACCAAGGGTGCTTAATATTGCCATACTATTTTCATCCATCTCATCATACCAGCTCATATACGTCCCCACCGAGAGGCTCGATCCTACCCTGAATTAGGGCAATCAGGCCTTAGTCGACCACGCGGGCCCAGTGCGGGTTGGTCGACTTCACACACAACCTTCGAGCTTCTTCGCTATCGTGTGCAGGTTTCCTCACGAAGTTTTCCTTTACCGTTAAAGCAATCGGTAAGTATATGTACGTAAGTTTTTGAAAAACTCGTTTCATTTCGTTTCATCCATTTACTAGTTTTGAAATCCAAATAATCTCTAAGTTCGTTTCATCCATTTACTAGTTTTGAAATCCAAATAATCTCTAAGATTGCTTATAATCGAAAATCAATGACGCAAGATCTTTAAGATATTAACCATCAATTCGAAAATCCTAAAAATTCATAGAAGTTTACGAGGAAAACAGATACTAGTAAATTGAACAGTTAACTTTGACAAAGGCTCATCTCAGTAGGTCATCGCCACCATGAATCTCTGGGGAGTTCTTGACTTGAATTGCATTAGAACGCCTCTGTCACATAAATTGCATCCTCCCATCCCCCTTTCCGGAGATTCCCACATAACGTCGACTCATTGAAGGCCGAAATATGCTAGGCAGAAGGGTTAAAATTATATCATCATGGACGTTTACATTCACCCGCTACATAGGAAGCGAGTGGGTGAGTGCGCTATGAAAATGAGCTAGTTGAGAATCAAATATTATATGATACATCGACCATCATGTTTCAGGTTTTTTTTCTAAATTTTGATCATAATTGTTTTTTTTATCCTGGGAAATCCAGACATGCATGTTAAGTGGTGTAGAGCCCGCGAATACCTACTACTGCCACGTGACACGAAATTTTAGTTGGCTTCCACTCTCATCTTCATTAACATATCAACTCATATGTTATATCCCCACCGCGGGGCTCGGGCCTGCATTAGGGTTTCACTTTATTGAGAATAATCACATCAGGCTATATCAACCTATCAACCTCACTAACCGAAGGTTTAAGTAGGTTGGCCTAATGTTTTCGAGGTTAGTTTTGTCGGTCTAACGTGATTTGATGTACAGTTTGTAAATTTCAAACCGAGGGGATGTCGCCTTCCAGAATCCCACAATAACGACGAACACTGCGTCACACACTCAAGTCCAATTGAAATGGTGTCGCACTTTAATTTATTTATTGTCTCATATTGTTTTCGTAAAAACGATTTAGGGCACACAGGAAATCTTAGTTTGATCCAGATAACCGTATTTGAATCTGTTCCCGGATAGGAATTCTCTCTAGTTTATTTTTCTTTTGTTTTTCTACAACAATTACTTTTAATTTATTTTTCATATTTTTAAATTAAATAGATATCTGACGGATAAGAAAGGAATTGATTCACATAAGCTACTAATTAAGGCTATTAGATTAACAATTTTAATTTACAATGCTCGCTTAAATGTTCGTGCGGATGGTGGCGCATCGGGAGCCGGGTCGTTCCTTTCCCTCTAATATGGTTGAGAGGAGCGATGGCCGACTCTCGCGTTATACTAGTGACCGGGTGCTGTCCGTGTGAACTGGCCTACACTTGTCAAAGGCGTTCATGACATTCAATAATTTTAATGTATAACTTCTCGTGTCATATTGTTTTCTTGTTTTAATGACATAATCTGGTTTATTTCTAGGATTTAATTTTGACATTATTAACTAATTAATGATTGTTTATTTCTTGATTTTTCACAAATGAAATTTTGTTATTATTAATTTATGACTCTCAGAAAGAGTGTAATTTGCACCTATTTTGAATAAATATCTTGAACCTTGAAACTTGAATACATAATGTCTCCACTACACTGGCACACGGGTCTCTTCCCAAAATCGGGATGACCACCATCTTCACACACGGGGACCAAGTCCGGGGGTAAGTGGAGGTCGTAGCGCTAATGACAGACCTCACTGGCAGAAGTTGGCAGAAGAAGTCCAGATTGGGCTATTTAGTTGTATCCAAACACATACAAAGCGCTTAGTTACGCTCCGCTCCGTGCTCTTGTAATTCAACACATGTACACCTCGACACAGTGTAAAGCGCTCTGTCATGTTCTATTTGACCAGAGAGTTGTCAGATTCCACTGAACTAACCAAGACAGACAGGCATCGCGATCAGGAAACAATGGGCTGTCGGCTGACTGTTAGCACTAACATAATATCATATTCACCATTGATATAAAGCTCATCACTAGTTGGCGTAGTGCTGGATAATACAGGGTGTAACAAAATTGCTTGGGACCCGTTTACATTTCTTTATTTGCCTAAATAAATTTATAAAGCAAGGGTAAAACTTGCCTATTAAGCCATAGCAATGCAATTATAATATTACACAATTTTAAGTATTTATCTATCCACCGTACCCGGTAAGTATCCCTTCCAACCTAAAAAGACCGTCGCGCGTACCCACTAACGATACCTACCCACCTACTTGAGGCACAGATTACTAAATAGTTACTTCGTAACTTGAGGCCCGTTTTAAGGAGATCTGAATTTTATTTGTACGTATGTTAGTTTCATTTTTACTTGAAAAGTTTTATTAATATATTACTTTTTCTTTAAAAGTCCCACCATGACTCTGTGACATTCTTACATTGGTCAAATTCACATCTGCGAATCAGTTTGCCGCTACCAGAATCGAAACAAAGCATCCATTTCTTTCGTATGCAAATAGCTGTTATCAAATATACTTGTCGGAGCGTCATTACAAACGCGACCAATACCAGCTCGAGATAAGTTTACATAGTTTGTTTGTTTGTTTGTGAACTCTTTATTGTACAACAAAATATACAATTTTAGATAAATAATAGAAGTAAGCACAAAGGCGGACTTATCCCAAACAGGGATCTCTTCCAGCCAACCCTTAATCACTGAAAGGATTTAAGCTTACACTTTGTTTGGATCAAACGTCAGGTATTAGTACCTAGTGAAGCAGAAACTTCTTGCTTCAAAATCAGTTTTCCCATCGCATTTCGATTTTATTCACTTTTCCGAATTGTTTTAAAATTTGTGATAGATTGTCAAACTGCCGTGTGTTGTTTTTTTAAAAAGGAATTGTCATCGCGACTGTTATTTGTATTTTTCTGAAAATATTTTATAAATTTATCTATTAGTGCCAGTTTCGCTCAGCAAGATGCTTTAATTATTGTCCTCGGTCCCTCTACGATATTTTTAAGAGGTAAGTATTTCCATATTTATTTCATCGTTTTAACTTGTGTCAAGTGGTGATGAGAATCACGGTCCTTTTACGTTTTAGGTTCTTAGTCTACGACGTCCCAACAATGCAGAGAGCCAGCGCGTGCTCGTCATTGTGAGCACCAAAGTACTACGGTGTGCGTTTCTTCGTCCGGCCCACCGTTTTTTTATTTGAGCGCCCTCATTTGGGTACACCTCAGCGTGGACAGCGTGGTTGATTGCAATTCAAGCAATACCTTTTTATTTATTCTCTCCCGCGAAATAGGACATACCCAAACGTAGGAATTAAATGACCTTTACATTTAAGTGAAGATTGCAAGTGCCATTTATTTTTAGATTTTGTGTGCTAACTTAATATTTTTTTAAAGATAAAACCATCTGTCATAGCAACTTGGCACGTGCGTGGTTGCTATCGTATATTTAAATATTTCGTTATATTAATTATTTGAAATCTTGTAAATTCAAAATCTTACTGTTAATTTCCTTTTTTTACCAATCAGCGATGACATTCCTATTTTATATTCTTCCTTTAATCTTTAACTATTTCTTTGATTATATCTATATTTACCATGCAATTTTCTTTTTCTTTCATAGGTTTCAACTATTAGGTAATCTTTCAAAATACTACGTATCATGTAGCATTGTTATTAAATTGATTTAAATTAATTTATGCTACACTAGGTGAAACCGGTGGTGGCGTGACATTCGCTTGTACTCGTGAGACGATCGTTTGTGGTAGCAAAGATGACGTATTAATTAAGGCTGTTTGTGCTGCCACACTGAGTTGAGAATTTATTAGATCTGTGGAGAAGTCATATTAGCTGGACTTCAGTCTCGAGGCAGACACTTTTTGACGGAGCGTCGAGCAGAACACAAGTAGTGGTGATCTGTGAGCAAAATGGACGTGTAACGCCATCGCTGTGATCACCGCGTTTGCGTCCATTGTTATCCAAGGTATCCTGCACAATTTCGATTACCAAATGATCAAGACTATTGGAAGAGGACCTCTGAGATATAGCTGCATTATTAATACGACGCCCAAGACCGAAATAGTTAACGATGTGAACCATCTATAACCTAACCTCACCACCCCCTTCGACATACTTATTTCCTGGATGTTGAACTGATGATAGAAAATAATGATTATTATATCAACAGGTTTGTGCTCAGGATGCAATTAGTCAGATAAATGTAATCATTTGTATAAAATATGGTGATATATCTAACGCCTACCATGTTTTATGTACCTGGTAGGGATCCCTCACTTTTCGGATGTGATATTTTTTGTTAGGTTGTCGGTCTGCCAATTCATTCATAAATTATGTATTACTAGATTTTGCCCGCGGCTTCGCCCGCGTGGACATCGCTTTTTTGACTGACTTAGAGGGTGCGCGGTGCGCGAGCCGCAAGCGGCTCGCGAGCGTGAACATGAATGTTCTCCAAATCCCTCGGGAACTATGTCAGGATATGCTTATTAGTAAATCGTGTCATTTCCCACTCCCTCAACCATCTCGGTGCAAAAAATCACACAATCCATTGTTCCGTTGCGATGTTAATTAACCAAAAAAGAGTATATTTTCAGGTCCCCCGGGAATTGCATCGGGCTATGCTATTTTCACGGGATAAAAAGTAGCTTATTTCCTTCCTTGTAATACAAGCTACCTGCATGCCAAATTTCATTAAGATTGGTCAAGGCGTTGAAGCGTGAAAAGGTAACAAACAAACTAACAAACAAACACATTTTCACATTTATAATATTATAGTAAGGATGTTGCCCTATTTGGCTATGCGTATGTAAAATTTAAAGTTTAAGGGTTAAGAACTTTGCTTGTGAAGAGTGAATCAGTAAGCAGGCGCGGGCGGCCGCCGACGCCGTGGCACGTATGAGAACAACAGCGTGTCTGTCGCACAACGCACTGCGCGCCATATTTACGAGACGCTCCAGCGGATAAAATGTCTAGACTCTATAACTCTCTAGACTAACTTATATAACTCTCTAAACTCTAGAGAGTTAAATAAGTTGTAACAAAATTAGCTGCAACTATTTTAACTAGTGCTTCTACCCATGAAACTAAACAACTTTCCCCATGAAACCCATAGTCAAATCTCAAAAAAAAAATTGAATTTCCCATACTAAGATGGCTGATCAGCTGATCGAGTTAGTATGGGAGAGCCAAATTTTTTTTTGTGATTTGGCTATGGGTTCCATGAGGAAAGTTATTCAGTTTCATGGGCAGAAGCACTAGTTAAAATAGTTTCAGCTAATTTTGTTACACCTTATGTAGAAAACAATTTAAAAAATTTAAACTCATATCTTAAAATCAATACAAAATCACACAAAAAGAGTCCGCCATCTTTGGGAGTCTTCCATATTGGATTTAGATTGACGTGCCTTAACTAACCATGCATTGTTCTCCAAACCTAACGTGTGTGCTAAATTTCAGCTCAATTAGAATCAGGAAAGTGGTTCTAATTGAGCATCCAAGATTTATCCTAAACTAACTAACAGACAGACTAAATAACACGGCAAGCTAATATAAAGCTCGTAAAAAGAAAAACGTTTGTTATGAAATTGTAAACAGTGAATAATAGTCAACACGAAAACTCAAGTCTTAAGGCCGCCACCCTCCGCGCGCCGTACCATACACAGAACGAGACAGTCTGTATCAAAATTCTGAAACTATTGGGAGAAGACAAATTCTTAATATGGAAACACGTCGTCCATTTCAGAGTACTAACAAACTGCATTGAAATATAACTTTAAAAACTCATTTAATGTAGTAGGTACACTGCATGGGACGGCGGATTTCCGTTTTTGAAGTCTAGAGTTTTCGTGTTCATCATAATTCATCATATCAACCGAAAGATGTCCACTGCTGCACAAAAACCTCCCTCAAGGATTTTCAAGGACAACCGGTCTTGCGCTGCCCACATCCAGCGGCTTCCCGCCTACCGAGTGAGAGGCCTGCCTACGCTTAGTCTTCCGGTGCGTGATCTTCACTTGCCACCATGGTTCATATCAGTTTCACACTTAATATCCACGGATGGCAAGACTACAAGGGTTCTTTCAACTGAGCATCGACTGTCGAGTTAATTTTAAAATTGTTTTCGTATTAAAAGTGTTTCAAAGTTATTTGTGATGGAAAAAACAGCTGTGATCCAGTGAGAAGCGGTCATAAGGACAGGATCAATAAGAGAAAATTCCAGGACAAAGACCCCGTTCACACTGAGTACTGATATTTATGGTCAAAATGGCCATAGACGAACTAATCAATCTAACCAATTTAACGTAGCTATCTAATACGTATCTCTACAAGTAGTTTCTTTTTTTTAATTCAAAATTGATAAGCCCTTGGCATCATCTCACCTGATGGTAAGTGACGATGACGCCAAAGATGGAAGCGAGCTTATCAAGATTTCCCAACGCAATGGAGAACTAGCTATCTTATCTTCAAGCCGGACTACATCAATGTTGTTAACACTGATGTTTAGCGGCAAGACTTAGATAAGATGGTGGTAGCTAGCCAGGCGGGCTTAAAAATGCCCTACCACCAACCAAACCGAGTCTTACAAGATGACCCCACCGGAAATCGAACCCACGACCTCCTGGTGTGAAGCGAATGGACTAACCATTAAGCCACGGAGGCGGTTATAACTATGCTTTTATTAATCTTTACGTAATTTGAGAAAAAAATAGCAGAACCTCTATTGGACCTTTTCAACAGTCACTCAATATGCCATTCTTGTACCCAGATAACACTGTTCCAATAATATAAACGGGTTATTCCCAACCGCCCGTGTTGGGGACCCTGTGGGAATATTCAATATCGTTAGGATTGCGGACGGGCAAACAGACGCATTTTGTATATTGGTATAACCCTCATTAGGTTAAAAGTATTGACAAAGTTTCTGGGGTTAGAGGAAACAATAGCTGTTATAGATAGCTGGTTAGTGTTATGAGAAAAGTGTGATCACGAATGGAAACACAATCTTATGCCGCGCTTTGTTTCGCGTCTCTGCACATATGATAGGGTTCCTTACACCCAAAGGGAGACCAACGGGACCCTATTACTAATTAAGCCTCTGCTGTCCGTCCGTCCATCTGTTTGTCAGCGGGCTGTACTTCGTGAACCGTTGTAGACAGTTGAAATTGTCACAGAGTATGTTTGACTATTGTAGATGTAACAACAATCAATAAAAATAACGGGGCCGCCACACAAGAAACTTGATGTTTTTGTTAGTTTTGTCTGATTGTACTCGATACTATATTCAGCTAAGAATGTCGTGACAATGTTTGGCCTGTGATTATCCTTACTAATATTATAAATGTGAAAATGTGTTTGTTTGTTGTTTGTTTGTTTGTTACCTTTTCACGCTTCAACACCTAAACCAAACTTGATAAAATTTGGCATGCAGATAGCCTGTGTAACTGGGAACTGAAAAAATACCCTTTTTTTGCTAAGTGACTTTAACATCGCAACAGAACAATGAATTGTTGTAATTTTTTGCACAGAAATGGTTGAGGAGGACGAACATAAAATGACATAAAATTCTAATTAGTATATCCTGATAAAGTTCCCGAGGAATCTGGGGAAAACTCCTTACCACGCTCGCGCACGTCGGCGTCACAACGAAGCAATGAAGTGATTGAAGTGATTTTGTATAGAAATGGTAGAGCGGTGGGAAGTGACAAACTGTTAATCAGAATAGCCCGATATAGTTCCTGAGGGATCTGGAGGACACTCATGTCTACGCTCGGCTCGTGCACTACTTACCTTCAAATGCAGTCATAAAAACGATTTCCACGCGGGCGAAGCCGCGGGCAAAAGCTAGTAATATAATAAGTATTTGGTCGAAGTTACTTTTTACCCGACTGCGCCAGAAGGAGGGTTATGTTTTTCGAGAGTATGTATGTATGTATGTATGTATAATTGTTTGGCACGCTCTGCAGCCTGAACGGCTGGATGGATTTTAGCTTGAGACGTGTCGTTAGATTCGTATTTACTGTGAGAGTGACACTGGGTATATCAAAATAAAAACAACAAAATGGCGGATTTTTGGCGCCAAATTCAAATGTTTGACACGCTCTGCAGCCTGAACGGCTCGATGAGTTATAGCTTGAGGGTTGTCGTTAGATACGTTTTTACTGTGAGAATGACACTGGGTATATCAAAATAAAAAAAAACCAAAATGGCGGATTTTTTGCGCCAAATTCAAATGAACTTATTCAATAATAAAACTAAAAAAATGAATAAAATAAAAAACGGTAATTTAAAAAACTAAAAAACCCGACTGCGTTTCTGTGTAATTTGGAAATGAAAAACCCTAAAACAAGAAAGTCGTCATACCCGATTGCACTTAACTTAAGAAAAATTGTAGCAGTCGAGACCCATTCTAGAAATGGAGGCATAGTGAATTGAGAGCACATACCTATATAACATTGCAGATTACTCCAATATACTGACTAAACGGCTGACTTTCTAGAATGGGTCCCGACTGCTAGAGTTTTTCTTAAGCTAAGTGCAATCGGGTATGACGACTTTCTTGTTTTAGGGTTTTTCATTTCCAAATTACACAGAAACGCAGTCGGGTTTTTTAGTTTTTTAAATTATCGTTTTTTTTCTATTGTAGGACAGTTGCAGTTATCATTTAGAAATTTGTAGGTCGGTTGTGTCATTTTGGGTTGAGTAATGATGTTGATAGTAAAGCATACATTATTAGAGACAGTGGCAGTGGGCGCGGCACATAGCTCGTAGAACAGATAATGGAAAGTGACAATGTAGCGAGGATGGTACACGCAAACTCATCATCATCAGCATATCAGCCAAAAGACGTCCACTGCTCCCCCGAGATTTTCCACCACTACCGGTCCTGCGCTGCCCGCATCAAGCGGCTTCCCACGAAACTCAAACAGTTGATGCAAACTAAAATAATGCCTATTCAATCTCGCCTTGAAGATCCCCAAAATGTAAGAGTCGGGAAATAGATTCAGGCAAGGAGTTCCACTCCATCGCTGTCCGCGTTATAAATTAGGAAGCGTAATGCTTCGTTAGGCAAAGCTGATTATCAAAAACAAAGGGGAGGAGTCTCTCTTGGCGTCTCGTTGACTGAGGATGGAATGGAGCTGGGAACAAGGTCGTGTAGTGACATGGTTGCGCACACTCTCCGAAATGAATTCGATAGAACGCCGAAAGACAGGCAACTTTGCGGCGATGCTTAAGGCTGTGGAGCTTATTTTTTAACAAGCTCATCGTCGCGAATGAGTCTCCGGGCGCGTCGGTCGATGGCGTCCAAGGTTTTTTTTTTACTTTTAAATATTTTAAGATGTTTTGTTTATTTTTAGAAATTGTTAATTGCAAAATATATTATGTAACAATTATTAAATCGTAATATTATAAAACATTAGCTGTCCCGGCGAACTTCGTTCCACCTTACACTACACTACACTGCCCTAACCAACACTACATTATCCTACCCTAACCTACACTACCCTACCCTACACTACCCTACCCTACACTTCCCTACCCTACACTACCCTACCCTTCACTACACTACCCATCTCTACACTACCCTACCCTACACTACACTACCCTAACATACCCTACATACACTACTCTACACTACCCTACCCTACACTACCCTACCCTACCCATCTCTACACTACCCTACCCTACACTACACTACCCTACCCTACACTACACTACTCTACACTACCCTACCCAACACTACAATACCCTACACTACACTTCCCTACCCTACACTACCCTACCCAACACTACACTACCCTAACCTACCCTACATACACTACTCTACACTACACTACACTACCCTACCCAACCCTACACTACACTAACCAACCCTACCCTACCCTACCCTACACTACCCTACACTACCCTACACCTACACTACACTACCCTATCCTAAAACCAATTATTTTTTGACAGATTATTTATTTTTGGATTTTTTTTTATTTAATTCCGAGCATTTTCATATTTATTCACCTTTTAAACCTTCTCTGGACTTCCACAAATAATTCAATACCAAAATTAGCCAAATCGGTCCAGCCGTTTTCGAGTTTTAGCGAGACTAACGAACAGCAAAAAAATATACTTAAGTGTATGTATAAAAACTCGATGGTTTTGTGTGAAGTCAACCAAAATTATTTTTTTTTATTTAATTCCGAGCGTTTTCATATTTATTCACCTTTTAAACCTTCTCTGGACTTCCACAAATAATTCAATACCAAAATTAGCCAAATCGGTCCAGCCGTTCTCGAGTTTTAGCGAGACAAACGAACAGCAAAAACATACTTAAGTGTATGTATAAAAACTCGAAGGTTGTGTGTGAAGTCAACCAAATTTTTTTTTTAAATTTAATTCCGAGCGTTTTCATATTTATTCACCTTTTAAACCTTCTCTGGACTTCCACAAATAATTCAATACCAAAATTAGCCAAATCGGTCCAGCCTTTCTCGAGTTTTAGCGAGACAAACGAACAGCAAAAACATACTTAAGTGTATGTATAAAAACTCGAAGGTTGTGTGTGAAGTCAACCAAATTTTTTTTTTAAATTTAATTCCGAGCGTTTTCATATTTATTCACCTTTAAAACCTTCTCTGGACTTCCACAAATAATTCAATACCAAAATTAGCCAAATCGGTCCAGCCGTTCTCGAGTTTTAGCGAGACAAACGAACAGCAAAAACATACTTAAGTGTATGTATAAAAACTCGAAGGTTGTGTGTGAAGTCAACCAAATTTTTTTTTTAAATTTAATTCCGAGCGTTTTCATATTTATTCACCTTTAAAACCTTCTCTGGACTTCCACAAATAATTCAATACCAAAATTAGCCAAATCGATCCAGCCGTTCTCGAGTTTTAGTGAGACTAACGAACAGCAATTCATTTTTATATATATAGAAGATTAAGTTATCATATTATTAGTGCTAAGCCGCTAATAAAATTTAAAAAATATAACTGAAATTAGGGACTTAAAGTAACAGAGGCATTGCAAAGCGACGCTGTGGGAATGTTCTTGCAAAATTTAACGTAACTTTCGACTCCGACAAATCAGTGCCTCATTAGTATCAATGACTAACAATATTGAAGCAAAATATTGAAAATACAACTCTGTTGCGCTATGTACAACTCTGTTTAACGAAGATGAGCAGTAACAGAGTGGTATTTTTTTTGGGGTTAGGACACAATAATTCAGTTTAACATGTAAATCATATACATTTTGGTCCATCAGAATAAAATTTCACTCTAAGGGTACTTACTCGTATGTTACAAAGAATAACTAGTAAATCAATAAATACTCACGTAATTGTACCAGTCACAGAGTTGCGTCGGATATAACACACGCAGTCACTTACACGATTTGCCGTTGGCTGGCCTGGCTCGCGAGTCTCTACCCCCTCTCCTGGACCCCGCCAAAGTATATATTATATTAGTACTAACATACAGTATGGACACTCCCTGCCACTCTCTAGATTCTCTCACCCCCTCGTCACCCAGATTGATACAGATTGGTTACCGTTTGGTTATCGAACGTATAGGATTTCTCCGCCATTTTGACCGTGTCACGTTTTTAGAAACAACTATGTTTTTTGAAGTATTTTTGGAGTTTACTCCTTATGAATTTATTTTCATAATATATAAGGTGTGTAATATGTCAGTATTGTGTGTGTAATGTGTATGTAATGAGGTGTGTGTGTGTGTGTGTGTAATGTGTGTAATTTGTCTGTAATGTGTGTGTAGTGTGGTTGTAATGTGTGTAATTTATTTGAAATGCGTGTGTAATGTGTGTGTAATGTATGTAGTGTGTGTAATGTTTGTGTAATGTGTGTGTCTGTAATGTGTGTAATGAGTGTGTACTTGTTGTGATGTATGTGTAGTGTGTATGTAATGTGTGTGTGTGTGTGTGTGTGTAATGTGTGTGTTTAATGTGTGTTGTTTGTCTGTAATGTATGTGTTGTATGTGTGTGTGTGTGTGTGTGTGTGTAATGTGTGTGTAATTTGTCTGTAATGTGTGTGTAATGTATGTAATGTGTGTGTGTGTGTGTGTGTGTGTGTAATGTGTGAAATGTGTGTGTGTGTGTGTGTGTACGTACGTAGGTATGGGTGTATGTCCTGTAGCCTGTAGCCTGTAGCCGGCTAAATGGATTTTGGAGTGTGAGGTGTCTTGTCAGATTTGAAAAAAGTGGTCGCAATTTTGAACTTTACTGGACCGCTTGCTTCCAAAATTTGAGGGTCCCAGAGGTCCTTTTTCACGAATCCGTTGTCAGAATTGAAGAAAGGTGGCCGACATTTTGAACTTTTTAGTTACTGGACGGAATGCTTCCAAAATCGATATCTGAGGTCCCTAATCACGAATCCGTTTTCAGAATTGAAAAAATTGGCCGCCATCCCCCAACACATTTATAATCGTTAGTAAGGAGTCAACTCCAGTCGTGCGTCGGAGCTGACGAACACATTTTTTTTTAAAATGTCATTTCTGGCCCGTTGTACGAAGTGTCAAGGGTGTGACCCCGCTCAGCAAATTTAACGGTCACCGTCGGACACTCAATGAAGCGTTCAAAACCGCGCTATCTGGTTTTTTTGTGCAGTCCTTTATGGTAACATAGTGTTTCTGTGAAAGCGTCTAGTGCTTCAGACATAGTTTAAAAAACCAAAACAATAGAATGTCTCAAACAAAATCGAAAAGTATTTTGGTGATAAAACATATCGTGTAGTAATTAGAGACATGCTCCAATTTGTATGAAAATAACCTCTGTTACTCGATGTCAACCGTACGTTACCATACTACCTAAAACTTAGTCAAAATTATTTAATATAGTTTGTACGTTGACTACTAATTAGCATATCCTGACATAGTTCCCAAGGGATCTAGAGTTGACTCAGTTCCCACGCTCGACAGCTGAGCACGACAGACATAAAAACTATGTTCACGTGAAAATTAACTAACTACTGAACATATCTGGCTAAAATTTGGTAGGTAGACAGCTTAGGACCTGGGTTAACATATAGGCTACGTTTTCCCCGCTCGCGAGCTGTTTGCCCATCGCGCACTGCGCACCCTCGAAGACAGTCATAAAAACTATGTTCAAGCGAGCGAAGCCGCTGGCAAAATCTAGTCCTTTATAAAAGCATATTAAGCGTCAGTTGCGTAACGGCTAGGGCTGCTACCTCCTGTCCGGGGGGTCGTGGTTCGAACCCTGCCACGTACCAATGTGTTTTCGAATTTAGATTTCATTAAGTATATTTATCCGAAACTTTTACGGTGAAGGAAAACGTCGCGAGGAAACCTGCACACGCCTGCGAAGAAACTCGAAGGTTGTGTGTGAAGTCAACCAACCAGCACTGGGCCTGCGTGGTCGACTAAGACCCGATCGCCCTAATTCAGGGTAGGCTCGAGCCCCTTATATAAGGTCTTACAAAATTAGCTGAAACTTATTTTAACTGGTGCTTCTACCCATGAAACTGAACAACTTTCCCCATGGAAACAATAGTCAAATCTCAAAAAAAATATTGAACTTTCCATACTAATTTGGCAGATCAGCTGATCGAGTTAGTATGGGAGAGCCAATTTTTTTTGCGATTTGACTATGGGTTCCATGGGGAAAGTTGTTCAGTTTCATGGGTAGAAGCACCAGTTAAAATAGTTTCAGCTAATTTTGTTACACCTTATATAAGCTGATGTGTTAAAAAAATATTATAAGATAGATATTGTGGATGGAAGCAAATTTCAATTCATATCATGGGGACTAGTTTTCCGCCCATATTTATGAAACCAACCACTCATATTATATCAGCTCATATACGTCCCCTCCGAGGGGCTCGAGCCTACCCCGAGGCCTTAGTCGACCACGCGGGCCCAGTGCGGGTTGGTAGACTTCGATGTTTTCCTTCACCGTTAAAGCAATCGGTAATGATATGTTAACGTAAGTTTTTGAAAAAACTAATTGGTACATTGGCCGTCCAGATTTGAACCCGGTACCTCTGGTTAGATGGACCGAGTCGTTACCGGTTGAGCCACCGACGCTTTGACGAAACCACTCATATACCCTACCATTCCCAATACATTTCAGATTTCCTGAAAAAGCGGGTGAACTGGTACGGTGGGGCATGTAATTCTAAGAAAAATCACCACTGGAAACTTGGTATTTCTTGAACGAACTATTTATCAAGTAAATGTTCTTCGCAAACCTTAAATACTTATATAAAACCTGTATTCAACAATACCCCACATGTTGGGGTACGTGAATAAAATCCCCACTTTACGTATAGGGCAGGTACCAAAAAAATTGTTTTATATAATATATTCATTATATTCAGCTTTGCAGCCATAATCAGTCTTTGAGTAAAACGGTTGAGACATACTCAAACGGACAGACATGACAAAACTGTAGTTTGACTATGGAATCGTAAAAAAGTGTTTGTGTCAGCTCCGACGCACGACTGCAGACTTTACTCGTTTGGAACGATTATAAATGTGCTAGGGGATGCGCAAGATAAGTTGCGCACAAAATTAATAACTATACTATATATCACATGTACACACATGGGCACACATGTAACACAACACACACGTACATACATACACACATAAATGCATACATACATATGTACTTACGTACATGCGTACATACATACATACATACTAAAATTTAACTCCTCTTTTCGGCGGAGACGAATATTAATAACTGTGCTAACAACTATCGCATAACGTTTTGATTTTATTCCCCCATATTTTTTTATACCCCGGGCTTATTTATGAAAATCGATTTATAAGGAGGTAAACTCCAAAAATTAAAAAAGCACACAATATACACAAGAAAACAAGGTGGTATTAGAAGCTGGTTTACACCTGAATTCTTTATTTTGGGTTAACAGTTTGTCTAATTAAATGTTTTAATATTAACAATAATTCTAATAATTAGAAGGTTGCGTGTTTTATCACGTTGGGGTCACCAATGTTCGAACGGCCTACTCTTCGAGAACAAAAGGAGATATCTCCGCCAGGCGAAGTGGTATGCTTGGGGTCCGGCCGGGCCGTGGATCTACCGTGGATAGATAGAAGTCTATGCATGTCTATTATGCTTAGTGTAATAACGAAGAAATGTTAATACCGCGTTCTAGAAATTTAAACATAGTTTGTGATCTCGTGTTCGTTTGTGAACAAGTGGGTCTTGAAATGAACATGGACAAGACGAAAATAATGTTAAATATCCGTGTCGCACCCACCCCTCTAAAGGTTGGAGATTCTACACTGGAAGTTGTTGACGAATATGTATACCTGGGACAAACAGTCCAGCTAGGTAGTTTCAACTTCAAGAAAGAGATCAATCGACGAATCCAACTCGGCTGGGCAGCGTTCGGGAAGCTTCGCAATATCTTCACGTCCCAAATACCGCAGTGTCTCGAGACTAAGGTCTTTGACCAGTATGTGTTGCCAGTGATGACTTACGGAACTGAGACATGGTCGCTTACTATGGGCCTCATAAGAAGGCTCAAGGTCACCCAAAGGGCAATGGAGCGTGCTATGCTCGGAGTTTCTCTGCGTGATCGAATCAGAAACGAGGAGATCCGCAGGAGAACTAAAGTAACCAACATAGCTCACAGAATCGCTAAACTGAAGTGGCAGTGGGCAGGGCACATAGCTCGTAGAACAGATGGTCGATGGGGCAGTAAAGTTCTCGAGTGGTGACCGCGCACCGGAAAACGTAGCGTAGACAGACCTCCCACGCGGTGGACCGATGACCTGGTGAAGATCGCGGGAAGCCGATGGATGCGGGCAGCGCAGGACCGGTCGTCGTGGAAATCGTTGGGGGAGGCCTTTGTCCAGCAGTGGACGATTTGTGGCTGATATGATGATGATGATGATGATGTAATCTCGTCGCTTGTGTTAAGGTTCACTTAAGTTGAAGGTAGTTCCATACAATTTTTGTTGATGCGACGTCATCGCCATCTGTCGTATCTATGTAGATTGTAGATGAACCATTCTCTATGGTGCGTCTGCAGGTTTCGCCACAAATTCATTGTTATGAGAGCAAATGTAACTACATTATGAACCACCTTTTACTTGTATTATATTTAGCTTTCAAAGCACTTGAACTTGTATGTACAATGCAAACCACAGGTCGGTGCAACATTATTTGCTGAGCTAGAAAAGCGTTTGAACTGTTAAAAGTTTGGGAACTTTTACCTTTTAGAGAAGTCGTTTCGCCGTTTTGGCTTACCTTGTTTGGGTGAAGTAAATTTGTAGATAAAGATCTATCGTAATAGTTATTTATGATACAAGGGTAGTAAAAAGGTCAATAACAAACGAGTGACATTTGTGAGCCCGAGCCGCAAGCGAGGGTTTACTATCGTCACGTGTTTGTTATTTCGTTTTACACCCATGTATCATACGAAGTTTTTTAATACAGTTGTGAGAAAACAAGATAAAATAAAAAAACGACCGTGACTGAAAAATAAAATACATGGGTAGGTACATACCTATCAAGTTTTCAGCAACCAAAGTTCATTTTACGCGACTTGTGGCTTATTTTAAATGTCCGGGAAGCAATCTCACGTTTTTTTTGTTACACGTACACATTTGTTCCCAAAAGTGGAAAATTTCCAGTGTTACACCCATACCAAAGACTAGAGATAAGGCAAAGGTTGAGAATTATAGACCGATTGCAACATTGTCAACGCACGCTAAGTTATTTGAATTAATTTTACTCAAAAAAATAACGCCTCAAATACTGCCATTTATATCAGACTCCCAAAATGGATTTAGATCTTAGAGATGTGTTACTACTAATTTGTTAACTTTAGTTGATATTATTGCGGAAAGTCTCGATGCAAGTTCCCAAGTCGATGTAGTTTATTTTGACTACAAAAAAACGTTTGACCGGGTAGATAACGATGTTCTTCTCTGTGAACTCTCGAATATTGGATTCTCGCCTTTGCTTTTAAAGTTATTTTTCAGTTACTTAAAGAATCGCTTTCAGTTTGTTCGTCATGGCTGCTATGTTTCTCGATTCTATGAAACTAGATCTGGAGTAAGTCAGGGCTCAATATTGGGACCTCTCCTTTTTGGAATCATGGTAAATGGCACAAGCACAGTTCTAAAAAATGCTTCCTGCTTACTTTATGCGGATGATCTCAAGCTGGTGCAAGTACTAAAGACTACAAACGACACAGTTTTACTACAACGAGGCAGTTTTGCAGTTGAGCAATGAAAAAAAATTAACATTTAATACGGCCAAATGCAGTATGATGACTTTCACCCGCTCTACAAACCCGATTTGTGCCGATTATCTCTTTGGAACAGATACACTTCTACGAGTGTACACAACTAAAGATCTGGGGGTCATATTCGATCCACGACTTACATTTCATGATCATATAAGATATCTCACCAAAGACTGTTTTCGCAAATTAGGTTTTATAATTCGGAGTGCTCGTGATTTCAATGACATCAAGACCATAAAACTCTTATACACTGCTTTTGTCAGGAGTAAAGTTGAAACAGCATCTTTAGTATGGAATCCCTATGAAGTAACCTATTCATTGCTTCTTGAAAAAATACGGAAATCTTTCTGAAGATTTCTGTACAAAAAACAATTTGGTTACTACCCTTTTTTGTACCCAACAAATTTTCTGCTCGGTACATTAGGATTCAATTCTTTAGAGGTGAGGCGTAATCATTCGTTGCTCACCTACATCTGTCACATTCTACGAGGAGAATCTGATTGTCCGGTACTGGTTTCTAAAACCGTGAGGCTTGCCGTCCCTACTATCCCGCGAAACGAAGTCAGCTCGCGGCGCCCCCGTAGTTTGCTGGCGGTTCCGCCTTGGCGCACTGAGGCCAGACGCAACTCACCCTTAATACGTGCCTTGGTACTCCCCAATAACTATTCAATATCCAAGAACACTCAGTTTGATATTTTTAGTGATTCATGGCGAAGTATATCTGATGCGTGCCTAAGTTTATGTGAGAGCATTGACAATAGGCCAACAACCTGTATTTCTTAGTTAAGTTTTGTTATAAACATAAAATTTAATCTTAAGTTAGAATACATTGCTTTGGAAGTTTTCTGTAAGCTGTATTTTTCCTAAATAAATAAATAAGTATATTTTTGGAGTTTACTCCTTAAGAATCGATTTGCATATAAGGCGCCTGGTATGAAAAAAATATGAGGAGTAAAATCTAGTGATCGAAAACGTAGTTTGTTATATTCTCTTTGCGCGTTACGTTTTTTACGCGCAACCTATTGTGCGCACCTCTGTCACGTGATACAAAACAGTCAGGATTGGTTGAATCTGACAAAAAGAATATAAGTCACTACGAAATCTAAAATGAAGTCACAACACAGTAATCGAATCAGTTGCAGTCTTACAATTTTTGATCTGATAAGATTTTAAAGCTTGTGATTTTTATATAATTTGGAATTCCACTCCATCATGGGTGTCAATTTTGTGAAAGCAGATAGCAGAAACTTGCCCAAAGTGGACGCAATCATGTTCTTTAAAAATAACCCCGATTTTTATTCTGCAGAGCTGAGAAATGTAAAAACAGCAATGTAAGTACTATAAAATAATATAACACTACCTACGTAAGTAACCTTAATTCTGCTAAGGCGAAATAATAGTCTTTCTTTCAGTAGTAGTTTTTTAGGTTATAAAGAATAAATTTTGTTTAACCTATTGTGCGCACCTCTGTCACGTGATACAAAACAGTCAGGATTGGCTGAATCTGACAAAAAGAATATAAGTCACTACGAAATCTAAAATGAAGTCACAACACAGTAATCGAATCAGTTGCAGTCTTACAATTTTTGATCTGATAAGATTTTAAAGCTTGTGATTTTTATATAATTTGGAATTCCACTCCATCATGGGTGTCAATTTTGTGAAAGCAGATAGCAGAAACTTGCCCAAAGTGGACGCAATCATGTTCTTTAAAAATAACCCCGATTTTTATTCTGCAGAGCTGAGAAATGTAAAAACAGCAATGTAAGTACTATAAAATAATATAACACTACCTACGTAAGTAACCTTAATTCTGCTAAGGCGAAATAATAGTATTTCTTTCAGTAGTAGTTTTTTAGGTTATAAAGAATAAATTTTGTTTACAGTAAGTAATTAGTTTGCATTTTCAGGGCTGCACGAGAATCTTATGGTGACGATACTATTGGGTACGTGCAACTACGCCGTGGATCAGGACTTTGCACACTCAATTGCAAGATCTGCCCCAAACACAAAGTGAGGGCTAGTTCATAGAAATTCACTATGGTGATAGACGAGACTAAAGGTGAAATCGTCAGTTGCCAGTGCTTGGACTGTGCAGCTTTAGCTGGTGGTTGTAAGCATGCAGTGGCATTTTTGATGTGGACCCATCGTCGCAGTGAAGAACCTTCCTTGCGTGAATGTTACTGGAAAAAACCCGTTCTCTCGAGAGTAGGGACTACTATGAAATACGTCACTGTATATCAAATTTGAAAAAAAAAACAGCTCCACATCATGAAACCAGCACAGACCTTTTCCACGGGTTTCTTCAAGAAGCAAAAAAGAAAAAAATTATGAATTGTGAACTTTTAAAGTATCAGAACGACTTTAAACACAGTGATGTTCGACAGTTTTCATTTCCTTATTCAAGTGAGTGATGATATAAAGAAAGATGTCAACAAATTACTAGAAACATTATAAGAGAAACTTAACAAAAATGCTCTTGATTTAATTGAAGAGTCAACACAAAACCAATGTTAGAGCCCTTTATGGTATGACCTAAGATATGCTCGTATAACCGCATCTAAAGCATACGAGGTTAGTCGCTGCCAAACACCAAATGGATCATTAGTAGCTGCGACCATGGGAGCTAAAACACCTGACACATCAGCTATAAAAAGAGGCCGGAAATTGGAATGATTAGTTATAAAAACTGTGCAGAGTAAACTTAAAACTAAAGTCAAGCCCTGTTTTGTGCCTGTTTAGACAATCGTACTTAAGTAGTAAACTCCAGTCGTGCGTCGGAGCTGACACACACCCTTTTTTTTATTACATTTATATTATCTGTTCATAATTTTATTACTTTTTACAACTAAAACATCTCAATTCAGTTTTACGAAAATTTATATTTTAGCTAGCACATGTAAGTTTTTTTTTATTATCATAAATAGACAACAATAAGGCTTGGGATACTATTATTATAAGCATTAAAACCTCTTTGGAAAAGATGACCTATTCCTTGGTGTAACCGGTTCCGCTTCATTCATATTTTTTCTCTTTTCTTCATAAAGATATAACCCAGAGATAAGACGAGTACTAACCTCACGGAGGAACAAACAATCTCTTGTAAAATTCTCCTTTCAAAAGTCTTAAAAAAGACTCTGTATCTTTGGTTATTATATTTTTTATTTTTGCTAGAAATGTCTTGTCTCAAGGCTCAAGTTAAGTAACTCATTCTATTACATAACTAGAATCTTAATTAATAAATAATTAAATATAAATAAATATTCTGGGACAAATCACACATGGTCATCTGGCCCTAAAGTAGGAATTCCCTGTGTTATGGGTTACCAGAGACTGATATACATACTTATATACGTTTAAATACATACATATATAGATATATTTAACACCCAGACACAGAGCAAACAAATCTGCTCATCACACAAATGCTTGCCCTGGGTGGGGATCGAACCCACGACTCTCGGATCAGTAGTCAAGGGCACTAACCACTGAGCCACAGAGTCAGTCTTGATTCAAGTATAGATGTAGCGCTTATTAGCTTTACATCAGTAGGTCGCGGGTTCGACTCCCGGCGGAGTCTTACTTTGTAAGCTCGGTTTGGTTGGTGGAAGAGCATTTTCTAAGCCCGCCTGGATTGCTACCACCATACTGTCTAAGTCTTGCCGCCAAACATCAATGTTAACACCATTGATGTGTTCCGGCTTGAAGATAAGATAGCCAGTTCCTGATTGCGTTGATGAATCTTGGTAAGCCCTCTTCCATCCTCGGCACAATCGTCACCCACCATCAGTTAACGCAAAGGGCTTACTTATGGTGGATACTAGTTGTGGATAAATTTTTAAAATATGTGAAATTTATCTCATTGTGGTATAATTTGTTAGTATCTCCTGCAAACACATCATCATCATATGAGCCGAAGGACGTCCACTGCTGGACATAGGATTTCCACGAGGACCGGTTCTGCTATGCCCGCGTCCAGCGGCTTCCCGTGACCTTCACCAGGTCATCGGTCCACCGAGTCGGGAGGATCAAACTGCAAACACAATGATATACATAATATCCATTAATGTAAATACAATTACTTTTGGCATATCTAACAAATCAAAAAGTATATATTTCACGCATAGACATTTTCGTACATGTGGACAATTCTTTATCCGGGAAGGATAAGGCGGGGGGGGGGGGGGGGGATGGAGGGAGGCTCACGAGGAAAATGCGTCACAATCTGTTTTACTGTTCAATTTGTCGGAGTGAGTGAGATGGTAGGGTGCATTTTGGGGGTTAACATTATAGAGGTGAATTTTCTTAGACTTTAGTAATGCGGTTTAATTTATATAATGGACTTCTTAGGGTTCCGTCCCTCAAAAGAAGAAAGGAACCCTTGTAGGACCATCACACTGTCTGTCTGCCTCTCAAGATCCTTTTCCAACCGACTTCTAAAAAGGTGGAGTAAAAAAGTGGTCATATCGATTGTATGTTGCGTTTCTTAGTAGGTGTGTTACGCGATATCTTCGCAGATTGTGGACTGATTTTCATTATATTTTTTTCGTTTGATAGGATAATATATTAAAATCGATGTAGTACTTTTTATAAAATTAATAAAAGCCAAAAATAATAATGCAAAATTGTAAATATTTGTTGCGAGGGAAGTCGTTTTTTTATCATTATCTCAGGAACGCATGAAGGTATCGAGTTGAAAAACAATGCTGGAATTTAGAACTCTTCATACAAATAGATCAGCTGAGTGACCAATTTTGCGCATTTTTGTATGGAGCATCGAAAATATTCGTTTTTTGAATTGTCTATGGGTTGCTTGGAGTAATTTGTTCAGTTTGACCAGCAGAAGCTCCAGTTAACGGCTGCTAAACAAATTTTGTTTTCGAATTTTGATAAGTAAGTTTATTTGATGCTCTTACGGTGAAGAAAAACATCGTGAGGAAACCTGCACACGCCTGCAAAGAAACTCGAAAGTTTTGTGAGAAGTCGACCAACCTGCACTGATAAGGCCCGATCATCCAAATTCAGGGTAGGCTTGAGCCCCTCAGTGGGGACGTATATGACCTATAACTTTGGTACCCTGTATATTTTCACAAGACAGGCGTCGTCTTTCATTTTATTTTTTTTAGTTTTTTCTTTTAACATTCCACATGGCAATGGTTGCAGTCTCGTCTGGTCGTCTGCCAACGCACTAGTATAGATTGATAAAGCCGAGAGCTTAGCGATTTATTGTTGTGAACTTTTTTTAATTGATAGATAGATGGATAAGCGTTTAATATATAACATTAAATTACCTTTTGAGTAAGTAAAGTGGAATTTGGCAAATAGCGGACACAGGCAAACAAGTTTTCATCATGCTTATTCATGAATTCATGTTTTCCTATGGAAGTTTGAGCATTAACTCTTCTGATTGGTTCACGTTTGTGCTTCTGACAAACGCGGACCAATCAGAAAAGAGAATTATGTTAATACATACGGGTTTCTTTTACTCATAGGCTATGATGAAAAATTGTGTGTGTCAATCGGGACCAAAACGTTTTGTTCTCGGGCGGCGTACATTGAATTTTGTGTGTCACTCGGGGCCACAATGTTTTGTTCTCGGGCGGCGTACATTGAATTGTGTGTGTCACTCGGGGTCACAATGTTTTGTTCTCGGGCGGCGTACATTGAATTGTGTGTGTCACTCGGGGCCACAATGTTTTGTTATCGGGCGGCATACATTGAATTGTGTGTGTCACTCGGGGCCACAATGTTTTGTTCTCGGGCGGCGTACATTGAATTGTGTGTGTCACTCGGGGTCACAATGTTTTGTACTCGAGCGGCGTACATTGAATTGTGTGTGTCACTCGGGGCCACAATGTTTTGTTCTCGGGCGGCGTACATTGAATTGTGTGTGTCACTCGGGGCCACAATGTTTTGTTCTCGGGTGGCGTACATTGAATTGTGTGTGTCACTCGGGGCCACAATGTTTTGTTCTCGGGCGGCGTACATTGAATTGTGTGTGTCACTCGGGGCCACAATGTTTCGTTCTCGGGCGGCGTACATTGAATTGTGTGTGTCACTCGGGGCCAAAACGTTTTGTTACCGGGCGGCGTACATTGAATTGTGTGTGTCACGCGGGGCCACAATATTTTGTTCTCGGGCGGCGTACATTGAATTGTGTGTGTCACTCGGGGCCAAAACGTTTTGTTCTCGGGCGGCGCACATTGAATTGTGTGTGTCACTCGGGGCCACAATGTTTTGTTCTCGGGCGGCGTACATTGAATTGTGTGTGTCACTCGGGGTCACAATGTTTTGTACTCGAGCGGCGTACATTGAATTGTGTGTGTCACTCGGGGCCACAATGTTTTGTTCTCGGGCGGCGTACATTGAATTGTGTGTGTCACTCGGGGCCACAATGTTTTGTTCTCGGGTGGCGTACATTGAATTGTGTGTGTCACTCGGGGCCACAATGTTTTGTTCTCGGGCGGCGTACATTGAATTGTGTGTGTCACTCGGGGCCACAATGTTTCGTTCTCGGGCGGCGTACATTGAATTGTGTGTGTCACTCGGGGCCAAAACGTTTTGTTACCGGGCGGCGTACATTGAATTGTGTGTGTCACGCGGGGCCACAATATTTTGTTCTCGGGCGGCGTACATTGAATTGTGTGTGTCACTCGGGGCCAAAACGTTTTGTTCTCGGGCGGCGCACATTGAATTGTGTGTGTCACTCGGGGCCACAATGTTTTGTTCTCGGGCGGCGTACATTGAATTGTGTGTGTCACTCGGGACCAAAACGTTTTGTTCTCGGACGGCGTACATTGAATTGTGTGTGTCACTCGGGGCCAAAACGTTTTGTTCTCGGGCAGCGCACATTGAATTGTGTGTGTCACTCGGGGCCACAATGATTTGTTCTCGGGCGGCGTACATTGAATTGTGTGTGTCACTCGGGACCAAAACGTTTTGTTCTCGGACGGCGTACATTGAATTGTGTGTGTCACTCGTGGCCAAAACGCTTTGTTCTCGGGCGGCGTACATTGAACTGTGTGTGTCACTCGGGGCCAAAACGTTTTGTTCTCGGACGGCGTACATTGAATTGTGTGTGTCACTCGGGGCCACAATGTTTTGTTCTCGGGCGGCGTACATTGAATTGTGTGTGTCACTCGGGGCCACAATGTTTTGTTCTCGGGTGGCGTACATTGAATTGTGTGTGTCACTCGGGGCCACAATGTTTTGTTCTCGGGCGGCGTATATTGAATTGTGTGTGTCACTCGGGGCCACAATGTTTCGTTCTCGGGCGGCGTACATTGAATTGTGTGTGTCACTCGGGGCCAAAACGTTTTGTTACCGGGCGGCGTACATTGAATTGTGTGTGTCACGCGGGGCCACAATATTTTGTTCTCGGGCGGCGTACATTGAATTGTGTGTGTCACTCGGGGCCAAAACGTTTTGTTCTCGGGCGGCGTACATTGAATTGTGTGTGTCACTCGGGGCCAAAACGTTTTGTTACCGGGCGGCGTACATTGAATTGTGTGTGTCACGCGGGGCCACAATATTTTTTTCTCGGGCGGCGTACATTGAATTGTGTGTGTCACTCGGGGCCAAAACGTTTTGTTCTCGGGCGGCGCACATTGAATTGTGTGTGTCACTCGGGGCCACAATGTTTTGTTCTCGGGCGGCGTACATTGAATTGTGTGTGTCACTCGGGACCAAAACGTTTTGTTCTCGGACGGCGTACATTGAATTGTGTGTGTCACTCGTGGCCAAAACGTTTTGTTCTCGGGCGGCGTACATTGAACTGTGTGTGTCACTCGGGGCCAAAACGTTTTGTTCTCGGACGGCGTACATTGAATTGTGTGTGTCACTCGTGGCCAAAACGTTTTGTTCTCGGGCGGCGTACATTGAACTGTGTGTGTCACTCGGTGCCACAATTTTTTGTTCTAGGGCGGCGTACATTAAATTCCTCGCTCGCTTAAGAGTCCTTTCATTCTGATTGCAAACTAACGCGCCCTCGAGGAACAAAATATTACTTTGTCTCTTTGTAACACAAAACTATTCCGATTAGAAATTGTTTACCTACTTGCTCTTTCTTTCTTTACTTACAAAGTTATCTACCCAAAAATAATATCAGGCTGGCTCCAGTGCCACTGTAGGTACCAGTAATTTTTAAGCGTTTCGTACTAGGAAACAAAACCCTATTACTAACCTGACGCAGTCGTCCGTCTGTCCGTCTGTCAGTCTATCTTAAAGAGTAATTATAATTCATGTATAGTTTTATAAAAAAAACTGTAAATTATCACTATGAAAATGTATATAATAAGGACCTATCAATAAGTAGTGTTTCATCAGGCTCCATTCAAAATAACCGGAATGAAAATAATTATTATTGTACTCGGTGTGGCTGGATAGTGCAACCTCCTGGTCGGTAGGGCGTCCCCGCTGCGGCTCCCTCGAGAAACACCTACGGGTAGCTACTTTTGATGGACTGTGAGTGAGTATAAGGAGTGGCATCAACAAAAACATTGTGAGAACAATCAAATTTTATATAAGTTTATAAATACCTAAAACAACTAAGCGGTAGCTAAATTAAATAATAATAAGTTGCATGAATTGAAAAAAAAATTAGTGGCATAAAAAATGTACAAAAAAAATTAAAATAGAATTAGAGTTATAAATGTAGGAAATACGAGGGAACAGATGAAAATACACACATACATACATAGACTGTCCAAAACATAACCCTTCTTTTTCCGTAGTCACGTGTTTATAGTTTAAGCTCTTGCGTAACAATGGTAATTCATTGAAACGTAAAATTTAACGTGATTTTAGTACTAACCAAAGGTCAAAGTAAATTAACAAAGAATAAAAACCTGTAAAATGTGAGCTACGGAGACCGGATAGATGAAGCAAATAACATTTTTCTGTCGCTCTTGGTGATGTCTTTGGTTTGAAATGAATAGGTATATCATTTTCGTACTCGTGTGGAGAGGTGTAGTGGTACGGAACTCTCGACGCGCGAGTGCTACTCGCACTTGGCCAGTTTCTATTCCTTCTTGTTGGGATCAAAATTAATGAAAAATAAAAAAAATAAAAAAATATGTCACACGGTCATCTGAATTATGATTACCTACCTGTCTGCACTATGAGAACAAAAGGCTGAAACGTCATTTAACAAATAAATCATGGTCTATGTCGTTGGATTTAGATGTACGATACACCTAATTAAACATAATTAGGAACGCAAAACGCGTTCACATCAATCGCGACAAATAGAATCAGTGTCAGAATAATTTATTTGCAAGAATGTAATTAATTACTTAGAAAATAGATTATTAGTTTAAGTAGAATTATGCTACATTTACTTTATTTTTGTAATTTTTTATAAAAGTAACACTGGTAATAATATGAATGGCAACACCCTGGAAACTTAATCTATTATTTAAAAATAATTGTTTACAATTAGTTCACAGTCAGCGAAAATATCGGTGAAAAAACAGACGAGCATAAAATCCAACTTTTTTGAAGTCGTGTAAAAATATGGCGTCGATTCGTCTAAATATTATCAAATATTGTAACTTCGTAGAAAGTTTATTACAAACGATGTCAGTAGATAACCTGTTCCCGGTGGTAGCTTCACCACTTGCAGTACATTTTTACTTTTTCGTTTGATTTTGCGGCGGTTCATCAATAAAAAATTGGCAAAACCCACCAGAACTGAATTCTATATGAAAAAGAAATAATCGTAGAAAATATGGAAACAGACAGTATGGTTGAACCGGATGATGAGGAGGAATGTCATGACAGAGTCACAATTTGGAACACAAACAAAATAACAAAAGTAAAAAGAGAAAAAAAAAGTGTGTGTGTCAGCTCCGACGCACGACTGGAGTTTACACTGACAACGGATTCGTGATAAGGAACCTCAGTGATCCCCAGATATCGATTTTGGAAGCAATCGGTCCAGTAACTAAAAAGTTCAAAATGGCGGCCACTTTTTTCACTTCCGACAACGGATTCGTGATAAGAGACCTCAGGTACCCCCAGATATCGATTTTGGAAGCAATCGGTCCAGTAAGTAAAAAGTTCAAAATGGCGGCAACTTTTTTTCAATTCGGGCAACGGATTCATGATAAGGGACCTCAGGGACTTTTTTCACTTCTGACAACGGATTCGTGATAAGAGACCTCAGGTACCCCCAGATATCGATTTTGGAAGCAATCGGTCCAGTAAGTAAAAAGTTCAAAATGGCGGCAACTTTTTTCAATTCGGGCAACGGATTCGTGATAAGGGACCTCAGGGACCCTCAGATATCGATTTTGGAAGCAATCGGTCCAGTAAGTAAAAAGTTCAAAATAGCGGCCACTTTTTTCAATTCTGACAACGGATTCGTGATAAGGGACCTCAGGGACCCTCAGATATCGATTTTGGAAGCAATCGGTCCAGTAAGTAAAAAGTTCAAAATGGCGGCAACTTTTTTCAATTCGGGCAACGGATTCGTGATAAGGGACCTCAGGGACCCTCAGATATCGATTTTGGAAGCAATCGGTCCAGTAACTAAAAAGTTCAAAATGGCGGCCACTTTTTTCACTTCCGACAACGGATTAGTGATAAGGGACCTCAGGGACCCCCAGATATCGATTTTGTAAGCAATCGGTCCAGTAAGTAAAAGGTTCAAAATGGTGGCCACTTTTTTCAATTCGGGCAACGGATTAGTGATAAGGGACCTCAGGGACCCCCAGATATCGATTTTGGAAGCAATCGGTCCAGTAACTAAAAAGTTCAAAATGGCGGCAACTTTTTTCAATTCGGGCAACGGATTCATGATAAGGGACCTCAGGGACCCTCAGATATCGATTTTGGAAGCAATCGGTCCAGTAACTAAAAAGTTCAAAATGGCGGCCACTTTTTTCAATTCCGACAACGGATTAGTGATAAGGGACCTCAGGGACCCCCAGATATCGATTTTGGAAGCAATCGGTCCAGTAACTAAAAAGTTCAAAATGGCGGCAACTTTTTTCAATTAGGGCAACGGATTCATGATAAGGGACCTCAGGGACCCTCAGATATCGATTTTGGAAGCAATCGGTCCAGTAACTAAAAAGTTCAAAATGGCGGCCACTTTTTTCAATTCCGACAACGGATTAGTGATAAGGGACCTCGGGGACCCCCAGATATCGATTTTGGAAGCAATCGGTCCAGTAACTAAAAAGTTCAAAATGGCGGCCACTTTTTTCAATTCGGGCAACGGATTCGTGATAAGGGACCTCAGGGACCCTCAGATATCGATTTTGGAAGCAATCGGTTCAGTAACTAAATAAAAACTTTTTTAATATTTTTTTTTGTCTCATATTTGGAAACTCACTACGAAGCGCATGCGGTTCTTTTTTCAAATTTGGCGCGAAAACAAGTTACACATACATACAAAAAATTGTGTGTGTCAGCTCCGAAGCACGACTGGAATTTACTCGCGCTTGAAAAAAACTATAACTCACATCATTTCTACTATTGAACACGACCTTTTTGGTATCGAAACTTTTTCGTAACGCTGTCATTCATCGATAGATTTTACTCCTCACATTTTTCTCATACCGGGCCCCTTATATATGCAAATCGATTCTTAAGGAGTAAACTCCAAAAAGATGATAAAAAATTGATTGGACATAAAAATAACTAAACAGATTGACTTCTTCACAGTTTTAGGCGTTTTTTTTTTCAAAATTTTCTGTAGATAAAAAATAAGCGGACATAATAATATACATTTTGGTAGAATTCCGCTAACTGGTTTTGGTTAGGTTACTTTTTTTTTGTTTTGTTAGATTTGGTATATTTTGATCTAGATTTTCAATTAAAAAACCTAAAAACCGACTTCAAAAAGAAATTCACTCAAAAGTATGCAATAATATTTTGAAATATCATCATCATCATATCAGCCGCAAGACGTCCACTGCTGGACCAAGGCCTCCACCAAGGTTTATTTTTATATATGAACTAGCTGTCCCGGCGAACTACGTACCGCCTTACTGTAACACCCACCCCTATTTATATATATATATATATATATATATCTAAACCTATCTATAAATACGCGTACGTACATACAACATACAACCTACCACTATCTACCTATAAGAAATATGTAAACTATACTTGATTTTATTGCATTTTAAAATACGATTAAACGTTTGGCCAGATCGTCTAGAGAACCCTAATTTGTGATCGTAGTAACTCAGAATCTTTTTGAAGGTGAATGACAAGTTATTTTAAAGAAATTAATCTATTACGTTGTGTTTGGACGAACGATGTAGTCTAACCTACAATTTAGATGTATTTCGCGGAACCCTAGTTTCCCTACTGAGATTGGTCCCTATTTTGGGCCCCCCCAAAATTGGGGAGGGTAGCTGGCCCCCAGTGCTCGGAATAACGTAATACATAACTGACGCCAGTACTACATTATTTTGGTGATTAAGACAATATACAGCTAATGCAAAATAAGTGACCGAGCGATTTTAGCTCAAAACAAGTATTTAAAGCTAAGGTGAGCCACGCCAGATACTGTCTGCCTGCACACCACTAAGACACTAAGATACACAGGAGTCTTCAAGTGTAATTTGATTAAGCTACACGACATTGTATAGTGTACTAAGCCGTGTACCACCCAGAATCACAAAACTAGTGTATATAAAACACTTGTGAGGCGTCTTATTATACGTGTATAGTGTGAACTATGACTGAGTCTTTACAGCCATAGTCTGTCCATCCCTATTCGTCAGGTAGGATTAATACCTTCGAACAGCGATTGATCGCGAATACATGTTAGCACTAGGTACTAAAACAAAGTAGATATTCCGCCTTGTACGTTGCTCAACCTATAAGAGGAGCACAACGGAAAGTGAAGTAAGTAGGTAATCTACTTATATGGTTCTTAGACCTGGAACTGTGTCATACAGTTGTGTATAACGGTATAAAGACCTACGGTCTATATAGCTAAAACGAAATGGACACAATATCCACCGTGCCGCCGGCTCCAAAATAATACATAGTGTTAAAGGTCTGTCTTTAGATGTAGTAGACCCTTGATAAAGGGAGAAAGTACTGACAGTTCAGTAGGTTGGCTAAGCGCAAGAATAACTAACCAACACAAGTCGCAACTCATTGTGAAACCCACGCGAATCATAGTCGCAGCATCACAATTTAGTCAGAGCGAAAGGTCGTATAAGACAAATGTGTGGTCAGGTCCCCGCTCGCTCCATCAATAGATTCTATCACTACTAGTAGTATTCGTTAGTTTTGGTCACGACAGGATCCGGCAGAACGCGGACACCGTGAACTTCCGTCCATAATAATCAAAAACCGTAGAATAGAATTAGTTTCTAAATCTAGCACATATTAACTGACCCTAGCTATGGTTACCACCAAGATGGGACGGCTTACCTACATCATAATCGGTCTTACTATAATCACGCTAGTAGTAAGGCGCGAACGCCTAAACTATTTGTTTGTTTGCCCATTACGTTCCCAAACGCTCGGTCCGATTGGGGTGAAATTCTGCCAAGGCATGCTTGTGATAAGCTACAGATAGGATCTACCTATCTATAATTACACTAGTATCAGAATTGGCGAAGCTCGAACGCCTATATTTTGTTTGTTAGTCCATTACATTTATCCTATAAACGTGTGGACAGATTTAGCTGAAATTTGGTAAAATTAGGAGTTGTTCATATCTATGAACCACTAAACTACATAACTAGCCCATATTGCAGGGAGCTTGGTAAACAGTCATCTCAGGTATGAAATAGCCCCCCCCCCCCCCCGACAGCATAGCTCTGTACTATCCCGAATAAAATTAGTGAACTGAGTTGACCTCGTGTTCACGGAACCCTAAAACTTATAATGCCGCATGGCACTTGCAGTGAAGGCAGTTCGTACATAAATAAAATGTAGGGAATTAACTAGGCCTCACGCCAATACATAATTATAAGCCTTGACCGCACACGTGGCCTCGGTTATTTCGTCATATCGGCCGCTGCAGAATAGATATCATCTCTCCCCAGCAGTGGACTTAGCACTTCCCACTTCCTGCGCATGTGGCTACAGCAATCATATCATCAGTCTCTGTTGGACAAGTACCCCAGCAGTGGACAAACTCTTCCCACATCCTACAAACGTGGCTACAGCAGTTATATAATCAGTCTCTGTTGGAAAAATACCCCAGCAGTGGAAAAACTCTTCCCACATCCTAAAAACGTCGCTACAGCTATCATATCATGTCACAACCGGTTGCATTGACGGATATTATCCCTTGTCTAAATGTGGGACTACCTACTACCTATCCTAATCAAATAAATATAAAACCCTGAAATAAATGCATTACAACCTATTAAATATAGACTGCAAATTAACACACATTTAAATAAGCTATGAAACCTGGAAAACATAATTAATTAGTAATTACCTATAAATTTAAAGAGAATAAACACTCATAAACACTCACGTGCCTCGTAGAACGAAGACTTCCTATTTCTGTGTCATCTGACTTACTTAGCTGGCAGGTCATGGACACGGCCCATGTGTGGGGTCGTGGGGTAGCGTGGCGTCTTTGCAGTTGTTCTTTGAATACGTGTTTCTCCTCTGGCGGTCTGTTCGAATGAGAGCGAGCGTCGGTGTGTCCGTGGTTATATAAGCTTTCACACAGATACAACCCAGGCGGCGCGCGGGCAGACGCACGCCCACACCTAGGGCCATCGCGTGATCCAAGCGACATCAGCCGCCTGACATCGAGGCGCCTGCGCGGGCGTCAGTCTCTGCCAGCACCCAGTCAGGGTGGCGCCTTTATATCTTCGGCTCCAGTTTTGGCGGGAAACACTACCTTAGACAATCTGTTATAACGTGCGCACCGCGTGGTTTAAATGACGACCGACAGGCGCCAGCCTGGTTTGTCGGAAATAATCCCTGAGCTAATTTGTTTCAACAACTGTCTATTCACTCGACTCGAGGTTAATCCTCACCCGACTGAATAAAACTTAGTTATGTTTTTTCCAATAGACAGTTCCCTCTTAGTCTATCAAGACTCACTGTAATACCTATTAGATATTTATTTATACATATGAATCCGTTACATTACATTACACTACCCTACCCTACCCTACACTACACTAACCTACCCTACACTACACTACCCTACCCTACACTACCCTACCCTACACTACCCTACCATACACTACTCTACCCTACACTACACTACCCTACCCTACACTACTCTACACTACCCTACACTACACTACCCTACCTTACCCTACACTACCCTACCCTACCCTACATAGACTACACTACACTACCCTACACTACCCTACCCTACACTACCCTACCCTACACTACACTACACTACCCTACCCTACCTTACATAAGAACCTTTTCCTGACAATAATGAACTCGACAAAAAAAGAATTAGCCAAATCGGTCCAGCCGTTCTCGAGCTATGCACTTGCCAACACATTTTGCGATTCATTTTTATATATTAGATACACGAAATTAAACAATAATAACTAATTAAGAAATAAAAGGTAGGTATGAATCAAATTAGGGGCCTAAATTTTTTTTGAGGTCGGTGCCAGCACACAGCTGCCTGAATACCAAATGTTTTAGATTCAATGGCTTTGCTGGCACCGACCTTAAAAAAAAATTAGGCCCCTAATTTGATTCATACCTATCTTTGATTTCGTTATTGTTGGTTAATTTCGTATAATCATATAAAAAATATGAATTCATACTTTTGAGTTAATTTCTTTTTAAAGTCGGTTTTTAGGTTTTTTAAGCTTTTATTTTTATATTTTAATTCTTAGTGATAATGCTATCTATATATCTACATTAAAACCAATCAACCAATACTCGCCAACAGGAATCATCATATGAGTATGCATGTGTTTCATTAACCGATACAGAGTCCTGTGGCTTCCACCAACATCTCAGCAGCATGAAAGTTAAAGAGTCAAACCGTCTATCATCAGCTCATCCCAATTACCTAAAAGAATACAATTATATGTCTATGCGTACCTACGTATCTACGTATAATATTCAAAGATTTATCCCCCAACTCCTAACCGTTAAGTAGTTAAACCTTTCATCATCAGCACATCAACATGAGATGATGACTACCAGATGTATACACTTGAATAGCTTTAGAAAATACATGAAAGACGTAATAATACCCGGCCATAAAATTTGAGGATTGCCCTCGATTTAACTGGGATTCCATCATCAGATCCTGACAAATAAATTATCGGTCTATTTGTATATGTCTATACGTATAGTATTTATATAATTATCCTCCAACTCCTAACCGTAAGGAGTTGTACCTTCCATCATTCCATCATTAACTCATCAAAATGAGATGATGACTTTCACACGCAAGTACCCTAAAAGCTTTAGAAAATACATGAAACACGTAATACGTGCCTATAAAATTTGAGCATTGCCCTCGATTTACCTAGGATCTCATCATCAGATCCTAACTTGGTGACAATGGGACCATTTCGGGAGTATACTCTTTAGAACAAAAAAATAATTTTGAAAATCGGTCCACAATTGATAGAGTAATCGGTGAACATATATAAAAAAATACATACTTGAAAAAATTATATAAAAATACATTTTTGAAGTCGGGTAAAAAATAAAAATGTTCACAATGCCCTTTTAGACATGCACATTTTAATTAACTCTTACAATATAACTGTAAACAAATTGAACTCAACCGTACCTTATGTTTATGACTTAACCTCGCCAATTAAGTAAACAAAAATATTTTGACACCCTTTTTGTTAGTCCTGCAAAGACTGTTGACTTCAAACTTTGTGTGAAATTCTAAATTTCCCTTTATTTTTCTTCATAATTAAATTTCATTTGTTACCAAAGAGAAGAAAACAGCTTAAAGTATTTCTTTCAACGCAAAACCTCTTAATCAATTAAATACTTCAATTAAATTGATCAAAGTAGCAAGAAATAAATAAAAATATAAATAGAGAGGGCTAAGTATTCGTTTCGATAAATAAAAGCAACACCCATCGTACAGACGGCGATAGAAAGAAAGAAAAAATATATCTGCTATACATTTTCACTGGCTCTCAAATTAGGGCTCCGTTAGTTTTGGGCGGTGGGTCAAGTGACAAGAGAAAGAATAATTATTATAAGTCAGGCACAATGTAATAGGGCGCCACCTCATCGCAACCATTTCAACTCATTGTTATATATATATATCCTTTATTGTACACAAACATTTAAATGACAAGAACTTAGAGAGGACATGTACAAAGGTGGACTTATCTCTATAAGAGATCTCTTCCATCCAACCTTACCGGGTGTTAGGAGACTTTAAAGTATTGTTCTCTCAGATGCCACTCTCAATAATTTAATTTTCATTTATTTGTAGCGTTCCATACATCAAAAGGTAAACAGAAACCATTTTAGAAACACTCGCGTGTCTGTCTGTCTGTCTGTCTGTCACAGCAAATTTTCTCCAAAAATATTGAACCGATTGAGCCACTTTTGGGGCGTAAATGAGTTTTTTTTTAAAAAAAGCTTTGCAAACTATATAGTTTGTGGTAGGATTCGAACCATGACCTCCCGGACAGAAGGTTACGGCCTTAGCCATTACGCCACCGACGCTCTGAGGTAGATAGATATGTAAATTATAGTATGTAGATTGTTTTACCTAAGAAGAACGTTAACATTAATGATGAAATAAAACGGTGCCCTCCCACAATTTTCGTTATTAACAGTACTTATTACATAAATGCGAGAGTGAAAAGGCATTATTTAAGTTTGCGTCTACCCTCCTCGACTACATGTTCGCTTACTATCAGGTGAGACGTAGTCAAACACACTTAAATTTTTAATAAAATAACTATCCAAGGGTTGGAAGACAGTTTCCTGATGTTGCAATTAAGATCACCTGCGATCAGGTGATACACACCTACGTGAATCGAAAACTATTGAGAAACCTATTATTTTTTTTTTAAATATTTGCGAACTACACAAAGTTAAGTTAGGGTTACGGCGAACATATAAAATTAGGAATATGACGAGGCTAACAAATGAGAAAAAATTAAGGAGCGGTAAAAGCAAAAAAAAAATTGGTTGTCTGTAAAGTCCGTTTACGGACGATAGTTTAACGTGACAACGTCATAACATAACGAGACAATGAGCGTAACGGGACAATGAGTCATCGTTTTTCGTGGGTGCAGCTGGCGTCCATCGATTTATTAGACGTTGCCACGTCAAAAAAATGGGTTATCTGTTTTCAACAGGATTCCATGAACCACTCACAGCTTGTAACTTGTAAGGAAAACAAAACAATAGTTCGCCCGGCGCGCGACGCAAGCCTTCTCGGCGTAGTCTGGAACGGCGCCAATCCGCATCAACTGTTATTTCGTTACAGCAAACAGTAGCGGGTAAATACAATTTATTCATATTTTATGGCACCAACACACGAGTACTTACCAACATAAATCGTCTCGACACTGCCAGCGGTACACGTAGTGTGAACTGGTGACAACAATGCCAGAATTGTACGATCATATCTGGCGACGCTGCTGCTGGCTGCTGGCTGCTGGCTGCTGGCTGGTCTCAATATGAAAGAGTAAAAAAAAACCGGTCAAGTGCGAGTGAAACTCGCGTGGAGAGGGTTCCGTACTTTGTGACATATTTAAATATCATGGACTTCATATAAGTTTTCCTGTAATCTGTAGGTAAAGAATTTTTTTTTCAAAATTTTAAGCTCTTGAATTTCGGAGGTGACGGTCTTATTTCACATAGTTTCCTAAATTACTTAAATATTAATTTATAAAATCTCAATAATTTTTGAAAAAATGTTTGAGATTCTCATAATAAGCCCTTTTTATTTGATACTAGCTGTTTCCCGCGGTTTCACCCGCGTGGACAACGTTTCTATGACTTTTCGAGGGTGCGCAGTGCGCGAGCCGCAAGCGGCTCACGAGCGTGGTGAAAAGTAGCCTATGTCTGAATCTAGGTCCTAATCTGTCTACCTACCAAATTTCAGCCAAATCCGTTCAGTAGTTTTTGCGGGAAAGCGTAACAGACAGACAGAGTTATTTTCACATTTATAATATTAGTAAGGATATTAGTAGGGATATCACACGATTATTAGTTTACAAAACTTGTTTTTAAATTTTCTTATTTACCCCGCAAAAGTGGCCCCATTTTTGTGTTTGCATTACAGACTTCGGCATACCAGTTATGATGAAATTTTTGTCTGTTTTAATTTAATAAATGAAATGAAATATTCATTTATTTACGTTACACGTCCGTCTTTTGGTCACCGACTTACATAATTCTTATGCGTACCTCTCAAGTCAATCAGTGCAGTATATTCGAAACAAATTGGCTGTGGCGGACGGACGGACAGACAGACACGCAAGTGATCCTTTAATGGTCCGTTTATTTGAGGTACGGAACTCTTAAAATATGGTATCTTCTCTACTATGAAATGCATTCACTAGTCCCGATACTACGACGACTAAGTGACTGTAAAATTATATTTGTTATCTTGGCTTATAAACAATTTGTAAAACTGGCCAAGTCCGTGTCGGACCAGAATGGTTCCGCAGTCAATACTTCGTGACTCGGAAACTGTTTACCGAATTAATTTAGATGAATATTTCTTACTACTTTCTTGGGTAATTTCAAATTTATAAGGTTAAAGTTTTAAATATGTTAATATCATCTCATATACGTCCCCACCGAGGGGCTCGAGCCTACCCTGAATCAGGGCGATTAGGCCTTAGTCGACCACGCGGGCCCAGTGCGGGTTGGTCGACTTCACACACAACCTTCGAGTTTCTTCGCAGGATATATTATAATCAAATTAAAATGATAACTATCACGGCTAAGTAGGCCTTCTTAGGTTAGGCACATATATATGATATGGCTGTTTAGGAGTAATAGTCGACCAGCTTAACCTTCTGCGGCTGAGGTGGTAGTCTGGCAGACACCGCCGAACATAAAAAAACGTTGACTGATCGCAAGGTGGCGAGATGTAGTTCTGTCTCGCGCAGTACCTTCCTGTAACGGTTCGCGCCAACGGTCAGTGCGGCGTGAACGGCAACGCGGTGTACACGTGTGGAGTTATGAGCTATTGGTGTCGCTCAGACGTAAGTTCAGCAATAAACGCAGATTCTGATAGACGTCACCTCACTAATATCTTAATGAATCCATAGTGTCTGTCCGTCGTTATATCAGTAAAATATTATTACTGCCATAGTGTTTTCTAGACGTAACCTCACACTTAACTTGTTATACCAAATTCAGTGTGAGGTACCAAAATTGTCCAGGTGCTAAGCTGCGAAGAGGTGTTTTTTTATTAAACGTGACCATAAAATTGGTTCTGCCTAGCTTGATAGAGCGCGTGTTTAACGACAGATTGCCCAGAGACCTTCGTCTTACTATAACCCGAGTTTTGGTTAAGGATCCCCCCCACCCTTAAGCCCGAAGCTCAGCTCCCAGGGCCTGCTGGAAGGAAACTATGCAGCATATGTCCCAGTAAGTTGAAACGACAAACCAGATACCGCTGCTGGGTATGTAAAAAGCATATCTGCTTGCAATGTTCTACTCAACTTTGTCAAGACGGCCTACTTACTTCCTAGAATAAGTGTCAACTTTGAGACTACCTTGTGCCTAATTGAACCGTACGATCTCGTTAAGTGTCCTGTTTCAGGTTTATTAAAGCATTTATTCAAAGTCAGTATTAAGAGTTTTTCCGAAGATTTGTTGATTTAATTTTTTTAAATAGTTTTGTACGCTCAGGTAAAAAAAATCCTGAATATATTGATCTCAACAAATGAACATATAATAACAACATCTATTATTTTGAGAAACCTTAATCATGTGTTTTTTTAGTGAACGCGAACCCTCTATTTTTATTATAAAAGCCAAAATTATATACTTCTAAAATTTCATACAAATAATGTTATATAAAAATTACGTCTGGCAGAGTACACCTCAGTCGAATGTTTATCACAAAGTCACCTCAGTTGCAGAAGGTTAAGATGTGCAGTTGTATTTGTAGAAAGTTCATAGATTTTCAATTTAAAATGTTCTATTACCACATAAATTTTTTTTTTTTTAAATTTACATTTATTTTTTGAAAAGATTACGGAACCTACTGTTTGCGAGTCCGACTCGCACTTGTCTGTTTTTTAGTTTTCCGTACTACAACCAGGAACCCTTATAGTTTCGTCATGTCCGTCTGTCCGTCTGTCCGTCTGTCTGTCCGCGGCCTAGCTCCTAGACTATTAGTAGTTAAGAGCTGAAATTTGGCAAAATTATACTTATTTAATAATAACGCGGAGAGAACTGTAACTTTTTAAGGGTACAAGTAAAGTGGGGATGATTTTTTTCTCATCAAACTTAGTCGTGTGGGGTATCATTGGTTAGAACTTGAAAAATAGTTGTGAGTCTTCTAAGACCATTGTATAATTTAGGGTTCCGTTTTCGTAAAAATAGCCTTCAAAGTGCTAAATTTTGTTGGAGTCGAGTGTCCCCGCCCTCTAACAACTAAACCGCTGTATTTGAAAACTTTAAAATTAGATATGGACGCGATAATGGCAACTACGGAACCGTACATTGTGCGCGGCCCGGACACGCACTTGGCCGGGTTTTCTTACATTTAGTATGGGAATGGGAGGTAAGTGCTCCCAAAAAATGATGTTACAGCTCAAAAACAACCGATTTCAATAGCAACAATTTTTTTTTTCTATTTTTTATTTCATTTTGTTAATTTGCCAAAAATACTAAATCTATTTTGACACAATCTAGACACACGGTAGTGTTTCCGCCAAGTTCGAAAAGAGAAAGGCGACACCAACCGTGGGTTATATTAGACGAACCATTTCGGGCCACTTTCGACCTACCTGTAACTTAAAATTTGTTTGACTTACACATTTGCGATTTTGTGTATATATTAATCTCGATCACCAAGAATTAATGATACACTTTTTGATAATTAGATAGAAATTATTTTAGAAATGAAAGGTAATTTAATTTACAATACAATTTCATTAACATTATTCAAAATGCCCTCCCCTATTTTGAATACATGCCCTTAATCGACGCGACCAATCATCAATCACAGCACGCACTGCATTCATATCTATTTCTGCCGCTGCTTTAGCCAAAGATGCTCGGAGAGATTCCAAACTCTAATGAGGTTTAGCGCAGGCTTTCTCCTCCAAATGTTGCCACATCTTGTTATCCAGTGGGTTTAAATCTAGACTAGAAGAGGGCCAGTCTTCATGTCCGATAAAGTAAATTCCACGGGCGGTCAACCAGTTTTGCGTGCTTCGTGCACTATGAGCTGGCGCAGAGTCCTGTTGGAATATCCAATGTCTGTTTTTGAACATTGTTTGAGAAAGAGGTTCACTATGTTTTGGTACACCTTGGCACTGGTTTTTACACCTTTTTCACAGAAAAACACCTCAGTTAAGCCCGAATTTGAGACTCCAAGCCCAACCATGAGTGACGAAGGATAATGTCCTCGTTGAACCCTCGGAATACGCGAGCTGGCTTCTTCACTACCGTGGCATACACCTTATCATTTTGTTTATTGTAACTTTTAAAATTTTTTCCATCCGAAAACAAAATTTCGTGGTTAGTTTTTCCCGTGTACATCCGTAACAAGGCGCGGGTTCTATCCGGCCTAAATTTTTTCAAACGCTCGTTAAAAAAATGTCCTGTCTTCTTACGATAAGCTCGTAGTTTCATGTCTTCATTTATCACTCTTTTGACCGTGGTTCTGCTTAGGAACATCTGGAGAGCTATGATTTTTTGTTTACGAACAGGATTTCGTTGAATTCGCGCCTTCACTGCTTTGATGATCGCGGGTGTCCTAACTGTACGAGGTCGGCCGGTCCTCTACGATCTTCGAAGCTTGAATCTTCAGTGAATCGTTTGATAGTGAGTTAAACAAATCGTAGGGTTATTTTCAATTTTTGTTGAATATTGAAAATGTATTTTGGCGCGTAACCACAGCGGTGGAACGCTATAACAACTACTCTATTTTCTTTCTTTAACCAATCCATATTTGAAAATGAATGAAAATGAATGTCTTTTTCATTTTCAGCATGCGCAAACGTTCTATTTTTAAAATTGGTGAAGTTCATCTAGCCATTATTCGAAAATTTTAAATAATAAGGTTTAGACAGAACTTACGACCTAACTAGGTATATAAAGCACTTCGGGGTAACTAATAAACTTGAAATTTGCCATCAAGAAAAGTTTCAAAGAAAACCAATAGAAAAACTGGCCAAGTATAAGTCGAACTTGTAAAATTAGGGTTCCTCACCACTACTATTTATCAAAATTATAGCCTACTAGCCGTCCGCCCGCATTTACGTCAGCGTTGTTTCCTATTTTCCCGTGGGAATAAGACGATCTTACTGGTTAAAAGTAGCCTGTGTCCTATTCTAGGACCTAACCTATATGTGTGCTAAGTTTCATCCCGATCCGTCCAGCGGTTGAAGCGCAAATGAGTAACAAACATCCATACACACAAACTTTTACATTTATAATATTAAGTAGGATTTCCAGTTGATTTAGAAACTGGTTTGGCATTTAGGTAGGTAATAGGCGTACACAAAGGGAAAGAAAAACCGACCAAGTGCGAGTCAGACTCACGAAATTTGGGTTCCGTACCACCACTACTCATCGGAATAATTATATAGACCACTTCCAGGTGACTTTTTAATTTGAGATTTGGAATCGAAATAGGTTCATAGGGCGTATTGAGTAAAAATTCAAAAAACCGGCCAAGTGCGACTCGGGCTTGCGCACCGAAGGTTCGGTATACCACCAAAAATATCTTATAATATGTATGTCTATTACTTGAATAAGGATAGGAAATTAGTATTAGTACTTTGCAAAAAATAATGATATCCAAACAAAACATAAATGTGAAATAGGGTCAAGTTTGATATAAAAAAATTACAGCGATCTAAGTGGGTACCAAGTTCTATATTGGTTCCTAAATCATAGCTACGGAACTTCAAATAGAAATATTTATTTTATACATCTCCAAATAATAGAGAATGTGCAACGGTTTTCAATTGCTTAATTTTTTTTTATGTTTTGTGCTACTAAAAAACTTAAACTTAAACTAGTATACAAAATCAAGTGAAACATTTAATTCCAAGTACCAATCTCAAAGTGCACAAAATTTGTATTTTCAATAGCATCAAATCTAGCAGAGCATTGGGATATTAACGAGTTATTGAAATTCGCTTCGTAGAAAGTCCCCACGTCGAATGCTTGCAGCATTGATGGCAAAGACCAGGCAATGAACTCGCCATTAAACTGTTATGAGGTGTCAAACGCTTAATTTTTTTGTCACTTATGGACAGTCTCTACAATATTTCCCTTTAATCCTTTAAACCCAAGACATGCTCATCGCCACACTGACTCCATTTACTCAATGCTATGTTGCATCGAAAGCTACAACGTGGCGTTTAATAGCTGTAACCGCCATTAAGCTATTAAATATTGGTTTCTTTGTTATTTTACATACAGGGCTGTTTTTGAACCCCTTACTTATTAAAGGTCAATTCGCAAAAAAACGGCTTAATAAGACTATTTAATTTTAGATAATTTAAGTCAATGATTTGCAGTCAAACAGGTGTGCCAGCTGTTAGAAATGGAGCGCAGCTGTAACTGCTGATCCTCCCTCCTACGCATTATACTACTGTTGGCATCATCAATGGCGCTAGATGAGACCATAGTTAGACATTGAAGTTTACAAATTGAGTTGTTTTATTGCAAAATAAATCTCGTTATTTAGAAAACAGTGTCGGTGGCGTAATGGCTAGGGCCGCCGCTTCCTGTCCGGGAGGTCGTGGTTCGAACCGGCCACGTACCAATGTGATTTCGAATTTAGATTTCATATGTTCGTTTATCCGACGCTCTTACGGTGAAGGAAAACATCGTGAGGAAACCTGCACACGCCTGCGAAGAAACTCGCAGGTTGTGTCTAAAGTCGATCAACCCGCACTGAGCCCTCGTGGTCGACTAAGGCCCGATCGCCCTAATTCAGGGTAGGCTCGAGCCCCTCGGTGGGGACGTATATGAGCTGATATGAATTTAGAAAACAAGTCCACGACTATTAGATGTGACATTTTCGACATAGTGATATTTAATACAATAATAACTATACCTATTCTTTGTAGCGTCAGCAGAGCAGTGACACAATTCCGGTACCGGCAACAAACACAATCATGTGGTGGATATTAATTGAAGCCACATGTTATCTACCTCTGCGGTATGGTCGGCAAAATAGGGTTTAGGGGAAGGCTAGGGTAAAGTGGTATACTAGTGGGAAACGGAAATGAATGTGACGCTTTAGAAAATTTTAATGGTGAAGTAAAAATTTGAGAGCTAGAAGCCTCGTAATAATGAAAAAAATCTCCCATAAGAGTAAAAAGTTGTGAGGCTTAAGACGCGCTAGACAATTTTTTATTAGAGCCCTTTTCAAATGAACTATATTATTGACTTTTATTTAAAAATGCTTACAATTTGGTTATTACATTGACAAGTTTCTTTGAGCTAAGTTGGCCTTGGGATCCTAGGACTGCAATTTCGCGTGCAAAGAGATTTTATTCAAAATAAGGCTGTATCTATCTCACCAGAAAGGAGGTCGCATAGGCATTACAAGCATATTTTATTTAATAAATTTTAAAAAATATACAAAAAAGGAGCGTGCGCGGCACAGAGATTTCATTCAGAGTCAAATTGTAAAAAAACAAAATCTTATAAAAAGAAAAGTGCGGTAAAAACTTAAACTTAACTTAAAATTAAAACAAAATCGTAAAATGGACTCTAACAGCGAAGAATCTATTTAATTCCATGTGTATTAGACCACTGAGGTTCGAAAAGAAGCCGAATTAATGATAGCAAATCTATTTCCATCAAAATACAATTAAAGATACGTCGTACTTAAGTGCAGTTTGCGCAATAGAAAATCGATAGAAAGCCAAAATCTTTATTGGAATACGTTTTTCTACCTTAATTTAGCGAGCCACTCTGCTTAGGGCCACCTAATAATACTCAAACTACGGCCAATCCAACTACAAAATAGACAAAGTGGCTGAAGGTTAAAAATAGAGTCAGTTTAAAACAAGAGTAGAATCACGAATCAAATCAGCAAAAGTATGAACTTAAAATTAACAACGTGTTACGAAGAAGCTTCCACATTTGCACAAGAGCCCCGTGAATCATCAACCGCTGGAGAGATGGCAATCCCTGATGTAAAAGTGATCCAACAACCGTACTCCGCGCTAGGACCATCACTGGAAAAGTGGTACAATGCAATACAATACAATATTTTATTGATAAAAGCAAATTTACACATCAGTAATTCAAGAAATAACAATAATTAATTGGTTGACTACAACAACATAATAATTAGTTAAACATATACCTATACTTAACAAAAAACTCCTTCAAAGTACCTATAACATTGCTTTTCTAGGAACCATGACTTTAGCCTTGCCTTAAATGTCTGGTGTGCTGGTGCATCCTTCACTCGGACTGGGAGCCGAATGTAAATCGCTTAATTTAAGTAACTGTACTTTTAATAATGCTCTTTAAAAAAATCCTTACTATTCTTATCTAAACTGAGCTGGTTGTATTTGAATTACTCGCATTTTTGATTAAAGCACTATACAAGCCTTGGTCCGTAATGACTGCACTGCTGGCCACAGTGTGATGGGCTCGAGCTTAGCTCACTTGTAGCTGCGATCTCGGCCATTATTAACGTGTCTCGCAAAGCAGTCATTACAGACCGCGGCAGTAATGTAGGAAAATTTAATAATTTTGACCGCCTCCGTGGCGCACTGGTTAGTCCATTCGCTTCATACCAGGAGGTCGCGGGTTCGATTCCCGGTGGGGTCAACTTGTAAGATTCGGTTTGGTTGGTGGTAGGGCATTTTCTAAGCCTGCCTGGCTAGCTACCACCATCTTATCTAAGTCTTGCCGACAAACATCAATGTTAAAAACATTGATGTGTTCCGGCTTGAAGATGGGATAGCCAGTTATCCATTGCGTTGGGAAATCTTGGTAAGCTTGCTTCCAACTTCGGCATCATCGTCACTTACCATCAGGTGAGATGATGCCAAGGGCTTACCAATTGTATATTAAAAAAAATGGAAAAAAATTATAGTATTTAGTAAGCTCTTGCTATCATCTTAACTTGCTATCTCTCATTTGGTATCAGAATAAATATTTCAATACATGCTCAGATTAGCCGGATCCCCTCGCGTTTGTTTATGGTTAGCTAATTTGAATTTCGAACAGTTCATTGTGCGAAATAATGCTGGTCAACTTGCCCATGCGCAGTTAAAACAAGCGATACCGCCATCATTTCGTTTTAAACCGCAGTTCGCCTGTGATAAGCGATTAGGTACTTACAATGCGTTTGGTTTTTGGTTGGTACGTATTTAATTTATGGCTTGAATAAGTATAGATTATTATAGTTGAGAGGGGCTTCGACTCCCGCTCCGGATCGTTCCTGGTGCAGAGGCTGTCCGTAGCCACTCAGCGCGGTTATGCAGCTAGTGTTACGGGCACCTTTGCACCGGGGATGGCGAGGGACGGGTTATTTTAGGTATTTAAGGTGTGATTTTAGGTATTTTAGATGTTCCGTTTTAGGTATTTTAGATGTTCCGTTTTAGGTATTTTAGATGTTCGGTTTTAGGTATTTTAGATGTTTTATTAGGGATTTTAGGCATTTTTGTAGTGTAATGTAGTTTCGTGCAGTGTAGTGCAATTTAGTGCAGTGTAGTGCAGTTGAGTGTAGTGTAGTGTAGTGTAGTGTAGTGCAGTGTGCAGTGCAGTGTAGTGTAGTGTAATGTAGTGCAGTGTAGTGTAGTTTAGTATAAGTCGGTACGAAGTTCACCGGGGCGGCTAGTTGATAATATAGAGATAATGATATATTGTCTTCTCTATAGCCATTAGTAAAAAAACGCACATAATAAAAACGCACTGTTAAAAATAGCGTAAAAATTTTTTTTTTCTTTTTTTTTGCGCGTTTTTTTACTGCGCGTTTTTTTTCGAGAGTTCTTTATTTTGATTGTTTTTTCCGAGCTTTTTTTTCTGTGCGTTAGTTTTCTTCGCGTTTTATTTTTCTCGATTTGTTAGCACATTTTTAATTTAGTGCGTTTATTCCGCGCCATTTTCTTTCCGCGCGTTTAATTATTGCGCGTTTTTATCCTTGCATTTTTTTCGCGTTTCTTCACCGCGCGTTTTTTTTCCCACCCATTATTGCGGGATTTCATTAGATTTTGAATGGCTAAAATCGACGGTACCGAAAGTTTCTATTGCTTCATCATATCAGCCGAAGGACGTCCACTGCTGGACATAGGCCTCCCTCAAGGATTTCCATGACGACCCATTCTGCACTGCCCGCATCCAGCAGCTTACCGCGACCTTCACTAGGTCATCGGTCCACCGAGTGGGAGGCCTAAAGTCTTTCTATTGCTTATATTAAATTAAAAAGTTATATTCGGATCTGAGATTTTAGAATCAGCGCATCGTTTGTTTAGGCGATCCCATGCCCGATATAGAATGTCGAGCCATTTAGAATATAGGCCCAACGCTGAGGGTTATCCTCCAACTTATGCTGAGAAAAGTCCACTATGACTTCGCTTTTCACCAGTTTCTTAGTTTTATTCTGTGTTTTTATGTTTATTTATTTTTTGTTTCTTTAAAAATCTTTTTTTATTTTGTTTTTATATCTTGTATACCTAATCGGTTCAAAAAAAAACGACGGGTTGCACTCCGGGAGTGCCGGCAGAAGTGAAAACTTGAATATTAACGTTGTGCATTTATATTACATTAAAAAGTTTATATCTCAGAAAAATCAACAAAAAATCAACTCCATCCGTCTTACGAATTTTTGATCAGGTCACGTGTCCTGACGCGAGTTTTACATTTTTTACCCATTACAAAACAAGTGCACAACGCCGCTAAAGAAGTTTTCACTTCAAAAAGGTTGCACCCCGGGAGTGCCAGCAGAAGTGAAAACTTGAACCATCCGTCTTACGAATTTTCGATCAGGTCACGTGTCCTGACGCCAGTTTAACATTTTTACCCATTACAAAACAAGTGCACAACGCCGCTAAAGAAGTTTTCACTTCAAAAACAAGGACAAAATAGTTTCATGCCAACGCGGAATAGAGCGCAGTATTCTTGACATTAAAAAATTGAAAAAATGAGACACAATAAAATAAAGAAAATCACAAAATCAATATACGGATTAACACACGCTCAATAACTAAAATGGAAATGGGCCGGATATGTCGCACGCCTACAAGACCAGAGATGAACCAAAAGGGTGACCACATGGTCAGGCCCTCAAGGTGAACTGAAGAGAGGCAGGCCCTTAGCTAGATGGGAAGATGAGCTCAGAACAAAAGCTGGCCCCGACTGGATTCAAATAGCCCAATCTAGGGAAGAGTGGCTATTTTTGGAGGAGGCCTCTACCCGCAGAGGGGTTTCTTGCAGATAAATAAATAAACACCCTTTTTGTAACAATACTTAAACTAAATACTAACAAAAAATTAAAATAGATACTAACATAAACTTTAAAACTTTTTGAGTAATATCTTTCAATTCACTGCAAATAAATCAAAGGTTTTTTTTATATAGTTTATTAGATACAAACTTACACCGATCAGGTAAAAAGTTTTTTATTGTCTACATACAATCATTACAATACCCCATTATTTTATTTTATATTTGTTTAATACCCCAAATACTTTCAGAGTAATCACAATGTAAGACGTTCGCTGAAAAAGGTACCTCCACCGGAGCGAGAGAAAAAACAATGTTAAACATCAACGTTAATAATTGAAAACGCTAAACACGTTAAAATTGCAACAACTTAATACATTTTTGCATTTTTATTTTTTGTTAATTTTCTAATAAAGTACTACATCGATTTTGATAAAATTTATATGAGACCACAAGGAAAGCACTAGATTTCAAATAAAAAAGAATCATTAAAATCGGTTCACCCAGTCAAAAGTTCTGAGGTAACACACATAAAAAAACATACAGTCGAATTGAGAACCTTCTCCTTTTTGGGAGTCGGTTGAAAAGTACTTAATTACCAAAGTAACTACCTATGTCATAATCAGAAGGAAACGCGCTACACGTGATCTTGGATAACACGGGCAATTGTGCCACACGATAAGAGAGAGAGAGAAGGTAATCAGATTATAAATACGTAAACTTGTGTTGGATTCAAAGCGACGTTTCACACGTGAGCGATCAAACCAATCTAATCTTGAACTTCCTGTACGAGTACATTTCACGAGTAAGCATTGCCAACACGATCGTGGAGCACACATATGAACACATAAAAATAATTTTAGAAAAACCTAAAAAAAGTAAGTGCATGGTTTTATGAAACCACGGTAAAAGTGAAACTTTACAGAGGACGAAACGATCATGGCTGCTCTCGCTACGGTACAGAGGACGAAACGATCATACCTTCAGACAAAAGCGACCATCACGCGACATGCAACACACAGACGAAAAAAAATTAGACGATGTAAAAAAAGTTTCACTTTCAAATATTAGGTAGGTACAGGCTTTTATTTGAAAACAGCTTTTATACTCCAAAAGCCAAATGCTCAAAGGAATCTCAATTTACGATTTGAAATTTTTTTTAAAGGCGGGCACAGTATTTCCTACGATTCTATTGAAAATAAAAGACGATTCTGGGACCACGATTCCATTCCACCTCCAAACACCATCAGAACAACTTCGAAATATCAAAAAGATCTATTGTCACCGAGAATATGGTTTCATACCAAATTAACATTATATACAGCTCAATGGGGATAACGAATGCTAGTCATCTGAGTTACTTTTTATCATCTGTCAAAAACGATATTTTGTTCTAAAAATGTTTGAAATACTTAGGCCTTACGTCATAGTTTAGCAGCGTCATTTATGTACTCATTTTTTGATTTTGGTGAATTAAAAATCGAAGACTTGATGGAACACAAAACGAGTAAGGTTTTCCGAAGTTTCAGTAGGAGGGCAATTTAGTGATCAAGAGTTCATAATTTATTTCTGATGCTTTCGTCATCCCTATAAGATGCCGGAAGTCGCTCTAGAATGAATCGCAAGATTTGAACCTACCTAAAAACGTACGCAGGCCTCCCACTTGATGTACCGATGACCTGGTGAGGGTTGTGGAAGGCAGCTGGAACGAGCAGCGCAGGACCGATCGTTGTGGAAGCATCGTCGAGTAGGCCTTTGTTCAGCAGTGGACGTCTTTCGGCTGATATGATGATGATGATGACAGGCGCTAAATCGATCTGCGTCACGGTTTGATCAAGAACCGACCAAGAAATTTCGCGGAAAATCATACTAAAATTAAGTACTATTTACGTTATATGATTTTTATGCAGAGCGACACTGTAAGATATCTGTTGCGTTAAAGATATCCTATAGTATAGCTCCCTTGTGTGACAACCTTTACGCGGGGGGCTGGCGTCTCCTGGTGCGGAGCCCTCCGCCTCACGCTTTTCGATTGAGACCTGAAAATAACACACTGCACACTGTTAACCTGATACTGGACAGTATGTACAGCTACGCTAGTACTGCTCCGGCCAATTCAACTACGTAGGAGTAAGTCTGGACAGTTGCAATAAACTCCGGGAAGTGAGTGCGCCAACAGCCCCGGTACCACACTGGAGGTGTGGGAGCCAGCTTCTCTGGCGTTCCTAGCGGGGATGAAACCGCCAGCAGCAAAACATAACAGCTGTTTAAAGTTTAAAATTTACGTATGAAATCTCTTTTGGCCTGTAAAATTGTATTTAAAATTCAAATAATAAAATTGTATGCTGTAGGTTTCATTAAGGAAATAAAATAAATAAATAAATAAATAAAAGCCGCGGAAGGTGAGTGTGCCTACAGCTCTGGGACCTACCTGGAAAGTAGGTAGTGGTTCTCTTCCTCGAGGCACTCGCCTTGCAGAGCACCAGGACAAGCGTCTTGGTGGCAAGACCTAGCTGTCGGTGAGTGGGGACGCTATATCATTAACCTGGTAGTTTAGCGTATCTGGTAGATATACGAGAGGGAATATTCAACTTAGATGCCGCGATCTATTTACAGCTTGAATTACAATTTTGTGGTAAATCGCTACATATAGGTAAATAAGCCCGCCTGGCTAGCTACCACCATCTTATCTAAGTCTTGCCGCCAAACATCAGTGTTAACAACATTGATGTGTTTTCTTGAAGATAAGATAGCCAGTTCTCCATTGTGTTGGGGAATTGCGTTCGGCATTATCGTCACTTACCATCAGGTGAGATGATGCCAAGGGCTTACTAATTGTGAATAAAATAATAATCGTGTATGGGGCAATGGAGTACGATCCTTAGTCTCCATGTTCAGCGGTTGTCGAATGCGGAGGACCGGATTTATATTAAGAGGGGAATATTCCAGGGTGACTGTCTGAGTCCACTTTGCCTGTCCCTGAACCCACTCAGCTTTCTGCTCGAGAAGTCAGGGACGGGATTTCAGTTTCGGAGAGGTGATTCACGCATTACCCACCTTTTCTACATGGACGATCTCAAACTGTTCGCTCCAAATGCAACACGGTTGGAGAAACTGCTGAAAATCACATTTGATTTCAACAGTTCCATCAACATGGAGCTAGGAGTGGATAAGTGCGCTATTCTTCATGTAGAAAGGGGTAGGGTTGTACACTCAGATGGAGTCAATATCGACTCCATGAACATCCGCACCCTCTCTGAAACTGATACATACCATTATCTGGGTATGTCGTAGAGTATTGGTGTTCACAAGGCAGGGGTGAAACAGGCGGTTTGTGAAGTGTTTTGGGAGCGCCTGTTAAGTTCTTGAGAGCTATTTGTCAGGCGTTAACAAGATACGAGCATTCAATGCCTGGGTCATGCCTGTTCTTTTGTACACCTTCGGCATACTCAGATGGTCACAGATTGAACTAGACGCAAAGTCCGCACTACTACGACACTCCATAGGATGCATCACCCGAGGTCGTCAGTGATGAGGCTGTACTCGTATATCCCACGGAAGAGTGGTGGTCGTCGCCTTTTAAGTGCCAAACAAATACACAACCGCGAGATATGCAGCTTACGAAGTTATTTCCTGTCGAAAGTCGATAGTGACTTGCATAGAGTTGTCATAGCGTGTGATAAAGGACTTACCCCTCTATCTATGGCCCAAAAGAACTGGCAGGCGCCGGCTGTACTTAGCACTACTGAGCTAGACGCCATATGGAGAGACAAAGAGCTGCACGGTAGGTTCTTCAAGGCCCTTCGTAGATCAAAAGGCCTCCGTGCACTGACTGCGCTTCGGAGATCTTTTTGCGGAGACCGAGGGTTTTGTCTGTGCAATACAGGTTCAGGTGGTCAAGACGAAGAACTATAGGAGGTTCATAATTAAAGATGACACCTTGGACGTTTGTCAGTTGTGCCGTCAACCAGGGGAGACTCTGCGTCATATAACCTCCGGTTGTTCCATGCTTGCCAACACTGAGTATTTGCACAGGCACAATCAAGCAGCCAGGATCCTACACCAAGAGATCGCTCTTAAGTATGGCCTCATATCTCGACGGTTGCCATATTACAAGTACACGCCGGAGCCGGTTCTCGAAAACGACCACGCCGAGCTCTACTGGGACCGACCCATCATCACGGACAGGACTATTCCTTCTAATAAGCCTGATATCGTGTTGATGGATCGGGCGCAGCCAAGGGTGTTTTGGTTGATATCAGTATCCCATATGACGAAAACCTCGTGCAGGCTGATGCCGATAAAAGGACCAAGTACCTGGACCTGGCACACGAGGTTACTGATATGTGGCAAGTGGAATCCACCGAAATCATCCCCATGGTCGGGCTAATTCGAGCCGACCTTGAACGTCACCTACGGCGGCTAGATCTCCGAGGCAGACCAGTTATTGCAGCAATGCAGAAAGCAGTCCTCCTCGACAATGCCCGGATAGTTCGACGCTTTCTCTCCCCGTCGCACTGAACTCCAGGCGACTGTGCTTCCGCTGGAGGTGCTCCTGCCACTTCGCCTCGTGGTAAATGAGCAGAGAGGCTCTAATTTTATATTCTAAAATAATAATAATAATAAAATTGCAGCAGAACTTTTGTACGTATGTTTGTGCACGCCAATCAATTTGTATGCGGTTTTGAGTGATTAATTGAGATAGTATTAACCTTACTCGTTTATCGCTCTATGAGTGAAAACCTTTTCAAAATCCGTTGCGTGGCTTATAAGGAGTTAGCGAATAAACAGACAAACACACTTTACCATGTCGAGATAGGTCAAGTTTTTCCCGTGAGGCACATTATATAGGTACCCACACAGACTAAGTCACGGGCGGCTTCTAGTGTTACGTAAAATTCGTAACAAATTTCTCAAGTCTATCCATGAACACCATCATACCCAACATACAGGCTGTAACAAAACAGGTGTAGGTCCCGTACTGAACATACTGAACAACTGTATCCCATAGGACCCATTGTCAATTCGCAAATAAATTTGTCATTTCTTCATACATATCGATCACCTGGTTGACCAATCTTGAGAATGTCTGTACATTATCTTGTGAATATTGTAACTTTTATATGATTTTTTAAAATTGATGGACTGTTTGCTTTTGCCCGTGGCTTCACTCAAATGGACATAATTTTTAGTACTGTCTTTGATGGTGAGTAGTGCGCGAGCCGCAAGTGGCTCGAGAGCGTATTATATGAGTTTTCTCTATATCGGGCTATTCTGATTAGCAATCTGTGTCATTTCCCACCCCTTTAACGATCTCTGTGCAAAAAATTCACTACAATCCGTTGCTCCGTTGCAATGTTAAGGAAATCAACCAAAATACTCGTAAGTCAGTTGGGCGTTGTGCGCTAGGCGCATGAGTCTTGCTACGTCTTTTTATCCGACTGAGCCAGAAGGAGGATAATTTTTTTTCGAATACATGTATGTAAGTATGTATATTTATTTATTTATTTGGTACGCTCTGTAGCGTAAACTTGATTTAACTTTGAATTTGGAGTGCTACGTGTCGTTAGACTCGTTCTGATCTCGTGAGTGATACAAGAACCTTTTTACACAACTGGCCAGAAAAGAGGGGTTAAATTTTTGGTTTTGAATTCCAAATTAATTCGTGTAGTAATTTTGCTGTAGGTAAACCTTTCGGGCGCTCACACAACAATTTACCATAGTGTCATTATAATCGCTCGAGCCATTTTAAATTTTTGCGAGCCTAACGTTCGACGATTGATTTTTGTAGGTTCCCTTGGAGAAATTAGTGGAGTAGAAGCCTCAGTTGACGAGTCCTATAACAAGTTTGCTACACGCTGTATACCCTACACCCTACAAGAATGTCCTAAACACAAAATTGCCGTTATCAAACAACGCTAATCGCGCAGAGTTACCTCCGAAACTCACCAAGTTTTCGCATTTACGCAAATAATTACCGCGGGAACGCGCGGGTGAGTGAGGGGGGAGAGGAGAGGGGCGAGGGATTGAATTGAACTCGTTAGAATTCCCCGACTATTTACCTTTTGGTTGGCTCTTATTGAAAAACTTTGGACACATCGCTTTTCCATTAATGATAGGGTTGGCAGAAGTTTTAGTAAGAAATATAATATAAGAAATATAATATACTAGCTGTCCCGGCGAACTTCGTACCGCCTTACATTACATTACACTGCCCTGCCCTACCCTACACTACCCTACACTACACTACACTACCCTACCCTACACTACCCTACCCTACCCTACATACACTACACTACACTACCCTACACCCCTACACTACTCTACACTACCCTACACTACCCTACACTACACTACCCTACCCTACACTAACCTACCCTACACTACCCTACCCTACCCTATCCTATCTCTCAAGTTGGATCGAACTGCACATGGTGTGCGAATTTTATTATAATCGGTTAAGTGGTTTAGGAGTCCATTGGGGACAAACATTGTGACACGAGATTTATATATATTAAGATTAAAAATACTATCATCATCATATGAGCTCATATACGACCCACCGAGGGCCTCGAGCCTACCCTGAATTAGAACGATCGGGCCTTAGTCGACCACGCGGGCCCAGTGCGGGTTGGTCGACTTAACACACAAAATACTATATTTATGATAATTTTATTCCGGATTGTTAACTAAGAAAAATAATTTGGTTGGTGGTAGGGCATATCATAAGCCCGCCTGTCTAGCTTCCACCTCTTAACAGTATTGATAAGTTACGGTTTGAAGATGAGATAGCCAGTTCCCCATTGCGTTGGGGAATCTGTGTAAACCCACTTCCATCTTCGGCGTCATCGTCACTTACCATCAGGTGAGATGATGCCAAGGGCTTATCAATTGTGTGTGGGTTAAAAAAAATCTATACGTTATTAGTATAGAGGATTGTCAGGAATAAATTTTTGAGGTAGATAATATTTAATACACTAACGATGAATATGTATTTAACGCATTAAAATACATAATATCTGCGTGTTAGTTGTTTATTTAATAAACGATAAATATTGAATTTTTTGTACATGTAACAGTTTTAGATGAGAATATTTTTTTGTTTCATACTTTTTAGAGAGTGTTTTTTCAGTAGTCGAGTTTTAGTTTTTGATCTCACTTTTTATAGATACGATACTAACATCTCAATGGGGCCTACCTCACCACCTCACCACCGCGAGCGCCGCCATTGCCGCATTTTGACAGGGTTTTTTTTTATTCACAATTGGCAAACGCTTGACAACATCTCACCTGATGGTGGTAAGTGACGATGTTCCCGAAGATGGAAGCGGGCTTACGAAGATTCCCCAACGCAATGGGGAACTGGCTATCTTATCTTCATGCCGGAACACACCAATGATATTAACATTGATATTTGGCGGCAAGACTTAGATAAGATGGTGGTAACTAGCCAGGCGGGCTTAGAAAATGCCCTTCCACCAACTAAACCGAGTCTTACAATTGACCCCGCCGGGAATCGAACCCACGACCTCCTGTGTAAAGCCAGTGAACTTTTCCTCTGGGCTATGGAGGCGGTGAAAATCTAAATACAGGTATCTAAATAAACTATAGTAAGTACCTATTCTTCATTTTTATCGTTTATTTTTTTAAGTATGTAAGTACATATCGAGTAAATACTTTGAGGAAGTACTTAGCGAGTAATTACTTAGCTTTTTTAACTGATATTGGTGCTGGTTAGCTAGGGTGAACCCCTTAAGGTGAACTTCCACTGGCACGGCACGCAACGTAGACATGCGTCCATTGCGTCCGGATTTTTAATTAATCTAAGTGTTATCTCTTCTTTGCAAATTGGAATACTGTGGATGTTTTAGATTATGTAACTCTTTCTACTAATATATCTTTATACAGGGAGTCAACCAATTTGTGATCACTTTGTTGGTTCTCATCTCAATTTAAAAAAAACATGATGCGCGCGGTGAACTGAGTGAGTGACGTCACCGGCCCGCAACGGATTGTTTGCTTATACCTATAATAACCATGTCGGCCAGTGGTGCAGGTAATACTGATAGAGGACGCAGTTGTATATGATTTCATACAAAGTTATCAGAAATCCGTTGCGTGCCGTGCGTACGTCGCGGCCGATGCGGACATGTGGACGACCACCTTAAAAAGGTAGTTTTACCTTAAAATTCCATCTTTAGAGAATATTTTGAAATATTACCCGACTACAATGAAGCAAAAAGAAGGGTTGATGATTTGACCGTTATGTATGTGGGTATGTATGTATATATGCTCATCGCTTTTCTCGTATTTTCTAAACCATTAACCAATTTTAACAAATGAGGTATCGTTGGAAGCGTTTTGATCGTTTGCTGGTTATAGGGGAGTGACGTCACATTGAATTGAATATGGCGCCCTTCAGAGGACATAAAGTCACGAACAAAAAATGTTGACATCTTGTCGGGTATCAAATAAAAGGGCTTAACCCTACAGTCGTCGCGCGGTTTACATATTAGTCCACGGTAATTAAAAATGAAATTATTCCTAAACAGTTCAAGTGTGTTACACAGGACTCCGTGTACTTAAGTATGATAATCCCCACCCCCGCTCTGTTTGTTCCAAATATGTTTAGAAATAATAATTGATTTGTTTTCGTAACAAGCGTTAACGCATATTGAGGTCTCATTTAATCCCAAGTAATTTTTTTAATTCAAATTATAAGAAGTTTGTGTTTTGGTTTATTTTGACTAAACTGTTCATTATTCTTTTTAGTTTCTTATTATATTTCAATTTTAGATAAGGGTATTTGCAATTTTTGAATAAAAAAATTATAAACTAAATAATTTTTGTTAAAAAAATTAGAAAATAATTTGGCATGTATATGTAATCCACGCGACCACTTATGTAACTTTTGGGGGCGCAACCACTGCAGGGTTAATTTACACATTTCAAATATAATGTTTCACGGCTTTGCTTGCATGTACCCGATAATTTTTGGGAATAATTTCTAAAATCTTGCCTCAGATATTATTCATCAAACATATTTTGTCTCCACTAAAAATATAAAGCGGCCCTTCAAATATGTAATCACAAAATTATAACCCCAAACTATTTGGCTTATTTGTTTACATTCGTGCCAAAGTAGTTTCAGGTAAGTAGGTTATACCAACCTATTCTGAGATCTCTGCTTACTGTACGTTTATGTAAACTTTCAGTCGTCGTTATATATTTCAGTCACATCACTTGTCAAACCCAGAACAATGTTTTATTCACAAACAATGTAACTCCACTAAGGCTGTGGCCACATCACCAACGGCGCGGCGCCGTACCGTGAAACGGTGTGGAGTCGGCTCATGTTACGGCGTCGCGCCATGAAAACGCACGGTCTAGCGCCACGCCGTGATACGATGCCCCGCCGCCGCGCCGTAATCCGGTGCAGCGTTTTTGTTTCATGTTTGTTTTTTTTTAACTTGCAATATTTGTATGTAGGTATGTATGTATGTTTGAAGGTGTGTATGTATGTAAGTATGTATGTTTAAATTAGTTCAAATCTTGCGATGGATTTTAGAGCGACTTGTAGGAGTCAGATTGAGCTGAAATTTGGATTGAAGCCGTATTCCCGGTGACAATAGATCCTTTTGGTATTTTGAAGTTGATTTATTGATGAACTTTGGAGGTGGAATCAAGGTCCCAGAATCGTCTTTAATTTTTCAATCTAAACAACTAAACACACACACCCTGGACACTTCATACAATGGGCCAGAAATGACGGAACGAACAAATGGCGGCGAAATCCTATACGTTCGAAACCAATCTGGATGACGAGGGGGTGAGGTCGCAATCTAGAGAGCGGCAGGGAGTGTCCATACTCTATGTTAGTATAATATATAATATACTTTGACTTTATTGTGTTCACCTTTTTTGAATGTGGAACCGTGTATTTTGAAAATACCTAAAAACTCTTATCAAATAAAAGATTGTACCTAAAAGCTTTTAGGTTATTCGAAAATCATTTTGTTTCTTTACTTGTTTTATTTATTTATTTACATTTATAGTACACCAAAACAATTTCGTAATGTTAATACGTAGAGATACTATAATAAAGTGTACAGTAGGCGGTCTTATTGCTAAAAGCAATCTCTTCCAGACAACCTTTCATTATAGGAAAGCACGAAATACTTAATTTTATAATAAGGGCAGAGAAATAAGCAACTTAATTAACTAACTTAATAATAATAATACATGCTAATATTATTGTTGTTTTGTTATTTATCTTTTATTTCTTATTTTTTAAATTCTTCTTACCTTCTCTTTCTGTTCAATTTTGTTTTCTTCTTCTTCATACGTCTTAGGAAGTAAACAAAACATCGTGTGCGGTTCATGTCTAGAAAAAACTGATGATCGAGCACCGTGAACTGCGCCGGCGGCGGTGCCGATGTAGCCACAGCCTAAGGAACGTAAGATTCTGAAATTGACCCGTGTCTTTGACAATAAATTTGTCTCCTGTACCAAAACAATTCCCGTTACAATTTTTCGGGGTGCATTTAAAAGTTTTCCGTCTAGTTGCCAGGGTTGCCACATTTGTTATCTTGCCGTGTGGAGTAAGAAACTGATTTATGCGACGTATGATGTTGTGATTCCAAGTTTTCACCGAGATGACTTGAATTTTCAACCGTGGCGATGCTATGGGAATGTTCATAAACAGTTCCATTGCGTTGGGGAATTTTGGCAAGCCCGCTTCCATCTTCGGCATCATCGTCACTTACCATCTGGTGAGATTGTGCCAAGGGCTTACCAATAGTGAATAAAAATAAAAAAAAAGTAACAATGTTACAGTGTTGCAAAAAAAACATTACAATTACTTAAATCGAATGTAAGGTTTAAGAGGAGTATATTCCTGGCGCGCTCCGTATTGTTCTTTTAACTGCATTTTTGACGGCTTCCTACATACACTTTGTCAAAGTGCCACTCTGAGTTCAATCGCACCTTTGACACAGTGTTTGTCAAGAGCCATCAAAAATGCGTTTAATTGAGCGAAGAACTTTACAAACGAAGCTTGTTTGATATTTGAATGTCAATCAGTCAAACTTATCGAGACTTTGTTAACACGTTCTAGAAACTCATTTCTACTTGTTCCTGTAGTTCAGTAAAAAAAGTGTATATTTATATTATAGTAAGATTTGTATACAAGTTTTACGGCATTATTACGGAATTCCGTCATTTTTTTTACGGAAATCTTGACAAATCACAGGCACAGATATTAGTTCGAATATCGTACAAAATTTCAATAACTGATTTATTTTAAGAATCACACTCCGTTTGTATGGGGCGCGCGAGGGATACGTTTGTATGGGGCGCGCTCGGGATACGTTTGTATGGGGCGCGCTCGGGATACGAAGTAGTCCTTTTAAACTAATTCGCATTAGCCACTATCATATTTGTTTGCAAAGCTTACGCTACGCCACACGTCAGCTACACAAACCTCTGTCATAAACCTTTCAGTGCGGACCTCGAAGGGAATATACTTTTGAAATAAATTCTATCGCATAAATACCTGTACCAGTCATTTATATAATATACAAAAAATAATTAAACGAAAAATTTGTTTTTTTCATTTTATTTTTATTGTAACAAGCATTTCTTAAGTTATTTGTAAATTTCAATAATTCAGAGTTTAAAATGAGGTTCAATTTTTTTGTATTTTGAACGCACAATTGTATTGCTGTACTGAAACGGTTACAATCATTAGCTGCGCCCCCTTCGGCACAATAGTAAGGTAGTTTTAATTAACACCTACACAGTATTGCGACTCCTTGTACTACACGACGCTGTTACTAAAGTCGAACATTGTCTACACATACCCACGCCTTGGGGAAATTCGTAGAAGAACAAAATAAATCGACTAGACCTCAGAATCGCTACACGTTAGTGAAAGTAGGCGGGGCACATATCTATATCAACCAATTAATTGAATATGCTTTATTGTAAAATAAAAAACAGTACAGCATACTATAAAGTAAATATTTAAATTGTATCTACAATTCAGGCAGCCTTATTATTATTATTAAAGTGAAACTTTTATTACATCGTCTCGAATTTTTTCGTCTGTGTGTTGCATATCGCGTGACGGTCGCTTTCGTCTGACGGTACGATCGTTTCGTCCTCTGTACCGTAGCGAGAGCAGCCGCAATCGTTTCGTCCTCTGTAAAGTTTCACTTTTACAGTGGTTTCATTCTATACAATCGGATATGCGGACGACTTGGTTATACTTGTGTCGGGTAACTTCACCAATGTTATCTGCGACGCAACTCGAGCCGCTCTGCGAATCGTGGAGCGCTGGTGCAATGAGTACGAACTGTCCGTGAACCCGAGCAAAACTGAACTAGTACTGTTCACCAACAAACGCAACTTAGGTAACTACCTACTACCTAAACTCTTCAAAACAGAACTCCACCTATCAACGGAGATCAAGTACTTAGGTGTCATACTCGACAGCAAACTAAACTGGAGCAGCCATCTCACCAAGAAAATAGAGAAGGCAACTATTGCCCTGTGGCAGTGCCGTAGAATGGTAGGTAGGAAATGGGGCCTTACCCCAAAGATAATGCTATGGCTATACACAGCGGTAATACGTCCAATGATAAGCTACGGCGCAGTAGTCTGGTGGCCACGAACGAAGCTATCTACGGTCGTGAGTAAACTGCAACGCTTTCAAAGAATGGCATGCATGGCTGTGACAGGCTGCATGCGGACAACTCCAACTGCAGCCCTGGAAACCATCTTGGACCTGCCGCCTCTGCACCTGTTTATCCAACAGGAAGCAGCTAGTGCTGCAGCCCGTCTAAAACTGCTGTCTCTTTGGAGCACAAACAGGATCCCGCACACTGAGCTCCTGCACGATATCATCGCGGAGGAGCCACTGTTCGCAGCAACGAATGATAGAATCCCTAAACGGTATGTCTTTGACATGAAATACAAGGTACAGCTACATGAGGAGCCCTGGGAGGGTCAGAACCTGAAAGAACTTCGGGTATTTACCGATGGTTCTAAAACAGGCACTGGCACCGGGTATGGGGTCTTCTCCGAGGATCTGAACATCAGGATAGCCAATCCCCTGGGTGCGCATAACACGGTCTTTCAGGCTGAGTGTATGGGCATCATCAAGGCAGCTGAGGCGATTGCTGCAAGGGAGGTGCGTGAGTACCCCATCCGCATCCTCTCTGACAGCAGAGCCGTATTACAGGCCCTGCAGAGCAGCATGATCACATCGGGGCTCATACTGGAGTGCCAACAAAAACTGACAGAGGTATGTAACCGCGGCGGCGTAACTCTGCAGTGGATTAAAGGGCACAGCAACTCACGCGGCAACGATGCGGCGGATGAGCTTGCCAGGAGAGGGTCAGAGCTAATGGCCGTGGGACCGGAACCTATAATACCCCTCCCATATGGCTGGCTACGGTCCACCCTGAGGAATCGCACAAGAAATGAACACAATTTGTACTGGTCCGGTCTGGAAACCTGCATGCAAGCGAGGATGGCCCTTCCGGCTACTAACCCTGGTCTGTCCAGAAAGCTTCTGAGACTTGGGAGAGCTCAGCTCCGCAAGGTAACAGCCGCTATTACTGGACATGGCCATTTTAATAAACACCTATTCGCTCTAGGTATCACCGACAGCCCCCTATGCAGAGCGTGTATGGAGGCTGAGGAGACTGCTGCCCACATCCTACTGGATTGCGAGGGGCTGGCACAGTACAGGGTCGTGCACCTCGGTGACCCGAGGTCACTCCAGGAAGTCGTCGGCAACCTACGGGGGCTACTGGGCTTCTTGGAGGAGCTGGGCTGGCAGTGATGCCGGCCAACCACGCAAAATGGGCGCAGTGGTCGCCTGGTTGCGGAAATCAGCCCGCCCCTAACTTCAACTTCAACTTCAACTTCAGTGGTTTCATAAAACAACACACTTACTTTTTTCACAATTGGTAAGCCCTTGGCTTCATCTCACCTGATGGTTAGTGACGATGATGCCGAAGATGGAAGCGAGCTTACCAAGATTCCCCAACGCAATGGGGAACTGGCTATCTTATCTTCAAGCCGGAACACATCAATGTTGATGGCATTGATGTTTGGTGACAAGACTTAGATAAGATGGTGGTAGCTAGCCAGGCGGGCTTAGAAAATGCCCTTCCACCAACCAAACCGAGTCTTCCAAAGTTAGATTCCGCCGGGAATCGAACTCGCAACCTCCTGATGTGAAGCTAATAGACTTAACCATAACGCCACCAGGTGGTTAAAATCATAATTGATCAAGGAATCCTTCATCTCAAACTAAATTCGATAACAAGCACCGTTTTTAGTTGCCGATTGGTTTTCTGAAAGATGATTTTTCAGAAAAAAAAAATATACATCATATTTTTTTTATTTCATACTAACTAGGGTGAAATTTAAATATTTTATTTATCTGTTGCGAGTTGTGTTGTTTCGTGAATAAAGCATTTTCTATTCTATTCTATTCTAACTTTTTTCACACTTTTGTTATTACTGGGATTTTCACAAATCCTCATTATTCAGAACAATATCTGCAACACGTGGCTTCTCTGCCAAAAATTCCTTCACGTTACGAAAGTTGACGAATGGACGGCAGTTACAAGTTGTTACAACTCGTTACGATGTGCCCTTTTAATATTTTGCCGAGTCGAGTTGTTCTGTTCTGGAACTTCAGGAGTATTCCCGGACAGGTGTACTCTCTGAAACTTTAGGGGGGTTAATGTCAGTCAGAAAGGGATGGTTAAGAGACAGCTCGAAAAAGTTTATTAATTTTGTTAAATAAGTTTAATTATTTCAAACATAAATTCATTGCCATGAGAAGAATGCAGGTGTCATAGATAAAAAATTGGTTGTCTGTAAAGTCGGTTTACGGACGATAGTTTAACGTGATAACGTCATAACGTAACGGGACAATCAGTCATCCTTTTTTGTGCGTACAGCCGGTGTCCATCGATTTATTAGACGTTGTCACGTCAAAAATTAAGTAAGTACCTCAGAGTTTCTCTGCGTGATCGAATCAGAAACAAGAAGATCCGCAGGAGAACCAACGCACACCTTGGACACTTCATACAACGGGCCAGAAATGACATTTCAAAAAAGGAATGACGAAACAAACAAAATGGCGGCGAAATCCTATACTTTCGACAACCAAACTGTAACCAATCTGTAATAATCTGGGTGACGCGGGCGTGAGGTCTCAATCTAGAGAGCGGCAGGGAGTGTCCATACTGTATGTTAGTTAGTACTAACATGTATAATATATTAGTATATGTATACTTTGACCAAAGTAACCGACATAGCTTACAGAATCGCTAAAATGAAGTGACAGTGGACAGGGCACATAGCTGGTAGAACAGATGGCCATTGGGGCAGTAAGATTTTCCGAAGTGTTTATTATTGTTTATCAAGGATGTTATCGTGGAAGACGTTGGGTAGATAGAACTCCTCAACGGTTATCATATCAGTATACCTACGTCAAAGTGTATATATTAGTAAGAACATACAGTATGGATACTCCCTGCCGCTGTATAGGATTCCGCCGTGATTTCGTTTGTTCCGTCATTTGTTTTTAAAAAACCCATTTCTCCCCCGTTGTAAGTATCCGGGTGTGCCTACGTATAGGTAGGTATTTCATTTAAATAAGTAGATAGGCACTATGCTGAAATTCCCGAACAAATCTTGGCATGTTTGCCTTCGTGTATACCTTGTTTGTCTTAGTAAACACATTTTTTGCCTTCGCATACACCTTATTTGTCTTCGTGTACATCTTGCCTTCGTGTACACCTTGTTTGTCTTCGTGTACACCTTGTTTGTCTTCGTGTACACCTTGCCTTCGTGTACACCTTGTTTGCCTTCGTGTAAACCTTGTTTGCCTTCGTGTACACCTCTTTTCAACCGACTTCAAAAAGGAGGAGGTTCTCAATTCGACTGTATGTTTTTTTTTATGTTTGTTACGCGATATCTCCGCCGATTGTGAACCGATTTTCAAAATTCTTTTTTTATTCGAAAGAGTATACTCCCGAGAGGGTCCCATTGTCACCAAGTCAGGATCTGATGATGGGATCCCAGGGAAATCGAGGGCAACCCTCAAATTTTATAGGCACGTTTTACGTGTTTTATGTATTTTCTAAAATTTGTAAAGAATTTTCATCTGGTAGTCATCACCCAATGTTTGTGAGCTCATGAAGGAACGTACAACTCCTTAACTGTTAGGAGTTGGAGGACTATTCTTCAAATAATTTACGTAGATACGTAGGTACGTATAGACCGATAGTTGTATTCTTTCAGGTTATTCATATGAGCAGATGATGGAAGATTAAACTCCTTAACTTTGATGCTGTCTAGATGATGATGGAAGCCACAGGAATCCATATCTGTTAATGAAACACATGCATTATGATTTGATGGTTCCTATTGCCTAGTGGGTGATAGGGTTTAACGTTTTTAGACAAATAGCAATAGCACTAAAAATAAAAATAATAGAAATAAAAGTTTAAAAAACTAAAAACCGACTTCAAAATGAAATTCACTCAAAAGTATGAAGATACACGAGGAAATCCTTGGGGGATGCCTTTGTCCAGCAGTGGACGATTTGTGGCTGATATGATGATGATGATGACACGACATTAACCAACCATAACGAAATCAAAGTGGGTACGATTTATTTATTTTTTCGTTAAAAATGATCACGTATTTTCAGTACCAGTCCGATCATGGGTTTTAAAGATAGTTTCGTCATGTCCATCTGTCTGTTCGTCGGTATGTCAGAATAGAATAGAATAGAATAAGTTTATTGAGACACCAAGCACATAATATATAGTTAATGGTACATAGTTACTGTTATGTTAAAAATGAGAATTTAACTTACACTAGACAGACATGTCAATTTTAAATAAACGAGTAGAAGTAAACAAACAAACAAACGTTTTACTCAATAAAAATAAAATTTTAAAAAACTAAAAACCGACTTCAAAATGAAATTCACTCAAAATTACGAAATAATATTAATATTTTACTTAAATACACGACATTAACCAAAAATAACGATATCAAAGGTGGGTACGAATTATATTAGGGGCCTAAAATTTTTTTGAGGTCGGTACCAGCACACAGCTACTTACGTATCAAATGTTTTAGATTTAATGGCATTACTGACACCGACCTTAAAAAAATTAGGCTATTAATATAATTCGTACCCACCTTTGAAATCGTTATTGTTTGATAAAGTCGTGGATTTAAGTATATTAACATTATTTCATACTTTTGAGTGAATTTCATTTTAAAGTCGGTTTTTAGTTTTTTAAACTTTTATTTTTATTTAATTTATTTTTAGTGATAATGCTATTTATATAATAACGTTAAGCCCAATCACCCACTCGCCAATAGGAACACTCAAATCATAATACATGTGTTTCATCAGATACAGATTCCTGTGGCTTCCATCATCATCTCAACAGCATGAAACTTAAGTAGTTAAAACTTCCATAATCAGCTCATCTGAATATCCTGAAAGAATACAACTATCGGTCTATACGTACCTACGTATCTACGTAAAATATGTGAAGAATAATCCTCCAACTCCTTATCGTTAAGGAGTTGTACCTTCCTTAATCAGCTCATTAACATGAGATGATGACTACCAGACGAAAATACTTTCATTATTTTAGAAAACGAGGGCAACCCTCAAATTTTATAGGCACGTTTTACGTGTTTCTTACGTAAAACGTGCCTATAAAATTTGAGGGTTGCCCTCGATTTCCCTGGGATCCCATCATCAGATCCTGAATTGGTGACAATGGGACCCCTCGAGAGTATACATAATTTTGAAAATCGGTTCAAAAACGGCGGAGATATCGCGTAACATACATACAAAAAAAAACATACAGTCGAATTGAGAACCTCCTCCCGTTTTGAAGTCGGTTGAAAACTATTATATGACATCCTTGGGTTATAGATAGGTTGATCGATTCGAAATAAAAGTAAACACACAACACGCACACACACGCACACACACACACACACACACACACACACACACACATGCGCACACTCACGATTAAACACGAGCATACACTCGCAAATACGCAGACACATGCACGCATATACATCGTTTTTGTATTAATTTTAAATTTATTTGGCAACTTACTAATTTATATTGTTTATTTCAAGTTAAGAAACTAATTAGTATAGAAGAGCGGGACCTCCTGGCACAAGTATCCTTATCCTGTGAGCGTCTGTTCTGCAATGACAACCAACTACCCACTGGTTTTTCGGATTTACTTAGAATATTCAGTAGTTTTTTGCGTAAAAGAGTAACAAACATCTATGCATACATCCATACATAAAAACTTTCACATTTATAATAGTAGGATTTTCATCTGATATCTTTTCTACTTCTAATATCGGCACAGAACAAGACGTGACACATTTAGCTGTAAGTAGGTACGAAAAGCCACAGAATTAAAAAGGGTATGAAAAGTCATCAGCTTCCAAATGCTACTTACTAACACAAGACAACCCGTGAAGTCTCTTTCTGTCCCTCCTGCATGAAATATTAAGGGTGTCGGCATTAGAAATTCATCAGCGCTACTCCAAACCCGGTTGACACTCGTACATTATTGAAGAAGAGAGGTCGCGAAGTGTCAAGACATACCATGTTTAGGGAGGTTCCAAGGATATTTACGTAGATGTAGTTTACGGAGTAGTTGTAAAAACACTAATATACTCACCCGCGTGGACATTGTTTTTATGACTGTGTTTGAGGGTGAGTGGTGCGCGAGCCGTAAGTACATTTGCACCTATTTTGAATAAATATCCTAAATCTTGAATCTATTCTGATTAGTAATCTATGTCACTTCCCACCCCCTCAACCAATTCTACATATAAATCACTACAATTCGTAGCTCCGTTGCGACGACGATGTGCGCGAGCGTGGAAAAGGGGTTTCTCAAGATCCCTCGGGAACTATTCATTCATTCATTTATTTATTTTTCAGACAACTGTGATCCATAGCTTGAAAGTAAGAATTAGCCTATGTTAGTTATTATTATTAATGATCATATCAGCAGAAAAGCGTCCACTGCTAGACAAAGGAAGGATTTCCACGACGACCGGTCCTGCGCTGCCCGCATCCATCGGCTTCCCGCAATCTTCACCAGGTCGTCGGTCCATCGCGTGGGAGGCCTTCCTACGCTACGTTTTCCGGCGCGCGGTCGCCACTCGGGAACTTTACTGCCCCATCGGCCATCTGTTCTACGAGCTATGTGCCCTGCCCAATGCCACTTCAGTTTAGCGATTCTGTGAGCTATTTCGGTTGCTTTGGTTCTCCTGCGGATCTCCTTGTTTCTGATTTGATTCGTTCTCTCAGGAACTGCATCGGACTATGCTATTTTAATGGGATAAAAAATAGCCTATGTCCTTCCCAATAACACACGCTACCTGCATGCCAAATTTCATTAAGATACCTAGGGTGTTGAAGCGTGAAATGAACGAACACGTTTTTACTTTTATAATATTAGTATGGTTAAAACATCTTAATGGCCACATTCATACCAATTCGTATTTCGTAATCAGATACGTACCATCTCCACTTGTAGCTTAACAATATTCTCAATGCACCATAGTTTGGGTGCCCAGGTGGTTTGTTTCTCTGTGTCTGGGTGTTCAATAGTCACTCGTGTATATGTATTTATTTAAACGTATATTAGTCAAAAGAGCGTCGGTGGCGTAACGGCTATGGCCACTCCTCTTGTTCGGAAGGTCGTGGTTCAAATCTTTTCTTTCGAAATGTATTTTCAAATTCAGATTCCATGTACGTTTATCCGACGCTCTCACGGTAAAGGAAAACAAAGTGAGGAAACGTGCACACGACTGCGAAGAAACATGAAGATTGTGTGTGAAGTCGACCAACCCGCACTGGGCCCGCGTAGTGGACTAAAGCCCGATCGCCGTAATTCAGGGTGGTAACGTATATGAGCTGATATGATTATATCATTCTCTGTTTCCCATAGTATTCAGGGAATCCTATAGTTTGGGGCACCGTGTGTGATTTGTCCCTGAATAGTATTATAATAACCATTATCAAATAAAAAAGCTTTTGAAATTACCTCGTAGAAGTAAAAGGGTTTTGACAGACAGATAGACGGACGGACAACAATGTGATCCTATAAGGGTTCCTTTTTTTCCTTTTGAGGCACGGAACCCCAATAACAATAAAAAAGTATGTTCTAACTGTTGTTCTTCGGACACAACCCACAGATTTTTAGGGACTTTGTAACCACCTAAGCGGGCCCCCATTTGGACGTTACGCTGTGCGTCGTTTTGTCCCTAATTTAAATGGACTCTTACGATTGTTAAAATTTTAACAAAAGCTTTGAACTTAGACAGTCTTTGAACCTTAAAATAACTACTAGAGCTCTTACACTTTTGAAAGTCAAATTATTTTTATCTAAAGTGGCAAAAATTTATGTAAATTAATGTACACTTTTACTTAGGGTTTTATCTTAGATCCTAACGTAACTTAGTAAATAGTTTCAACAGTCGCGGAGTCGTTTCGTTTTAATTAACTTCATTGCTGTAGAGTGAAGAAGCTGAGTATTTTCATAGACAAACAAGTAAAAAGTATTTATCTACTAAAAATTCAATTATAAACTTCCAAACCATACTTGTGGATTGTGAAGCTGTGACTTTTCATACAAACGGCGTAAACGATTTTCACCCCTTAAATGTTAACCGATTTAGACCAATTTTTGATTGGTTGTCAGTTAGAACAAAAGCTAGGCTCATACATTTTTGATTTTTCTATAAAGTTTATTGTCGTCCACGTGTTTTCATACAAAACTAATTTCGGCCATTTTTGAAGTAAAACTTCTTTACGCACGCTTGACTTGGGGAGTAAGCTGGTGAATGCGTTACGCGATCGGTGATTTCTAGCGTTACGAAAAGTGTGATCGGGCGGGGCGAACGGCACGCTTGACTACGGGAAAAAGCTGGTGAATGCGTTACGCGAACGGTGATCAAGTTTTACTTCAGTCGTATGGTCTAAAGCACACTCGTTTTTTTTTGTTTATCTTTAACACTAGAGTACACGCGTGGCCTACTATAGTAGACCATGGAAGATTGCAATTTTTTTATTTCGCGCGATACCACGTTGTGCCTCAAGCTATTCCTCGTAAAGAAAATTATGCTTAAGGTCAGTGACAGGTGCGACTCCAGCGCGTACGGATGAGTCCACTATTTGGCGCCAAAACTGCAGGACTACCATTGGAGTCCGCGCGAGCACTGGCGTAACAAATAAATGTAGGTGACTTTATTATTAATAACATGTATAAAATATTATAAAATGTTTCTAATGTTGTGTTCTTTGTTTTATAGGTTAGGTTTCAGTTTGACATTGAAATAATAAGTCTAAAAAGATGTATTTTTTAAGTTTTGGAAATAAATTTCTCAATAGTGCCATATTTTTGTTAATTTTCTTAAGTTTTTGATTTGTTAATTATTTCCTAGTTTAAAAAGCAAATAAATGCTAAAACTGTGTTCTTAACATAAGACTAATAAATAAAGAACTGATACCAAATACTATTTTATTCATATAGTACGTAAACAAAAAGTAAACATGTTTTTATAAGGCCTACTATAGTCGGCCACGCGAGCACTCGTGCTAAAAAAACAGGCGCGTGTACTGTAGTGTTAATCATTAATTTAAAAAAACGTAATTTATAAGCCTAGTTTTTATTCTAACTGACAACCAACCAAAAATTGGTCCATATTTGTTAACATTTAAGAGGTAAAAATCGTTGAAGCCGTTTTTATAAAAAGTCGCAGCTTCACAATCTTCTTAACTTCACCAAGTTACTTAATGTGAACCAAATTTCAATTCAATCGATCTGGTTGTTTCAAAGCAAATTGGCTGTAACAGACGGACGGACGGACAGACACAACCTCATTCCCCCCTCTCCATTTCATCATCGGACGACCAGGCGCGGAGGGCGGTTCCATCCCTTTGTCGTCAATGTTTCACCTTTACGCACGAAGCGTTTTGCGTCTTCGTTCATCATGCGAACGGCCAAGGAGTGGAATTCCCTTCCGGCGTCTGTATTCCCCGATTCGTACAATTTAGGAATCTTCAAGACGAGAGTGAATAGGCACTATTTGAGCTTGCGTGTCACATACTCGGCTGCATCGGCACTTACCATCAGGTGAGGTGCAGCCAAACGTACTCAAATTTTTAATATAAAAAAAAAAACACATGCGTGATAGACAGTAAAGTTCTCGAGTGGCGATCACGCTCCAGAAAACATAGCGTAGGCAGGCCTCCCACTCGGTGGACCGATGACCTGGTGAAGGTCGCGGGAAGCCGCTGGATGCGGCCAGCGCAGATCCGGCCTTCGTGGAAATCCTTGGGGGAGGCCTGTGTTCAGCAGTGGACGTCCTTCGGCTGATATGATGATGATAAGAAAAATATAAATAGTATAAAAAACTACTTACATCTGGCTTATAGATACATTTACTCTACGTTTATCCAAATATGTTTCAAAAAATTAATGTCCACTTGTGCGAAGCCGGGAGGGGCCACTGGTTGCTTATATGTTTATCTGGTGCAGTGAAATTACCAATCTTATTATGCGGAAAAGACGATGTACGCGAAAATTTGTAAAAACGCATTTTCCCACAGATGAGATCAAGCTTGATTGATTTATATCCTCAAAAACGCATTTTCCCACAGATGAGATCAAGCTTGATTGATTTATATCCTCAAAAACGCATTTTCCCACAGATTAGACCATGCTTGATTGATTCATCTCCTCAAAAACGCATTTTCCCACAGATGAGATCAAGTTTGATTGATTCATCTCCTCAAAAACGCATTTTCCCACAGATGAGACCAAGCTTGATTGATTTATATCCTCAAAAACACATTTTCCCACAGATTAGATCATGCTTGATTGATGTATCTCCTCAAAAACGCATTTTCCTACAGATGAGATCAAGCTTGATTGATTTATATCTTCAAAAACACATTTTCCTACAGATTAGATCATGCTTGATTGATTTATCTCCTCAAAAACGCATTTTCCCACAGATGAGATCAAGCTTGATTGATAGATTTCCTCAAAAACGCATTTTCCTAGAGATGAGACGAAGCTTGATTGATTTAATTCCTCAAAAACGCATTTTCCCAGAGATGAGACCAAGTTTGATTGATTGATCTCCTCAAAAACCCTCGTGTAGCTAATTTTATCAAAATCGTTATAGCCGTTTTTGAGATATGAAAAGTATATAATATATAGTACAAATATTTTCATATATAATTGTCATGAGTACAACTAGTAGGTACTTTCATTTTCCATCTTACCCAGCCATTTTCCTTATCGTTTTTTTTGTACCGATAACTAGTTTTTCAGGCGCTCTACGTACATAACGCAACCACTTTGCGCAGGCAGACCGACATATTTAACATCAGAGGGTTGCCGTTTATCCTCTCCACCTAAGTTTATCCATTTCCGTTATCGTTACCAAATTTGTCGTGACCTCCTCTCCTAGTCTATATGAAGGTCGGTCGTAAAATGAATACTGCTTATTTATAAACGATTTGTACGGTATTTTAATTTTAAAGCAAGTTCAAATCGTCTTTTAAAAAACCATTTTGCACTAACAAGACTTAGCAAAACAGGCTCCAAGAGCGGAGCGTTGAGTAAAAAAATAAATTAATTCTACGTAAAAGTGTAGATTAATTTAGATTATGTACTCTAAGTGTGCACTCTCGGCAGGGCTTTAAATTTAATTTAATTCTAACAAATAGTGGACTTTGCAGAGGATTTAGTATGAAATGTAATTTACTTTTATGATTGCGTTGATATTTTTACCCGAATGTCCAAAAAGGAGAGTAATGATATCTGGTGAATGTATATGTGTATGTATGTCAGTTTATTTGGCTGAGCCTTTACCCTCAACGGTATGATAGATTTTGGAGAGCGAGGTGTCTTTAGAGTCGTGTCGGTCCGGTGAGAGAGCTAACATACATGTTTACCTGACTCCCCAAAAGAGAGGCGTAATGCTTTTATGAAATCAAGTTTTTAATTTTGATTTAAACTGGTTATGTTATAAAGGTTTGTTTTCATTATTTGAATAAAATAGTTTGAATCCGTATCCTGCCACGTACCGATGTGTTCGAATTTCAATTTCATATGTACGTATATCTGACGCTTCTACAGTGAAGGAAAATATTGTAAGGAAACCTGCACACGCCAGCGAAGAAACTCAAAGGTTGTGTGTGAAGTCGACCGACCCGCACCGGGTAGACTCGAACCCCTCGGTGGGGACGTACATGAGCTGATATGATGATTAAGGTTTATTCTATAGTCCCCGATTCGTATAATTTAGGAATCTTCAAGTCGAGAGTGAATAGGCGCTATTTGAGATTGTTACATCCTCGGCTGCATCGGCACTTACGATCATCAGGTGAGGTGCAGCCAAACGCACTCAAATTTTTTAATAAAAAAAAATATATTTTAAAATCTCATCTAAAGTAAGGACTGAATCATTCTTGTTGTGGTTTTAGTTATATTTATGAGAATTTATTGTTGAAAAGTTTAATTTTATTCATTTCACTTTAGAACAATATAGATATATAGCAATTTATATTTATGTAGGTCAGAGCAAGAATATTATTAAGTTTCACATCATGAAGTCCCAATTGAATATTCTGGTTAATGGTCCGTGGAATATAAAGGAGCTAGCTCAAGAATACTTATTGTCAATTTATTTCTCAGATAACTGTTCTGTCTAATAAGTTTCTAGGCCATTTCATTTCAAACAAATGAATGAATTTAGGTCTCCTAACTTGTTCGAATCAGAAATGAGGAGATCCGTAGGAGAACCAAGATACCGACATAGCTTACAGAATCGCTAAATTAGTAGAAGGTGAGGCACATAGCTCGTAGAACAGATGGCCGTTGAGGCAGGAAATTTCTCGTAAAAACCTAGGCAGGCCTCCAACCCAGTGGACCGACGTCCTGGTAAAGGTCGCGTGAAGCTGCTGGATGCGGGCAGCGCAGGACCGGTGGTAGTGGAAATTCTTGAGGGAGGCCTTTGTCCAGCAGTGGACACCTCCCGGCTGATATGGTGATGAGTTGTTAAGGATTGATTGAGCAGAGTCTCGGAGTCCTACAAACATGTTACAACCTGCAGAGTTATCAAAACGATAAAGTTGGCTAGGTGGAGAGGTTATATGCGGATAAAGATTTGACGTGTTTTGGTCTGGTGATGATGATGTAGACCATCACCATAATCACACTAAAACAACCATGGTACCAGATCATCATAATAACACAGTTGGTTCCTGTAGATCACCTCACACGCTTGGAAAGTTTCTGTAATGTAATTCGATTTTAGCGCGTAAAATTGCTTTTTAATCCGCAAGCATGGAAATAGTTTTTAAAATTAGAACCTTTCTATGAAAAAAAAACATACACACACAATGGTAGGTTCAGAAACTCGGTTCATCATCACAGTTTTCATTTTCCTCGCTGTAGTGAGGTGTGTTTAAAAATGGTGTTTCGCTCAGCAGCAAAGTGATTTTGGGTCTCGTACCTTTGAAACCTCTGGCTACCCTCAAGTTTCAACCTTTTACTCATCATATCAGCTCATATACGTCCCCACCGAGGGGCTCGATCCTACCCCGAATTAGGGCGATCGGGTCTTAGTCGACCACGCGGGCCCAGTGTAATCGGTAAGTATATGTACGTAAGTTTCGAAAAACTCATTGGTACATTGGCCGTCCGGATTTGAACCCGGGACCTCTGGTTAGGAGGACCGACGCTTTACCTGTTACTACCCGCGCCAAATAACAACTTTGTAGCCTTGCATAACAAAAACTATTATACCTAATTTCAGCTGACAATATCCCGGGGATCCTCGGCCTGAGCTGAACCGACGGCTTGACGCTGGTGCCGCGACAGAGGGGGAGTTGTTTGCTGTCATGCTAGATACCTTTACACCTTCCCATCTGTATCAGTCAGTAAGGACCGTCAGCTCTGCCGCAGAGAGAGCAGCACGCCCGAAGTTACAGCCGACGTACAATTACGTTACCGTTGCGATTGAAACGGCCGGCCCGTGGGGTTCGGAAGCGAAGTCCCTCATAGGAGATATTGAGCGCCGACTTATAAATAAAGGGTTCGATTCTCGCTCTAGATCCTTCCAGGTGTCAACGATATCTACAGCGATACAGTGAGGCAATGCTGGGAGCCTCATGGGACCGTTTGCACCGGGAACGATGAAGAGTGCGATGAAAACTCGCTTTGATTAGCTCGCTTTCTTGTCTATCTATTCGGTTCTACATTTTTTTATCGTGAAGGTTAAAACTGATTTAAATTAATTTCTTCTTGTAAAATATTTATTATCTTATATTCTAAAAATTGTTAATGGTAAGTCTTATCTCAGAGCAAGATAAATGAAGTCTGTTCACATTAAAGCTTATAGCAATTTATTACTCCACAAAGACATTTCATAAAATCTGAATTTCCATTAAAATAAGATGTTGAAGCAGTACGCGCTACTCCTTTATGAAAACCTAGTTAAAAGGGCACGAGTATGTTAACCCGAGAATAAAGTTATTTCAACTAGGAAGTTAAAAGTACGCCGCGAACCTCGGTTTCGTGAAAACATGCAAAATATACCACCACGGGGGCAAGTTCGGTTTAATAGGACGAATTAGAGAAGGTTCACGTAGGTACACATCCGAAAACTGTAACTGAATTTAAAAAAATATACCCTTCTAATACTCGTGGTATGTAAATGTGTCACAAACATGCGCGGGAATATTATTATTACGTTAAAAAACCGGCCAAGTGCAAGTCGGACTTACGCTCCGATACCACAACACCTCTGCACGCAATTATGACAGTGACACCTATTTACATTACAAACAAAAGATATCCACGCGAGCGACAGAAAAATGCTTTCTTTTAAATGTTCGGACTCCTCAACGAGAGTACGACTAATACTTTGCCAGTTGTCATTAGTTGTTATTGTTTTAGTTCAGAGTTAGTACATAAATGGCACCAAGTTTCACGCTTGTATAAAGAACAATTTTTACAATAGATCTATAAAAAATACCTCTAAATTACCTTTAATAAGGTCCCGTTAGTCACCATTTGGGTTTAGGAACCAATCTACCTTTTCTTGTAGAATTAAAACCACTTTTTTCTGTGCATTTTTGTTTGGAGTGTACTGGGCAACAATATAAATATAGGTCCATATGATAAATACCTACTGTAACCACCGTAATAACCGCCTCCGTGGCGTAATTGTTAGTCCATTCGCTTCACACCAGGAGGTCGCGGGTTTCATTCCTGGTCAACTTGTAAGACTCGGTTTGGTTGGTGGTAGGGCATTTTCTAAGCCCGCCTGGCTAGCTACCACCGTCTTATCTAAGTCTTGCCGCTAAACATCAGTGTTAACAGCATTGATGTGTTCCGGCTTGAAGATAAGATAGCTAGTGCTCCATTGCGTTGGGGAATCTTGGTAAGCTCCCTTTCATTTTTAGCATCATCGTCACTTACCACAAGATGAGATGATGTCAAGGGCTCACTAATTGTGGATAAAGATTCCCCATCTTGGTAAGCTCGCTTCACCTTTAGCATTATCCTCGTTTGCCATCAAGTGAGAAGATGCCAATTGTGAATAAAAAAAAACTCTAAACTAAGGACAGTATTAAACGGAGTATTAGCGATATTTTTTGTAAGAAATGTATAGCTCTATCTACTAAATTGTTTACGTTAATTTTTTAAAAATTTTTTCTTCATTTTTATAACTAGCCCCGGCGGTGTACTATCACTGGGCAACCGCCACCTCCGCTGCCGCTGACATTACGAAAAACTACGCATCATCTATTGTATTAAAACTACGCATAATCTATTATATTAAGGAATTGATGAAAACTAATATAAGTCCGTCCGGCCGCTCCATCAAACCGATTTGCTTAATTACTTGTTCAAATAAAAGGTATTCGTGCACAGATTTGTCATTAAGCATTGGAAATGACCAAATTTTCGCCTTTCTCAACAAAATATTAAACAAAATTATGAAATCTAATATAAGTCCGTCCGGTCGTTCTATCCAAGCGATTTGTTTTTTTAAAGAAAGATAATGCATAGATTTATCATCAAGCATTAAAAATTACCTGTAACTTTCGCACTTAAAAAAAAATAAAGCTATTGCGAGTCCATCCGGCGGTTCCATCAAACCGATTTGCTTATTTTATTTAATAAAAGGCATTGATGCACAATTTGTCAACAAGCATTGAAAATCACGTAACTTTCGCCCTTCTCAAGTTATAATCCCAGACTCAAACGCGATTCTCGTTGCTTTCTTTCTCAATATCTCCGTTTCTAATTGAAGTGCCTTCGCGGTTTGTTTTGGTGTAAGAACACTCGCTGGAATGAGCTCTTTCATTTGAGCTATTGCATATCTAAATTGATTGAGTTGGAGGAAAACTAGGTGTGAACATTCAACCCACCAAACGGATTTTCATACAGTTTTCTTCAATGGATGGACTGGTTCATGATGAAGGTTTAGTAATTTAAATTATTATGCGATACCTAACAAGAATAAAACTTTGTTTTAGTATCAACCTTCTCACTAACTAACTTAATTTTAATTTTCAGACTAGTCAGCGTTTCAAAGTTAATGGTTTATAAATTATCTGAATATGATATAATACATAAAATAACGTTGTAAACTTGTAACTAATTTGTTAATAAGCAAAGATATATTTGAATATTTATATTATTCGCTTGAAATAATTTAAATTTGGAGGTAAAGTCCGTTTCGTCACTGGGTCATATGGGTAACGCTATTTAAAAGGTTAGGAACCACTGCCCTTAAGCCAATTATCGTTTAACGAAAACAGTGAGATGAAAAAATAATTTTGGCAGTTAGACATTTGTTGTTTCTCTTATTTCACGAAAAGCTCATCCTATTGTAACAAACCTAGCTCCACAGATGTTACTCGTGCATACAGTAAATCAGTTTCACAAAGAAAAAACTTCCCAACGCCGGAGCACAGGCAGTCGCGGCCTCCAACGGAAGTTTTAAGTGCGACATTTCTCTGAAATATACTAAATAAAGTATAGATACAAATGTTGTGGTAATTCTAATGCTGATTGTTAAGTTAAATATGACATTCAAACCATCAGGCGGTATTATTTTAACTGCGGTTTCGCCGACGTTGTTATCGTTTTCATGACTGTAATCGATGGTGCATTATTCGAATCGTCTTTGGTTCATAAAAAATTGGACAAAAAAAGGAACTTTAAATTTTTCCCAAATTTTCAAATTGTCCAAGAAACTTTTCAAAATTTGTCTTACTTTAAAAAAATTGGCTTAATATGTAAACTGTGTAACTAATCAGGGATAATGTAAAATTCATTAACGTACCTCGTCATCGTTATCATCATCATGTCAGCCCGAACACATCCACTGCTAGGCCTCCTCCAAGGATTTTCACAACGACGGTTTCCGTGCTGCCCGCATCCAGCGGCTTCCCGCGACCTTCAGCAGATCGTCGGTCCACCGAGTGGGCAGCCTTCGTACATCTTTCGGTGCACGGTCGCAACTTGAGAACTGTACAACCCGAACGGCCATCTTTTTTACGAACTATGTGCCCCACCCACTGCCTTTTAAGTTTAGCTATTCTGTGAGCATTTTTTTTTCTTATCGTGTGGTACAATTAACAGTGCTATCCAAGGGATCCAAGGTTGTCTGGTAATGCACTAAGCATCATCCGCGGTCACATGTAGAGCATTTAGATTTACACCTTAGGACGTGTGCTACGCGACCTTTATACACATATGAAATCAGATGTGCAGGTTTCCTCACTATGTTTTCCTTCACTGTTAATGCAATCGGTAAATATATGTGCGTAAGTTTGGAAAAACTCATTGGTACATTGGCCGTCCCGATTTAAACCCGGGACCTCTGGTTAGGTTATATCGGTTATCTTGGTTTTTATACGGATCCCATTTCTGATTCAATCACGTAGGGAAATTTCGAACAAACATTGTACGTACGCAAAACTGATTATCATCATATCAGCCGACGGACGTCCACTGCTGGACATAGGCCTCCCCCAAGGATTTCCACGACAACCGGTTCTGCGCTGCCCGCATCCAGCGCCTTCCCGCAAACTTCACCAGTTCATCAGTACTCCAAGTAGGAGGACTGCTGACGCTACATTTTTCGGTACACGGTCGCCACTTGAGAACTTTGCTACCCCAACGGCCATCTGTTCTACGAGCTATGTGCCCCGACCACTACCACTTAAGTTAAGGAATTCAGAGAGCTATAATATGTCGGCTACTTTGGTTCTACTACTGATCTCCTCGTTTCTGATTCGATCACGCAGAGAAACTCCGAGTATAGCACGCTCCATTGCCCTTTAAGTGACCTTAAGCTTTTTAATGAGGCCCAAAGTAAGCGACCATGTTTTTTGTCGACAAGATGAAGTCAATCTCATTCTTCGTTACGCTATTGAAATGTAACCATGTCCACTTCCGCTGTTGAGGCTTCTTAAAGAAGGAGTGCATCATAAAGAGGCCCTCCTTCTCCATAAAGTCGGCCAGCAGCTGGCCACGTGCGTTCCTCCCTACATATCTATATTGCCCCACTCTTAGCTCACTATCACTTCGTTAGCCCAGTTTCGCTTTAAAGTCCCCCGTTACAACGGTGTATTGGGTCCGGGAGCTATTATGTAAAGCTCTAGCTAGAGACATCATCATATAGGATCTCCACTTCGTCTTTGGAGTGTTCTGCAGTCGGTGCATATACCTGTATTACCTTTAGCGAAATATCACTCGTGTGTATGTTCGTCCGTCTGTCACAGCCGATTTACTCAGAAACTACTGGACCGATTGAGTTAAAATTTGATAGACATATGTAAGTATGTGATCCAAAGACAGAAATGTAACGTAAATAAATAAACTTTAAACATGGGGGCCTCTTTTAAGGCTAAACTAGAAAATATTTAAAAGGTTATGCAAAATATATTGTGTGATATATCAATTGTAAAAGCTTGTTGTGAAAATCTCAAATATATTTTTATTAATATTATTTTTACATCAGATTACATTAGCCATATTGGCTTAGTAACAGTCTTATTATAATTTAGAATAAGTTATTTGTAAATCTAAGATAAAAAGTTTTGAAGTTATTTAACAAAACAAGTGAAAATTTACCCCCCCCCCCCTTATCTCCGAAACTACTGGGTCTACAATTTTGAAAAAATCACAATATATGAGGTAAAATGCATAGATTACAGGAAAATCTATAAGAAAATCTAAGGTTCTTTCATTCTTACAGGAAACATTAAATTTCCAAAGGCCGATAGTTCAGCAACTAGCGACACCTAGTTAGATCTAGTAGTATTTTCTTCATAGTTAATTTACGTAATAATACGACAACATCAATTAGTTCCCTTTTACCTATATCTATAGTTGGCGCTGTAGATGAAAAATGGTTTTTGGTACGGAACCCTTAGCGCGCGAGCTTGATTCTCACTTGGCCGGTTTTATGTAACACTGTTGTACCGATTTGCATAATTTTCCTCAATAAAGTGCTTAATGAAGAAACCGATAATAACAATAGCAGATCACCAACGAAAACAGAACAACTCAGGAGGTAAAGTGCCACTTCCTATTCATCCCCGTTACACTGAAACTAAACTAATACGTACGCAGGGCACGCCCCAATCATTTCTATTCGAAACGCGCGCCGTCAAATCAGTGTTTAGCTCAAAGAGACTAGTGATGTCGGTAAAATGGCATATAGTAAAAAATAGAGGGGGAACAGAAGGTCTGCTCCATAAAAAGTACAGGTACGCTAAGGGCCACATCATCGTCTCTTACCATCAGGTGAGATGATGTCAAGGTCTTACTTATAGAGAGAGAAAAAAGAAAAAAAACAACTATGTTATTATTATTTTTTATTATGTAAAAAAAATAATGACGGTATGGGAAATAACTCATTGATTTTTGTCCTTTCTGCAAAAAACACAATAGAATAATAATAGAAGGAGTTCTAGTAATAAAATAATTAGGTTTATTTTACTCTAGATTCTATTTTTTTTCGTAATTGTCAATCTTGAATGTCTTAATGATGTCTCTGTAAGAGATATAATGATGTCTCTGTAAGAGATATTTTTGTCTATGAGAACAGGTGAGCAGCGATTTGCGTACTTTTTATCATCATGTAGGCTTTCATCGACTGTTGGACATGGACTTCTCCGCGGCATGTATTTGTACCGATCTGAAGCCTCACGCATCTAGCTTTCTCTAAAAACCTTGCGCAAATCAGCAGAGTGAGCATTTTTAGCTGAGTGCTACTTTTGCTTACATGATATTACCACCAGATAATTCTGTCTGTTCAATGCCACTTCAGTTTACCTATTGTCTGAGCTTTCACGGTTTTCTGTAACAATTTGTATGACGTAGACGTATTGTAAATACTTGCCTATTCTGTGCTTGTTAAAATTAGTGATGTGCCGTGGCGGATTACATCTACCAAGAAGGGAAAAGCCTTGGCCAAACAGAACTCGCTCGTCTCGCGACAGATGTGTTTGTAATTTAATACATGATAGATTTTTAAAGGTCGCGCTACTTAAGTATTAAACGGACTTTTTTTCCACTTCGTATAATGTTGGTCCTTCTGTGCTTATCTTTTCTATGTCAGCTAAAGCTAGTGATGTGCCGTGTCGGTTGTATCCGCCGGGAACGGAAGTTCCGGGAGCTATAGTGCGGGCTCAACTCGCGGTCCCGGCAGATTGAGCGGAAGTCGCAGCAGAGCGAGCAATGTGTGGAGATATTATGTGCAATAAAAATATACTTCGTAGAACGTTACCTACAGTATTTTTTTTAAAGATTTTAGCCACCGTTCTGTTCAACATTTTTGCAAGAATCGATCTACACTTTGAACATGCTCTTCTCCTTATCCGAGGTACGATGCGATGGCTGCCTGTCTATCACCTTCACCATCAACGCGAACAGAGAATGGCGTTGCACATCCGTGCTGAACCGTGGAGGCTTTTACTTACCTATTATATATGGTTTTTTACCCTTGTGCATCAGAAGAAAGGATATGTTTTTCGAGTGTATGTATGTATATTTCTTTGACACGTTCTGTCGCCTACACGTCTTGATGGATTTCGGAGTGCCAGGTGCCGTCAGATAGACTAGATACCTGACTGACCAGTGGCCAATAAAGAGGGTTTAAAGATAATGCACTCATGTTTTTAATGTTTAATGAGTTCGTTACAATAGTTACAACCACGATACCACGATCAATTAATCATATAATGTCACATACGTCCCCACCGAGGGGCTCGAGCCTACCTTGAATTAGGGCGATCGGGCCTTAGTCGACCACGCGGGCCCAGTGCGGGTTGGTCGACTTCACACACAACCTTCGAGTTTTTTCGCTGGCGTGTGCAGGTTTCCTCACGATGTTTTCCTTCACCGTAAGAGCGTCGGATAAACGTACATATGAAATCACATTGGTACGAGTAAGTGGCAGGATTCGAAACTTGATGCCCCATATTAATGTAATAGTTACTAGGTAACTTGTTGCTTCGCCACAGTTATGTGTATTATTGTGTATCTATCCCATTTAAGTTTTTTTTTTCTTTTTTTGTTTATCCTTGTAAATTGTGAAATAGCTTTAAAAAATGTTTTATCTATTTAACCATCCTGTGTTTTCAATAACGCGGGTGATCAAAAAGGGATGCATCAACATATCAGTCGATAGACGTTCACTGCTGCACAAAGGCTCCCCGTAAAAAAATCCACCACGACCTGTCCTGTGCTGCCCGCACCTAATGGCTTACCGCAACCTTCACCAGGTCGTCAGTCAAATAGGCAGAGAACTAACAAATAATACATTTTTGGCTGGATTAAATAAGATAACTGATTAATTAATATATTTCTATAAATACGTACTTACAGTTTATGATAATGCTAGACTTTTCTCGCAGCCTCGCCCGTGTTGATATAGTTTCTATAATTGTCTTTGAGGAGGCGAGTTGCGTTTAAGAGTAAGTTTTCTCCAAACACCTCGGGGACTAAGTTACGCTAATTAGCAGACTGTATCGCTCTCCACTCCCTCAACTATTTCTGTAGAAAATAGCCCTTCAATCCTTCGCTTCATTACGACGTGGAACAACAGACAACATATGTCCTTCTCAGTGGCACAGGCTATTACGTGCATGCCAAATTTCCTCAAGATTGGTTGAGGCGTTAAAGCGTGAGAAGACCTTTGTTAGTAAACAAACAAATTTTAATATTAGCAAGGATTTAAACAAACGATAAATTAAAACGGCACCAGAAAGAAAATAGAAGACAATAATCCTTGTGAAACAACTCCAAAGTCCGTGGCTCCGGATTTCCCGCGTACAATAATAATATTTTAATGCAATAAGCCGGCTTATTCAAATGTAAATGAGTGTTTGCACTCACGCGCCCGCGCCGCAGCGCTATACGGAGAGAGATGAGTTATAGCACCCTCGAAAGTACTAATTAACATAGAAAAATCTAAGTTAGAGATTGTTTGGAATACGTCAGACAAGAGCTATTTCAATTATAAAATGAAAATGGATATTGAATTCTGCTTTTTAATTATTTATTTAATCGTTTGACTTTTATTCATTGATATTCCTTTTAAATCTCTGAACTGACCTCTGTGTTTTTAATTATTTAAGAACACAGATCTTATGAACACAGAACAAGATATCACCTGTATAATATACATTCGTCCTGAAATAATGAAATTCATAACATTTGTTAGTAACAGTAGAGACAGCCTATGTTAGTTAGTACTTAAAAAAACGAATTGAGAAATTTATTTTTTATTTAGATAATTATCACTTTACTGCACGCACCAGTGGCTATCCCCACCCAGTACTTAAAAACCCGCTGGAGTTCATAAACCCCATACAAACGTAATTTTTGAATAATTTGTTAACCAAACAACAAATTTTGAAATTATTTTATACCAATAATCGGTAAGAAAAAACTCAAAAAAAAACCACAAAACCCAAATAGCTGTCACTTATTAAAATTCCCACTGACTATGCTAATCTTTGTTAAGTACTGCGTAAATTAAAATGAAGAAGGGCAAAAAACTTCGTTTTCCCGCTACCTTTTAGACGCATATTGTTTAACTAGAAAAACATAGTAAGGCAACTAACTATGCAACAAATAAAAGTGCCTTAATGTTCTATTCTTACCTTTGAAAACATTCGATATTAAGGTTTAAAGGTGGTGTTAGACACGCGAGCAAGTACGCTGTACTTAGGGCTCCACTTCCTTGTTCGTCCGTGTACTCAGGGTGACACAAGTACGCTGTGCTTAGGGCTCCATTACCTCGTTCGTCCGTGTACTCAGGGTGACACAAGTACGCTGTGCTTAGGGCTCCATTACCTTGTTCGTCCGTGTACTCAGGGTGACACAAGTACGATGTGCTTAGGGCTCCATTACCTCGTTCGTCCGTGTACTCAGGGTGACACAAGTACGCTGTACTTAGGGCTCCACTTCCTTGTTCGTCCGTGTACTCAGGGTGACACAAGTACGCTGTGCTTAGGGCTCCATTACCTCGTTCGTCCGTGTACTCAGGGTGACACAAGTACGCTGTACTTAGGGCTCCACTTCCTTGTTCGTCCGTGTACTCAGGGTGACACAAGTACGCTGTGCTTAGGGCTCCACTTCCTTGTTCGTCCGTGTACTCAGGGTGACACAAGTACGATGTGCTTAGGGCTCCATTACCTCGTTCGTCCGTGTACTCAGGGTGACACAAGTACGCTGTACTTAGGGCTCCACTTCCTTGTTCGTCCGTGTACTCAGGGTGACACAAGTACAATGTGCTTAGGGCTCCATTACCTCGTTCGTCCGTGTACTCAGGGTGACACAAGTACGCTGTACTTAGGGCTCCACTTCCTTGTTCGTCCGTGTACTCAGGGTGACACAAGTACGATGTGCTTAGGGCTCCATTACCTCGTTCGTCCGTGTACTCAGGGTGACACAAGTACGCTGTACTTAGGGCTCCACTTCCTTGTTCGTCCGTGTACTCAGGGTGACACAAGTACGCTGTGCTTAGGGCTCCACTTCCTTGTTCGTCCGTGTACTCAGGGTGACACAAGTACGCTGTGCTTAGGGCTCCATTACCTTGTTCGTCCGTGTACTCAGGGTGACACAAGTACGCTGTACTTAGGGCTCCACTTCCTTGTTCGTCCGTGTACTCAGGGTGACACAAGTACGCTGTACTTAGGGCTCCATTATACACTCTTTAAAGTGGTTGTGGTCATCATGGCGTGGCATTCCACATAGCCATTACTTTTTCCCTCGCTCTTGTGGGGAATTTGTTAAGGGGCAATCCCACTGCACCCTCGACCCGCTCTGTCCAACCCATGTGGGACCTGCCGAGTGCTCTAGTGCCTAATGATTCATATTTATTGTTGTTATAAAATGTGTTCACACACCTTTTGTTGACTATTAATTCATTTTCAATAGAGTTATTGATAATAATAACTAAGAGCAATGTACAAAGTAGCTACAAACTGGACCATTTGCACCGGCAGGACATTTTACAAATGCGACATTGTGCACCTCCAAACCGCCACCGAGAGTAACGAATACTTTATAATCATATTTATCTGACTTATAATTTAATTTTTAAAGATAAAACTCGGCTTGACTCCTAATTTAACCCATTTACTGACGCAAAGTTTATTATTTTAAATTATATTTAATGAAAGTATCTACCTAAATAAGAGGTTTTGTACCTTTTACGAGTTGCTGAGTTTTTAGGGACGAAGAGTTGCCTAAGAACACTACAGGTTCAGAACGACGTGACGGCTACTCCACTTGATTCACGATGAAACAGACGAACTGTTACAAAGTGTAAATGATTTAGTTTTGTATGTTATATACACGGTGTAGATGCAAACCTAAGAAACCTTTAAGGGGGACAATAAGAAACCGAAACTGAACAACTTTCCTCAAGATACCTATGATCAGTTCTAAAAAAAATTTGGACTTTCCATACAAATCGATCACTCCCATACAAGAAGGATTTTTTTTAAGGTTTTGTGGTGAACGTTGTTCAGTTTCGGTTATTATTCACCCCTGTAAAGGTTTCTTAGGTTTGTATAAACACTCTGTGTAAATTTTTTGCTGTAAATCTGCCGAACCGGCTGCATGGCTCCAGCCTTAACGTAAACCCATCACATCTCTTCCAATGGGTGTCGTAAGAGACGACTAAGGGCCTTACACCGGAGGATTGGCAGCAGCGTTCTTTCCGTGCACTGCATCAGACCTGCAACCGCACTGCGATCGCCAACCTGCCTGCCAAACGTCGCGATTAAGAAACCCCCCTCCCTCTTCCCCCCAATATGGATAACACACCCAAAAGAGGCCCCTAGTCCTCGGCAGCCCCGATTTTCCTAGCTCCGGTAACGGTCACGGTAACGGCGGGTCGTGGGATGCGAATAATCCCCGGCGGAGGCCAGGCTACCAAACTAAAAGACCTCTAGCCCTGGCAAACTTTGTCACGCGCACACTACGGCCCGACGAGAAGCTCACTGAACTCGAGGAAGAATTGAGCAGGTCACAACGAAGGCTAAAACGAAGTGATGGTGATGGTGAGCTAAGTGCGGGGCAATTTGAATACGGAGAGAGGCTCGCCAGTAAAGACCTATATTTATTAATCAACGTGGAAGTCTAATGTTGGACGTAGGCGCGCAATTTGAATACGGAGAGAGGCTCGCCAGTAAAGACCTATATTTATTAATCAACGTGGAAGTCTAATGTTGGACGTAGGCGCGCAATTTGAATACGGAGAGAGGCTCGCCAGTAAAGACCTATATTTATTAATCAACGTGGAAGTCTAATGTTGGACGTAGGCGCGCAATTTGAATACGGAGAGAGGCTCGCCAGTAAAGACCTATATTTATTAATCAACGTGGAAGTCTAATGTTGGACGTAGGCGCGCAACTTATATTGATCTTAGTGGATTTACTAGAACTATCTCTGGACATGGTTCACTAGAAGGTCACGCAATGCTATTTGAGTACAATATAAATAATACATTGCGCCAATTATAATCCAGTGATTAGAGGGGGGTTACCTTACAAACGGTCCGGTAGTTCTAAATATTGTCTAGTATGTTATTAAGTGTTTACAACGCAAAATGCACAATCCTCCCCCCTCCGCGCCCGCCGCCATATCGAAAAAACCAAAAAAATCGGCTCTTTCTTCAGATTTTTGCTTATATCTTCATTTTGGTGAATTTTAGCTAAAAAAGAGTTAGGCCAATGTTGTAGAGAATTAAATTTTCTATAATTTGCGTTTTAAGTTTTGTTTTTATGACGAATAGTTACGGAAATATATACTTTTTACTTTTTTCAGATTTTTTTAACATAAGTATATTAGTGTATTTCTCAGTTTTTACATTATTTTTTTATTAACAACATGTATGTATCTATCCTAGATCTCAAATAAATTGAGCTTAAGATTCCCCAATGCAATGGAGAACTGGCTATCTTATCTTCAAGCCGAAACACATCAATGTTGTTATCACTGATGTTTGGCGGCAAGACTTAGATAAGATGGTGGTAGCTAGCCAGGCGGCCTTAGAAAATGCCCTATCACCAGCCAAACCGAGTCTTACAAGTTGACCCCGCCGGAATCGAACCCGCGACCTCCTGGTGTGGAGCGAATAGACTAACCGTAATGGAGGCGGTTATCTGCACAGGCCCTTCACATCCAGCTATGGCCAGCAACCTCGTGCAAATCGTCAATCTTGCAAGCTGGCCGGTGCGTCCCAACCTTCGTTTTGCTGAACGTGGTCTCAAACTTCAACTTGTTTTATCCAGCGGTTTTTTTTCAGGAATGTATTTTTTTCTAGTATTCTGGAGTTGATTTTGAATCACCCCTTAAAATATCGCACAATATTTTTACACCCCTGCCTGCGAGTGGCACAAATGTCTATCTATTCACTTGAAAATATCCATTAGTAAAATATTTGAGTTTGACATCTAATTAGTATTTAATGGCTGATGTAAATACGAATGATCTTTTATTTATTAAAAATTTGGGTGCTTTTGGTTGCAACTCACCTGATGGTAAGTGCCGATGCAGCCGAGAATGTAACACGTAAGCTGAAATAGTGCCCATTCACTTTCGTCCTGAAGATTCCTAAATTATACGAATCGGAAGTCGGAACACAGATGCCGGAAGACGATTCCACTCCCTGGCCGTTCGCATGGCTAACGCTTGTTTTTAGCCGACTTCAAAAAAAAGGAGGAGGTTTCTTAATTCGACCGTAAATATATATTTGTTATGTGTGTTCGCGCATAACTTCGTCATTTGTGAACCGATTTTGATGATTATTTTTTGTTGGAAAGGAGATATCCCATGGGTAGTACCATGATAAGGAAACTAGGATCTGATGATGACATCCCAGAGAAATCGAAGGAAACCTTCAAAAATTTGACGTTTGAAGTAGTTTTTTTTGTTTGTTTATTATTTAGCAAATTGTAGGTCCGTGTTTTTTTAATCGCATTTAATTTCCCCTTAAAGTTAGCTAAAAACTCAATACTTGGCGAGAACTCTCCGTCTCAGCACGCAGCCGCGCCCGGCCCGGCACAGGTCTCACGCTCGCCGAACCAACCCCCACATCTCGATAAGCTCAGCTAATTAGGTTAGAACTTGCGTAGCGTAGCACTCTACCGCAGTATTCAGTCGGCGTTATTCTGGAAAGTCTCTGATACCTTGGCTTGGACACGCTCTCGACTAGCTAGGTAATATATTTTTCAGTTTATTTTGTGACCCGACAGTTATGTTGTGAAGAAATGCATTTCTATGGCTTCAAAGAAAAGGGGAAGGGGAAGACCACAAACGACCTGGTTGACGAATGTCCAAAGGGACATGAAGAGCCTCGGACTTAAACAAGAGCATACCAGCCAGCGGACTAGAAGGTGCCGCTTGATAAAGAAAGCCGACCCCGTGTAACGGGAAAAGGCGAGGGCCAAGAATGAAAGAAAGTTTATTAGAAACTAGCTGTTACCTGCGACTTCTTTCGCGTGACAGTTTATAAAAAACAACTAAACATGGCAATTTAAGAAAATAACTAGCTTTTGCCCGCGGCTTCGCCCGCGTGGGCAACTTTTTTAATGACTGTCTTTAAGGTTGAGTGATGCGCGAGCCGCAGGCGGTTCGCGAGCCTGGACATTGGTTTTCTCCAGATCCCTATCCCAGATCGGGCTATTCTTATTAGTTGTCTATGTCATTTCCCACCCCATCAACCATCTCTGTGCAAAAAAACACAACAAACTATTGTTCCGTTGCGAAGTTATAGAAATAAACCAAAAAAAGAGTATTTTTTCAGTTCCCACAGGAACTGTTTAGGACTATGCTATTTTTACGGGATAAAAAGTTGCCTTTGTTCTTCCCCTTTGGCTACGTGGATTCAAAATTTCATCAAGATTGGTTAAGGAGTTGAAGCGTAAAAAGGTAAAAAACAAACAAACACATTTTCACAATTATAATATTGTAAAGAGTAACGATAAAAAAACAACATGAACCACATGTTGTTTACAAAAAAATATTTAAAATTATTTACAGAAGATTATTCAAGTATTTTTTACAGACTTCTTACGGATTATTAACAGATTATTACACATAATAAAACAGTAGGTACTCGTATATTAAAAAAAATGATTACAGTTTAATAGACTCGGATCTTTGTCGTTCTGCTGATTAATTTGAAGGAATTTTATTTAACACTTTATGGAGGGCTCCGGCACATCTTAGTGCGTTGACGATGCGGATATTGATTTCGTCCTCCCTTTGATTAGTGTCAGTAATCGTACACCCGAGATATTTAAACCTACTGACCCCTGTATAGGTTGTGCCCTGTACAAACAGATCGTTTCTTTTGGCTTGGACACTAACACTGAAAGGGGAGAACAAACTCCTAGTCGCGGAACGAAAGATCCTGCGAAAGATTCTGGGGCCAACAAGAGGAGAGGACGGGGAGCGGAGGCAAATATTTAACCAGGAGCTGGAAGACCTAGTGACCGAGCCGAACATCATCGGGGAAATAAAAGCAGTCCGACTTCGCTGGCTAGGACACGTAGAAAGAATGGGAGAGGATCGAGCAGCCAAAAGAGCATATCTTGGAAAACCCTCCGGGCGCCGCCCGGTGGGTCGACCAAGGTATCGCTGGAAAGATGAAGTCACCAAAGACCTCAAAGAGTTGGGAGTGCCCGAATGGTCAAATTTGGCACAAAATAGGATAGAGTGGCGCACTTTAATGTCGGAGGTCAAGATCCACTTCGGGTCGCTGAGCCAGCGAAGTAGTAGTAGTAGTAGTTTAAAAAAATGTGTACATTATTTTCGCTGTCTCATGGTTAGAAGCAAGTAAATAAAGTCGCTCGGACCTTATCATACGTCAACAGCCGACGTACAACAGCTGTTCGTGTGATACATCCCGTCCACAGATTCACACGGGCGTGGCGGCCTGGAGCGTCTGGCCCTGGGACTTGTTGATTATCATTGCAAACAGACTCTCACAGGAAACTGAAAAATTGTTTGTGAAGAGGGCGATGGAACCTGACATTAGCGCCACAAGCCGTCAGAACTTCTGCCTCAATAAGGTTCCTCTGCAGCGGCGTCAGCCGAATTTCGTCACACAGGTTTGAAAGGGTTAAATAATGAAGATCGATACATGTTGAGACTTAAAGTAAAGTGAGACCTATCACAGATAAACTGCAGGAGAGTCGTCTGCGGTGGCACGGACACTTAATGAGGTGATCATCCGACTACATGACCAGAAAAGTGCTAGATATAGAAACTAAACCACGGGGACGAGGAAGACCCCGAATCACATGAAGCGAGAGTGGGGCTCCATCTGAAAATGCAGCGGAATTCAATATAAATATAAATATTAAAAATAGGTGTAAATTACACTCTTTCTGGTAGTCATAAAATAATAATAACAATGTAATTTGTGAAGAATCAAGAAATAAACAATAATTAGTTAATAACGTCAAAATTCAATCCTTGATATAAACCAGATTATATCATTAGAACATGAAATAAAATATGACACGAAAAGATATACAAAAAAAAATCATTGAATGCATTTAACAAGAGAAGGCCAGTTCCCACGGACAGCACCTGGTCACGAGTATAACGCGAGAGTCAGCCATCGCTCCCATCAACCATATTAGAGGGAAAGGAACGACCTGGCTCCCGATGCGCCACCATCCGCACGAACATTTAAGCGAGCATGTGCTTAACATTACCTGACTCCACACGTGTCTACTCGTCTAACCTGTGAAATCAATCTGCTAACCTTTAATTGTGTTCTCACCCACGCGGTACAGTTTCTATGGAGAGAATACTATTTCCGCAACACTTAATAAATCGTCTGTTACATGCCTGTGCCTACGTCTGCAAAAAGCCAACTATGATTTTGGTGTTGTGATTGAAGTACTGTTCTACGAACTAATTAGGTACGTGTCTATCATCATATCAGCTCTGATACGTCCCCACCGAGGGGCACGAGCCTTTCCTGAATTAGTGAGATTGGGCCTTAGTCGACCACGCGGACCCAGTGCAGGTTGGTCGATTTCACACACAACCTTCGAGCTTCTTCGCAGGCGTGTGCAGGTTTCCTCACAATATTTTTCTTCACCTATGAGCGTCGGATAAACGTATACAACGAAATCGAAGTTCGAAAACACGTTGGAATGTGGCAGGCTTCCACAAACCACAAACTCCCGAAGAGGAGGTGACGGCCCTAACCGTGATTGCAGCAGGCGTTCATCGATTTATAAGGCGTTATCACGTCAAAAATTTTGAATCGGTACAGTAGTTCTGGAGCAAATTGGCTGTGAGAGACGGACGAACGGACGGACAGACAGACACATGAGTTATCCTATAATGGTTCCGTTTTACCTTTTGAGATACGAAACCCTAAAAAACACATTTAAATCAGTCCACTGGTTCAGGAACTGCGTAGATATGTACAGACACACAGACAGACATAGGTTTTAAACCTAAAACATTCCTCTCTTTGTTTCGGGAGTTAGAAGCAAGTCCAAACGCAGTGTTACCAGACTACCACTCGCTGCACTTTTCCCAGTTTTGTTTTAGTTCTGCGCACCGAGGAGAATTTTAAATACTCACCACTCTTCCGAGTTGCACAGTTTGTTTGCACGTTGCTACCAGTTAAAGGATTTGGCATAATCTGGAATGTTCTAGAGCTTTCTAGATGTTCGCTTCCATTGCTCTGCTAATTGAACGTAAATGCATTTTGACCGCTATTATATTTTTCTCCTGCTTTCTGACCGGTGTTTCCTATTCTTCTCTCTGGGGCTTTGAAGTACTTACTTTTGTTTGTTTCTCGCGAATTTCAATTTGGACTAGGAATTAATATTGAGAAGTTTTACTTGGTTTGTGTAGTTTTTAACAAGGTTTATTCGTAGTATTTTTTTATTATTGGAAAGCTGCAAATGGTGGGTTCTACCAGGGATAATTTTGTCTACTGTATTTTTTCTAAGATTCTATTCATGAAACTAAACAAATTTACTCAAATTACTTTTACAGTCGATCCATTGCGGTGTCCGGTCGCACGACAAGCTTTAATTTAACTGTGATCAAGGTTTTTTTAAAGAATCAATTTATTTAGGAAGATGAACCTACAAATCTATAAACAGCTAAATTAATCTGATCAGGACTTCTTTAAGGTAATTTTTACCTAATTTTGTAAACCTGGATAATGATCTTAGAGAATCGTCTGTACCATCGGAGTAAAAAATTACTTCCCATCATCACGTAAGCCGAAAGACGTCCATCACTGGTCAAAGACCTCCTCCAAGGTGTTCCACCCGTCATGCGCTTCCCACGTCCATCTATATAGCGGTTCCTGCTTCTGGATCCTGAATGGGAGGCCTACCTACGCTTTATCTTCTGGTGCGTTTTTACCACTTGAGCACTTTACTACCCAACGTAAGCTATGTACCCCGCCCACTGCCACTTAATTTTAGCGATTCTAAAAGCTATGTTGGTTGTTTTGGTTCTTAGGATGTCCTTTTTGTCGGATATCCACATTTCTGTCTAATTCAATCTCGTAAGGAAACTCTGAGCAAGGCTCGCTCCATCTTTCCATCTGGTATCCCATACCTACTATCTAATAGTGAATTTTAAACTTTGTTTTTTTATCTGCTCCGCTTGAGTAGATTCCCGAAAAAAGATGTTTATTTTCATGAGTAGCGTCACCACTAGCCCGTTTTCAGCGGGTGTAAAGTCAACTGTATAGATACTTTCCCTACGTGATCAAATCAGAAAATGGGGACACCCCCTGGGGAATCAAGGTAATCGACATAGCTTACGGAACCGCTAAACTTAATTGGAAGTGGGGGGGGCATATAGCTCATAGAACAGATGTCCATTGGGGTAGTAAAGTTCTCGAGTAGCGACCGCGCCCCCGGAAGACGTAGCGCAGGTGGGCCTCCCACTCGGCGCACCAACGACCTGGTGGAGGTCGCGGGTAGACGCTAGATGCGGGCAGCGCAAGTCCAGTCTTTGTGTATATTCTTGGGAAACTAAATTTTTATAAAAAGTTGAAACCATTCTTGAATGTTTTTTCGAAATGGCTAAAATATGATATTTTCTACGTTTTCAAGACCAACGACTCAGGCATTTTGAACAATTTTTCAAAAACTGAATCGAAAAGAAGAACCATATATTATCAAACCTGCCCACGAAATTTCTCTAAAATCGGTTCGGAAATGCGCCTTGTAGAGGAGAACAGCGAGACATCCGCGCGACACACTTACGAAAGCATTTTTGCCTAAACTGAAACAGAGACGCTTCGCGCTCGCTTTGTCAAGACAAAAAAAATCGTTTAGTTCGACGGCATTCTGGAAAAAATTCAACATAAAAACATGTCAAACTATAGCAGATAGGAAAAATAATAATTATACCGCCTGTGAGATCTATCTAACGACACTACGAAAATATACATATTTTTTGTTTCCGCCCTATCTTCCGCCGAGGATGTATTAGAACGAGTAGTGAGCCTTAAAAATCATCAGACTCACAAAAAAAGTAGTAGTCCTGACTTCTGCACGATTTTTTTGCGATTATTTAGAGTTTTGAAAACAAAGAAGTACAGAGAAGAGAATAATGTGTAACGAGGCACTCCCGGGGATCTCCAACAAACTGCTCAAACGGCGATGTATCAAGTTCCACTGAAAGTTTGCGCCTTCGTCGTCGCAGTGCCGGCGCTGGTGGTGTTCACTACGCTCCGTGGCTGATACTATTAAAACATAATGAGCAATGTCCTTTCGGGACGATGTACCTCTGTAATTGAAATTCAATCTGGAATATCGCAACTTTAGATAGGTAGATAACACGTTTATTTGTCACTACAATCACACACTTATTACACTAGTGCATTAAATATAATATTTAAAAAAAGTGCCAAGTGCGACTCGGGTCACACAAACAGGGTTCCGCACCAAAACTTTAACTACCAAAGCAATAAGACCTCTCTCAATATACTTTGCTCTATGTGAATAGGAGTATACTTATTCTGGACTATAGAAATTTCATTTACCTGTGGGAACGGGGCTTTAAATTTTTTCGTAGATTTTAATCTATGTATTTAACCTCATATACTGTGTTTTTTTTAGGATTTTAGGCCCAGTAGTTTTGGAGATTAGGAGGGACAGGGGGGGGGGGCAAGAATGATCAATTTTCAAAAGTATCTAAAAATTATAAATAAAATATATTTGATATTCTCACAAAAAGCTTTTCATGTGATATATCACACATACATTTTAATTATTCACTATTGGTTAGCCCTCGGCATCATCTTGGTTTTATTGCGACTTTGACGATATGTCAACGCAACGCTACACCCAACAAAAATATATTGTTAGAAAACACTACTTTATTGAAAAGACCACTTAAACAATATATATATCACACGATGGGATTCATTAAAATATTTCATGCTGCTTTTAAAATACTTGTATGGGAGGATTTTATAGAGCGAAGTGCAATAAGTTATGACTCCGAAGTTAGTAACAGTCCGATCCAATATGTGTAATGCTACTTTAAGTTTAAAGACTAGCTGTTGTCCATGGATAACTAAACATGACAAATTTTAAAAAAGCACTAGAAAATAAATCCTTTGAGATCGTAAATCCAAAAAAACGACAGGTGAGATGCTGTCAAGGGTTTACCAATTGTGAATAAAAAAAATAAAAAAAGTTGTTGATTGACATTGCAAAACAGACGCTCAAAGGAATCTGGACGCGCTTGAATTGAAACGGAAAATTTTTGGGTATGCGGGGTATGGGAATCAAACCAACAAACATACGAAATTGTAGCTGTATAGCTGTAATAGTATTTCAGTAAAACGGCTGTGACATACCGACGGACAGAGAGAAGTACATAGTGAAACAATACAGTTTACATATATAACGAGCTCGATCATTTGACCCGGCGCAAATGACATGTTAAAAAAATAACGCGGACGATGACGCTGGGTCAATATGACCCAAATGTTTTTTTTCTTAATAATCTGGTTATCTGCTGAATTATAACAAATTTAATACAAAGTAAGAACTATTACATGACCACGAAGTCATTGCAGTACAAAGATGTTTAAGTTAATTTAGATATCAATTTATGATTTGGTTTTAATACAACAACCTCAAAAGGGCAACAAAAATAATTTCTCTTTTAGAACTAAATATGTATGGAGCTGTAGCCGTTTTATTCCCGTTTTATTCAAGAAAGGGGATTTTACCATTCTTCACTGGCGCTTGCTCACTACACTATGGTACAAATCATATGAAATAAGGTCTTATCTCCAGCTACTGAGAAAACCATGAATAATTATTTTTATTTTTTTTCGAAAATTCCCCGATTGAAAATCGCTCGGGTCAATATGACCCAGCGTCATTGTCGCCGGGTTAAACCCGCTAACTGCTCGTTTTTTAGGGGTGAGTTGATACTGCCCGCACAAACACCGGATAGATTTATTGGTGTGATATTTAACAAAGATCATCTTAAGGCTGTTAATCAGTTCCTAGACGAACGTTATAATTTAACACAGACACTTTGGCAGTTGTACCAGTCCATTGGTGTTCGGTAATCACCCCTTTTTGATCTTGAGGAGTTCGTCTGAAAACTTGAGCTCCCGGCCATGTACAAAGCGCTTGCGTCAGGCGTTCACCTTATCGGCCCTGGTATCCTGCGTCACCACTGGCAACTAAACGCTAAGGAGAAGTGTGATAACATCAGCCTTCGCACGATTCTCCGTTCGGATGTCCTGCCTGAAGGATTCTGTTTACAGCTTCTAAAGCTTTCTTGTGCGCTATAAAGCACTCACCCCTAAACTATTAGTCAACAGTCCTTAGACCACTCGGACATTTGTCAAGTTTTGTCTAAATCGATGGGAATCTTGAAGGATTTCTTTATGCACAATAATAATAACTTTATGCCCTTGGCATTATCTTACTTGATGGCATATGACGACGATGCCGAAGATGAGAGTGGGTTCACCGAAATTTCCCAATGCAATAAGGAACTGGCTATATTATCTTCATGTCAGAATACATCAACTTGCGAGTTAGATAAAATGGTGGAAGCTAGACACCAAGTGGGAAGCCCCCAGATGTTATCTATCACCCACGATCGCGAATATTTCGGTTCACTGTAATCGGATTCCGCAGCGTACTTACTATTTATACGTAGCTGGTCTGGGAGTAAACCGGTTCTGTGACCTAGTGATTAGTCTACACGCTTCACATCAGAAGGTGGCACGTTCAGTTCCCGGTGGATCACAGTTTGTAACATGCGGTTTGGATACCGGCTTACCGATCGCTTTAACGGTTAACCCTGCGGAACATTGGTAGAAAGTTGTTACACTAGTTTATATGTTGGGTCTATATGACCATTATTCAGATTTTTTTTTTTTTTTTTAAAAAAAAGATTTGACATTTTTTGAAGTATTAAACAAATTGTTAAATTTACTACTGCACTTACTTCTAATGAAATAAAGTAGGTATTCAGATATGTGAATACAAATCTTTATTGAAATTTTAATAACAACCAAAATATATACAAAAACTTAGGAACTTTTTTTACATAAACTAAATGTTGAGAAACAAATTATATAATTAAATTAATTTTAATAACTTTATTTACGAACTTTTATTTAGATCTTTTTTAAATATGTATACGAAAAACGAAAATATAATAATACTCACTATCGTCCATCAAGCTCTCGAAATCAAGTTCAGAAGCGTCTGTCACTCGTCGCGAGCGCATGCTTACTAAAGCGATGTTAGAAAAGGGTAGGAATATGGTTTATCTACAGCTACTGATAAAACTGGCAACATCACATCACAAGCACAAAAGATACAAACATTTCAAATAAGCGCGGGTCGTTTAGACCCAACTTGTGTTCCGCCGGGTTAAGGAAAACATCGTGCATCTCTCATTCGTAGATGTGTATGAAATATCGCGTGGTTAATCTAAATGCCTCGCACGTGACCGCGAGTGATGCTAAGTGCAACACCAGGCAACCGTCGTATATCCCTTTGAGAACATGATTAATTTTGCCACTGTAAAACTGTGTAAAACTGTGTAAAACTGTGTAAAACTGTGAAGATTTCAAGTTACTAGCTGCGACAAACAATTGGCGGCTTAGCAATAAATATTTAGTACGTTTTTTTGGTGTGGGTTTTGTTTGATAACAATAAATCTCCTTTGCATTCGAAGTCCTACAAAACAATCTGATAAAACTGAGAAAACCTGCCAAGTGCGAGTCGGACTCACTCACCGAAGGTTCCGTACTGCAGTTCTCTACACAAGCACATCAATAAAACCTATTCATTTCGAACAATAGACGTCAACGCGAGCATCAGAAAAACCTTTAATTATTTAATTCGAACTCCTTAGCGCAAGTACGACTCACACTTAGTCGATTTTAATTATTTGTTGTTTTATTTTGTGTCAGTACCACAGTACCACAGTAACACTCAGTTTCACGCTTGTTTGTTTAACCATTTTTGCAATGGAGCAAAAACAAAAAAAAAACACGTGTCTTGTATGGGGGTTCTCCTTATTGTTACCCGACTGCGCTACGCTACCTGGTTAAGTACTGACTGTACCTGCTACTTTGATTCGCCATTATGTAATTTGTTTGTTTTTAACTCTTAACTCGTGTAACAGATTATTCAGATAAAGTTGCAAAATAGGAACAACATGTACAAAGGCATGTACATTATTGCACCGCCCCTTAACTTATTTTATTGCTGTTTCCCTACCCAAAGGTTGTCTGGTAGAAATTGCTACCTAGCAATAAGGCCGCCTATTGTATAGGCTTTTTTCTATATTGGTAATTATTTATTTATGTTGTGATGCAATAAAGAATATTATATTGTATTGTATTGTAATGCCAGACTTATCTTGGGATAAGTACAGGGACCTCTTTTAGCCAACATTTGAATACTGAAAAGATTTTAATAGCAAAGTAACACGTAGTACACGATTCAAAAAATAAAAATAAACAAATATTAAATTTAATTTTGTAACCTTAATAAAGAGCAGCCTTATAGATCTGTAGGTACTACACCTTGGACGAGATGTAGTGTACTGTGTACAGATTGTAAATGCTTGTTCGTTCCCCCAGGCCGCTTTGTTTCAGACCAAACCGCTTCTTGACCTCATCAAGCTGATAAAGTGAGTCCAAGCATCGTATATTTTCATCTGGGGTAATAAAATTAACATACAAAATGCATTTCTGCAGCCAACGGATTTCCACCGCCACGTCCGTAATATTATTTCGTTTTGCAACAAATTCTTGTTATTTATGGGTAAAAAAAACAAAACTTTGGTATGGCAACACTGCTCTGGTGTCGCAACAGTGTTCTGTTTTATGTAGATTTGGTGTGAATTAATGGTTATTCGCAGCCAAATTAAGGCGATGTCCATCGAGCCAAGTAACACTAATGTTGTGGTATTATGTGCAATAGCGAACGCGATAGTGCACAAATCGTGCGTTTGCAACCAAAACAATTAGCTATAGTTTGTCTCTCCGACTGCCCAATATGGGAGGGTCATGTTTGGCGTATTCGTACATAAGTTTGTTTACTCAGCTTGTTACATCCACATATTGATATAACAATCCGGATTGACCAACAAAAGTGGAGGTGGACAGGTCACATGTTACGCGATCCACGAGAGAAATGGTGCAAAGTTGTCACTGACTGGTATCCCAGAGATGGCAGGAGAAGTAGAGGACGTCAACAAACAAGATGGGAAGACGATCTAAAACTCACGGCTGGACTTCATTGCAGAAGGGTAGCGCGGGATAGGTCCCAATGGAAAATGTTAGAGGAGGCCTATGCCAGAAGGCAAACTGAGCTTCGGGATATATTATAAAAAAAACTACAAGAACATATCTAGTACTTTCATACTCAACTGAGAAGTTCAGTATAAGGCTTATTATTATAATTACTACTTAGCTGAGCCTGCAGCCTAAACGTCGTCATGGATTTTGGAGTGCCAGTTGTCGTTAAATTCGTGTTGATCCCCTGCGTGGCTGTGTGGCTGTGTGGCGTAGGACACGTTTTCATCACATTAATGACATTTTAATCCAAAAAGAGGAGTAATGTTGTAATTTAGTCGGATTGGTTAAATTACAAATAAATTGGTAAGGTTATTTGTAGCTGAACATTGGAGTATTTTTAGTTTCAAACTATGTAGGTAAGTAACGAAAACGTTGAACATTTTCTTCATCTCTACAGAGAAGTAAATTATATAGACTGCCAAGAAAAGGATTTTCACAAATATAAAAAGCAGCTCCCCGCTAACAAAAGTAGACTAACCTCATTAAAAATAGTAGAAGGTTGAGCAAGAGAATCCACTTTGGAGCCCGTGGCCGCGCATTAAATTCAAAAATATTATAAGCGCATTTGTCATCTGTAGCTAGCAGTGCGCCACCGGAAGGGAGTCCGCGCCCCAGCCGCATACAGGCAAAATCCACCATATTACCAAAGTATATATTATATTAGTAGGTACTACCATACAGTATGGACACTCCCTGCCGCTCTCTAGATTGCGACCTCACCCCCTCGTCACCCAGATTGATACAGATTGGTTACAGTTTGGTTGTCGAACGTACAGGATTTCGCCGCCATTTTGTTTGTTCCGTCATTCTTTTTGAAAACTCATTTCTGGCCCTTGTATGAAGTGTCCTACTTACATTTATTTCCAACTAGCTCTTTCCCGCGGATTCGCCCGCTTAGATATCGTTTTTACGACTGTAATCGAGAGTATTTCGTAAGAATCGTGAGTTACCGTCTTAAGTTCATGTAAAAAACCCATTTCACCTTTTCCCGAATTTTTAAATTTTTAGGGGAAATCTTCCATTTTCTCCCCTAAAACCCTATTCGAATTATCACGAACGTTTACAAGAATAGCCAAGTCGTAAATTTGTTTTCAAGTGATGCGCTTACAGAAAGCATTTAATTTATATTATTATATCTATAGATAGTTAATTTGCAAGCGGTACCAGTAATCGGTGGTGACTAAAGGTTTTCGATTGGCGAGCGTTGCGAATCGAAAGACGAAGGTAGTGTTTTGTTGTACCTTTACAAAATAAAGTGACGTTCAAGTGAAACTCGAAAAAAACATGCGTCAGACAGGATTGCATTACTGAAGAATTAAGGACCAAGAGATAGAAACATGTCTTGAATTATATTAGCAGATACGTTTTTTATTTTGTTCGGTAGGTACAGTTTGAGAATGGATGAAACAACTCAGTAAAGTTTTTTTTATATACTAATGTTAATCAGGCGCCCTCTGTGGTAATTTTGTGTAAGAAAAATTAACTTAACAATTACCTAAGTGTAATATATCAGGGGAATCAGGATGTTCAATCGTAGATGCCTTTTGACTAGGGCGCAAAATTGATTTTTACGGTTCCGAAGTCAACAAGGAACCTATATAGTTTCACCATGTCTGTCCGTCTGTCTGTCCGCGGCTTTGCTCAGATACTATAATACTAGAAAGCTGTCATTTGCCATTGGTATACACATTAATCACGCCGATAAAGTGTTTCAACAAAATCTTGATAAACGGTTTTTTTATGGTACAGAAGCAAGCACCTCAAGCTAGACACTTTGGACTTTGCACCGTTCTTATGCCGTATACATATAAGCATATGCGTATCATAGAAGCGTCGGTGGCTCAACCGGTAACGACTCGGTCCATCTAACCAGAGGTACCGGGTTCAAATCGGGACGGCCAATGTACCAATGAGTTTTTCAAAAACTTACGTACATACTTACCGATTGCTTTAACGGTGAAGGAAAACATCGTGAGGAAACCTGCACAGGCCTGCGAAGAAACTCGAAGGTTGTGTGTGAAGTCGACCAACCCGCACTGGGCCCGCGTGGTCGACTAAGGCCTAATCGCCCTGATTCAGGGTAGGCTCGAGCCCCTCCGTGGGGACGTATATGAGCTGTTATAATAATACATATAGATCAGAATCGCACTACGAGTGTCTAGCTTGATGTACCTGTACCTCCCCTACATGTAAAAAGGGGTATATATTTTTTTCATTGACGGTGTGGAGTGTTGTTGAATAGGTTTTCTAAAACTACTGAGGGTTTGCGCCAACCATTTTTAAATTAAGGGATCGATTCGCGAAATATTAATCTTTAAAGTGCTCATTTTTGTTAGAGTTAAGTGTGTGTCTCTCCCCCCCCCCCCCTACAAGCTAAATCGCTATTTCAGGACACCTAAAAAAATTTTGTTTAACAGAAAATATAATCAGTTCAAAAGGAAAACTATCATGGCTAGTAATCTTTCTTAGTTTAGGAGTAATAGTCGACCAACTTAAGGTGTACAACGTAAAGATTTGTAAAAATTTCATAGCTTTTCCATACAAAATTTTGTTTTTTTAAAATAAACATTTATTTTTGGAAAAGACTACGGAAACCTACTTTGCGCGAGTCCGACTCGCACTTGGCCGATTTTTTTGGAGTTTGCTCCTTTACAACTGATTCTTATATAGAGTCCGATATGAAAAATTTATAAGCGGTAAAAACGAGTGTTACTTTTAGTGTCACTACATATTTTCAGTCACGATGGCTAAGGAAACCTGGCCATGCCATCTAATGTGAGGCCGTAAGCTAAGCTCCGCATAAGGCTAAGCCCGGAGCGCTCCTTGCGAGGCCGGAAGACGGAGGCCAAAAAAATTGTTTTACGAGTAATGTCCTGTCGCGCGTCATTTCATATTTATTGCAATATCATAATTAATCATGTACATTCATACGAGTATGTAAAATAGATCTCGGAGTACTCGCACATTTTCTAAGGTTTTTTTGATATTTAATGGCTCGATCTTATTTACATTCTTTCCGTGACTTATCGTGGATGCTTCATGACCATGAACTGACTTTAAGATAATACTTGATTAGAAGAGGGCATAAAAATGTGTCACCTGTCAAAAGATTAGCAATTTTTTGTATATTTTCAATCAAATAAATTGTACAATGTACATCCATAATTATTTTTGGTGGTCGGGTCATAATTTAATTAAATAGTAGCATCGAACAGTTACAGGTACAAATAATCTTTGTTTTTATTGGGGGTATAATTTATTCCGATTTTCCTGAATTAATTAACTGCTCGGTGTAGTAGTTACAAAGTAACTATGATCTCATGTGTGGTAGTTGTCCTCACAGGCACACTCTAAAGATTATGATAACACCAACGTAAGTGTTGCAGTAGCTACTCTACTGTGCCGTTGACGTCATCTCAAATTGTATTTTAGAACCATTTTCAAGCGACTTCCAAAAAGGAGGAGGTTCTCAATTCGTCTGTATGTTTTTTTTTTTTTTATGTTTGTTACCTCAGAACTTTTGACTGGGTGAACCGATTTTTATAATTCTTTTTTTATTTGAAAGATAATGCTTCCCGTGTGGTCCCATATAAATTTTATCAAAATCGGTGAAGTACTTTAGTAGAAAATTAACAAAAACCAAAAATAGTAATGCAAAAATGTACTAATTGGTTGCGATGGAAGTCGGTTTTTTAACGTGTTTAGCGTTTTCAATTATACGTATTTGTATAATAGGGATGACAAATGCCAGTCATCTGTTTTTTTTTTATTAAAAATTTGAGTGCGTTTGGCTGCACCTCACCTGATGGTAAGTGCCGATGCAGCCGAGGATGTAACACGCAAGCTCAAATAGTACCTATTCACACTCGTCTTGAAGATTCCTAAATTATACGAATCGGGGAATACAGACGCCGGAAGGGAATTCCACTCCTTGGCCGTTCGCATGATGAACGAAGACGCAAAACGCTTCGTGCGTAAAGTGGAACCGCCCTCCGCTCCTGGACTTCCGATGATGAAATGGAGAGGGGGGAATGAGGTTGTGAAGCTCCAGGGCACACTCTCCGAAATGAATCCTGTAGAACACCGATAGACTGGCGACTTTGCGGCGATGCTCGAGGCTTTGGAGCCTGTTTGATACAAGTTCCTCGTCGCCGCATTACAGTTCTGCATGGAGGTATCTGAGGTGGTGTATTATTTGCAGTATCCAGACGCGAATTTTCTGCAAACATACAAGCAAATAAATTTGCCTTGTCTGCAGCGGAGTGTGCCAGTGATCCGTCAGGTTTTACCAGTGGAGGCAAAGACGAGCGGCAGAAATTCGACTCGACCGACTTAGCCAAGGACCAAAATGCCTTACTCCCAAAAGGGTAGGAGGAAAGTTTGGATCCAATATGGCTTATGTGGTCAAAGCCTGCCCTGCGCAGTGTCTTTTTGTAGGACTTGGCAGCTTTATTAAAGGCTTTCTTCCGGGAACGCGTTTCCGGAGCTTTGCGAGCTCGAGTGTCAGCCCAGGCTTGATACACCCAGCACCAAACCATGGGCGTGCTTTATATTCCAGAGGAATGTCGGAAAATGGAATGTAATATTCCATTGCACGACATATAACCTCTGAGACTCCTGTCGCGCAACTCGAGGGGTCGCTGGAAGAAAAGCACGTTCGCCGCCAAGGATAAGAAGCAAAAAAGTCGCGCATCTCATCCCAATGTACTGACTTGTACCGCCATACCCGTCTAGTTCCCTTAGGACTATGATCGGGAGGTGAACATGACAGCACGGATTTCACCAGACAGTGGTTGGAGGTACCCAAAGGAGAGGATACTGACACACTATATCGGTCTGGTTCCGTTGTCAGCAGAAGGTCAAAACAGTTAGCCGTTTGGTCATCAACGTCAGGTACGCGCGTTGGCTGGTCGACCTTAGATTTAGCGTTAGGGCAAGTTTGAACGCCTCTCTTCCAGCGTGATCAGTCTTCTCGTACGGATAGAGCCACTGTTGATGGTGGGCATTAAAGTCCCCGAGAAGAACCATCTGCGCTGTTGGGTACCTGAGTTGAGCCTCATGGGCGGCCTCACACAGATGATTTACTTTTTATCATCTGTCAAAAACGACATTTTGTTCCTAAAGTGTTTGAAATACCTAGGCGTGACGTCATAGTTTTGCAGCGTCCTTAAAGTACTCATTTAGGGCATTTTAGTGATTAAGAGTTCATAATTTAATTCTGATGCTGTCGTCATCACTATTACATAATTTTTTTCTTTACCTCGTATTTTGTAGAAACGCATCCTGACCCAGCTCTGGCGTCAGAGCGCGATCGCAGTGAATTCAACGATGAATAATATCTTTTAAAGCGCTATAGTTTTTATAGGTAGTTACAAGTTAGCATTTTTGGATTTTCTTAACCTTTACTTCATACCTTTCTCTCTTGTATTAAATTCGTTAGGTATCGAATAAAAACCTTTATGTCAAGGGTGTCAATAGAAACGATCATATTTTTAAGGGAAGATTTTACACATTTTTTTTTTATTCACAATTGGTAAACCCTTGGCATCATCTCACCTGGTGGTAAGTGACGATGTTGCCTTTTGTTGTTAACTTAATTGAATCGTATTTTTTAAATTTTCATTCAAAATTGTTCAGTTTTACGAATAGCAGTCCACTTTAAAAATATGCTCTTTTTCAAGCGACTTCCAAAAAGGAGGAGGTTCTCAATTCGTCTGTATGTTTTTTTTTTTTTTTTATGTTTGTTACCTCATAACTTTGGACTGGGTGAACCGATTTTTACGATTCTTTTTTTATTTGAAAGCTAGTGCTTTCCATGTGGTCCCATATAAATTTTATCAAAATCGGTGATGTACTTTATTAGAAAATTAACAAAAACCAAAAATAATAATGCAAAAATGTACTAATTAGTTGCGATGGAAGTCGGTTTTTTAACGTGTTTAGCGTTTTCAATTATTTCTCTATTATCTTGTAAACATAGGTTCAAAATATTAGATACCTAATGCAACAACAAATTTTTCTTTTTCAAATAAATTCGGGCAATTGATTGTTAAAGGCGCTACTTTATTAGTAAGTATATGATATTTAATACTAATTTTTTGCGGTTTGTCTGTAGGTTAAAAAAAAAGGTGTAAGTTGTTCAGAATCAAGAGCAGAAGCCCTGTATCAAATATCAAAGTTGTTCAAAATCGTGAGTAGAAGCCCTGTATCAAATATAAAAGTTGTTCAGAATCGTGAGCAGAAGCCCCGTATCAAATATCAAAGTTGTTCAGAATCGTGAGCAGAAGCCCTGTATCAAATATCAAAGTTGTTCAGAATCATGAGCAGAAGCCCTGTATCAAATATCAAAGTTGTTCAGAATCGTGAGCAGAAGCGCTGTATCAAATATCAAAGTTATTCAGAATCGTGAGCAGAAGCCCTGTATCAAATATCAAAATTGTTCAGAATCGTGAGCAGAAGCCCTGTATCAAATATCAAAGTTGTTCAGATTCGCGAGCAGTATCAAATATCGGGTAAACTAAATCGTTAACTAATTATAGTAGCACCTACGTACTCGTACAGGTCTAACCAAATCGGTGTAGGTCCCGTTAACTGGGCCTTCTGCTCATCATACTGAACAACTTTTGTTATATAATGACTTTGCTGAAATCGCAAGGAAAAAAATAACTTTTCATACAAATCAAAAATTTTGCGCATTTTTGTATGGAGGGTCCCATTTTTTTTGAGAATTGACTGTGGGTTCCGTGAAAAAAGTTGTTCAGTCTGATGAGTAGAACCCCCACTTAACAGGACCTATAGGTATATTATTTAAAAAATGCTTGATTTATGTGTGTCAAAGGCATTAATGAAATTCAACAACATTAATGAACAACTTCTCGTGTCATATTGATTTTAAGTTTTTAACCCCCGACGCAAAACAGAGGGGTGTTATAAGTTTGACGTGTCTGTCTGTCTGTCTGTGTATCTGTGTATCTGTGTATCTGTCTGTGGTATCGTAGCTCCCAAACGGATGAACCGATTTCCGTTTAGTTTTTTTTGTGTCATAAATAATTTTATCCCGAGTGTTCTTAGCCATGTTTCATGAAAATCTGTTCAGCCGTTTGAACATCATCAGCTCCTTTCTAGTTGATGAGGGGATCTGACTAACTTCCTTATGTCCGATCGATTCGAAATTTAGTACCGTGTTACTTCAATGATATTGAAAGTATATAGTTAGGTAATCATGACCTGATCAGCCGTTTGAAGATCATCAGCTCCTTTCTAGTTGATGAGGGGATCTGACTAACTTCCTTATGTCCGATCGATTCGAAATTTAGTACCGTGTTACTTTAATGATATTGAAAGTATAATATGGTAAGGTAACCATGACCTGATCAGCCGTTTGAAGATCATCAGCTCCTTTCTAGTTGATGAGGGGATCTGACTAACTTCCTTATGTTCGAACGGTTCGAAATTTAGTACCGTGTTACGGCTGATCATCAGCTCCTTTCTAGTTGATGAGGGATCTGACTAACTTATGTCCGATCGATTCGAAATTTAGTACCGTGTTACTTCAATGGTATTGAAAGTATAATATGGTAAGGTAACCATGACCTGATCAGCCGTTTGAAGATCATCAGTTGCTTAAACTAATCACTAATACCTACCTTATCTTTAACCTAACCTTAGAGTAGGTAGTTAAAACTTAATCTAGTAAATTGAAACTAATAATGATACCTAGTACCTAACTAAGTCACTAACTCAACTAACTAATCACTATAAATACCTTCCTAATATTTATACCTACTTTAAAAAGGACAAAATAAAAGTAAAATTAAAAATTTTAAAAACCCACCGACACAAAAAATGAATTCTAAAAACTAACAAATAATATTTTAAACCTATTATAATTACTATCGTCACATATATTATGTAAGTTCAAATATTTTATTTTCCAAGCGTTGTCGCGTCGGGGGACCGCTAAGTGAGAAAAACAGGTGTAGTCGCAGATTGCAACAAAAGAATTTACTCCGAAAAATTTGCAAAATCGACACCACCGTCAACGTCGTCTGCCCTCACGTGTCTGCCCGTTCGGGTCGCCGCACTTGGTGACGCCCATCCCCGCGCCGCATACCGCACACCGAGCTCGCGCGCAGAGCGTAGACTATATTATATGAAACTATGAAACTTAAGATCGCTCGTATCGTACCTAAATGTAATTAGTAATGATTAATTATCTGTTGTTGGAAAAATACTTTATAAACTTTAGCGGTCCCCCGACGCGTCGACGCTTGGAAAATAAAATATTTGAACTTACATAATATATGTGACGATAGTAATTATAATAGGTTTAAAATATTATTTGTTAGTTTTTAGAATTCATTTTTTGTGTCGGTGGGTTTTTAAAATTTTTAATTTTACTTTTATCATTTCCTTATTAAATTATTTGTTTTATATAAATTATTTTAATTTACCATTAAGAAACAAGTCCGCCTTTGCTTTATTGACATTCTTTTGTTAAAACCTTATTTGTTTTTAAATGCAAAAAAAGTTTACAAACAAACAAACAAACCGATGGTTATGTTTGTTTTTCATAAACTTATGTAATGAATTACTATTTAATGACCAGCAGAACCTTTTTTACATTAACAGTGTAATATCATCATTACAGCTCATATACGTCCCCACCGAGGGGCTCGAGCCTACCCTGAATCAGGGCGATTAGGCCTTAGTCGACCACGCGGGCCCAGTGCGGGTTGGTCGACTTCACACACAACCTTCGAGTTTCTTCGCAGGCGTGTGCAGGTTTCCTCACGATGTTTTCCTTCACCGTTAAAGCAATCGGTAAGTATGTACGTAAGTTTTTGAAAAACTCATTGGTACATTGGCCGTCCAGATTTGAACCCGGTACCTCTGGTTAGATGGACCGAGTCGTTACCGGTTGAGCCACCGACGCTTACAGTGTAATATGTACCTGTGTAATGTTAATAAACCCTTTTTTTTTTACTCACGGTAAGCTTTTGGCATCATCTCACCTGATGGTAAGTGACGATAATGCCGAAGATGGAAGCGGGCTTACCAAGATTACCCAACACAATGGGGAATTGGCTATCTCATCTTCAAGTCGGAAAACATCAATGTTGATAGCATTAATGTTCGGCGGCAAGACTTAGATAAGATGGTGGTAGTTAGCCAGGCGGGCTTTGAAAATGCCCTTCCACGGTGGAAGTTCCACCAACTAAACCGTATCTGAAGTTAGACTAAATCGAATTTGCAACCTCCTTATGTAAAGCTAATGGTTTTAACCATTTTGATTAAACATTTTGAAATTTGAAATATAGACCAACGGCAGTGTGTCAGCCAAGTTCGAAAAGAAAAGGGCGAAACCGGCGGTGGGTTTTATTTCACGAGCCATTTCGGGCAACTCTCGACCTACCCGTGACTCAAAATCTGTTTGAACTTTAAATTTTGTGTGTCTAGTTAGACCCCCTCGATCAGCTAGAATCCCAATTTTCATAAATATTTTTTTTTACCATTTCTGAGATATCGACGTCCGAATTTATGATGATTTTTTATGACTGACATCAAAAATTATAGACTAATCCCAGGTGACAATCTTGAAATTTGGCATCAAGGTAGGTTATTGGACGAATAAAAAGGAAAAATCAAAAAACGGCCAATTGTGAGTCGTATTTGCGCACCAAGGGTTCAATATCACCGCTACTCATCAAAATATATAGACCACTTCTAGGTGACTTAGAAACTTAAAATTTGGCACCCAGGTAGGAAGGACGTATAAAAAGGAAAACTTCAAAAAACAGCCAAATGTGAGTCGTACTCGTGCACCAATCGTTATGTTACACTACCAATCATCAAAATACATAGACCACTTTAAAATTACGTAAAATTTGGCATCTAGATAACTTATTAGGCATATACTAAGAAAAAAGAAAAAAAAGGCCAAGTGCGAGTCAGACTTGCGAAATTAGAGTTCCTTACCATTATTATTCATCAAAATTATAGACCACAACCAGGAGACTTATAAACTTGCTTGGCATTTAGGTAAGTTATTGAACGTTTACATAGAAAAAAGAAAAACTGGACATGTATGAATCGTAACAGCAAAATTAGGGTTCCTTACCTCCACTTCTCATCAAAATAATTATAATATATGTCGAAGGGGGTGCTCAGGTTATGGATGGCCTTATGGTTCACGTCCTTAACTATTTCGATCGTGGGCGTCGAAATAACAATGCAGCTATATCTCGGAGGTCCTTCTTCAATAGTCTTGATCATTCGGTAATCGAAATTGTACAGGATGCCCTGGATAGCGATGGACGCAAACGCGGTGATCACAGCGATGGCGTGACACGTCCGTTCTGCTCACAGATCACCACTACTTGTGTTCTGCTCGACGCTCCGTCGAAAAGTGTCTGCCTCGAGACTGAAGTCCAGCTAACATGGCTTCTCCACAGATCTAATAAATCCTCAACTCAGTGTGGCAGCACAAACAGCCTTCCGTTAATACGTCATCTTTGCTACCACATACGATCGTCTCACGAGTACGAGCGATTGTCACGCCACCACCGGTTTAACCCAGGTACTAATACCTGACGTTTGATCCAAATAAAATTTAACGATCGGATAGACGGTATCGGTCGTGTTATCAATGACGCTCCGACGTATAGACCACTTCCAGGTGACTGTTGAACCTGGGATTTAGGATCGAAATAGGTTATTGAGCATGTTAAGGAAAAGGAAACACTGGCCAAGTGTGAGCCAGACTTGCGTACTGCACTGCACGAGCAGTTTCCTACCACTCACAATTCTTACTAATATATGTATAATAAACGTGAAAATTTGTATGTATGGATGTAAGATACTATTTCAGGCCACAACAGATAAACGAATTCGGATGTTATGTAGTTAGACAGGTTAGGACCTGGAGTAAAATATAGGCTACTTTTTCAACTCTTGCGAGCCGCTTGCGGCTTGCACACTGCGCACCCTCAATGACAGTCATAGAAACTATGTTTACGCGAGCGAAACCGCTGGCAAAAGCTAGTATTATATATGTCTACTACTTGAATAGAGGAAATACAATTGATAACTTCACAAAAAAATTATATCGTGTAGTGACGGGAAATAGGCATAAACTAAGCTCTATATTGTTACGACAACTCATATCTAGAAAACCACCAAATCTGGCACCAGCTATATAGTCATAAAAGTTATAACCACGCGCGCATAGCCGCGGGAAAATCTAACATTCTATATCGGCGTTTATTTTAAAAAGTAAGCTTTGCTTGCTTGGCGGCCTGACTATTTAAACTTGCCAAGTTACACCATAATATAGCACAGGACATAACAAAATATTCTTTGAACTACTGAAAACCGTTGTACATTCTCTAATAAGTGAAGAATTGATGTATGACGATGTATGACGTAAACAGCATGGTATTCAGCTTTGATTCTTGGTATTATCACTGTTTGATCGTTTTGCGCCTTGTTAAAAAGTTATTCCGAAGGAACATAATTACCAGTGGATTTTTTATACGCTAAAAGAAATGATAAACTTCGAAATGATGCTCCCCGTAGGTACCACTCGATGGGCTCAGTGTCACATAGATTATGCTGAGTTAGTTTCCAACCATAAGCCAAAATTATTAATTTTATAATTTTCACTTAGAAAATAAAGGACTTTCCATACACTACTTTTTCCCTCTTTTCATCACTTCGAGGGTTTAATCAATTTTGTATTTTTTTTTGTTTTTTTTTGCTTGTGTGGGCTCTGAATAAATGCTTATCTTATCATATCATTAAAATTGCTGAGACTCGTTTAAACTAATTTTCTATCGTCAACCTAAGCATGAAGTTTGAAGATGTTAACTCCGACACTGACGGACTTTCATTCAATTTTTCAACCTATTTTTTACCCCCTTATGTGTTGAATGTCGAAAAATCTTTTGTTTTCGTTATTATAGGACCACACTAGCAAAAATTCACCCCGTTTCAACCTCTAGGAGGATAATTTTCGATAAAAAATGTAACACGTATTTAATCATTTGTTAATGAGAGTAATCCTGCATTTTTTTTAAATAAGACGTCCTCTTAATCTTGATACTCCTTACAAACTTGAACCCCCTTTCTCCCCTTTGGGAGTTGAATTTTTAAAAAACAATTCATTCATGACGGAATTTCATACAAAATTTTAATTCATTTTCATCCACTTAAGGGTTAAATTAAAAGACATTTCTTTGTAGATGTTTAGGTTATTTCAGGATCACACTGGCGAAAATTTATGTTCCTAGCGTTTTCATGTTAATTTACCCCCTTCCACCCCTAAGGGTGATGATTTTCAGAAAACACAAAACACGTAGTTAATCATTTATTTATAATAGTAACCTTGAAAAATTTCGAACTATAAAGTAGTCCAATCTTGATTCTCCATACTAACTTTGAACCCCCATTTCACCGCTTTAGGGGTAGAATTTTCAAAAACGCTAGACCACGTATTTATTTATTTCTGATTGGTAACATAAAGACTAAGTTTTATGCTTTTATCTTTAAAAGTGGCGGAGTTCCATACCAATTTTAACACCCTTTCATCCCCTTACAGTTTAATTTCAAAAATCCTTTGTTTGTAAAGGTTTACGTAATAATTAAGGGAACACGCTGGCGAACTTTCGTTATCCTAGCTTTTATATGTTAATTCACACCGTTTCACCCCCTAGTGAGATGATTTTAGTGAAAACACGAAACAAGTATGTAATATTTCTAGGTACTGGATCACTAGATCTAGTTAAGCTAAGCATTTGTTTTTTAATTATATTGATTTTGTTATTGTTAGAATTTAGTATATAATACTCAGAAGATATAGATTTTATTCAGTCACCGTTTAACCTGGTCAACTTAGAGAAGTCGCAACATTGGTGATCCCGACGTGATCCAGAAGAATCAGCAAGCAGCCTAGTAGCCTACGTGATTTGGAAGAACCAACAGCTCAGCAGCCGACGTGATCTGGAAGGACCCGATATAGCCGACGTGATCCAGAAGAACCAGCCAGCAGCCGCCGTGGTTTTGGAAGCAAGAAACTGCCGATGTGAAGTTTCCAGCATGAATTGCCGTTGCTTCGCACCGCGTTCGTGAACTTAGAGAGACAATTTTCACGCTAGATTTGCTCTGGACTAAAACGAGTGTTCTAATTTTTCATCGGCCTCCCACAAGCAGGTCTCACCGAATTATTATTTTAATAGAAAAAAAATTCAAAACCACTTTTCGATCTAAATTTACCGAGCGAGCGAGCGAGCTAATTAATCGTTTGTTTGAAAAAGTTCGCTATACAAAATTTGAACCCGCGTTTTACCCCTTTTGGGGGTTAAATTTTCAAAAACGCTAAAACACGTATTTATGTATTTCTAATTGTTAATCTAAAAACAAAGTTTTATCCTTCTAGCTCAAAAAAACGGCCTCCTATACACATTTTCAACCCATTTTTTACCAAATTAAGATTTTAATTTCAAAAAATCCTTTCTCATTTCTCGTCCACATCTTAAAAATAACCCTAGTATTTTTTTTTTCTTTCTTGGTCCAAGGAATTAGGCGTTGATATGTCAGTTAGTGAATGAATGAATGAATGCTTCAGGACTCATCTTTTTATATTTATAGATATTAAGTATAATTGGATAGTGAAAACTTGCCAAGTTACACCGTTAGTAGCTTAGAACATAACAAATATTATTTTAAATAACTGATAACCGTTGTACATTCTCTAACACAATTTGGAGAAGTCTAAGATGAATATTTCAATTTAGGTACCGTAGCTATGATTTAAGAAACCACTTAGATACAGAAATCTAAGTGGTTTCTTAAATCATAGCTACGGTACGGTATTTTCTTTCGAACTTGGCTCCCTTTCACATTTATGTTTTGTTGGGATTGTTTTTACTAGTACCTATCTCTTAGCGCTTTGCACACGACGGGGCGGGGCGGGCCGGTCAATTTCGCTGCCAACGATAGCACAAAGGGAAGCCTATACTACCAACGCACATGGAGGCGCGGCGCGGTCGGCGCGGTCTGTTTGTCCTCCATGTGCGTTGGTAGTATAGGATTCCCTTTGTGCTATCGTTGGCAGCGAAATTGACCGGCCCGCCCCGCCCCGTCGTGTGCAAAACGCCGGGCAAAATTCGATCATTGTGCACATTTAAGGAACATGGAGGAAAGTGGAAAATGACTTGGAAAACGAAACTTAGCTTTTGAGCCTGGACATTGTAAAGTAAAAGAAGTAGAATATAAGAGGTCGGGGAAAAAGTTTCTTCATATTTTGTAAGTATAAATTTGTAATCAAATTTCTCTTTCTTGTATTATTTGTACCTGGCAGGATAAAGTCAAATTGAAAAGGTGAACATTCAAAATTCTGCAATTTTTAATTTTTTTCTCTGTCCACAAAAATGAGTGAAAGCTGAGCAACGAAGAAACTCGCTACATTTTGAAATTTTATTAAAAAAGGTTAAAATACAACACAGCCTGTAAATAAAAAAATTGTGTTGATTATGAACCTAATGCAATACCAGTAAGTAGCGCAAACTTGGTTCAAACCAGTCCGGAAATTTTAACGGTCGCTCTGTCTAAATTTGCATAAAAAATACAAATGAACTTTTTCCAGACTTAATATTAATAACGGCTATATGCAGTTAATAGGAAAAAACTGAAAAAGAAAAATTATAATTAAATAATCCTAAATAAATTATCGAAAAAAAACCCAAGGTTGTGTGTGAGGTCGACCAACCCGCAGCAGGCCCGCGTTGTCCACTGAGGCCCGATTGCCCTAATTCAGGGTAGGCTCGAGCCCCTAGGTAGGGACCTCCTCTCAACTGTCACGCTGTTATTAGGCCACACCCCCTTTTCTGTCGAACCGGGAGCCGGAAATTCGACAGACAGGTTTTTTTCCGGCAGCCGGAATATGAGAGACAGGGTTCTGGGCGCATTTAATGGATTTTCTGTGAATCTAAATAAAACATTTTATGTTTCCATTTAAAATATTATTCTAATTAGGGTGTTTTACTTATTGTTTTTCATTGTTTTTACTTTTACATTATGGTAATTGATATTATTGATATTATATTATTATTTACTATGGGTTACCTAAAAATTAACTATATTCCTTGGTAAAAAATAAAAAAAAGTGTGTGTGTCAGCTCCGACGCACGACTGGAGTTTACTTCTTAAGTACGATTGTCTAAACAGGCACAAAACAGGGCTTGACTTTGGTTTTAAGTTTACTCTGCACAGTTTTTATAACTAATGGATGATTCCAATTTCCGGCCTCTTTTCTTAGCTGATGTGTCAGGTGTTTTAGCTCCCATGATCGCAGCTACTAATGATCCATCTGGTGTTTGGCAGCAACTAACCTAATATGCTTTGGATGCGGTTATACAAGCATATCTTAGGTCATACCATAAAGGGCATAACATTGATTTCAAGTTGACTCTTCAATTAAATCAAGAGCATTTTTGTTAAGTTTCTCTTGTAATGTTTCTAGTAATTTGTGGACATCATTCTTTATATCATCACTCGCTTGAATAAGAAAATGATGAAGTGAAAACTTTCTAACATCACTGTGTTTAAAGTCGTTCTGATACTTCAACAGTTCACAATTCATAATTTTCTTCTTTTTTGCTTCTTGAAGAAACTCGTGGAAAAGGTCTGTGCTGGTTTCATGATGTGGAGCGGTTTTTTTGCAAATTTGATCTACAATGACGTATTTTATAGTAGTCCCTACTCTCGAGAGGATGGGTTTTTTCAGTAACATTCAACCTCGGTGCAGGAAGACTGCGACGATGGGTCCACATTAAAAATGTCACTGCATGCTTACAACCACCAGTTGAACCTGCACAGTCCAAGCACTGGCAACTGACGATTTCACCTTTAGTCTCGTCTATCACCATAGTGACTCTGTATGAACTAGCCCGCAATTTGTGCTCGGGGCAGATCTTGCAATTGAGTGTGCAAAGTCCTGATCCACGATGTAGTTGCACGTACCCGATAGCATCGTCACCATAAGATTCTCGTGCAGCCCTGAAAATGCAAACTAATTACTTACTGTAAACAAAATTTATTCTTTATAACCTAAAAAAATACAATTGAAAGAAAGACCATTATTTTGCCTTCGCAGGATTAAGGTTACTTACGTAGGTAGTGTTATATTATTTTATAGTACTTACATTGCTGTTTTTAAATTTCTCAGCTCTGCAGAATAAAAATCGGGGTTATTTTTGAAGAACATTTCAATCCTTGATTGCGTACACTTTGGGCAAGTTTCTGCTATCTGCTTTCACAAAATTGACATCCATGATGGAGTGGAATACCAAATTATACGATGGAGATTGTAAAATATCACAAATTTTCAGTATATTTATAATCATAAATATTTTATATTTTATATTATAAATATACTGAAATTATATATACAGATCAAAAATAGTAAAGGCGCGTCTCCTCCGACCTGTTTTGCAAAACAATACACAGATACAGTACAATTATACTCCCCGCGCGGGTGGAGAGGGGAAGGATTTGTTTCATTTTTCTACAACTGCCGTGTCGCGCACATTTTTTGTTTCAGAAACATTTCCCTGTAGCAGGAGACGGCTTGAGTATGAAAACAAATGTTTTTGTTTCATGTTTTCTGTGTAATGTTTCAAAAAAGCGGGCGCAGGAGACACGCCTTAAGACTGCAACAATGACAGAACGTCATCTTAGATTCAGCCTGACTGTTTTGTATCACGTGACAGAGGTGCGCACAATAGGTTGCGCGTAAAAACGTAACGCGCAAAGAGAATATAACAAACTACGTTTTCGATCACTAAAAAATAGTAAAGGCGCGTCTCCTCCGACCTGTTTTGCAAAACAATACACAGATACAGTACAATTATACTCCCAGCGCGGGTGGAGAGGGGAAGGATTCGTTTCATTTTTCTACAACTGCCGTGTCGCGCACATTTTTTGTTTCAGAAACATTTCCCTGTAGCAGGAGACGGCTTGAGTATGAAAACAAATGTTTTTGTTTCATGTTTTCTGTGTAATGTTTCCAAAAATCGGGCGCAGGAGACACGCCTTAAGACTGCAACAATGACAGAACGTCATCTTAGATTCAGCCTGACTGTTTTGTATCACGTGACAGAGGTGCGCACAATAGGTTGCGCGTAAAAACGTAACGCGCAAAGAGAATATAACAAACTACGTTTTCGATCACTAGATTTTACTCCTCATATTTTTTTCATACCGGGCGCCTTATATGCAAATCGATTCTTAAGGAGTAAACTCCAAAAATAAAACTATACGTTAACTTTTCTATTGCTTTAATTTATACCTAAGTATGTTTATAATACAATAAAAACAAAATAACACAAAACAAATAACACACGCGACACTTGAAGTACGACATCTGAATTTTGAATGAAGTTTCTCTGAATATTGTTATAGTGTCTGTGTGGCAAAGGATTAGTCACAGAGGTAGTGTACCGTGCTTCACTCCCATACATGTCGATATGCATTCTTAATCGGGCCTGCCAACCTTTGGCGTATTTTTAGGTGCTAATTTGACCCGCCGTAATTTTTCCGGCTCCCGGTAGGTCGACAGATAAGGAATTTGGTTTTTTTTTTTCCTGGTCCCGGATATCGACAGTCAAGAGGATATGAGTTGATATTATACAATTGTAACAACCAAACCTGCGAACTTCGACCCACACACGACGACGTGGCGAACTTTGGGGCTTCACTATCTACTCCCAGGACGGGGCTCACACACTCACACAGCGAGCGATACCCGACGCGGCCGCGCCCGGTAACGGGCAAATACTTACACATTGAATTATTGATGGCCGCCATGTTTACACGGGAAGACGAATGAGTTGCATTATTGCTGATGCCTTTGCTGCCTGCTCCCTCCGTATTAGCTTTAGTGGCTTATACAGGATCTACGTGATCTACAATTTATGCCTCTAGGGCCCATTTAGGGTACTCAAACAAAGAATCCATAAATTTTGTAGTGTCAGCATATCCGTCTGTCTGTCGGTCAGTATGTCACAGCCGGTTTGATAAAATAATATTTACTTATATAAAGCTGAAATTTGGTATATAAAAATCTGTGACCCCTATAAAGTAATGTAATAAAATCAGTAATTTTATATTCATTTATATTAAACCTCTATTTCAGGAAATCTGAAAATATTGGAAGTAATAGGGCATATAAAACAATTAAGGAAAATTTATCACGGCCAAGTAGGTTTTCTTAGTTTAGGAATAACAGTGATGTGCAGTTGAATTTGAAAAAAGACCGTAGATTTCTTATACAAAATGTTCCATACCAACTGCATTTTTAAAATACTTGTGCATTTATTTTTTTAAGGATTACGGAGCCCAAGTTTACGCTTAGTCCTTTTTTATTCACAATTGGCATCATTTCACCTGATGGTAAGTGACGACGATGCCGAAGATGAAAGCGGACTTACCAAGATTCCCCAATGCACTGGGGATCTGACTATCTTATGTTCAAGCCGAAGCACATCACAGATAATACTGATGTTTGGCGGCAAGAATGAATCAAACCGAGTCTTACAAAGATGACCCTACCGGGAATCGAACCCGCGACTAACCATTGCGCCACGGAGGTGGATAAAGTCACGCACTTGGCACCTTAATTATTTGAATTCGATTCTTTGAAGAATAAATTTAATGTTATCTTTCTACGGAAATTTTTGTGTCGATAACGTCAACGTTTGTAAGCATACAATGAAGGAAGATGAATAGATGGAAAATACGACGTGTCCCACTCAATTATAACCGAAAATCTTCTACTTCAACTCTCATTCTACAACTTTTTCAGTTCAACTCTATGAAAATAGTAATATTTGACCTCACTATTTTAAAATACGTGCCTTTGTTTTGGTGAGCCAATTTCAAGTGTAAGAAACTATTTTAAAATAGTGAAGAAAGTGTGTAAAAGCAGTATTTTTAATTTTGTAGGTGTTCACACGAAGCGTGACGTCACACCTTATTCGTCGGCAGGAGTCGACGCGAGCGTCCCTAGCGGCGAACAGTCCGCTCTTTGACGCTGTACGGAAGACAGGTGTTGTCGCCCGTCGCTCCATGTTATTTCACCTTTCATTGAATTCAAGGAACCTACCGGCCGATACCTAATCCTTCGACAGTGATATTAATTTCAGTGCAGTGCAAAGGACATTACCACGACTACATCGTCACTTTGCATCAGGGGCGATATCAAACGCACTCAATTATTTAATTTTAAAAAAGGATCCTTTTCATTGCGCCATTAAACATCAAACGCTTGTATGATTACGCTTGTTAAAATCTGTGAGTAAAGGTTACTTTATTACTGATCAACTTACCGTGCAAATTTGACTTAACTTTTATCATATTTCATATTGATTTATTGATTGATTGTCAAGATATGTCATATCCAAAGTAATCTTGAAACCTCCTGTGAATATTTTAACTATCGCTAGTGGCCCACTGCCTGTGAACATCGTATACATTAATTTGACAATATTTTATGTAAAAACTGTAATATTATATATTTTGGAAAACTGCAACATTTATATAACTTATGGTATTAAGTCAATAAATGCAAAAATATTATTAAAAGATACTTATTATGTTAGCAGATAAATAAAGTTTGTAAAGAAATTCAATTTTTTATGCAATTTTAATTCTAATGGCATGAATATCGATCGAGCATCTATAATTAATTATTTACAAAATTAACGTTTGTTCAACTAGGTTGCTGTGCTTTTTTCATCTTGTATTTTCTCGCTCGTGAAGTGAAAAGTTTTACCTATGTATCACACGAGGACGAGTTCTTTTGTTTCTTATGCCTTTGTATCCCTCTATACTCAGGATTCCAACTCGGCACACGCAACAAAACGAAATTTTCTCTCTTGTTGGACTAATAACTATTATTACTATACAATGTGATGTTTTTGTTTATCTACTCATCATATCAGCCGAAGTACGTCCACTGCTGGACATAGGCCTCCCCTAAGAATCTCCACGACAACCAGTTCTGCGCTGCCCGCATCCAGCGGCTTCCCGCGACCTTCACCAGGTCATCGGTCACCAGGTGATCTACTCACTGCTATAAAACTTGAATACCTAGCTTAGCTTGGTGTTCAATTTCTAAATTTCGTACGATCCATTAGACGCAAGGCAACAACATAATAATGAGACACGGATTATAAATTGTCAAAGCATCCCCTGAAGAAAATGTCTCCATTCAAAATACATCCCTAATCCTTAGATCCTGGTAATCAATCATTTCGCCAATTTCGCTCATTTAATTTTTAATGCACGGATGAAATTCGATCTTTTGTAACGAGAGGCAAGGAAAATGATAAATTGTGAGTCATTTTCAACGGTTTACATTGAGTTTTCATACCATCCATCTGTACCATTTCCAACAATAAAAGTAAGTTATTACAAGACTTTTCATGAATCAGATTCATGAAAAATCTTTTAACTACGATAGTAGTTACGTTTGTAAGCACCAAAAATGTACAATAAGTGTTTTTTTTGTCTGTTTAACATTAATTCCTAGTTTACTCTGTGGATAACCTAACTTAAGTAATAGACCTTTTTCTGAGTACTTTTGATAGTTAAAGTCAATTTGCCAAAGTCTTTTTTTACATTTTAATTTGAAACGTTCACAACCTGTATAAGGCTGAATTATAACAAATCGCCTATCGTCAATGATGTATGCTCAGATTAGGCAGCATCAATCTCTTGCTCGCGGATCTCATCTGAAACTGTTAGGGCGCTTCCACAGTATCCTTAGGTAGGGCCATGTTAGGATGACGTGAATATATTTGGTGATATCAATTTTGCATATTAGGATATCAGATATTTTACAGTTTATTATCATCTTATCCGGAATGTTGAATTATATACAAGTGTGTAGAAGTTAGCACCTGCAATGCTCCACACGCTAATATTTATAAGAACACCTTACCGTGCAGCAACATTTCTTTGAGTATCATCGTTAATGACTGACCCGGTGGTTCAGTGGTCAGATTCTGCCGGCACAGCCGAGGGTTGTTGGTTCGACCGAATCCGTATTTAAATAAAGAATTTGACCACTGAACCTACGGCTCAGTTTGCTTTAAGACAAACATTCGTGTGACTCAAGTTTGTTTGCTCTGTTGCTGACAGACAGACAGAACAAACAAAAATCTAGTTTTTTTGAATAGGAGCCCCCTTTATTTATATTTATTATTTTTTAAAGCAAAAACTTCTTTTGGCGCGTTAGGCATTTTTGAGATAGGAAAAAACCATTGAACTCGCGTCACTGTAATGTAACCTGTCGGTTACATACCATGAACGATTGCAGGGTCAAAACTTATAAAAATGTAAAAAGTTTTCACTTTTATCGCCACTTCTTTTGTTATAGTGTGAAACGCTAACTATCGTTTCGAGCCGATCTCTTTTGTCGCGTTTCATAATTAAATTCTTTTTTGATGTCGTTGCTCTATGCTATTTGAATTTGAAAATAGTTGTTTTTTTTTTTGACAAGAGAAAAACAAAGGTTGATCGTGGTCCCGTCGAAAATGTTGTGAATTTAAATTTTTTTGTACAAATTGTGTTATAAGTTATTGTTGAGGCCCACAATTTTATTCTGTGGGTTTCATCCAGCCCCTGCGAGGTTGGCGTCCCCGAGGTTTTGCCCGATAAACGATTGAACCTGGGTTGGAGCAGTGCTGATCACCGGCCAGTCCTTTCTACTGCCCGCCCAGCTGCTCGCCATAAGGGAAGTGAATTTGTTTTGTCTTTTATCCCGAGCGACTCTCTGACTCTGTGACCTTTCTGCCGACCTGGAAGATTTCCTGTTTCCAGTTTCTAACTATTAGTTTTTTATTTCAAATTTTAAAAGTGTTTTGTATCTGATACATATTTTGTTAAAAAGATTGGGTAATTCAGATCAGACTCAAATTTTAAACTTAGTAACTTATTTAAGTACCAAAGGGACGGCGACGATCGTTGCCTGCCGGCATACTATAAAATAACCATTTTATATACAAATAAATTGTAACCTTAAATTTATTTCCGTAAATTCTCCATAAATATATTAGGTCATTGTTTTTAATTGTCTACACGGTCAACCATTGTATATTGTTCATATTGTTGGTCATATTGTTTATTGTTCCTTCTTTTTAGGAAAAAAATCATAAAATATATATATTCTAATTTACCCCATAATATTTTTTTCTTTAAACTCCATTTAGGCCTGAACCTCTAAATCGTACGTATCGTATGTGGCAAATTCCGTGAGGGTTTTTATCCCCAGTTCCCATTATTTTTGTCACATATTTATGGCGCCCGTAAATATGTGACAAAAATAAAGGGAACTGGGGATAAAAACCCTTACGGAGTTTGCCACATATGATACGTAAGATTTAGAGGTTCGGGCCTAAACGGAGTTTTAAGGAAAAAAAGGTTATGGGGTAAATTAGAATATATGTATTTTCATGATTATTTTAAAAGTAAGGAACAATAAACAATAGGAGTATAAAAAAAGGTGCGATTTCATTGGTTGACCGTGTAGACAATTAAAAAAAAACAATGACCTAATATATTTATGGAGAATTTACGGAAATAAATTTAAGGTTACAATTTTATTTGTATATAAAATGGTTATTTTATAGTATGCCGGCAGGCAACGATCGTCGCCGTCCCTTTGGTACTTAAATAAGTTACTAAGTTTAAAATTTGAGTCTGATCTGAATTACCCAATCTTTTTAACAAAATATGTATCAGATACAAAACACTTTTAAAATTTGAAATAAAAAACTAATAGTTAGAAACTGGAAACAGGAAATCTTCCAGGTCGGCAGAAAGGTCACAGAGTCAGAGAGTCGCTCGGGATAAAAGACAAAACAAATTCACTTCCCTTATGGCGAGCAGCTGGGCGGGCAGTAGAAAGGACTGGCCGGTGATCAGCACTGCTCCAACCCAGGTTCAATCGTTTATCGGGCAAAACCTCGGGGACGCCAACCTCGCAGGGGCTGGATGAAACCCTACGGAGTTATATAAATGTAATTTGCCGCAGTACCAAAAATACACGCAAAGCGGTTTCCTTATACAAATTACTTACCACAGAATAAAATTGTGGGCCTCAACAATAACTTATAACACAATTTGTACAAAAAAAATTAAATTCACAACATTTTCGACGGGACCACGATCAACCTTTGTTTTTCTCTTCTTGTCAAAAAAATAACAACTATTTTCAAATTCAAATAGCATAGAGCAACGACATCAAAAAAGAATTTAATTATGAAACGCGACAAAAGAGATCGGCTCGAAACGATAGTTAGCGTTTCAAAATACCCACAAACTCACAAAAAAAAAGGCGAGAAGTCCAAAAAATTTTTGAAATTTGGACAACCCTATAGACGTTGGACAGCCCTGAAGAAGAAAAAAAATTAAAACTCTCTAATTAACTAGTTAACTACAAACGTTTACTTGAAGCTGGTAGAAATTAACATTTATACACGATTCGCGTACACATACAAACGCCAAAACTCCATCTAAAAGTGAACCAACTTAATAACCCCAACAACACACTAGTGTTAAGGGATCGCTGTGTATTGAGCCTAAAACTAGTCACTTAAGAAAACAGAAGAAACCAAACAACTAGTAAAACATTAAAGACCAATAGGGTTGACAAAAACTGAAAAAAACTTGCAAAACATTGTCGGTTAGCCCAGCGAAAATGTGGACAAAAACGGTAAAGCGGATGCGTGAAAATCCGACTCACGGATAAAATCAACACCGGAAGACTGAAACGCGATACGCAAGAGTCTAAAGGGACAACTCTACCGAAAAATAGGCCATTTGAGGTAAGACAAGGGCAAGATTAATGAAAGAAGTTTTAAAAATGGAAAATTGTTATAAGACCTCAAGAAATCTAAACAATACTGCGGAATACCGAAACGTTGTCACATAAAAGTGAACAGGGTACGCCAAAAATTTAAGGAGTACCTCGCAAAGCAACGCGTAAAAATATTCCAAACAGTAACCCTTAAAGATTTTTCCCTTAAAACAACGTTAAATAATCGTGAACTAAAAGTAAGTCTGTCCCGACTTTCGATTGAAAGAAATCTAGAGTCTGGCCATTGACTACTTAAATTAAAAATTCTCTTGGAATCGTAAGGGAATACACAGGCAAAAACAACTCAACAACACGTAAGCAATTATCCGAAAGAGGTATAATGCCATTAAGCCGGGAAAAAACGACCCGTGTGAAGAGAAGCAAAAAAATACCGTGCATACAAACAAAAAACCTTACGTTTCAAAGAAAACTGCACGATTAAATTAAGTAAGGGGGTCTTGAGGTATTAAAACTTAAACCATAATATCCGGAAAACGGATACACCCACGAACGTATCCGTTTTGAGTTTTCGTATTTTGAAACGCTAACTATCGTTTCGAGCCGATCTCTTTTGTCGCGTTTCATAATTAAATTCTTTTTTGATGTCGTTGCTCTATGCTATTTGAATTTGAAAATAGTTGTTATTTTTTTGACAAGAAGAGAAAAACAAAGGTTGATCGTGGTCCCGTCGAAAATGTTGTGAATTTAAATTTTTTTGTACAAATTGTGTTATAAGTTATTGTTGAGGCCCACAATTTTATTCTGTGGTAAGTAATTTGTATAAGGAAACCGCTTTGCGTGTATTTTTGGTACTGCGGCAAATTACATTTATATAACTCCGTAGGGTTTCATCCAGCCCCGTGTATCCGTTTTCCGGATATTATGGTTCAAGTTTTAATACCTCAAGACCCCCTTACTTAATTTAATCGTGCAGTTTTCTTTGAAACGTAATGTTTTTTGTTTGTATGCACGGTATTTTTTTGCTTCTCTTGACACGGGTCGTTTTTTCCCCGGCTTATTGGCATTATACCTCTTTCGGATAATTGCTTACGTGTTGTTGAGTTGTTTTTGCCTGTGTATTCCCTTACGATTCCAAGAGAATTTTTAATTTAAGTAGTCAATGGCCAGACTAGATTTCTTTCAATCGAAAGTCGGGACAGACTTACTTTTAGTTCACGATTATTTAACGTTGTTTTAAGGGAATAAATCTTTAAGGGTTACTGTTTGGAATATTTTTACGCGTTGCTTTGCGAGGTACTCCTTAAATTTTTGGCGTACCCTGTTCACTTTTATGTGACAACGTTTCTGTATTCCACAGTATTGTTTAGATTTCTTGAGGTCTTATAACAATTTTCCATTTTTCATATTTCTTTCATTAATCTTGCCCTTGTCTTACCTCAAATGGCCTATTTTTCGGTAGAGTTGTCCCTTTAGACTCTTGCGTATCGCGTTTCAGTCTTCCGGTGTTGATTTTATCCGTGAGTCGGATTTTCACGCATCCGCCTTTACCGCTTTTGTCCATATTTTCGCTGGGGTAACCGACAATGTTTTGCAAGTTTTTTTCAGTTTTTGTCAACCCTATTGGTCTTTAATGTTTTAGTAGTTGTTTGATTTCCCCTGTTTTCTTAAGTGACTAGTTTTAGGCTCAATACACAGCGATCCCTTAACACTAGTGTGTTGTTGGGGTTATTAAGTTTGTTCACTTTTAGATGGAGTTTTTGCAGTTTGTATGTGTAGCTTCGTGTATAAATGTCAATTTCTACCAGCTTCAAGTAAACGTTCGTAGTTAACTAGTTACTTAGAGAGTTTTTATTTTTTTTCTTCTTCAGGGCTGTCCAACGTCTATAGGGTTGTCCAAATTTCAAAAATTTTTTGGACTTCTCGCCTTTTTTTTTGTGAGTTTGTGGGTATTTTGAAACGCTAACTATCGTTTCGAGCCGATCTCTTTTGTCGCGTTTCATAATTAAATTCTTTTTTGATGTCGTTGCTCTATGCTATTTGAATTTGAAAATAGTTGTTATTTTTTTGACAAGAGAAAAAAAAAGGTTGATCGTGGTCCCGTCGAAAATGTTGTGAATTTAAATTTTTTTGTACAAATTGTGTTATAAGTTATTGTTGAGGCCCACAATTTTATTCTGTGGGTTTCATCCAGCCCCTGCGAGGTTGGCGTCCCCGAGGTTTTGCCCGATAAACGATTGAACCTGGGTTGGAGCAGTGCTGATCACCGGCCAGTCCTTTCTACTGCCCGCCCAGCTGCTCTCCATAAGGGAAGTGAATTTGTTTTGTCTTTTATCCCGAGCGACTCTCTGACTCTGTGACCTTTCTGCCGACCTGGAAGATTTCCTGTTTCCAGTTTCTAACTATTAGTTTTTTATTTCAAATTTTAAAAGTGTTTTGTATCTGATACATATTTTGTTAAAAAGATTGGGTAATTCAGATCAGACTCAAATTTTAAACTTAGTAACTTATTTAAGTACCAAAGGGACGGTGACGATCGTTGCCTGCCGGCATACTATAAAATAACCATTTTATATACAGATAAAATTGTAACCTTAAATTTATTTCCGTAAATTCTCCATAAATATATTAGGTCATTGTTTTTAATTGTCTACACGGTCAACCATTGTATATTGTTCATATTGTTGGTCATATTGTTTATTGTTCCTTCTTTTTAGGAAAAAAATCATAAAATATATTTATTCTAATTTACCCCATAATATTTTTTTCTTCAAACTCCATTTAGGCCTGAACCTCTAAATCGTACGTATCGTATGTGGCAAATTCCGTGAGGGTTTTTATCCCCAGTTCCCATTGTTTTTGTCATAAATATGTGGCAAAAATATTGGGAACTGGGGATAAAAACCCTCACGGAATTTTCCACATACGATACGTACGATTTAGAGGTTCAGGCCTAAATGGAGTTTGAAGAAAAAAATATTATGGGGTAAATTAGAATATATATATTTTATGATTTTTTTTGTAAAAAGAAGGAACAATAAACAATAAACTTCGGTTGACCGTGTAGACAATTAAAAAAAACAATGACCTAATATATTTATGGAGAATTTAGGGAAATAAATTTAAGGTTACAATTTATTTGTATATAAAATGGTTATTTTATAGTATGCCGGCAGGCAACGATCGTCGCCGTCCCTTTGGTACTTAAATAAGTTACTAAGTTTCAAATTTGAGTCTGATCTGAATTACCCAATCTTTTTAACAAAATATGTATCAGATACAAAACACTTTTAAAATTTGAAATAAAAAACTAATAGTTAGAAACTGGAAACAGGAAATCTTCCAGGTCGGCAGAAAGGTCACAGAGTCAGAGAGTCGCTCGGGATAAAAGACAAAACAAATTCACTTCCCTTATGGCGAGCAGCTGGGCGGGCAGTAGAAAGGACTGGCCGGTGATCAGCACTGCTCCAACCCAGGTTCAATCGTTTATCGGGCAAAACCTCGGGGACGTCAACCTCGCAGGGGCTGGATGAAACCCTACGGAGTTATATAAATGTAATTTGCCGCAGTACCAAAAATACACGCAAAGCGGTTTCCTTATACAAATTACTTACCACAGAATAAAATTGTGGGCCTCAACAATAATTTATAACACAATTTGTACAAAAAAATTTAAATTCACAACATTTTCGACGGGACCACGATCAACCTTTGTTTTTCTCTTGTCAAAAAAATAACAACTATTTTCAAATTCAAATAGCATAGAGCAACGACATCAAAAAAGAATTTAATTATGAAACGCGACAAAAGAGATCGGCTCGAAACGATAGTTAGCGTTTCAAGTGTCAATAGAAAGAAATACACAACCTGTAAAAATTTCTACTGTCTAACTATTACGGTTCATGAAATACACCCCGCTGACAGACAGACGGACAGTGTCGGTTTAGTAATAGGGTCCCGTTGATCAGGCCTTTGTGTGTACGGAACCGCAAAGAGAAAAAGACCCACACTAATAACATGCAGACCTTAGCCGGAAGATACTAGGTACGAGTCCCTCTCATTGTACGTTGGAATCCTGGTTATCTAGCACTGACTTTATGGGGTTAAAGCCACCGTGCTCTCAAAATATCAAAACAATAGGCATATGTTTACCACCATTTAATTTCTAATAGTCTTATGCTATTTTCAGAATACATTTTGTATTAATAACTATTGTTCATAATATTAATTTTCATCTTTAAACATTTATAAACAATCGGCAATTTCATGGGTAAAGACCGAATATGCTAAACTTTTAGGCTTGTACCAAGATTAGATACCCAAGTCACTAAACTGCACTTCCCAGACATATAGTAGTTTGTGTTCTTTGACACTGCCACTTGCTCGGTTGTGTCAATAACGCAGGTTAACTGACTTGAGTCACGGTCATAACCTGGACGGGTTTGAGTGTTAGAGGCATTTTTCTTGACCGTTTTCGTGCTTCGCAAGGCACGTTTAGTCGTTGGTGCCGATAACTATCTCTAGATGGTAGATGCCTGAGAAGCAGCTTCAAAAATTTGTGTCAGGGTCCAGGGATTGCCATTGGCCCTACAACCTTCACCTTCTCCAGAATTGGCCCCTGTGCATGGAGTATGGCTTATAATCTTCCCGACTTAAGAAAGAAACCCTTGCTATATATAAAGTGGGTTTTTTCTGCAGTCCATTATGAGTTTATGTATCCATGTGTGTATTTTGTATTCCCCATTGCGTTGGGGAATCTTGGTAAGCCCGCTTCCATCTTCGGCATCGTCACTTACCACCAGGTGAGATGTTGTCAAGGGTTTACCAATTGTGAATAAAAAAAAATCATATATGTATGTGTATGCGAGTGTCACTTAAGACATGACAGTTATCAAATTTCAATACGGAGACAACCAGTATCCTTATTGTGAAAAAAAAAGAAAATCGACGAACTATGTCAAGGGCAAAGACATTCGATTTCCGTCCTAGGGGAGTGACATTTTTTTTAACCTCTGTGGTCAAGGGTACATACAAGTATTCTTTAAACAACTTCAAAAAAGGTGGAAGTTTTGTTTGACTGAATATTTTTTAAGTATGTCCACAGACTTCTCCGTTAATTGTGGACCAATTTTAAAAATTCTTCTTTCATTCAAAAGAGTAGACTCTCGAGGTGGTCTCATTGTCACGAAATCAGGATCTGATTAAGTCATCCTAGGGAAATCGAGGGCAAACCTCAAATTTTATAGGCGCAAATTACGTGTTTATGTATTTTCTAAAGCTATTCAAGTATTTGCGTCTGTTAGTCATCATCTCATGTAAATGACCGGATGATGGAAGGTCAACAACTCCTTAATGGTTAGGAGTTGAAGGATATTTTTTTAAAGATTCTATATAGATACGGACGTACGAATAAACCAATAGTTGTATTCTTTTAGGTTATTCAGGCGAGCTGATGATGAATAGTTTGAGTCCTTAACTTTCATGCTGCTGAGATGACGATGGAAGTCACAGGACTCTGTATCAGTTAATGAAACACATGCATTATGATTTGATGATTACTATTGGTAAGTAGGTGATTGGGTTTAACGTTGTTAGATAGATAGCATATCACTAAAATTTAAAAAAATAAAAAACAAGTTTATGGAAACTAAAAACCGACTTAAAAAATAATAATTCGCGAATCAAATTAGGGACCTACAATGTTTTTTGAAGTTAGTCGATGCCAGCAAAGCCATCGAATCTAAAAAAATGTGATAGGTAAGTAGCTGTGTACTAGTACCGACCTTAAAAAAGTTTTAGGTCCCTTATTTAATTTTATATGTAAAAGTATTATTTCAAACTGTTGAGTGAATTTCTTTTTGAAGTCGGTTTTTAGTTTTTTTAACTTTTATTTTTATTAGAGATTACCATTCGTAGTCACTCTCTAGACAATTAATTCAGTGAAGACCACAATCTCACAACAATATCATGCAGTCGGAGGCAGTCTTCTTTATTTAACAATAAAAACATATTGTCTCCAACTGCATGAGATTTTTGTGAGATTGGGCAGCAGATGGTCTTTACTGCTTCTATTGGCAAGAGGGCGACTATAAATGGTACTCTCTAGAGAATAAGTTTAGGATCAACTAGCCAATGGGCATGGATCTCGGCTTAGGCTGTATGGGATTGGTCAGAAAAAGGTCATCTTGTTTCCATCTTTTTAAAGTTCATTTCTTAGTCAGTCGGGTATTATGATTTTTAAATTTACTTTTTTATATGAGCTTCATTAGCAAGAGACTACGGCGCGGCGGTGTCGCGAGCTGCGCGAATTCCGTCACAAAAGCGGCGCAAAGTTCTCAATTAAGAGTTCCCGTCCACAGGATACGGAATGGCAGTTAACCCGCATCAACTGAGCTTGCCCTTGCAATATTTACGTTTCCAATGCCAAAAAACCAATTGACCAACAAAACTAAACCAAACTCTGTTTTCATGGCGCTAAAGCGCACACCACACGGTAGATTAGATTGCTCAGAGAAAAATCTGAATTAATTGCAGTTTGTAGAGGTTTATGTAAATATGACAGGAAAAATAAATCTATATATCTAAATGGCTCAGTTTTATAGAAATCAGCAAAAATCCTTTCTTACTAATATTATAAACGCGAAAGCTTGTATGTATGCATGTATTAACCGGTTCCGTGGCGTAATGGTTAGTCCATTCGCTTTACATCAGGAGGTCGCAGGTTCGATTCCTGACGGTTTCAATTTTTTAAGACTCGGTTTGGTTGGTGGTAGGGCTTTTTCATAGCCCGCCTGGTTAGCTACCACCATATTATCTAAGTCTTGCTGCCAAATTACATCAGTGTTAAGATAAGATAGCCAGATCCCCATTGCGTTAGGGAATCTTGGTAAGCCCGCTTCCATCTTCGACACTTACCATCAGGTTGACCCTGATAGACTCTCTTCACAAAAAGACCGCACAAGACAGGGAAAATGGCGAGTTCTCGTATCGGAGACCAAGACACACTTTGGGTCGTTGAGCCGGCGGAGTAAGTAGTAGTAATCAAAAATCATCACTATCATCACTACATAGTATAAAACAAAGTCGCTTTTTCTGTTCCTATGTCCCTTTGTATGCTTAAATCTTTGAAACTACGCAACGGATTTCGATGCGGTTTTTTTTAATAGATAGAGTGATTCAAGAGGAAGGTTTATATGTATAATAACATCCATTAAATAGTGGTAGAGTACTGTTATTTTTGAGGTTTCTAATGTGATGTCGTAAATAATTACATTTTTTCCGCTTACATTGCAAACGCAGGCTGAACCCTACGAGTTTTATCAAAATAATGTACTAAGTATTGTACACATTGAAAAGGTCTACAGAAAAGTCCGTGATGGTATATGTCTATCTCTTATGGGTAACCCACAATAACTTTTTTTTGTAATTTTTTTTTGGCTAATTTTCGAAGCGATTTTAACCATTAAAGCATTGCGTCTGTAATGTTTCTAATCAGAGCAATACAGGAAAATTGATGCGTGACTGCTCATTAATAGTCTGGGACGAAGCTACCATGTCAAACAAGACGTCTGTGGAAGCACTGGATAGGACAATGCGCGATTTGCGCAACAAAAATTCACCTATGGGTGGATGTACAATTCTGTTCTCAGGAGATTTCCGTCAAAGCCTACCAGTTGTGACTCGAGGAACACGTGCTGACGAAATAAATGCTTGCCTAAAATGATTCAACCTTTGGCCACATGTCAATAAATTAGAGCTTAAAACTAATATGAGGGTTTCGTCATCTTCACGTGAGAACAGGCTATTTCCAGAGATGCTGCTAAAAGTTGGCAATGGAGAGTTAACACAAAGTGAGGGAAGGATTGACCTAGAAAACCTTTGCGTTTTGATAGACAACATCCAAGAGTTAGTCAACAATGTCTATCCTGACATTGATAACATAAGTTATAAGACAATATCTTGGTTTAAAGAAAGAGCGATTCTGTCACCAACTAACGAACAAGTAGATAAAGTAAATAAATTGATTCTTTCAAAGATTGATGCGCCGACGAAAATATACTACTCGGTCGATACTGTTCTCGATTTGGAAGAAGCTGTTTATTTTCCTACAGAATTTCTAAATTCTTTGAACCCGTCTGGACTTCCTCCTCACAAAATGGTGTTGAAAGTAGGTTGTCCTGTTATTTTATTAAGAAACCTGAATCCACCTAAACTTTGCAATGGAACGCGTTTGCTGGTAAAATCATTGAAAACTTTCATAATAGAGTGCACAATACTCACAGGATGTGGTACCGGAGAAGATGTATTGATTCCCCGAATCCCTCTGATACCATCGGATTTACCCTTCCAATTTAAACGTTTACAGTTTCCGGTAAAGACATCTTTTGCAATGACCATTAATAAATCGCAGGGTCAAACCTTCAACGTTGCAGGCTTAGATTTGAGCGTTGACTGTTTTTCACATGGACAACTGTATGTCGCTCTTTCAAGAGTGACCTCCAGAGAAAACATGTTTGTATTGTCTAATGACAAGAAAGCTGTGAACGTTGTTTATAAAGACATTCTGTAATATGTTGTAAAAATAAAATAAATAGTTAAAAATGTAAAAAGTAAATAAGTAAAAATGTAGTGTATGAATTTAGATATTCCAAAGATAGCAGGAAATCTTCATGGTATAGGGAAAGGGGAATTGTTTTACTCCAAATTTAACGCGTGCGGGCCACGGGCAGTAATGAATAAATCAAAACTACTGAATCGATTTTTATCACATAGGCTATATATTTTATACCCGTGCGAAGCCGGAGCGGGCCGCTATGTTTTTATATACAACGTTCTCAGTTTTTCTGTAGTGTATTTAGTATCAGCATTGCACCCGTGCGAAGCCGGGGCAGGTCGCTAGTGTATAATGTATAATATACAATAAATTAAATTACACAAATTAACAACAGCTCACACACATACAAGCTATCACGCTAAGTAGGTTCAGTTAGCAGACGCGCCCACCGCCCCCCAGGCAGCATGGATGGGGCTCGCCAGTCGGAGCTGGTGGCGTCAGCGTGCAGCGCTACGCTGGAGTACCTCAGGCGAGCACGCGGGCTGGGTGCCTTATTACTATGTATAATTAATTCAATTGAGTGCTCTGTTACTTTTTGTTATTATTATTCTGTACAGGAGATCCGTAGGAGAACCAAAGTAACCGACAAAGCTCTCAGAATTGCTAAAATTAAGTGACAGTGGGCGGGGCACATTGCTCGTAGAACAGATGGCCGTTGGGGTAGTAAAGTTCTCGAGTGGCGACCGCGCACCGGAAAACGTAGCGTAGGCAGGCCCCCCACTCGATAGACCGATGAACTGGTGAAGGTTGCGGGAAGTCGCTGGATGCGGGCAGCGCAGAACCGGTAGTCGTGGAAATCCTTGGGGAGGCCTATGTCCAGTTATTCTGTGTAATTAAGTGCAATACCTTCCCGTCATACTTGCAATGTATTTCCCTACTTTTCATTTTATTGGTTTCACTAAAAACGGACATATTATTACCACAAAGTTTATGTTTTGCTTTGCACGTTGCGTTGGTCTACTACCTAAGTTGTACTCGTAGTTTTTAATGCAGTCGGGAATGGTTCACTCGAGTTCTTAATCAAATAGCCATGTTCAAAAGAAACAAGATTATAATTTCATTAGGACTTTAGTATGGATATTTATTAATAATGTTTAATGCACATGTAGGTATAAAGACATACTGTATGTAACTGCTTATTTCCTTACTTATAGATACAATAATATAATATAACTCATATAGGATTCAAGGTGTGATGAAATAATCATTCGAGGTGCGCACGACGTAACCACTGGTACTACAGAATATCAGCGTTGTGGAGCTGTGGGAACACAATCCACTACATTCATGCTGAGTCAGTGCCTTTTCATTGGCACTACTACGTTCGTCCTGTTTGTGTTTTAACTTAGTTTAAATTTTGTTTTATTAAGTCTAATAATAAAGTGAAACTTTAATTACATCGTCTCAAACTTTTTCGTCTGTGTGTTGCATGTCGCGTGACGGTCGCCTTTGTCTGACGGTATGATTGTTTCGTCCTCTGTACCGTAGCGAGAGCAGCCATGATCGTTTCGTCCTCTGTAAAGTTTCACTTTTACCGTGGTTTCATAAAACCACTCACTTTTTTTGTAATCTTGTTTTTTGTGTAGTTAAAATAAGCGTATTAGTACCTACCTTATTACTTTATTCCTTGTAAACTTTCAATGAATAAATGAATTATCTATCTAACTTTCTACCCACCACGCGTTTTTGCAGCGGCTGACATTGTGGAGATGAGCAATACGCCTGGGCGGGCGGCTGAGTAGGCTCCAGGCGGGGGCAATACCAGTAGCGGGGGCTGCTGCTGCGGTGGCGCGTGGAAGGTCAATAGGCCCTGAAATAAATCAGATATTTTCTTATTGTTAGTTTCTCCATCTATGTGAGAGGGTAAACTTCCACGTGACTTAGTTATGCTATTGGTTTTTTTGCCAGAACTTGGGGATTTTTTTTATCTTGATGGTTTTTAGCTATGCTATCCATCGCGTGCTGTTCAGTTTCTTGCTGCCATTTGGTAAGCGCTTGCTTGTACTCGCCGCGCGATTGTTTGCTTTGCTCTGCTAGCACGCCGACAGCTGGTCAATTGTATATTTTTTCCATAGTGATAGCAAAGTATATATATTATATGTATAGTAGTATATATATAGTACTAACATACAGTATGGACACTCCCTGCCGCTCTCTAGCTTGCGACCTCACCCCTTGTCACCCATATTGATACAGATTGGTTACAGTTCTCGAACGTGTGGGATTTCGCCGTCAAATGTCATTTCAAGACCATTTGTATGCAGTGTTCGGGGTGTGGTGATAGCTTTGCGCAGTCTTTCAATAATTTGAATTGAATTTTGGGAGTTGACCCTTAATATTTAAATAAATATATTTTGGTTTACTCTTTGATGTTTTAGGATTCCGTACAGGAAGGTGTGTTGATAGTTGATACGGAATCCTCGGTGCGTCAGTTCAACTTGCACTTGGCACTCATCAATTGCAACCAAGAGTTTTTACAGTGGTTAAAAAGTATTAGGGCAGGCACTTCGTGGACCCGGTTTTGACACAACAACATTGAAAGAGATTAGGACTTATATGTAATAAAATATAAGTGTATTAAACAAGATATGATTTGATCGTACCATCGTATTAATTTGCTAGTGTAAAAGTTTAAGTGGCAAAGTAAAACGCACGTGTGTCATAAAATCTATTTTGCGCTCAGTAAACTGGCATATGAAGAACTACTTTTCGAGTGACTGTATTGATAATGCTACGTATACAGGGTGACTGGTTGAACGACCGACGCGTTTAAGGAGGTAAACTAGTAACCCATGTACTCGTACATTCCGTCTCGGTAAAAAAAGTGAAAATTATTTTGAAATACGTGTGATTTACACATTTTTTGAAATGTGAAATTTCTGTAATTTTGCTTACACTGTGCGGAGCGCGTGTTATCTTCCTATTGGAGTCGTTATCAGCTGTTGCGTACGCGTCATAGCGAGCGAAGTAAACGCTAAAAAAGGAGATGGACCTTTTAAAAATAAAAAATAATAATAAAAATAGGTGGTGGTTTTTTATGCATAATGGAATGGGTATCAGCTTCTTATACACCTCCTTAAATGTGCCGGTTGTTCAACCAGTCACCCTGTATAAGGTCTAACAAAATTAGCTGAAACTATTTTAACTGGTGCTTCTACCCACGAAACTGAACAACTATTCCCATGAAACCCATAGTCAAATCTCAAAAAAAAATTTGAACTTCTCATACTAAGTTGGCTGATCAGCTAATGGAGTTAGTATGGGAGATTCAATTTTTTTTTTGCGATTTGACTGTGGGTTCCATGGGGAAAGTTGTTCAGTTTCATGGGTAGAAGCACCAGTTAAAATAGTTTCAGCTATTTTTGTTACACCTTATATATTCCGAGAAGTTGTATTTACTGCCGCTGCGACCCAATGTATGTTATAGTATACTGTGACCCGCCCGTTCTGTAACAATGAATACTGTTGACAATTCGCAGTTTACCTCTTCGAGTTCGGCATTGGGACGGCACAACATTGCTTTGTTCCCGGTTTGAGCTTATGAATTGAATGAACGACGACGCTGTTTAGCTTGGGAACTTGTTGTTATGGCAACTGGAACAATTGGTGGAGTTTAGACGTCGTCGCTTCAAACGTCTACAGTTAACGAAACGTTCATATTATTAACAATTTAGACATTGTACTCGTTTCCGGAGTCTAATGCAACGAATTGTTAATTAACTGTAAGTTTTCCTGCTAATTGGCTGTTTGGCCTTTTCTGTACATTTGTGTGGAAGGTAATTTTTTTTTGAATGTTTGGAAAAAATTGTTGCGTCTGATCAGCAAGAAGTCCCAACTAACGGGTTTTACACAATTTAATATTTTGTGTATCAAAATATTCTACGCAGATCAACTAACTAAACCAATAAAAATGATATTTATACAGTGTGTATCGGATAGCGTTACCGATATTTTAAGAGCATGTCGGAGCGTCATTGAAAACGCGACCAATACCAGCTCGAGATAAGTTTACATAGTTACACTTTGTTTGGATCAAACGTCCGGTATTAGTACCTGGGTGAAACCGGTGGTGGCGTGACGATCGCTTGTACTCGTGAACCGATCGTATGTGGTAGCAAAGATGACGAATTAGCAGTAGGCTGTTTGTGATTGAGGTGGCAGCACAGAGTCACAGATGAGATACTAGTTACTAGTTACTAGAGTTGAGAATTTATTGGATTTGTGGAGAAGCCATATTAGCTGGCAGTCAATCTCGGGGCAGACACTTTTTGACGGAGCGTCGAGCAGAACACAAGTAGTGGTGATCTGTGAGCAAAATGGACGTGTCACGCTATCGCTGGGATCACCGCGTTTGCATCCATTGTTATCCAAGTCATCCTGCACAATTTCGATTGCCGAATGATCAATATTGAAGAAGGACCTCTGAGATATACCTGCATTGTTATTTCGACGCCCAATATCGAAATAATTAAGGACGTGAACCACAAGGCCATCCATAACCTAACCACTCCCCTTCGACAAGCATATAATACATTATATTTCATCGACGAAAAACCCCCCATCAGGGGGTCGCATCCATCTTCCCTCTAAATGTTCCGGCTTGAAGATAAGATAGCCAGATCCCCGTTGCGTTGGGGAATCTTGGTAAGCCCGCTTCCATCTTCAGCATCATAGTCACTTACCATCAGGTGAGATGATGCTAAGGGTTTACTAATTAATAATAAAAAAAAGGGCAGCCATTTTTATTTTCCATTTATTTTTTGTAGATATTAATGAAAAATATGTTTTCTCTTGAATTAACAGCTATATAGTCTTCAAAATGGTCTCATTTAAACGGTAATTTTATCTTTCTGATGATCCGCTCATAATATTTATACAAACTTTCGAGGAAAAAAGGCACAAAAAAGTTTTAAGAAACAAATGCAAAAATACAATTTTTTGAACCTACTGCACAAACGAGGACTTTAACGTCTTGTTTTTTTCTTCATAATTGCTTGATCTTGAGCTAAACAACATCAAATTATGTACCATTAAATTATTACTAAGTGTGCCAATTTATGGTTAATACGCGAGCCTCGCGGTTTGTTACTTGGAAATGGTCAGACGGGCCACACAGCAGGTTGTAGTGAGAGCTAGTGTATGCAGAATGGAGGCAGAAACTTCGAACAATTGTTTTAAAGTCATCATCACCATCCTCATATCAGCCGAAAAACGTCCACTGCTGGACAAAGGCCTCCCCCAAGGATTGCCACGACGACAGGTCCTGCGCTGTCCGCATCCAGCGGCTTCCCGAGATTTTCACCAGGTCGTCGGTCCACCGCGTAGGAGGCCTACCTACGCTACGGAGGACGGTCACCACTCGAGAACTTAATTGATTCAACGGCCTTCTGATCTACGAGCTATGTGTCCAGCTCACTGCCACTTCAGTTTAGAGATTATGTGAGCTATGTCGGTTATTTTGGTTCTCCTGCGGATCTCCTCATTTCTGATTCGATCGCGTAGGAAAATCCGAGCATAGCTCACTCCATTACCCTTTACGTCGTCTTCGTGTTCCGTGGACGGCGCGTATACCTATATGACCTTCATTGAATACTGTTTGGTGGTTCTGAGTATAAGGTATGCTTCACTTGTCGAAACGCTCACGATCTGATGTTCATAAGGGACTTGTAGACGAGAAACCCGACACCAACCTGGGACAGTTTGTCGCCCTCCCAGAAATAGAGCAGGTTTCCGGAATTGAGGATCATGGTGTACTCTCCCTCTCTTTGGACTTCACATAAACCTACGATATCCCACTGTAACCTGCTCAATCCTTTTTCGAGTTCTGTAAGCTTCTCGTCAGTCCGCAGTGTACGCGTGTTGTAAGTTGCCAGGGCCAATGGTCGTTGGGTTTGTAGCCTGGCTTCTGTCAGGGATTCTTTGCACCCCTCGCCCCGCCGTTACCTTGACTGCTACCGGAGCCAGGAATAGCAAGGGAGCCGGGGACTAGAGGCCATTTTCTGGTTGTGGTATTGATTGGAAGGTTTTGCCGTAATCGCCACGCTTGTCGGGCGAGTTAGCGATCATAGTGTGATTGCTGGTGTGTTGTAATGCACGGAAAAGACACTGCTGCCCATCCTCCGATTTTAAGTCCCTTAGTCGACTCTTACGACTCCCATTGGAAGAGATGGGTTTGGCCATTTTTAAGTAGTGTCTGAGTTAAAAACATTTGAAAACGTTAAATAGTTGTGAAATTACAAAAAAAATATTGTCACAACCCCGCACAAGGGTAATTAACTAATGGTAGATAATTTAGTGTCGTTTTGTAGCTAAGCCTAAATTCTATTGATCTACAAAAAAAACACAACACGTTAATGACCTCATTTTTGCATTAAGTCAAAAAAATTGTTTTTGCGTTTTTTTCTTTAACATTTAGTGTTTTTTCCTATATTAATGTTTTGGTTCATTTTAAATGTAGATCAGCACAAAAATTTAATTACCCTTCAAATGACACCTAGTTATGTTAGTTATAATGACAGTTAGTTGCTACTTCAAGAAAAATCTATTTTTGACAATAATCTACAAAAAAAAAATGGCTGCCATTTAGAGATGAGTAGTATGCGAAACCCTTATAGGGGGGGGGGGGTTTCGTAGATGAAATGTTGTATTTAACATGCCCTCAAAATATCGGTAACTCTTTTTTTTTTTTTTTTTTATTAATAATTTGAGTGCGTTTGACTGCAACTCACCTGATGGTAAGTGATGATGCAGTCGAGGATGGTACACGCAAACTCAAATAATGCCTATTCACTCTTGCCTTGAAGATCCCCAAATAAAACGCATAGTACATATTATTGTGAGTATTTGTAGCGTGTTGGAAAGAAAACGAAAAGTGCTCGGAGGATGTGTAAAAGCTAGGTGTCATTCAACGCGCATATTCTCGCACACCGCGCAACATCGATGGCAAACCGCTTGCGGATTGCCCACCACGCACCATCGATGTATGTACTTACTAAACAGTATTAATAATGCTGCGGAACCTTGTCATTATTCTGAAAAGTGGCGGTTACTATTGTTGCACAGGAACTATATAGATCTTACTTCATAGGATCATTTCTATAGTAAGCTCGTCAAGCGAATTTCACAATATGTGAGATTTCTTTTTTTGTTGGTGGTAGGGCATTTTCTAAGCCCGCCTGGATAGCTACCACCATCTTATCTAAGTCTTGCCGACAAACATCAGTGCTAACAACATTGATGTGTTCCGGCTTGAAGATAAGATACCCAGTTCTCCATTGCGTTGGGGAAACTTGGTAAGCCCGCTTCCATCTTCGGGATCATCGTCACTTACCATAAGGTGAGATGATGCCAAGGACTTACCAATTGTGAATTAAAAAAATATATATATTACAGGGGCGTATATACGAGTAGGTAACACATTTATGTTATAAAACTTATAAAATATTAAACTTGTTTAAATTGTAATCAAACGGTAATAGGCATATTATGATAATAAGACATTTATTGTAGTAACTAAAAATGTGTTTTTTTTTCGAAACGTGAAGAAACTAGCGCCATCTAGTATGATGGGTTTTTGAAACATAAAACTAGTGCCATGTATTTATGATGGTATGGAACCCTATGTGTACGGTTCTGACTCGCACTTAGCCGGATTTTTTATTTTGTGGGTTTGTTTTTTGTTTTTTAAGGTATAATCTTCAAAAACAAAAAACAAACCCACAAAATAAAAAACCGGCTAAGTGCGATTCAGAACCGCACACATAGGGTTCCATACCATCATAAATACATGGCACTAGTTTTGTGTTTCAAAAACCCATCATACTAGATGGCGCTAGTTTCTTCACGTTTCGAAAAAAAACACATTTTTAGTATGAAGACTCACTTTTTCTTATTTTTAGTGTTAATTGTTCTAGCGGCAATAGAAATACATCATCTGTGAAAATTTCAGCTGTCTAGCTATCACGGTTCATGAAATACAGCCTGGTGACAGACGGATGGACGGACAGCGGAGGCTTATAAATAGTGTCCCGTTTTTACCCTTTGGGTACGGAACCCTAAAAAAGAAGATATACTGGCTCTCTTGAAATGTTTTACTTTGGCGTATACGTCCTTTGAAACCAAAAGCGTGGATATGCGATCCGAGGACATACCGCATCAAAGTGTTGCTTCCACTTTAGGTGGGCGTCATGGATGAGTCCGAGGTATCTTGCTGTTGTAGATTTACTGTATCAGGTGTATTTCTGTAAAGATCTCTAGTCAAGTTATGAACCATGATCTGTTTGTTCGTCGGTATAAGTATGTCGCAGCTGCTTTACTCAGCCTATTTTACAGCTATAACTCTGAAATTTGGTACGGTTACTTTATACGGTTGTACAAGTCTGTGTGTCGCCTCACGGACGACGTGATATTGAAAAGCAAAATAAGTTGTTCTGCTTTTATTTATTATTGTTTAGAATTAATATATTTTGCACTTTACAATTAGTAAGATCGTTAAAAATTGTGGTGACTGGTGGTAGTAAAATTTATAAAAGTAGCCGACAGTCGGCACGGCACGTAGGTTAGATAGACATCAAACAGGATACGTCACTATGTTCTTTTTTCTTAAGTAGTGTTGCCAGGTGTCAACATATTCCGGGCCCGGTGGAGTCCAGCAAGGGGCAGAGGCGCATGAGGGCCCGACGATCGTAGCCTCTTGAAGTAGAGATGTCGGCGACGCGTGAGATACCGTCGTTCCCTGAGTATAATTTGGCGATGCGCCAAAGCGCCAATTAAGCGGTGGCGTGTTGTCTTCTTGAATGAGGACCAAGTCTCCTATGGCTAATTTCGCTGGGTTTTCACGCCACTTGGTCCGTTGCTGTAGTTCGGAGATGTAGTTAATTTGCCAACGGTTCCAGAATTGCTATCGCATCCTTTTGATCCTTCTTATCGTGACCGGCAGGAGCGAGTCTCGTCGATGGTTGGCGAGTGTAGCCACGTTAATGGCCGGCCGACCAGGAAATTACCTGGCGACACAGGGAGGTAATCTATAGACGAGCAGGAAAGCGGGCAAAGAGGGCGGCTGTTCATAGCAGCCTCAACCTGTGCTAACAGTGTTGCTAGCTCTTCAAAGCTTAAATTAGTGTTACTCATTACGCGTTTGAAATGGTGCGTAGCCAATTTTATGCTTTTTGCTATTTTGTATTTACCTGTCACGGTCACCATTATGTCGCCTCACGAACGACGTGGTATTGAAAAGCAAAATTAGTCGTTCTGCCTTTTTTTATGATTCTTTAGAAATAGGTTTTGCACTTCATAATTTAAAAGGTCGAGAAAAATTGTGTTGACTGGTGGTAGTAAAATTTATATAAGTAACCGGCAGTCGGCACGGCATGTAGGTTAGATAGATATCAAAGAGGATATGTCACTATGTTCATTTTTTTTAAGCAGTGTGTACCTATTAAAATATGGAATAATCTGTGAAAAATAGGGAACGTACCCTTAAGTAAAGTCGGAGTATTTTTTTGTATTTTGTACTGTAAGACCCTGCTTCTTGTCAAATTTCATGATTCTGGGTCAACGTGAAGTTACATAGTTTGAGTGTCGAATTATGCGACGTAAGTGGTCGTATTTTTGATTGTGTGGTGTGGAAAGCTTGTTTTTTGTTCAGCTCCAAGAGACTGTAGACCTAAAAAAAGTTTCTTGAGAGTGAGACAGACAGACAGACACGAGGTGATCCTATAAGTTTTCCAAAGACTTTTAAAATGATTTGCCTTCATTTTTAATTTAAAATTGGTTAGTCCTTGGCATCATTTAACCTGTTGGTACGTGACGATGATGCCGAAGATGGAAGCGGGCTTACCAAGATTCCCAATGGGGAGCGGGCTATCGTAGTTTTGAAACTACCGGAACACATCTGTGCTGTTAACATTGATGTTAGGCGGCAATACTCGTATAGTAGTACTCGTAGCTAGCCAGGCGGGCTTATAAAACGCCCTTTCACCAACCAAACCGAGTCATACAAAGTTAGACTCCACCGAGACCTCTTGATGTGAAGTTAATGGACTTAACCATTGCGCCACGGAGGCAGTTCTCCTGTGAGGAGAGCAACATTTTTTACCTCTATGAAGGGTTCCCCTTTTCCTTTTGATTCAGGTACATAACCCTAAAAACGTGTAATAGTAATGTAGCTATTTATTTTATTTACTAGTTTTTTTCAGGTAACTGGGACCCATATTATACATAAAAACAAATACAACTCTACGAGACACGTTGAGCCGTTGATGTCAGCTGCTATCACTAGATTGCAGTGGTTAAGCCATGTCGATGCCTTATAGGCGGTTTGAAAATTTCTGACCGTGGGCTTCGCCACTAGCCCTACACTTCCACCAACCTGGACATCGCCAGGTGTGGTGTGGCCTCAACTTCCCGAGTTTGGAAAGAGACCCATTAACGACAGACGCGGGCGCAGCCAAAGACTTTGGGGGGGGAGGGGTCATGACCCTTATGACCCCCCCTCTGACCGCCACTGGTTAACCTAAACAATGGAATTAACTTGACACGACTTTTCCTTTATAACCGTGGCATTAATATGTACGCAGGTACAATAAAGTAAGTCAGTGTAAGATTGCTAAAGTAATAAAATTTGTTAGATTCAACAGAGAGATATTTAGCATCTTTTAACATGGCAAATTGAAAATCCTTACCCTATCGAGGACGGAATTAAGATTAACAATTCAAAAGCGCTCCAGAAAATTTCTTATTCAAATCAATCGTTACAAACCTCGCCGGTAATAGAGCGGAATCATCTAAATTACTAAAGTCAAGAAAGACATTCTGAGCCTTAACGAGTTGCATTAGGCACGTCAAGGGGAGGCCTCTCGTCATGAACAAGATTTGAATATTTTAATGTTCGCAGATTTATCTTGCTTAAAATTTAATTTAGGGATATTTAAGATGGACGTAAGAGGGATTTTGTTCTGCTATGACGAATGCTTTTATAACTTTTAATGATGGGTACAATCATGGAGAGATTTTCAAAAGCTTGGCTTAGTTGCTTATTTACATAACAAAACTTCATTTTAGTAAAGTGCTTACTTAAATCGCCTCAGCTTTTCAGGGTTATTGAAAGTTTTGAGCATTTTAGTAAGAGTTTTTAGCATTATTGTTAAGTATTTTCAGCATTATTGTTAGAGTTTTTAGCATTATTGTTAGAGTTTTAAGGGTTCAGTACCAGGTAACGGGACCTCAATACTAATCCTACGCTGTCCGTCTGTCTCCGTCCGTCTGACATTGAAAGGGTATTTTTTGAACCGTAATAGGAAATTTGCTGAAATTTTTACAGAACATTTTTAAGTAATTAGTGTGGAAATTTACTAAAAAATAATACAAGTTTACAAAAATTAAAAATCTTAGGGGATCACCATACAAGAAACTTGTTTCTTTTCAATGTTTTTGCTCTATCATAAAATCGTTAACACATACGCTTGTGTGTCAGTTAAAAAGTTAAACAAAAAATAAATAAAGCTGGTCACTAGAAAGAAAATGTTTTTAGTGTCTTTTGTTTGAAATGAATAAGTATCATTGTGGTTTTTATGTAAAGAGGTGTAGTATGAAACTCCCGGTGCACGAGTCGTACTTAGCCGGTTTTGTTGTTTATTTGTTTGTAAACTCTAATATACACTTAGCTTAATATTAAAAAAAAAAACTTAAATACAAAGGCAGACTTATCCATTAGAGGGATCTCTTCCAGTCATCCTTTGAAATAATAAATAGAGGACTTAAGAAAGAACATAAATACAACTTATATTACATCTAAAGTTAATTAATCTAATTTTAATAAATACAAACTTCATTATTATTGGTATTATTATTGTCGTTTGTTATTCCAAGGGTACTTATTCTTAATGCATAGGGAATCCTTATTTGTGGGCCAGATAATTGTTCCTGTGTGAATTATCCCATTTTAAAATGTGAAAATGTTTTTGTTTGTTTGTTAGCTTTTCACGCTTCAACACTTCTTGGTGAAATTTGGCATGCAGGTAGCCTGTGTCACTGGAAGGGACACAGGCTACTATTTATTTCGTGAAAATAGCAAAGTCCGATGCAGTTTTAGAGGGAACTAAAAAATAAATAATTTTTTTGTTAATTTATTTAAAATCGCAACGGTACAATGGATTGTTGTGATTTTTTGCATGCAAGTAGTTAAGGGGGTAGGAAATGACATAATATAATTACCATATCCTGACATAATTGTAATTGTAATTGTAAGGACGGGCTGATTTCCGCAACCAGGCGCCTGAGCGCCCATTTTGCGTGGTTGGCCGGCATCACTGCCAGCCCAGCTCCTCCAGGAAGCCCAGTAGCCCCCGCAGGTTGCCGACGACTTCCGGGAGTGTCCTATGGTCGCCGAGATGCTCGGCCCTGTACGCCGCCACCTCTCTGCAATCCAGGAGGATGTGGGCGGCTGTCTCCTCGGCCGCCATGCACGCGCGGCACAGCGGGCTGTCTGTAATCCCCAGGGTAAAAAGATGTTTGTTAAAGTAACCGTGACCGGTAATGGTCGCTGTTACCTTACGGAGCTGGAGTCTCCCGAGTTTCAGGAGCTTCCTAGTCAGGCCAGCATTTGGCGACGGTAGCGCCTGTCTGGCCTGGCGACATGCTTCCAGTCCTGTCCAATATCGGTTATGTTCTGACCTTGTACGCAGCCGTAAGGTGGATCTGAACCAGCCCGAAGGGAGGGGTAAAATAGGTTCCGGTCCTACAGCTACAAGTTCTGACCCTCTCCTGGCCAGTTCGTCGGCTGCGTCGTTTCCACGCGAGTTACTGTGTCCCTTGATCCACTGCAGAGTTACATTGCTGTGGTAACATACCTCTGTTAGTCTTTGGTGACACTCGTGTATTAGCCCCGAAGTGATGACATTACTTTGGAGGGCCAGTAAAACCGCTCGACTGTCTGAAAGGATACGATGGAGTAGCCCTGTACCCTTCTAGCAGTGATTGCATTAGCAGCCAGAATGATGCCCATACACTCCGCCTGAAAGACTGTGTTGTACGCACCAAGTGGTTTGGATATTTTTATGTTTAGGTCTTCTGAGAAGACCCCGCAGCCGGTCCCAGCTCCAGTTTTGGACCCATCGGTAAAGATCCGAAGGTCCTCATCTGTATATTGTTTTCATAAAAACTTTACCCGATGGATTGAGCTTGGAAATTTCCGTACATTGTTTCCTGTTCCCCAAATAGCTTTTGAACCAGTCTAATGCTTTACCCCTGATTCCATAAGATTCTAGTTTGCAGAGTAGTATTGAATGCTTTACAAAATCAAAAGCCTTGCTCATGTCTAAAAATAACGACATAACCGTGTTTTTGTCGTTAATGGACTCAGTGACTTTTTTAACTAAATTAAAACAAGCGAGTTCCGTTGAACGGCCTGTACGAAAGCCATATTGATCAGAATTTAATATTTTGTGCTTCAATATAAAATCATTTAATCTTAAGGCCATAGCTTTTTCGATAATTTTCGAAAATATGGGAACTATAGTAATAGGCCTGTAGTTGTTAGGATCAGTACTATCACCTTTTTTAAATAGTGGTTTAACCACCGACAGCTTCAGTTGCTCAGGAAAAATGCCCAGACTAAATGATAAGTTAATTATGTGTGCTAGAGGATAACATATAAAAGAAGCACTGGCCTTCAAAATTTCAGTCGTTATATCGTCATAGCCACTTGTTTGACTATTACCTAGGGACATAATTATTTTCAAAGTTTCATTATAATCTATAGGTCTAAGAAAGATACTGAAAGGATTGGTAATAATTAGGTTATTGTCAGATAAATTATTGCAATTTGCTGAATAAGTTAAATTTATAAAATAGTCATTTAAAGTATTACAAATTTCCTGAGGATCGTCATATATTATGTTATTAAAATTAATTGAATTGATGTTAAAATTAATATTATTTTTAGACAAAGTCGATGATTATGTCCCAGGTTGCTTTGCATTTATTTTTATTCATGTCAATGTACCTACTATTGCTTATTTTTTGTGCCCTCCTAATACATGCTTTAAGGATTGAATGATAACTTTTAAATTGTTTTTTATTTATGTCCTTATTAACATTACTTAATCGATATTTCATGTACAATCCACGCTTCACGTGACATGATTTCTTTATGCCTGTTGTAAGCCAATTCATATTTTTCCTTCTATTGCTAATCTTAATTTTTATAAAGGGAAAGCACAAATTATAAAATAGGCAAATTATGTCATAAAATCTTTTAAAAGCGTCATTTAAACAATTACTATTCAATACTTCTGCAAAGGAAAGAGCTCCAATGCATTCCTGAAATTTCCGAATGTTGTCGCTACAATAGTCTCTCCTTTTTTCAAACCAGCTGATAATACATTTTTGCTGTTTAGTTTTTATCTTAAGAATTTGTGCCGTTTCATGGTCTGACAAACCCAGGGTAACGACATCTGACTCTACCTGTCTAAAAATATAGTGCAAACACATAGATCCAATTTTACGCTTAACAACTCTGGGGTTCCGCAAGGTAGTGTATTGGGACCTCTTCTATTTATATTGTATATAAATGACTTGTTAGAATTGACTAATCATAGGAGTATTTTATTTGCTGATGATCTTTCAATTATTATTAGCACTGACAAAAAACAAACATTAAAATATCACGAAATTAACATCAACAATGAATTAGAGTTATTAATGACATGGTTAAGTAAAAATAATTTACAATTAAATATAGATAAATCACTTTTCTTAAATTTTAATAATCTCGGCGATATGTTACACATAAATTATGACGGACAAACTTTTAGGAGGGCCGATAATGTGACATTTTTAGGAATTATAATAGATCATTTGATAGACTGGAAACAACAAACCAATAGAATCTGTAACAAAGTAAATAGCTTTTCATTTGCTCTGAGTAAATTGACCATGATGACTTCAAGAAAAATAGCAACAGTAGCCTATCAGGCTTACGTTGAGTCTGCTCTTAGGTATGGACTTATAGTCTGGGGCAACGGTACAGACATAGGAAAACTATTTGTTGCGCAAAAAAAATGCATACGAGCCATTGTCGGTGCAGTACCAGATGAACCTTGCAAACCTATATTTAAGAAATTAAATCTCCTACCATTACCATGTATATACATTTACGAAATATGTAAGTTTGTTAAGGAGAATCCTGATCTTTTTAAAACTGCTGATCAAATGTACCCTAGAAATACAAGACACAAAAATAAACTAGTGCACGATCAAATACCAAGAACAACAAAATATCAAAAAAATTGCTATTCTATGTGTAAATGAAGGAATTGACGCATAACAAATTTTTGAAGTCACTAAAAACTATGCTTATTGATAACTGCTACTACTCGGTGAATGAGTTTTTAAATGAAAAAATGTAAAATTTTATTTTCTAAGTTGTTGTTTGCATGTCTTTGAAATAAGGCTAAATGTGTATTGGACTATTAATTTATCTACCAACATACTGTACTTACCACATTTACGCAAATAAAATATTATTCTATTCTATTCTATTCTATTCCGATAGGTTCTGGCCTTCCCAGGGGTCCTCGTAGAGCTGAATTTTGTATTTCTTGTCAAAGACGAACTGTTTTGGGATTCTATCGTTGACAGCTGCGAACAGCGGTTCTTCCGAGACAATATTGTCCAGAAGTTCGACGTGAGGAATCCCTTCCTTGGTCCAGAGGTTCAGCAGCTTTAATCGTACCGCAGCGCTGGCTGCCTCTTGCTGGATGAACAGCTGCAGGGGCGGCACGTTCAGCATCGTCTTCAGGGCTGCTGTTGGTGTTGTTCGCATGCAGCCGGAGACCGCCATGCATGCTGTCCTTTGGAAACATTGAAGTTTACTTACGACAGTCGAAAGTTTGGTGCGTGGCCACCATACCACCGCGCCGTAGCTTACCATAGGGCGAATAACCGCTGTATAGAGCCATAGCATGATTTTTGGGGTAAGGCCCCATTTCTTACCCACTATTCTACGGCACTGCCACAGAGTTATTGTAGCTTTATTTAACTTGCAGTTTAGGTGACTGCTCCAATTCAACTTGCTGTCAAGTATGACCCCTAGGTACTTAACTTCTGGTGAGAGTTGGAGATCTGTGTTGAATAGCTTGGGTAAATTATAGTTACCCAGGTTCCGCTTGTTGGTGAACAATACTAGTTCTGTTTTCTTGGGGTTCACTGACAGTTTGAACTCGGTGCACCAGCGTTCCACGATGCGTAGCGCGGAGCGAGTGACATCGCAGACTATGTTTGCGAAATTTCCTGATATAAGGATGGTCAGGTCGTCTGCATAGCCTACCGTGAAGTAGTGATGTCTGTTAAGCGTGGTAATCAGGTCGTTTACCACCAGATTCCACAGTAGCGGTGATAGTACACCTCCTTGGGGGCATCCCTTCGCGACTATGGCTGTACGTGCCTTACTTCTGTCCAGCTTGACGACCCGCTGACTAAGCATGTTCCCGATCCACTTTGTCATGGTTGGGTTCACGCCGTGCTTACGGAGCGCCATCTCTATGCTGGAGAAGTTTGTCTTATCAAATGCACCTTCGATGTCGATGAAGGTGCCTAGGCACATGGCCTTGCCTTGAAGCGCCGCCTCAAACTTACTGACAACAGCGTGAAGGGCTGACTCTGTGGATTTACCTTGACTGTACGCATGTTGGTTGCGGTGAAGTGGTAAGTTTATTAGCGCGTTTTCCCTCAGGTCCCTGTCACAAAGTCTCTCTAGCGTTTTCAAAAGAAACGATATCCTGACATAATTCCGCAGGGATCTGGGGAAAACTCATTTCCACCCTAGCACACGTCGGCGGCGCAGTGTAGCAACGGATTGAAGTGATTTTTTTGTATACTTGGTTGAGGTAGTGGAAAGTGATATAGACCGCTAATCAGAATAGCCCGATATAATTTCTAAGGGATCTGGAGAAAACTCATTCCCACGCTCCGTGCAATCACCCTCAAAGACTGTCATAAGAACGATGACCACGCGGGCGAAGCCGCGGGTAAAGGCTTGTATAAAATAAAATCTCTCTCTTATACGACGCGACGTGACGGGGGGTAAATAATATTGTTGCGACATATTCAATCAGCTGATCAGGCAGCTATTTGTACTGGTATTCTTAACTTTATTTCAGAGCTGGCTTTTTGGATAAATCTGGTACAGTATTATTAGTTAACAACCCATAAACATCCCCACAGCTGGGAAACGTGTCTCTTCTAAACTGGGGAAGGTGATGCCATCCTCCACACACGGGGGCCAAGTCCGGGTCGGGGGGGGTTGTATGGCTATTGGTTTTGTTAGAAGTTTTTCAAGCCGCCTATAAGGCATCTGACACGGCTTAAATACTGCCATCTAGTGGTAGCAACCGGCACCAACGGCGTAACGTGCCTTGCGAAGCACGGAAATGGTCAATATAAATGCCGCTAACAGTCAAAACCTACGTGATCGACCACACCACGCAAGTTTCTCTGAGCTACGACCGCTTCTGTATGATGAGTGGGAGCCTCAATACTAGATCCTGTTTTGTTGCACCTTGATGGGCACCTTAGCAGGCTCCCGTGGGCGACCGTGCACTTTCCGTTTGAGATCAACAAAAACTTTTTTTTTCAGTAAAACATTACAAAATATGTATTTACCTACTTACTCCACCAACAAAATTCACTCGATTTATCAAGTGAATAGTATGTCTGCAAACCCCATTAGTGATCGATCAAGAAAATAAAACTGACCGCACTCCATATCCGTATACTTGACCAAAACAAACGCGAAAGAAAAAGTTCCGAACGTAAGTACATACATAATATAAGTGTATAATGTTACCAGCAAAACTCAATTTAAGGATAAATTACTCTCACCATTTCAAAACTCCCTAAAGGCTTCTTTCACTTTACTTCTTATCGTTGAATGTTTTTCTGAAAGTAAAACGGGAGCGAGCGAAACGAGCCCCAAAATTCACATCACGAAATACATTATCAAACTTATTTTCTATTAATAAAACGATAAATTTTGATGAAATACATCTAAATGTATGTAACTCAAAGGTGACTGACTTACTGACTGACATAGTGATCTATCAACGCACAGCCCAAACCACTGGACGGATCGGGCTGAAATTTGTCATGCAGGTATACGTTATGACGTAGGCATCCGCTAAGAAAGGATTTTGGGAAATTCCACGGGAACCGCAAACATCGGGATCTGCGCGTGCGAAGCTGCGGGCATCCACTAGTTATTTTATAAGTGTCACTTAAGTCTTAGCTACGGTGCACAAAAGAAACAGTTAAATATATTACGGGCGAAGCATAAATTAAGTTACTGGCGTGCGACGCGAACTCCTATAATTAATATAACAGATGGCATGTCGTTCCGTGTGCTTTTGAGTTATTTTATTTACCCATACAAGTAAGGCAAGTTAAATTAAAAGTATTTCATAAAAATTTAATCTAGGAATAGGAAAAAACAACAGCTCTTCCCTAATCTTAGTGTAGGAATTTATGAGCAAATCAATTTAATTTATATCGATTTGACTTAGATATCTTTAGTCTGGTCTAGACAAAACCCGAATATCCTAAAAATAGTATTTTGCCAGTAACAGGTACATTCATTTCAAATAAAGAACAAGCAGCAAAGTCTTCTGGAGTACTCGTAGATACCAACACAAGTTGTAATCCACCCCTATTTTGTAGAGGGGGTATTTTGTTTCGACGCTGGTTCCATTGAATTGTGGAGGGCGGGCGCATTGCTTACGGATACGCGGATAAGTTTGAGATTTTTTTTTCATTACCTATATTACAACTTTACACAGTGTAAGGATCCATACAGTAGTCCAACGTCTTTGGTAATTTAACTGTGTCGAAGTCAACATCCCTAGCAACGGGCATGTACTCGAATTAAACTCGTTTAGAATTAAAAATTTAATTGTTATTTCCTGTTGAAATATTTGCATGCTTTCTTGACGGCTGAATACAGTACGAGTACTACCTATTAATTATGTTAAGACCTAATTGTAAAGTATTCTTGCAAATAAACAATTATCTTATCTCCAAAACCAATTGCGCCTGACGGTATATGTCGTGCTAATACCATAGAACTGACCATTTTATGAAATATGAAATGATTGTGATTCATGAAATCGTCAATACCCGCTGCTCACATCATGGCATAGTCTGGCCAGATCAATGAATGAATCTTCGTTTGATGATATAACAATCCACGTTTGGCGTGATCATGAAATGATCATGAAAATCAGAGCTGAGCGAGCGAAGCGAGCTATAATAGGTTTATTAGCTTTTCCCTGAGTGGCGGAATGCAAATTGAAGTTTTGAGCTTGCATTTTGAAGTTAGGTTCGTTTAGCGTACAGTACTTATCAGCGTATAGTACTTATCATCAAACGATGACGGTTCAACCATTTCATGATATCATCAATTGCATGATATTGCCATGACATTGTAAAACGTCCCGAGATATGACTATAAAATCTACGGCTCGACCCCCCCCCCCCCCCCCCCCTCCCCCCGTTTCGCCCCTCACACCCGCACGATTGTCCTGAATAGATGTCTTTGTTGGACGACTGTTTCGATACTGTGACTTTGCTTCCCAAATTTCCGAGAAATCAAGAGGTACTGAAGAGTTTTGTATATTCCCAAGTACAATAATCCATGTTTTTTGACTTCCAACTTTTAGTGTAAATAAGTGTTAAATTAAATAAAATACTTGTGTTAATTCAACATGACACTTTTATCCGCTTGACGCTCCGTTTATCACTCAAGCTCGCAACAACAGCGCCTCACATAAATCGTACTGTCCGAGATCAGAAGCGCACTCTGGTGAAGGTAGGAATATAAAGCCGTGTTTGTCGATATTACTACAATTTTCCCTAATCGTGTAATTAATTAGAGCTAACTTTTTTAAATTTCTATAAATTATTAATAGTACAAAAAACATATTAAAAATCTTATTGAGTTAAAGAAGTGTTACGCAGGATAGTTACATTTATAATCTATCATTTTCTTTTTTTTTAGCATATCATTAATCGTTTATTACTTATACATTTTAATTATCATCAGGTGAGATGATGCCAAGGGCTTACCAATGGAGAATAATAAAATAAAAGTAAATTAATTTATAACTATTTAAAAAATATATTATTCGCAGTTAAATCAGTCAATTGAAATGGAATTCAACAACAGTTATTGTTATTGTTCCGTACACGGTAACGGGACGCTATTACTAACCATATGCTGTCCGTCTGTCCGTCTATCTTGAAGGCAAGACCTACTGCAGTTGGTCTTTGCCTTCACCTTATGGTGTTAGCGGCCCTCACTTAATACCATAAGGGTCGGTAAGTGGGGACTCTATATCATAAACGTGGTAGTTAAGCGTATCTGGTAGATTTCCGAGAAGGCATGTCCGTCTGTCCATCTGTCTGTCTGTCCAACCTCCAAAAGGCTGTATGTAATAAGTATGTGCTTTTATTGAGGATTCAACTTAAAATAATAAAAAATATAAAAATAAATAATTGAGGGAAGTCCCACACAATAAACGTGTTTTTTAGGTTTTTTTGTTTTAGCTCTATTGCAAACACGGGAACTAGGTAGGTGTAATGATAGTGCTGAAGTAGCACTGATTTGTTCCGCCTTGCAGATAAGGCCAGTTTCCCATTGCGTTGAGGAATCTTGGTAAACTTCCATTTTCGGCACCATTGTCACTTCATTGTCCCCTATTAGGTATTATTTGTTGTTTTTTTTATCAGTCGTTCGCGTTACTATATTTTGTTTGTCATAAGAATTTTTCATTGTTACGCCTATTTGTGTAAAGAGATTTGGTGGTACGGAAACCTCGGTGCACGAGTTACTACTCGAACTTGACCGGTGTTTTTTTGTACTTTGTATGGGCACGTGTTTGTCTCTAATGAGATCCATGCGCAAATGCCCGCAGTCACGTTTAGGGAATTTAGATTTACACCTATGGACGTGTGCAACGCAACTTTCATACACATCTCGTTATCAGATGTGCAGGGTGCCTCACTATGTTTTTCTTCACCGTTATACCCCAATAGAATGTATACTCAAAGGTTACACCAATCTGTAATTATATGTGCCTGCTTACGTAAGTTTTCAAACACTCTTCGGTTTATTGACCGTCCCCGGAATCGATCTCGGGATTTCTGGTTTCCTAACCAGAGGTACCGAATCACTACCGTTGAACCATCAAGGCTTTCAACTCTCCGCCTTGCTAAAGGATGTCCCTTACCTGAATTAAATAATTGGGTCTAATGCGTTCAGCCTTATCAAGATTTTTCTGCTAGTAGGCTTAAAAGTCCAACAATTCTGCCTCACATTTAACCAAGTTCGAATGGACAATTTAAGCACAAAAAGAATGTCCACAAATTAAAACTGAATGCCACGTATATTTATTTTCAACTATGCCAATAATAAGTTTTTTTTTAGATGTTAGCTTAGGGGCAAACAAGTTTTATCGTGAGTTCGTTTTCTTTCATTCAGTTGCTGAAGATCAAAGAGTTACAAATAGATTCTTTGTTTTAGTAATGTGGGTAAGCCTTGTTTTTTTGGGTGCGGTAAGCGAAACCTCTCTTTAATATTCGTATCGTATTTTGTTTAGTTTGGCGTCGAGTTTATTTAATAAGCGTCGGTGGCGTAACGGCTAAGGCCGCTACCTCCTGTCCGGGAGGTTGTGGTTCGAATCCTGCCACATACCAATGAATTTTCGACACATTTATTATTACCCACAATATATTATGACATTCTTGACTTTTATGACACGCGTTGTAGTTTCGATCCGAACCCATGGTAAACTTACGTGGAACAAATAAAATTTTCTTAGTTTCTGGGTGTTTAAACTGATTTAAGGATTACAAAATTGGTGTAAGGGCCATTAACTGGGGCTTCTTCTGATCATACTGATCCACTTCGCTGAGATACCTTTTTAAGATTTGTTTGAGAGCTGCTAATAATATTTTTTTCATTAAATTACACTTTGAGATGTTTTTGCTCAAACTTATATAAATTCACATTTAACAAACCAAGCTCGAAAATAAACAAAATTTTTATTTTTATTTTATTTTATTTTTATTAGGAGAACACAAACGGTAATGTACATTGATACTTAAGGGATAAAATATAAATAGAAAGGTAAGTCTATACATTCCAACAACGAGTTCCACAATAATTTAAAAATATAAGCCTACTTATCAATCTACCGCTATAAACAGTCAAAAAGCTGTCATTAAAAAACTATAAAATAAATTTAGAAAACAACAAAATAGAAGTAAAAAGAATGGATAATTATTAGAGAAAAAAAATATTTGTAAAACTAAGAATCAAAAAGTATGTTAAAAGACAATAAAAGACGATAAAAGTGCTATTATATGCGCTGTTAAGTAAAGAGATAATATTTGTTCTATATCTTGTCAAGGGTGTGCTGAATATATCGAGATCAGAAAACTGTTCGTTATATCTGTTAAGCATTCTATAAATTGGCGATCGCTTTCCTGCATTGGTACGACAAAAGCTTACAGAAAAGAGCCGCTTAGACCTGAGAGACCTCGCCGGCACGCGATAACCAATACTATTGACGAGCTCAGGACAATCAATATAATTGTTGATCAATTTATACAGACACAATTGCTCTAGCTGAATACGGCGTTGTTCTAGAGACATAATATTAAATTTGTCAATCAGTTCGTTATAGTTATTGCAACGGCGACGATAGCAACGAAAACTGATCATTTTAAAGATTTTTTTTTGTACCCTTTCAATAGCGTGAGTGTAAATATTATAATACGGATCCCAAACCATTACACAGTATTCAAGAATTGGCCTAATAAGACTACAATATAAATAAATATATGTACTGGGTTCCTTAAAAACCTTAGAAATACGTGCTACAAATCCAAAAAAGCTTAAATGCTTTGTTGACTATCGTATTAACATGATCTCTGAGTATCAGTTTTGAGTCTAACATAACTCCTAAATCCCTTATAGTAGAAACCTTTTGTAAATTTGTAGTCCCCAGACTGTAATTGTAATTAACAGGTTTAATTTTTCTCGTGAATGAAATAACTTGACATTTAGGATAACTTAAATAAATTTTGTTTATGTCACAGAAATTTTGTAGGGATAACAAATCCAATTGTAACAGAGTATAGTCATTTGTATTGTTAATAGATTTATAGATTTTTAAATCATCTGCATATATAATAAAATTTGAATATTTAATGTACCTTTTAATGTCATTTATGTAAATAATAAATAAAAATGGCCCTAAAATGGAGCCTTGTGGCACACCTGATGTGACTATAAACGAGCTGGATTCATAAACATTCACTACTATTTTCTGCTTTCTATTGTGTATATATGATGTAAACCAGCGAAGTAATGATCCTTTGATCCCGTTAAATGCCAATTTTTCCAAAAGGATTAAATGGTCAACCTTATCAAATGCTTTTTTGAAATCAGTGTAAATACAGTCCACTTGGCCGTTGTTATCAATAGTGTTAAAAAGAAATGATGTAAATAACAGAAGATTACTACAGGTACTACGGTCTTTTACAAATCCGTGTTGGTTAGTCAAGATTTGATTAGAAAGCAATGGATAGATAGATTTATGAACTAGTTTTTCAAAAACTTTAGATAAGGCGGACAAAATTGATATAGGCCTATAATTTTCAATAACTGATTTAATGCCATTTTTGAATACAGGAGTTATATTGGCAATCTTCCAAATATTAGGAAAGGTACCATGTTCCAAGCTTTTGTTTAGGATTATAAACAAAGGAAATTTAAGGCTGCTAGCTGTCTGTTTGATAAAGTGTGGATGAATCCCATCAGGCCCTGAGCCTTTGTTCGGATCCAAAGCTAGAAGTTCTTTTTCGATGTTATCGATACTGAGATATATGTTAGTTATATTACTAGCCAGGTCTGAAGTCAATTCACAGGGTTCCCATGTCTCATAGTCAAGTTGAGAGTCTTCATAAACGGATTGAAAGAAAGTAGAAAACAAAGAACAAATCGTGAGCGGATCATTTGCAGTTCTATTATTGTAGTACATACTTTCAGGATACGCGCTCTTGTTATCTTTTTTTGATGAAACAAACTGCCAGAAATGTTTAATATTTTTTGTTATTAATGTCTCAGTATTGTGTATATATTTATTATAAGTTAATTTTAACAAAGATTTGAAATGCGCCCTGTACATAGACAAAGATGTGTAATTATCTTTGCTTCCATTTTTCTTGTAGGCTATCCATGCTTTTAGCTTAAGTTTAGACAATTTGATTAATTCATGGTTAAACCAGACTGGTAAACCGGCTGGTTTAGCCTGACTTACCGGAACAAAACTCCGTATGATTCTGTATAAGTACTCATAAAATATTTGTACAGACTCATCAACAGATTTGTCCAGCAATATACTAGTAAAATCAACGGATAATATTTCTTTATTGATTGCTTCATAATCAGCTTTATAAAAACAGTATTTAGAAGATACATGTTTTTTCATACCCACTGTGGTTTGGATTGACAGATCAAACGAAAAAGCAGGGTGGTGACGATCTAATTCTACTAATGGATTAACTTCCCCATTCATTTTGACCGGAGTGGACGACAAAAGTAAATCTAATGTTCTGTTATTTAAATTACGTAAATAATTAAACTGATTAAGGGACATATATGACATGGAGTTAAATAATGATGTATGTGTGCTGGAAGCAGTTTCAACTGAGGGGTCGAGGTAGCTATTGTTGTTTGTTTGTACCCAGTCAATGTCAGGAATGTTAAAATCACCTATAAAAAGTGAGTAAGTAGGGTTTATATTTGTGTGAAGGTCACAAACTATGTCAAAGTGGTTACTATAGATGTAGGCTGGGGAGTTAGGACGAATGTAGGTGGCAACTAACAATAAACAGCTGTTGCTATTCTGAGTAGATTGGGCCCTTATAGGTATAGAGATGGCTACCGATTCAATCGAACTAACCTCTTGACATACTAACTGCGTTGCGCGTAACTCCCGTTTAACCGCTATAAGTGTGCCACCACCGCTAACTTTGGTATTATTACTTAAGTTCCTGTCACATCTAAATACACGATACCTATTATCTATAAATTCATTCGATGATATGCTGGGTGTTAGGTTTGTTTCTGTGAGTATGATCATGTCAAAATCATTTTCAAGAATGTTAAAATATAACGTATTTAATTTTGTCCTGAGCCCATTACAGTTCTGATAAAAAACGGTTAAGTCATCCAGAGTTACAACCAAACAATAACAATGATATTAATATGTATATAGAGTTGTTCAAACCACCCTTAACAAGACATAAGATAACTTCGATATAATAATTTAAGGAATTTAATTTATAAGATAATGCATAGCACAGCACTTTAGCGTCGACAATTAAGTCGCAAAATAAGCACATATTATTTTTAAATGTAGCACACAGAAATTTTGTAAAAGTTAATAGAAAATAGTTTTTATGAGCACAGAGCAATGAGCACAACCGAAACACAATTAGAATATTAGATAAAGTCATGTTATTTTTGCTAGATCCAGTTCTGTTTTTATGAACAAAACAGGTGAGGCGTCTTCTTTTCGGCACATAATAGAAGCGTTTTTTGTCCACACATATTTGAACTTTTTTTCAGTGCATTTCATTTTAGCCTGTCGCAGTAAAGCTTTTTTTTGGAGAGTGAGATGCTCGTTAATAAATATTTTGGTCGAACTATTAGACGGTATTAGGTGCTCTATATCAATCCCACCGCGGTGCAGCTATAGATGCAGCGATAACACTGTCGCGTAGTGTGCGTGAGTAGAACTTAATAATCACGTTCTTAGGTGACTGCGCAGTGCCACTCGGTTGGGTGTGTGCGTGCGGCACACGGTGCACGAACACTATGTCGCTGAGTTGAATGTTTACTTTGATAATTCTACCGATACCCTCAATAATCGATAACAAATTCTCATTTTTCTTTTCGGGAAGATTGCGTATTTCTAGGTTTGCCTGTCTTGAGAATTGTTCAAAATCGTCTAGTTTTTTTGAAAGGAGAGCATATTGGTTTTGTAGGGATGCTATCTGTTGGTTATGCTCATTTTGAATTGAGTCGAGTTTTCCAGGTGGGAGGGTATTTTCAAGCACGGAAACCCTAGATTGGATCTCGGTGACACAGCTTTGCATGGATTTAAAATCAGATGATAGTGATTTGACTTCCTTTTCAAGCATCTGGATAGACGAAGTAACTTCACCCAACCCCTCGGACAGAGATTTTTTTACCGCTGCTGCGATGGTCTCAGAAATGCTCACCTCTAATTTAGATTTCCAATCCTCGCGTGATCCCATAAAGTTACTATTAGAGTCCAAGCTCTTTATTAAGCTGTCCAGGGGACTAGTCTAACTGCCATCCTCTGATTGGTTTGGTAAAACCTTGGGTCTACGTTGGTTGACATAATTAGGTGTAGACTGACCTTTATTCTGACCACTGAACTCAGGATCCGACATAGCTGCATTCAAATCGGGGGGAGTGCGTGGTAAAAGCGCCATTTTACGTATGTGTCCAGACAGTAATCACAGTCACAGAGTTATTTAGGTAAAATTAATTTATCACTTCCCTCAAAAAGGCAGAAAAATTGGTATTCGATCTTATGAACACTGCACTTTAATTGAATATCGAGTAACAGCTGATTGACTAGTTCTATTGACGGAATACGCAGGTGCGCGCGTATGACTCATGCGGTGACCGACGACGGAATGAAAAAATGAAAAATGGACAGCGTCATTAAAAATTAAAATAATTAATGTCATTCATTCTTACGTCCAATTTTACTTTCAAGTGCCGAAGAAGTGAAGAAGGTACTGTGATGGCAAGAAAATCGAAGTTCAGACTTGTGTATCCATTGTCTTACATAGAGTCAAAAATGTATGCATGTGTATATGTATGCATGTGTATATGTATGCATGTGTATATGTACGTCCGTCCGGTGTTTTAATGTCTTAACTATTGATTAGATTTTGGTAAAGTTTGGTTTAAAGAAAAAATATTTTTTAAATACAGTCGTTTTTTTATTTCAAATTATCTTAATTTTAATGATAAATTTCTTTTTTTAATGATGATCTTAATTTTTAATGGTTGCCACCATGGTAACAAAAACAATTTTTTCTTGAAATTGACTACAATGATTTTGATTAAACTTTAAACGCAATATATCTTTATATTGTCTACTGCACGCCGTACTTCGTTATTCCAAGAAAAATCGGTACAAGGTACCTCTCATACAAACACAGGTTGTTTGATACTATTTTTAAATTTCTCTTACGATTTTAATGAAACCTACTGAATAACTAGGACATAATAAGGCCATACATTGGGTAGTTCATTATTCTAGAATAAAAGTTAAAGCACCTTTCATACAAACTCTAATTACATAATTATATTTTTTTGTCAAGTCTGAGCGTAATGTGTATTTGATTTGTGTATGCCTGGCTACGCTACGGGAAGGCTGCCAGGCTACGCTACGGGAAGGCTGCCAGGCTACGCTACGGGAAGGCTTCATAGCGTGGCTGTACTTTTTATTGTAAGATACATATTTGATTGTCATTTTTTAAACGTTTTTTTAAATTCATATTTAGTAAGCCTTTGGCATTACCTTACCTGATGGTAAGTGACGATGATGCCAAAGATGTAAGCGGGCTTACCAAGAATTCCCAACGAAATGGGGAACTGGCTATCTTATCTTCAAGGTGAAACACATAAATGTTGTCAACATTGATGTTTGGCAGCAAGACTTACATTGGAAAATGCTCATCCAATAAGCTAAATCAAGTCTTACAAAGTTGACTTCGCCAGGAATCGAACCCGCGACCTCCTGTTTTGTTCTTACGCTACGAAGGCGGTCGAAAATGTTTTCTTTAATATATTTCAAACTATGTTTGAAAATTATAAAGATAAATATATATTAATATTTTTATGACGAGCTCTTTTATTTCATTTGTTTGTTTGTTTGTAAACTCTTTATTGTACAAAATATACACTCAAAATAATGTTTAAAAAACCTTAAGTACAAAGGCGGACTTGTCCCTTAGAGGGATCTCTTCCAGTCAACCTTTGCAATAATAAACAGAGGACTTAGTAAGGACAAAGAAACACGTAATTACGTACAAGCTAGTTAAAGAACATCAATACAGCTAATATTACATTTAAACCTACGTAGCCTTATTTTCATTTTCATTATTACAGTCATGATGAACCTGAAAATTTATTTATCTTCCTAATTAGTTAAGTAAGGAAGTGCCGCGGAACTGTACAGTTTGCGCAGTTTTTTCAATTTCGCTCTAACTTTGACCCTCACACACGAAACCTTTCGGGACGAGAGATTCTCCGATCCAAAGATTAATCACAATTTGGCTCCAACGCAACGCAACGCAACGCAACGCTATAAACTCGAACCGATACTAACTTAAATCCGGGATTGGTCGAGCTCTAAACTACGGACATCGCCCAAATTTATGTGAAAACTTTAAGTTTAGTCCCAGAGCAGAGCAGTGCAGGTCAATACAATAGATAGTCTGACTAAAAGTATACGGGGGCCGACTCGAAGACAGTTCGAACGATTGTACAATGTACAAGTCCCAAGTTTACGTCGGGGGGACTTTTCCAACCAATTCTATTAATAGTTTTGTAAGGGAAGCGAATGAGATTGTCTTTGGGAGTTGTGTTTGAAATGTTTTACGCACAAAATTGAGCAAGTTAGTTTTAAAGAACTAAAAAACACTAGCTTTTGCCAGTTTCTATGACATATTGAAATATTATACTCGTGCTTTCCGTGTGAACTGGCCTACTTTTGTCAAAGGCATCATTAACATTTAATATTTTTTATGTGTAACTTTTCGTGTCATATTGTTTTCATGTTCTAATGACATAATCTGGTTTAGTTCAAGGATTGCATTTTGACATTATTAACTAATGATTTTTTATTTCTTGATTTTTTACAAATGAAATTATGTTATTATTGTTTTATGACTATCAGAAAGAGTGTATTTTGCAACTGTTTTGAATAAATATCTTGAATCTTGAATCTTACTTTAAAAATTTTGTATACATATTTGCATTAATTTTGAGCACTTCAAGAGGTACAGCGGTGGTATGTTTTTGTATCATTGTCTCGCCATAAATAGTTATTTTGCGAAAAAACTGCTCAATTATGAGGTACTCAATCTTGAAAAAAAGGAGCCAATATGTGAATGCAGATCCAAATCTGCTCAACTGTTTTGGCGTGATTGAATAACAAACAACCATCTATGCCAACTTTCACATTTATAATGTTACTGTGGCTATTTCGTGTTTACTTAATTTTTTGAAATGGGACTTTCAGTTCGGTATGGGCGGGCTCGCTCGCCGCACGGTCGCACTTGTCACTTAGAAAATGTTGAAGCGATTGTAAAATGTTACATTTGTAAATAAAAAAGGAGGTCGGCCCAAAGCGATCGTAGTTATTATTTTCGACATCATTTTTTGGGTTAGTGGGCAGTACGGTCACTTACTATAGGCCTCATAAGAAGGCTTAAGGTCACCCAAAGGGCGACAAAGCGAGCTACGCTCGGAGATTCCCTACGCGATCGAATTAGAAATGATGATTGACGTAGTTCACAAAATTGCTAAACTTAATTGGCCGTACTTGTCCATTTTTTTGACGTTTCTATTATTTTTGACAAAATCACCGAAAAATTAACTCACTGAAGAATAGGTATACTAAAATAAAGTTATATGTGCCATAAAACGTAGTCACTTAACATCGGCGGTAGGGGAGTAGAGTTTTATACTCTACGCGATTTCACCGTACGATGAATTTGGATCGCGTGTTTTATGGCCCTACACTTTCACGTACGGGTGGTAAGATCTGCGAATGGTAATCAATTTATATTTAAAAAATTAAGCTAAATGCTATCCTTAAAGCTTGAACTTTTTAAAATGTAGATACGTCTGGCCTCTAAATCCTTACTTAATTTATAAAAGTGAAAATGTATTTATTTGTTTCTTCTTCACGTTTTAACACCTCAACCAATCATGACGAAATTTGGCATGCACAGAGACTATGACATGGAAAAGGACATCGACTTCTTTTTATTCCCCTGAAAATAGTATAGTCCGTTACAGTTCACGAGGGATCTCAGGAAAACTTATTTTTAATCGTGCGCACGTCAGGATCGCAACGGAGCCTCGGATTGACGTGATTTTTGTATGGAAATAGTCGATGGGATGGAAAGTGACATAGACTGTTAATTAGAATAGTTCGATACAGTTCCCGAGGGATGTGGAGAAGACTAACTTCCACGATTTATGATATTTTGCACAGACACAATTGCACAGACACAATTGAGGGGGTCGGGAGTGATACACACTACTAATTAGCTAGCTCTGCATAGTTACCAAAAAATCTGAATAATACTCGTGTCTACTTGCGACTAACGCGCCTCTCACCCTTGAAAACAGTCATAAAAACGATATCCATGCGGGCGAAACCGCAAGCAAAAGATGAAATGAGTCAGCACTGACTTTTTCTCTGCCCAGTAAACCAACTCATTGTGCGCGCTTTGTACTGCAACTTTACATTAAGCTGAAAAATTGGTGCGGTGACCCGCTACACTCGTATAGTAGCACTGATAATAATTATAAACAGTTCGAATCTGACTACATCAATAATAATATGCCCCTTACTCTTGCTAAATTGTAACGAAAAACCGGGCACGTGATGGACACTATTTCTTATGGTGTGGAATAATTAACCGTGCTATCCAAGGGATAGACTGCGGTTGTGTGGTGTTGCACTTACACTTAGCATCACCCGCGGTCACGTGTAAGGCATTTAAATCAACACTTACGGACGGGTGCAAAGGGACCTTCATGCGCATCTGGAATCAGATGTGCAGGTTTCCTCACGATGTTTTGCTTCACCGTTAAAGCAGAGTTATGAACACTACAGAAGTTCATTTATTCGCAGCTAAAATGTTCATTAAGCTATATGACCGTGTGTATAGAGGTATTCACATTTTTAGTTTATGACCATCTTTTATGACTGCTTTTTGTTAAAAGGATACTTAATTTAATATGCGCATATCGTATTAGTTTTTGTGATTATTTTAACTTACATTGAATCCCTCTTACTTCCTTACTAATGTGATAAATGTGCAAGTGTATTCGTTTTTCCTGCTTTCACGACGAAACGGTTCAACATAATTTTTACACAGAGACAGTTGACTAGGTAGGAAGAGAAATAGGCCGCTTCTTATATTAAAAAGAAGTTAAGGAAAAGACTAGGTAAATCGCTGGGTTGAAATCTTTCAAAGCAGTTTTTTAAAATCTATTATCTATTATTATTATATTATTATATATGTATATATATATATATAAACGTATTGCTGTTCGTTAGTCCTGCTAAAACTCGAAAACAGCTGGACCGATTTAGCAAATTTTGCTATTGAATTATTTGTGGAAGTCCAGAGAAGGTTCAAAGGTAATCAAATAAAAAAAAACAAAAAATAAAATATCAGTCAAAAAATAATTGGTTTTATGGTAGAGTAGTGTAGTGTAGGGTAGGGTAGGGTAATGTAGTGTAGGTTAGGGTAGTGTAGTGTAGTGTAAGGTGGAACAAAGTTCGCCGGGACAGCTAGTGGTCTATATTTTTAGAAAAATTTAAGGGATTAAAAAACTGAACAACGCACGTTTAGTTGATGCAATTAATCGTCTTTCTACTTAACAGTATTCACCTGTCCGATCGTCCGGTGGATACGTTCACACAGTTTAAATAGATAAAAACAGTGGAAATAGGTATTTAGATCACAGATAAGAAAAAAAATTTTGCCGCTCCGATAGATTGTTATCCTGTCAATTTTAATAAACTCAATCTATACAGTTATACAGTTTTAAGTCTACTTTTATTTAATGATTTTATATGTTTGTTTTTTTTTTCATTTTGGGGGAGGTTACTTTAAAAAAATACCCAATAGCATCAACCTGTTTGTAGTGTGCTGTATGTGTAATGGCTCGCTCGGTGTTAGTACTAAAAAATCAACATCAGCGTTCTATAGAATTCTTCTATTCTGTGATTAAGATAGACTTTTTGTTAAGCAGTGCTTCCTAATTTGACGTTTGACAATGTTAGACTTTACCTGGATACTGTAGCATACTTTAATTCTTCCTCGGCGTTTTATTCCAATGCCGTTCAAGAATTCATGACGCTCTAAAAAATAATTGTAAAGCGCTTATTAATTTGCTTGATTATTCACTTTAAAATAATTAAGAGAAGGCCCTTTCCTATACCATTACTATTATTTGTATTCTTTTTATCCACAATTAGTGAGTCCTTAGCATCATCTCACCTGACAGTTAGTGATAGATACCTTAGACGAAAGAGGGCTTGTCAAGATTTCCCAACACTACAGGGATCTTATCTATATCTTCTTTGTTAATCCGGGAATCAAACTCGCGACCCGTGTAAAGCGAGTGCACTAGTCGATACGCCATGGAGCCGTACAAGTAAATATATAAAGTAAGAGAAAAGTAATAAAGGTCACCATACATTACCAAAAGCCCCACTAGGTACCAAAAGAGCCTATTCATAAAATCTTATCGCATACAAACTTAGAATTACTACTTCTTGAAAATGGATTTGCCGATTGTATAGAAACTTTATACACATAAGCAAGTCACAAAATTTTAATTTGTAAATAGATTACATTTTCAAAAACCAATGTAGTCACTAAATAATAGCTATTTAAGGTTTTCATACTAATCTACAAATACGCTAATCTTTTTTAAATAAAGTACTTAAAAAATGTAATCTATCTACAAACTATAATCTTGAGACGTGCTCATATGGAAGTTTCATTAGAATCGGCCCATTCATTTTCAAGAAGTAGTATTAATTTTAACTTAATATGGAAAAAGATTTTGTGTATACGCTCTTAAAAACGTAGGTATCTATTTTCGAAGGTCACTTATCCTAAGGTTGAATTAATTCACTTTAGTAATTATTGCTTCTATACACAACGAATATTTTCAGAGTTTAAAGAGATTACGAACTTTTGACAGATCTCGTAGCCAACTAACAGACCATTTTAAAATGTAAACGCTTCCCCATCCCACACCGCGCTAACGTGGCAACCCTTGTCACGCATCACGCAGCAACTCTTGAGCTGTCCAAACAATTATTAACAGTTACAGTACAATGTTATTAACAGAACATCGTTTGACTTAAAATGAAACAGCGCACTAAGGACGCTGTAAGGAGGACGGGGTTCGCCATTGTACCAACTAAATAAATGTAGACCTAAAGTACGTTAGTACTAATATATATATTGTGCCTAAAGAGTCAGATTATGGGTTTGTAGATTATTTTCTTTTCAATGGACAGTCGACTGCTGGACAAAGTATTTCGACAACGACCAGACCTGCGCTGCCCGCACCAGGCCTTCACCACATCGTCGGTCCAACGAGTGGCCCACGCTACGTAAATCGGAGTTCCGTAGAAAAATCTAGGTAACCGACATAGCTAAGCTAAGCTAAAAATAAGTTCAAAGAAATCAATTTTTTAACTGTTGATAGTCAATTTATATTATGAAAACATTATGTACGTTCGTAAAAATTTACATTTATTTCCTAAAAACAGTGACAGGCATAATTTGAATTTAGGAAATATAAATAAAATAGATAATAGCCTTTTCGAGACTGAGTAAGGTTAAAAAGTCATTTGTGGGGCAGTGAATAAGATTCTACAATTAAACTCCAGAAAATGTAACTAGTTTGTCAGAGAACAAATTCAAGACTCATGTCAAAAAATGCTTGTGCTCTAGAGGATACTATAAAATAATGGATTACGTAAATGACAAAGATATATACGAGTATGTTGATTCTATAACAAATACCATTACCTGAGACTGTAAGCTGAATCATGACATTATGTAGTAGACAATAAGTATATTATTATATTTTTTTGACTATTTGAAAGTGTGTGTAAGCAACTATTTAAAATAAATTATTTTGATTTGATTTGCTCACTGAATATTTTGTAGGCGGGGCACTTCACTCGTAGAAAAGATAGCTGTTGGAGTAGTAAAGTTACCAAGAATCGACCGTACACCAGAAGAAAATCACTTATATGTAATCTAACTAGTAAGGAAATAAATGTAAATTTGAAAAATAATAGAGATTCGACTCAAAACAAAATCGACGATGTTGGTAAATGCATTGCAAAATTCTTATGGAAGTTGGCGGGGGAACACTGCAGACCCACCATAACCTCGGTGGTACCAAAGAATACTAAATGTTACGTGATACGGTGGGTATTATTTGCAAAACAATAGGGCCAATTAATAGTGTGGACTAGAGCTAACAGAGAGGTAACCAAGACCAGGGCGAAGATCAGTAGGTAGACCAAATGCACGGTATATATTGAAGTATTATATGTTACTGCTTATTTCCAATTTTTTTCTTATTGTTTTTCATTAATGCACTGCTCTTTATCTCGTTCTAGCCCGCCGTCTGTTAGGTTGGGTCACAATGACCCGCGACATTTTGAAATGCGGGTGTTTTTAAAGTAATAGTGTGAAGTTGCCGTGCTGCCGTCTCAGTAGCTGCAGGTAATACCCCACCCCTTTCGTTTCTATTATCTATAAGCTCAGTCGGCGTGCGCGTGCGCCTATACAGAGAGTTAGACGCGGTCAAACGTCAAACGTCATACATTCGATGTAACATTTTTGTGCCAATAAAATGTGCAAGTGTAGATGCTAACATGGATAAGTTTTTAAATTTCAGTCAAAGTTATTGTTAAGTTTCTTTATTCTTTAAGATTTCGCATTAGATATTACAAAAAAGCTCCAAAAAAGGTTAAAAGGTTATAATTTTGTTTGTTTATTAGTAAGATTAGAGAAGTTAAATATTTTGTTACAGATTTCATAGACCTCTCGTAAATACATAACGAGTTCCTAGTATCGATTAAATTTTCATTGTTTTTATCAAAATATATATAATATGAACATCACTTAAACTCATTTAATAATCATTACCAAAAATTTATTGAAATAATAGGAATTAAACACTGTTTAAAATCCGGTTCATATTGACGCACCATACAGTCCTTGTACAGATTTTCTACCACACAGACCTGGGCTAGCACTGTTTTTCCTATCCAAAGGTTGCCTGGAAAGATTGCTAGGTACTTAGTAAATAATTACTTAAATAATAGTTACTTTATTGTATGATATTTCTTCTATGTTGTTTAATTCTTTTTTGGTATTGTGTTTGCAAATGCAAATGCTGGGCAAGACTGGCAAGAGACCGAGACGACTGACACGCACAAGAAGATGTCGATGTGCCCAGCAGTGGGCCGATGTGGCGTGATTAGATATTTAGATAGGCTGATGTAAAACACAGAAGGACAAATACAGAATGAGTACTTGCAACAGCATGTTTTTTAAAGTTCCCAATTACTAAGCCTACGCTGTCTGTCCGTCTGTCTGTCTGTTTGCTCGACTCTTAAAAGGGCTGTACGTTTTGAATTGTAGCAGGTGGCCAGCTGAAACTTTCATAGAATATGTGTTGTTATATTATAGAACATTTTCTAACAAATAATAAAAATTACAAAAAGTAAAAATATAAAGGATTTTTTGTATTATTAATATAATCACACCAAGTTTTAACCATACCGTTTTTACGATAAGGCTAAATCAAAAAAAAACTTCTAAATACTTTTAATAAACACTTTTTTGTATGGAGACCCCTCTTATTGTTTAAATTTTTTAATATTTGTTGTTATAGCAGCAATAGAAATACATATTCTATGAAAATTTCATCCGTTTACCTATTACGGTTCATGAAACACAGCCCGCTGACAGACGGACAGACAGCGGAGGCTCAGTAATTGGGTTCGTTGGTCACCCGTTGGGTGTACTGAACCCTAAAAATGGAATAAATGTATGAAAGTTTTTTTTTATTTTATTCACAATTAGTAAGCCCTTGGCATCGTCTCACCTGATGGTACGTGACGATGATGCCAAAGATGTTATCGGGCTTACCAAGATTCCCCAATGCAATGGCAAATGGGGAACTGGCTATCTTATCTTCAAGCCGAAACACATCAATCGATCAATCATTTTATTCACAAACAATGTACATTGTATTTGAAATGTCAATAATTTAAATAGAAGTAATTAAGTACATACACAAACAATACAAATATGATATGTAACATTGAGATTACGCAAATTTGCCAGTTAAATTCATGTCCTAATTCAAATTGAAAATATTATGAAATGCAAAATAAAGTAAGTACAAGTAAAAACAAAAATAAAACAATGTATAAATGTCAGAAAAAAACTGCATATCAAGAAAAATAATATTAAGATAAAGTAAGAGATTACAGGAAACCATTAGAAATCACATCACATGTCCTTAAAAATAAAATAACAAAAAAATTGAAAATCAAGTAAGTCATGCAATAAATTCATTCAAGAGTCATAATTTGTATTTCTTATTTTATCATTTAAATAATCATTTATACTATAGTAACATCGCTTAGTCAAAAAATTCTTTAGCTTATTCTTGAAAGAATTTAAGCTCATTTCATTTTTCAGTGATAGCGGTAAAGCATTAATAAGCCTTACAGCCTGAAATTTGGGACAATGCGTAACAACATTTAGTTTGGGACAAATTATTTGCTGAAAGTCTTTCCGCCGTGTCATCATTCTATTCTTATTTTCATCATCTGTTTCAAACTCATAAAGCCGCTTCTTCATGTCTGTTAGGACAACCAAGATATATAGACTGGGAACAGTAAGAATGCCTAATTTTGCAAAACTATCCCTACTTGACGTAGTTTGGGATCTTTTTTCTATTGTTCTCACTGCTCTCTTTTGTAACCGGAAAGCTTTTATAATATTATAGTCGTAGCTACATCCCCAAAATTTAATGCTGTAGCGCAAACGGGATTCTACCAATGCATAATAAACCAACACTGATGTTTGGCAGCAAGACTTAGATAAGATGGTGGTAGCTAGCCAGACGGGCTTAGAAAATGCCCTACCACCAACCAAACCAAGTCTTACAAGTTGAACCCGCCGGAATCGAACCCGCGACCTCCTGGTGTGAAGCGAATGGACTAACCATTACGCCACGGAGGCGGCAAACTTTCCAAACACGAGGCGTTATAATGTTACAATTTAAAATATGTCTTTTTAATAACTCGCGGCCACTACGCGTGCACAAGAAGATGCAATGGCCGATTGCAATAAAGATCATTACAATAATATGTCAGTGAAAACACAGAATAACATTACAAAGCATAGAGTAATTGCACCAAATAGCACATAAACAAGACTGACGCGACTTTTAAATTTATTACCGGTTGTTTCGCGAAATGTATTGCTGTTTGCGAGTGCACTGTTGTTTGGAACTTGCCTGGGACTAACTCTTTTATCCTGAGTGTTCATATTTATTAATTTAACGACTTACATGTTTTGTCATCATCATATCAGCCGAAGGACGTCCACTGCTGGACATAAGCCTCCCCCAAGGATTTCCACGACGACCGGTTCTGCGCTGCCCGCATCCAGCGGCTTCCCGCGACCTTCACCAGGTCATCGGTTCACCGAGTGGGAGGCCTGCGTTTTCGTACTACGTTTTCCGGTGCGTGGTCGCCACTCGAGAACTTTACTGCCCCACCGGCCATCTGTTCTACGAGCAATGTGCCCCGCCCACTGCCACTTAAGTTTAGCAATTCTGAGAGCTATGTCGGTTACTTTGGTTCTCCTACGGATCTCCTCGTTTCTGATTCCGAGTTTAAACTCCGAGCATAGCACGCTCCATTGCCCTTTGGGTGACCTTGAGCTTTCTTATGAGGCCCATAGTAAGCGACCATGTCTCAGTTCCATATGTCATCACTGGCAACACACACTGGTCGTAGACCTTGGTATTAAGACACTGCGGTATCTGGGACGTAAAGATATTGCGAAGCTTCCCGAACGCTGCCCAGCCGAGTTGGATTCGACGATTGATCTCTTTCTCGAAGTTGGACCTACCTAACTGGAGTGTTTGTCTCAGGTATACATATTCGGTAACAACTTCGAGTGAAGAGCCTCCAACCTTCAGAGGAGTAGGTATGACACGAACGTTTGATATAATTTTCGTCTTGTCCATGTTCATTCTAAGATCCACTTGGTGAGAGGCTCTACTGAGGCCATCGAGAATTGTGCCTAAGTCGTCCATAGTCTCAGCCATGACCACGATATCGTCAGCGACTCGAAGGTGGGTGATGTACTCGCCGTTGATATTGATGCCCAGTTCACCCCAGTCCAAAAGCTTAAAAACATCTTCCAGGGCGGCGGTGAACAGTTTCGGAGATATAACGTCTCCCTGTCTCACACCTCGCTGCAGCTGGATAGGTTCCGACTTTTGATCCTGGAGGCGAACCGACATGGTGGCGTTTTCATACAAACACTTCAGCACTTCGATATATCGATAGTCAATTTGGCACCTCTGGCGAGACTGTAATACAGCCCAAGTTTCGACTGAATCGAAGGCTTTCTCATAGTCCACGAACGCCAAGCATAGTGGCTGATTGTACTCTTCGGTCTTCTGTATAATCTGCCGCAGCGTTTGTATGTGGTATATGGTACTAAATCCTTTTCGGAAGCCGGCTTGTTCGGGAGGCTGGAAGTCGTCAAACCTGCGTGCGAGACGATTCGTAATGACTCTTGAAAACAGTTTGTAGATATGGCTCAGAAGTGAGATGGGTCTGTAGTTCTTCAGCAGGGTATTTTCGCCCTTTTGGAAGAAAAGCACGACCACACTTCTATGCCATGCGTTAGGCGTTTGTCCCTCAAGTATTACGGAATTAAATAATTTTTGAAGAGCTTTAAGTACCAGTGTTCCACCTGCTTTCAGAAGTTCAGCCGCAATCATCACCCGGTGCCTTATTGTTTTTAAGCTGTTTAAGAGCCAATCTTATCTCGTACATAAATGTATATGTTTTGTACTCTACATGTATTGTACTCTACATGTTTTGTACTCTACATGTTTTGTACTCTACATGTTTTATACTCTACATGTTTTGTACTTTACATGTTTCTTACTTTACATGTTTTGTAATCTACATGTTTTTAATGAAAATTCTTAAAGTAGTTGTATGCGAAATGCAGATTTTTTTCTGTTTTTCTAAGATGGCGGAGCGAACACAGGGGAATTTGTGACGAAAACATCGATTCAAAAACATATCAAATAAAAAACCGGTCAAGTGCGAGTTGGACTCACGCAAAGTAGGGTTCCGTAGCCTTTTCAAAAAATAAATTGTCAATACAACATTTTGTATGGAAAATCTATGAACTTTTCAGCACGTCTTAAGTTGGTCGACTATTTACGCCTAAACTAAAAAAGTCTAATTAGCCGTGCTAGTTTTTTTACTCTAACAAAAAAATTACTTTAAGGCTTAATGTTTCTCAAATGGAACCCTGAATCAAAAAAATTGTTTAAAAAAATCCTCAGTAATTGTAGAAGACCTAGTCAACGACACCCACACCCCACATTATTGGGTTAAAAAAATCCCACCGTCTATAACTGTAGGGGAAGTACTTACCCTATTTTTTTCAAGATTTTATTTTACTACTTTGTCGGCGTGATTAATATTATGTATACTTATGACAAGTTATACAGCTTTCTAGTACTAATGGTCTCTGATCTAAGCCGCAGACAGACAGACAGACGGACAGACAGACATGGCGAAACTATAAGGGTTCCTTGTCGACTAAGGAACTCTAAAAATCAGAATTACCCGACTTTTTGTAAGGTAATAAGACTTCTCTAATCACTGAATCAGTAATAAATATAAAGTTGAAAAATGTAAAGAAGATCGAAGCGGGTTTACTGTGCCCATAACTTGAAACATTAACAAAAGATACGAAAGAGAAAGAAAATAAACAGACAATAACAAATACGAAGCATTAATCTAAACTTGATATCACTGTGGGTCAGAAGTTTGGCTTTAAGAAGAAGAAATTTGAGAAGAGCTCTCAAAACAAAACAAACTGAACAAAGTATTGAACAAAAGTTGATGATTGTAGATGATCGATTGTATCCCTCGATACGAACTTCCAATGTATACCATTCGGAACCTCTCCAAATATTACATTGGTATATTAAATTAGAGCCTCGTGACCTATATTGTACTACAAGATTACATCTTACTCTAGGCATCATCAATCTCCCACCGACATGTTTTAGTACTCTAAATTCCTTTTTCACTTTTATGGAAGGAAAATAAATAATATTTTATTATTTTTCTCAATATTAGAATTAACCCAGTTACCCCGGAAATTATGTTTTTTTTTATAATTGCATGTGCTTGGTTATCACTTTCCTAAATGGGAAAAAATATTTAAAAATATATTTTGGTATTATAATGGCCAGTAGGGGAATCTGAGTTAATTATAATTTAACGAAATTGACCGCCTCCGGACTCCGTGGCATAATGGTTAATTTCATTAGCTTCACATCCGGAGGTTGTGGGTTCGATCCGGGCGGAGTGTCACTTTGTAAGACTTGGTTTGGTTCATGAAAGCGCATTTCCTAATCCCGCCTGGCTAGCTAACACCATATTATTTAAGTCTTGCCGACAAATATCAATTTTAGTGACATTTATGTGTTTCGGCTTGAAGATAAGATAGCCAGTTCCCCATTGCGTTGAGGAATCTTGGTAAGACCAGTTACATCTTCGGCATCATCGTCATTTACCGTCAGATGAGATACTGCAAAGAGCTAACCAATTGTGAGTATAAAAAAAAAATCCAACAGTTTTTTTTATATTTGCATGCTGATCTCCTTAAAGGCTAAACCATATTTGATCGGATTTGTTGTATTGAGATAGGCTTGGGCTAGCATAAATATGTACAAAAAAATCGCAGATGCCAGACTACGTACGCCCGATGTATTGTGGCCGTATGGCGTCCCGGCTTAATTCTAAGCCATCCCATCTCTTCCGGTGGGTGTCGTGAGGAACTAATCCGAAGGCTGGGCAGCGCACTGCACGTACAGCGACCACTCCGCGTACTGCGCCACCACTGCGACCGCAAACCCGCCTGGGAAGCGTGGGGGTTACGGCATAACCTCCCAAAATTAGTGGAGTCCTAAGTCCAGCAGTGGAAGTATTTTGGGTGATGTGATGATCATCATCATCATCACATGTCAAAACAAGCTGATTAGTTTTGTCACAACACACACAACAGGTAAGTATTTGATTCAAGTAGGTATAATACAAAAACCCGATGTCGGCCAATACAAGTACGTCGCTATTCCGCTAAAACTCTCAGCACTAGTAAGTGGGGGAGTACTCAAAGAAATAACGCATTACATGAAAAAAAAAACTCTGCAACCTTTTCTAACCAGTAAAGTGAAAATAAGTAGAAAAGGCTTAAAAACGTTTTTTAAGAGTTCTGGAGCCAAAACGAAATAAATTGTACAGTCACGCTGTGCATACTTCTCGCGAAGCCTTCACCGCCTGTCGTAGTTTGGCACACACAAATAAACTAAAAACATTACACTTACTTAGTAGCAAATGATAAAGCACTTACTTAGTAGCAAATGATAAAGTTAGGAATATCAGACTTGATGAATAATTACAATTAACTTGGGTTTGAAACTGGTGATTATTTAAATGATTGGACCTATAACATTTTAGGGTATACTGAGACAAACAGTTTTTCAGTTATGACTCCAACAATGCGTGCACAGGATGGGCGTAAAAGGGATGACGACCGACAGCATCAGAAATAAATTATGAACTTTTGATCACTAAATTGCCCTCCTACTTAAACTTCAGAAAACCTTACTCGTTTTGTTTTCCATCAAGACTTTGATTTTTAAATCACCAAAATCACAAAATGAGTACATAAATGACGCTGCTAAACGCTGCGTCACGCCTAGGTATTTCAAACATTTTTAGAACAAAATGTCGTTTTTGACATGTGATAAAAAGTAACTCAGATGACTAGCATTTGTCATCCTTATTGAGTATTCCATCTGCACTCAATAGCACAGAATCTTCGTAGCGGTATAACAAATTAACAATACCTATTAGCCAACGCCTGTTATGGAATACCGCAAGGTAACGGCTGACTCCGCCGCCGTTCGGGCAGAGTTCTCGAGTGGCTTCCGCGCACCGGAAGACGTAGGAAGTGCAGGACCGGTTGCTCTGCAAATCTTTGGGGGAGGCCTTTGTTCAGCAGTAGACGTCTTTCAGCTGACATGACGATGAAGAAGGACGCCTGAATCAATTAATTGTTTATGGAAACCGTTATAATCTTATTAAGACCACTTACATCTTCGGTATCATCGTCACTTACCGTCAGATGAGATGATGCAAAGAGCTAACCAATTTTGAATTTAAAAAAAAGGACAGCTGATTTTTTTATATTTGCTTTTGTGTGCGCTGATCTCCTTGAAGCCTAAAACAATTTGGATCCGGTTTTATTGTATTGAGATAGGCTTGGGCTAGCATTAATATGTACAAAAAAATCGTAGGTGCCAGCCCACGTATACGTCCTAATGTATTGTGGCCGTATGGCGTCCCGGCTTAGAATAAGGTCATCCCATCTCTTCCGGTGGGTGTCGTGAGGAACTCACTCAAATTTTTAGTAAAAAAAATAAATATATGATGAAATGCAGAAGGACACGGCTCTTTCAGGTCACGGTTGGGAGTCACAAAAATGACAATCAAAATGTTAGTTCTATCGAGTTAACCTTATGATTGTTTTAGTTTCAGAAGTGTTCCAGTTACTCCGAGTTCTGTGGTTCCAATGTCATGTCGAAAATACACTGCTTAATATTGCCTAATGAGTATTTTAAAGCTTTTCGTGTATACAAAACATGGTGTTTTAAAAAACTACATAAATAAACAAAGAACAATTGTAGGGTAGAAACTCATATAATAGTACCTACACTAATCAATTAAAAATTAAAAACCCGACTGCACAAAAACTTTGCCTCTATTTTTCGCCAGTCGGGTAAAAAGTATCCTATGTCACTCATGGGCTCAAGACGAATCTAACGACACCTTGCATTACAGAATCCATCAAGCCGATTAGGTTACAGAGCGTGCCAAAGAAACATACATAATATTATATATTACATAAATCATCATCATCATAATCATATCAGCCGAAGGACGTCCACTGCTGGACATAGGCCTCCCCCAAGGATTTCCACGACGACCGGTTCTGCGATTTCCGCATCCAGCGCTTTCCCGCGACCTTCACCAGGTCATCGGTCCACAGAGTGGGAAGCATGCCTACGCAACGCTTTCCGGTGCGTGGTCGCCACTCGAAAACTTTACTGCCCCGACGGCCATCTGTTCTACGAGCTATGTGCCCCACCCACTGCCACTTAAGTTTATCAATTCTAAGAGCTATGCATCAATACATGCATATTGCATATAGACACTCGAAAAACACAATCCTCTTTCTGGCATAGTTGGGTAAAAAGATACAGATTGTACATACGAACCACTTTAAACAAAATTCATTTATAACAACTAAGAAGTTAAATATAGCACTTACCCATCTGGAAATTTCCTCCCACACACGCGCCCTAAGTGATGTTTTATACCTAAGTCTTTAAATATCTCAAGCACATCTCAAGGCAATTAGTTGAACTGTGTAACTGTGTTCAGTGAAGTGAGTATGTATAAGAAGAGGATGTACTTCTCCGTCCCGAGACCCGAGACCCGAGACCCCGGTCCAGCAGCGGGCCACGCGGGAATTTGTACATGTTAGTAACTTAGTAACTAAGTACCTGGGCGGCCGAGCTTTGCTCTAAATTTATTTTATTAATCCTTACAAATGTTATAAACTGGAAGTCCCCGCCCACGCCTACGCCCGCGATGTTTTCGATTTTCCCGTGGAATAAGAGCAGGGTAAAAAGTAGCCTATGTTCTATTCCAGGACCTAACCTATATGTGTGCCAAGTTTCTTTCCGATCCGTCCAGTGGTTGAAATGTGAAAGAGTAATAAACATCCATACATACAAAATTTCACATTTATAATCTTAGTAGGAAGTAGGATGTGAAAAAAAAAGTTTTAAAAAACTTAAAACTGACTTCAAAATGAAATTCACTTAATTTAATTCGTACCCGCCTTTGATTTCGTTATTGTTGGTTAATATTGTGTATTTAAGTATAATAATATTATTTCATACTTTTGAGTGAATTTCATTTTGAAGTCGGTTTTAAGTTTTTTAAAACTTTTTTTTATTTTCTTTATTTTTAGTGGTAATGCTATCTATTTAGCAACGTTAAATCCAATCACCTATACTCACCAATAGGAATTATCAAATTACAATACATGTGTTTCATTAACAAATACAGAGTCCTGTGGCTTCCATCATCATCTCAGCAGCATGAAAGTTAAGGAGTTAAATCGTCCATCATCAGCTCATCTGAATAACCTGAAGGAATACAACTATCGGTCTAGGCATACCTACGTATATATCTATGTATAGCATTAAAAAGAAATTTTCTGCAACTCCTAACCGTTAAGGAGTTGTGACTTCCTACATCAGCTTATCATCATGAGAATATGACTAACAGATGCAAGTATTTTAATAGCTTTAGAAAAAATATGAATCACGTAATTAGTGCCTTTAAAATTAAAATTTTTCGTTAATTTTTAAGGGTAGCCCTCGATTTCCCTGCGATCCCATCATCAGATCCTGACTTGGTGACAATGAGACCCCCTCGGGAGTATACTCTTTCGAATGAAAAAAGAATTTTGAAAATCGGTCCACAATTGACGGAAAAATCGGTGAACATACATTAAAAATAATATATATTATACAGTCGAACTTAGTACCTCCTCCTTTTCGAAGTCGGTAAAAATGTGTTTGTTACCTTTTCACATTTCAACACCTTCACCAATCTTGATTAAATTTAGCATGCAGGTAGCCTGTGTCACTAGGAAGGGCATAGGCTACTTTTATTTTGTGAAAATAGCATATTCCGAAGCAATTCCTGAGGGAACTGAAAAAACAATTCTATTTGTACCAAAAATAACAATTTTCTTTAACATCGCAACGGAACAATAGATTGTTGTGATTTTTTGCACCGAGATGTTTGAAGAGGTAGGAAATGACATGATTTACTAATTAGCATATCCTGACATAGTTCCCGAGGGATCTGGGGAAAACTCATTTCCAAACTCGCCCACGTCGGAGTCGCCGCGGAGCAAAATATTGAACTATTTTATTTGTTTAGAATTGGTTGAGGGGGTGGGAAGTGACAAAGACTGCTAGTCAGAATAGGTTGAAGAAAAAAACAGGAAAGCTTGCGGCTCGCATGTTTTCAAGCGACTTCCAAAAAGGAGGAGGTTCTCAATTCGTCTGTATGTTTTTTTTTTTTCGGTTTTTTAACGTGTTTAGCGTTTTCAATTATATTTAGTATTTTTTTTTATCTGCAGCCACCCGCTTTTAGCCTTTTACCTACCAACTCTTACCGGTTACCTTAAGGTTGCCTGGAAGAAATCGCTAAAAGCGATAAGGCTGCCTTTGCACTATACAACTTTTAAATTAAGTTTCTGTAAAGTTTTTTGGTATGCAATAAAGAATATTTACTTTACTTTACTCGCGCACCAATCACCCTCAAAGACAGTCATGAATACAATGTCCTCGCGGGTGAAGCTGCGGGCAAAAGCTAGTAGACAATAATTTCATAATAATACCAAAATTATACTATTAAAAAGCAAAAAACAAAATCAAAAAAGTGCAATAAGATTCGACCGGACCAGGAATCGAACTTATGATCTACGATGAAGAAGTCGAACGCTTTGACCACTGGATTATCGCTTGTTATACTTACTGTTGCAGCGAAATTACCACGGATTAGATAAATTATCCAATCCGTGGAAATAACCAATATAATCGAGAGGAAAAATTGTGCGCAAAAACTCGTAAAAAAGCGTAGGTATATTGAATTTTTGAAGCCAAAGCCATAAAAGTTTCATTGTGATACAGTTGTGCAGTTGTCTCGTTTTGAAACGATCAGTGTTAAACGACTTGCAGGAAATAATACTTTGTGATATGATTTGAGTTATGTACTAAGCAAATTACCAAATGGGAGTAGAAAAACAACATTTTTTTGATTCAGGGATTGGTTTACGAAATATAAAGCTTTAAAATGCTAACTTTTGTTAGAATGTTGTGTGTGTGTGTGTGTGTGTGTGTGTGTGTGTGTCCCTCCCTACCAGCTAAACCGCTATTTCAGGACATCTGGAAAACAAATTAAATAGTAGGAAATTTAATCACTTTAAAAGGAACACTGTCACGGCTAGGTAGTTTTTCGTAGTTTAGGCACAGATTACTAAATAGTTTACTTGTTTAGTAGTAATAGTCGACTAACTTAAGGTATGCAGTTGGATTTGAAAAATGTTCATAGATTTTCCATACAAAATATTCTATGAGGAATCAACTGCAAATAGAATTTTGTTTTATAAAAAAAACATTTATTTTTTTAAAAACTACGGAATCCTACTTTGCGCGAGTTAGACTCACACTTGGCCGGTTTTTTCATAACCGTCAGATCCGCCACCCGGAGACCCTAACAAACCTATTAGCGCTCGTTTCGCTCGCTCAACTCTAGTCCAGTTGAGAATCCTCATGTCTTGCTTAATATTCTCCCTATTTTGACTTACCTACTTAAAACTCTCTCTTAGCAAGTGCCGCTTGCTATCTGAAATCATAGCGCACAAATCCTCCCCCCCCCCCCCCCGCTTGTCAGATCGCATTTATGCTTTCAAAAAAGAAGAGGAAAAAACGTGTGGCACTCGGGGACTGCCGCGGTAAAGCTTTTGCATAGCATTTTTTATCAACATGTGCAAGTATAACTATTTATTTATTTTTTATTTATGCAGTATTTACCAGTACCATATAGTCCTTGGGACGCGGGATGTTTATGAATAAATTAACACTAAGAAAGTTAATCATCATCATCATCATAATCATCATCATCATCAACGTCGTCGTAGTCGTCTTCGTCATCATCATCATCACCACTTATAGATAGATTGCACTTTAAGTTTTTTAGATATATATTTTTTGGGGTGTTAGGTTTATTTTCGTTACGAAGTTTCTTGATTCGGTCCCCCCAAAGCCCGCGATAAAAGCCATACAATAGCTTAAAAAGAAAGCAATACCCGAATACAGATCATTTGAAACTCTGAATAGCGGAATTGTTTAAGGTAACTCTCTGTGAAATAATTCCAGTAAACCCTCGCGGGCTCAGATGTACTGGGATTCTGAATACTGGAAGGGTTTCCATATACGCGGGCGGCGCGATTGAACTCAATGCGGCCCATTTGATAGAGTGTTTGTCGCGAGCCGTTGAAGCCGTTGAAGTTGCAGTTAATTCAGCAAACGAACTTTATGTGCATGCTTGCTTGTTTGGTTTTGCTAGTTTAAAATAAATTTTGCACTTTCTTGTTCAATTCATCATATTAGCTCATATACGTCCTCACCAATGGGCTCGAGTCTGCCCTGACTTAGAGTGATCGGGCCTTAGTCAGCCACGCGAGCCCAGTGTGGGTTGGTCGACTTCACACACAACCTTCGAGTTTCTTCGCAGGCGTGTGCAGGTTTGCTCACGATGTTTTCCTTCACCATAAGAGCGTCGAATAAACGTACAGAGGCCAGCACATCAAGCTTCACACTCGTAGTGCGATTCTGATCCATACGCATACGGCATAAGAACGGTACAAAGTCCAAAGTGTGTAGCTTGATGTGCTGGCCAATGTACATATGAAATCGATATTTGAAAACAAATTGGCACGTGGCGGGATTCGAACCACGACCACCCGGCCAGGAGGTAGCGTCCGTATCCATAACACCACTGATGCTCTCGCTTTGTCTTCTTCAACTGCTAGTGTAAAATCACTTTTTAGCTTTGAATTTTCAAGAAATAATTCATTAGCAGTTTTCTTACCACCTACGTAACTAATTTGTGTGACCTAATTATATTTCATCGGTATCTACTTAATACAGTTCATAATACTGTAACGAGGTTATTCCTATAACGTGGGGTGTGGGGCGTGGGGCGTGGGCATACATTGGTATCTTGACAGGTCCGTAATACGATCGGAAGGCATACCACTCAATTACCGAGGAGAGGTATTGCTGATACCGAACTAAGGAGGGTGGCCACGCCGATAGGTAAAGAGGGATAGCGCGCGGGACAATATTGTTCTGGATAGCATGTAGTCTATGATGTTAGGCCAAAATATTTAACACCAATAATTGGCAAGAACCAAAGTAACCGACATAACTCTCAGAAGTGCTAAACTTAAGTGGCGTGATAGGCGGGGCACATATCTCGTAGAACAGACGGCCGTAGGGGCAGTACGTTCTGGAATAGCCACCGCAAACCGTAGTGTGGATAGGCCTCCCACTTGGTGGACCGATGACCTGGTGAAGGTCACGGGAAGTCATTGGATGCGGGTAGCGCATAACCAGTTGTCGTTGAAATCCTTGGGGGCGGCCTTTGTCTAGCAGTGGACGTCCTTTGATTGATATGAATCGACAACGCTCATCCTCATTCTCCTGGCTCTTGTCCCATTTTATTTAGGGTCAGCTCTCCGCGTATGTTCTTTCCAAACTATCCTGTTACTAGTTGTTTGTGTGTCCAACTGCTTATGTCGTAACGATATCACATAATTTGTTATTTAATGAAAATTGTCATCGTAGAGTTGGCCATTTCATGAAATATATTGACCAAATCATGAAACGAACTGCCTCCCACCACCCAGGGGGAGAGCTGTTCGCTGGTATCATTATCAAACTTAACGTATCTATTATCGCTTGCTTTGCTTGCTCAGCTTATATTTTCATGCTCATTTCATGATCTCGCCAATATCCGCTCGACCATTTCATAAAATAGCAAATTTCAATGATATCGCCACGACATCTACATTACTTTTTATGTCATTTTGTACAGTACATAGCAAAGTCACTACAGGTCTCCCTGGTCATCTCCTGCTACTCCACGTTCAACACCTTCCTGGTCAAGTGTTTTTCATTCCTCCTCATAACAGGCCATATCACCTCTGCCTTGTTTCTCTAAGTTTATCCGCTATGTTTCTTACTTTAAACGTTATTTCTTTAAGGTCATTTTTTTACTCTGTCCTTTCTTGGAACTCCTCCGGCCCAACGTACGTGACGTCTTAATGTAGTGGTGTGTAATACGTTTAATAAAAAACCGGCCAAGTTCAAGTCGGACTCGCGCACAGTAGGGTCCCGTAGCCTTTTCGAAAAATAAATGCATGTTTTAAAAAACAACATTATATTTGCAGTTGGTAAAATCTATAAACTTTTGACAAATCCAACTGCACATCCTAAGTTAGTCGACTATTACTCCTAAGCTAAGAAAGCCTACTTAGCTGTGATAGTTTTCCTTTTAAATTGAATATATGACCTATAGACTCGCGGTTCCCCTGCGATGTTCCCCTGGCCTGGGGATACCACTAAGAAATTTGTATTTGCTTTTTGTCCCCCGATTCAGTCTTGGCGAGTTTTTAGGGGAAGGTAATATGGAATGTAATTGGTTAAATACTTCACGTACTTATCTATACATATGGCCACTGACTGGCCACTTTGTTAAAACCTTTTCTGTCGTCCGCAACAGCTTCATATTTCGCAAACCGATCCTTGAATCGAAAAACTTGTTTTAGCGAGTTTTCCGTAGTTTTGAAATACTTTTCCAACGATACCCCACGCGATAGGGTATATTTTCAATAAATAAATAAATAATAAATACATATTCTGGGACAAATCACACATGGTTGGTCATCTGGCCCCAAATTAGGATTCCCTGAGTTATGGAAACCAGAGACTGATATACATACTTATATAAGTTTAAATACATACTTAAATAGATATTTAACACCCAGACTCAGAGCATACAAATCTGCTCATCACACAAATGTTTGCCCTGGGTGGGGATCGAACCCACGACTCTCGGATCAGTAGTGTAGAGCACCAACCACTGAGCTACCCAGTCAGTCATATTGAACAAAAACAATTCACCCCCTCTTTACATGCAGGGGAGGCGCCCTAAAACTATATATTTTTCAAGATTTTATTGTACCACTGTGTCGTGTCGGCGTGATTAATGTGTGTACCATTTCCAAATTCTAGCACTAATAGTCTCTGAGCTACGCCGCGGACAGACGGACAGACAGACAGACATGGCGAAACTATAAGGGTTCCTTCAATCACAACATCCGCTTCAATGGCGTAGTGATTATGTCCATTAGCGTCTTATCAGGAGATCGCGGGTTTGATTCCCGGCGGAGTCCACCTTTGTAAGACTCGGTTTGATTGGTAGAAGCATGTTCTGAACCCGCCTGGCTAGCTATTGCCATCTTATTATAAGTACTATAAGGGTTCCTTCAATCACAACATCCGCTTCAATGGCGTAGTGATTATGTCCATTAGCGTCTTATCAGGAGATCGCGGGTTTGATTCCCGGCGGAGTCCACCTTTGTAAGACTCGGTTTGATTGGTAGAAGCATGTTCTGAACCCGCCTGGCTAGCTATTGCCATCTTATTATAAGTACTATAAGGGTTCCTTCAATCACAACATCCGCTTCAATGGCGTAGTGATTATGTCCATTAGCGTCTTATCAGGAGATCGCGGGTTTGATTCCCGGCGGAGTCCACCTTTGTAAGACTCGGTTTGATTGGTAGAAGCATGTTCTGAACCCGCCTGGCTAGCTATTGCCATCTTATTATAAGTACTATAAGGGTTCCTTCAATCACAACATCCGCTTCAATGGCGTAGTGATTATGTCCATTAGCGTCTTATCAGGAGATCGCGGGTTTGATTCCCGGCGGAGTCCACCTTTGTAAGACTCGGTTTGATTGGTAGAAGCATGTTCTGAACCCGCCTGGCTAGCTATTGCCATCTTATTATAAGTACTATAAGGGTTCCTTCAATCACAACATCCGCTTCAATGGCGTAGTGATTATGTCCATTAGCGTCTTATCAGGAGATCGCGGGTTTGATTCCCGGCGGAGTCCACCTTTGTAAGACTCGGTTTGATTGGTAGAAGCATGTTCTGAACCCGCCTGGCTAGCTATTGCCATCTTATTATAAGTACTATAAGGGTTCCTTCAATCACAACATCCGCTTCAATGGCGTAGTGATTATGTCCATTAGCGTCTTATCAGGAGATCGCGGGTTTGATTCCCGGCGGAGTCCACCTTTGTAAGACTCGGTTTGATTGGTAGAAGCATGTTCTGAACCCGCCTGGCTAGCTATTGCCATCTTATTATAAGTACTATAAGGGTTCCTTCAATCACAACATCCGCTTCAATGGCGTAGTGATTATGTCCATTAGCGTCTTATCAGGAGATCGCGGGTTTGATTCCCGGCGGAGTCCACCTTTGTAAGACTCGGTTTGATTGGTAGAAGCATGTTCTGAACCCGCCTGGCTAGCTATTGCCATCTTATTATAAGTACTATAAGGGTTCCTTCAATCACAACATCCGCTTCAATGGCGTAGTGATTATGTCCATTAGCGTCTTATCAGGAGATCGCGGGTTTGATTCCCGGCGGAGTCCACCTTTGTAAGACTCGGTTTGATTGGTAGAAGCATGTTCTGAACCCGCCTGGCTAGCTATTGCCATCTTATTATAAGTACTATAAGGGTTCCTTCAATCACAACATCCGCTTCAATGGCGTAGTGATTATGTCCATTAGCGTCTTATCAGGAGATCGCGGGTTTGATTCCCGGCGGAGTCCACCTTTGTAAGACTCGGTTTGATTGGTAGAAGCATGTTCTGAACCCGCCTGGCTAGCTATTGCCATCTTATTATAAGTACTATAAGGGTTCCTTCAATCACAACATCCGCTTCAATGGCGTAGTGATTATGTCCATTAGCGTCTTATCAGGAGATCGCGGGTTTGATTCCCGGCGGAGTCCACCTTTGTAAGACTCGGTTTGATTGGTAGAAGCATGTTCTGAACCCGCCTGGCTAGCTATTGCCATCTTATTATAAGTACTATAAGGGTTCCTTCAATCACAACATCCGCTTCAATGGCGTAGTGATTATGTCCATTAGCGTCTTATCAGGAGATCGCGGGTTTGATTCCCGGCGGAGTCCACCTTTGTAAGACTCGGTTTGATTGGTAGAAGCATGTTCTGAACCCGCCTGGCTAGCTATTGCCATCTTATTATAAGTACTATAAGGGTTCCTTCAATCACAACATCCGCTTCAATGGCGTAGTGATTATGTCCATTAGCGTCTTATCAGGAGATCGCGGGTTTGATTCCCGGCGGAGTCCACCTTTGTAAGACTCGGTTTGATTGGTAGAAGCATGTTCTGAACCCGCCTGGCTAGCTATTGCCATCTTATTATAAGTACTATAAGGGTTCCTTCAATCACAACATCCGCTTCAATGGCGTAGTGATTATGTCCATTAGCGTCTTATCAGGAGATCGCGGGTTTGATTCCCGGCGGAGTCCACCTTTGTAAGACTCGGTTTGATTGGTAGAAGCATGTTCTGAACCCGCCTGGCTAGCTATTGCCATCTTATTATAAGTACTATAAGGGTTCCTTCAATCACAACATCCGCTTCAATGGCGTAGTGATTATGTCCATTAGCGTCTTATCAGGAGATCGCGGGTTTGATTCCCGGCGGAGTCCACCTTTGTAAGACTCGGTTTGATTGGTAGAAGCATGTTCTGAACCCGCCTGGCTAGCTATTGCCATCTTATTATAAGTACTATAAGGGTTCCTTCAATCACAACATCCGCTTCAATGGCGTAGTGATTATGTCCATTAGCGTCTTATCAGGAGATCGCGGGTTTGATTCCCGGCGGAGTCCACCTTTGTAAGACTCGGTTTGATTGGTAGAAGCATGTTCTGAACCCGCCTGGCTAGCTATTGCCATCTTATTATAAGTACTATAAGGGTTCCTTCAATCACAACATCCGCTTCAATGGCGTAGTGATTATGTCCATTAGCGTCTTATCAGGAGATCGCGGGTTTGATTCCCGGCGGAGTCCACCTTTGTAAGACTCGGTTTGATTGGTAGAAGCATGTTCTGAACCCGCCTGGCTAGCTATTGCCATCTTATTATAAGTACTATAAGGGTTCCTTCAATCACAACATCCGCTTCAATGGCGTAGTGATTATGTCCATTAGCGTCTTATCAGGAGATCGCGGGTTTGATTCCCGGCGGAGTCCACCTTTGTAAGACTCGGTTTGATTGGTAGAAGCATGTTCTGAACCCGCCTGGCTAGCTATTGCCATCTTATTATAAGTACTATAAGGGTTCCTTCAATCACAACATCCGCTTCAATGGCGTAGTGATTATGTCCATTAGCGTCTTATCAGGAGATCGCGGGTTTGATTCCCGGCGGAGTCCACCTTTGTAAGACTCGGTTTGATTGGTAGAAGCATGTTCTGAACCCGCCTGGCTAGCTATTGCCATCTTATTATAAGTACTATAAGGGTTCCTTCAATCACAACATCCGCTTCAATGGCGTAGTGATTATGTCCATTAGCGTCTTATCAGGAGATCGCGGGTTTGATTCCCGGCGGAGTCCACCTTTGTAAGACTCGGTTTGATTGGTAGAAGCATGTTCTGAACCCGCCTGGCTAGCTATTGCCATCTTATTATAAGTACTATAAGGGTTCCTTCAATCACAACATCCGCTTCAATGGCGTAGTGATTATGTCCATTAGCGTCTTATCAGGAGATCGCGGGTTTGATTCCCGGCGGAGTCCACCTTTGTAAGACTCGGTTTGATTGGTAGAAGCATGTTCTGAACCCGCCTGGCTAGCTATTGCCATCTTATTATAAGTACTATAAGGGTTCCTTCAATCACAACATCCGCTTCAATGGCGTAGTGATTATGTCCATTAGCGTCTTATCAGGAGATCGCGGGTTTGATTCCCGGCGGAGTCCACCTTTGTAAGACTCGGTTTGATTGGTAGAAGCATGTTCTGAACCCGCCTGGCTAGCTATTGCCATCTTATTATAAGTACTATAAGGGTTCCTTCAATCACAACATCCGCTTCAATGGCGTAGTGATTATGTCCATTAGCGTCTTATCAGGAGATCGCGGGTTTGATTCCCGGCGGAGTCCACCTTTGTAAGACTCGGTTTGATTGGTAGAAGCATGTTCTGAACCCGCCTGGCTAGCTATTGCCATCTTATTATAAGTACTATAAGGGTTCCTTCAATCACAACATCCGCTTCAATGGCGTAGTGATTATGTCCATTAGCGTCTTATCAGGAGATCGCGGGTTTGATTCCCGGCGGAGTCCACCTTTGTAAGACTCGGTTTGATTGGTAGAAGCATGTTCTGAACCCGCCTGGCTAGCTATTGCCATCTTATTATAAGTTTTATAAGGGTTCCTTCAATCACAACAACCGCTTCAATGGCGTAGTGATTATGTCCATTAGCGTCTTATCAGGAGATCGCGGGTTTGATTCCCGGCGGAGTCCACCTTTGTAAGACTCGGTTTGATTGGTAGAAGCATGTTCTGAACCCGCCTGGCTAGCTATTGCCATCTTATTATAAGTACTATAAGGGTTCCTTCAATCACAACAACCGCTTCAATGGCGTAGTGATTATGTCCATTAGCGTCTTATCAGGAGATCGCGGGTTTGATTCCCGGCGGAGTCCACCTTTGTAAGACTCGGTTTGATTGGTAGAAGCATGTTCTGAACCCGCCTGGCTAGCTATTGCCATCTTATTATAAGTACTATAAGGGTTCCTTCAATCACAACATCCGCTTCAATGGCGTAGTGATTATGTCCATTAGCGTCTTATCAGGAGATCGCGGGTTTGATTCCCGGCGGAGTCCACCTTTGTAAGACTCGGTTTGATTGGTAGAAGCATGTTCTGAACCCGCCTGGCTAGCTATTGCCATCTTATTATAAGTACTATAAGGGTTCCTTCAATCACAACAACCGCTTCAATGGCGTAGTGATTATGTCCATTAGCGTCTTATCAGGAGATCGCGGGTTTGATTCCCGGCGGAGTCCACCTTTGTAAGACTCGGTTTGATTGGTAGAAGCATGTTCTGAACCCGCCTGGCTAGCTATTGCCATCTTATTATAAGTACTATAAGGGTTCCTTCAATCACAACAACCGCTTCAATGGCGTAGTGATTATGTCCATTAGCGTCTTATCAGGAGATCGCGGGTTTGATTCCCGGCGGAGTCCACCTTTGTAAGACTCGGTTTGATTGGTAGAAGCATATTCTGAACCCGCCTGGCTAGCTATTGCCATCTTATTATAAGTACTATAAGGGTTCCTTCAATCACAACAACCGCTTCAATGGCGTAGTGATTATGTCCATTAGCGTCTTATCAGGAGATCGCGGGTTTGATTCCCGGCGGAGTCCACCTTTGTAAGACTCGGTTTGATTGGTAGAAGCATGTTCTGAACCCGCCTGGCTAGCTATTGCCATCTTATTATAAGTACTATAAGGGTTCCTTCAATCACAACAACCGCTTCAATGGCGTAGTGATTATGTCCATTAGCGTCTTATCAGGAGATCGCGGGTTTGATTCCCGGCGGAGTCCACCTTTGTAAGACTCGGTTTGATTGGTAGAAGCATGTTCTGAACCCGCCTGGCTAGCTATTGCCATCTTATTATAAGTACTATAAGGGTTCCTTCAATCACAACAACCGCTTCAATGGCGTAGTGATTATGTCCATTAGCGTCTTATCAGGAGATCGCGGGTTTGATTCCCGGCGGAGTCCACCTTTGTAAGACTCGGTTTGATTGGTAGAAGCATGTTCTGAACCCGCCTGGCTAGCTATTGCCATCTTATTATAAGTATTGCCACCAAACGTTTTGATATTTGGCGGCAACTTTAACAGCATTGATGTGTTCCAGCGTGGAGATAAGATAGCCACGCCAGCTCCCCGTTGCATTGGGTAATCTTGGTAAGCCCGCTTCCATTTTCGGCATCATAATTACTTACCATCGGGTGAGAGATGCCAAGGACTTACCAATTGTGAATTTTAAAAAAACAACTAAGTACAATTTTGTAATATTTTTTGTTTTTGTAATTTTTAAGTATCTCAAGACTAAGGTCTTTGACCAGTGAGTGTTGCTAGTGATGACTTACGGAACTGAGACGTGGTCGCTTGCTATGGGCCTCATAAGAAGGCTCAAGGTCACCCAAAGGGCAATGGAGCATGCTATGCTCGGAGTTTCTCTGCGTGATCGAATCAGAAACGAGGAGATCCGCAGGAGAACTAAAGTAACCGACATAGCTCACAGAATCGCTAAACTGAAGTGGCAGTGGGCAGGACACATAGCTCGTAGAACAGATGGCCTATGGGGCAGTAAAGTTCTCGAGTGGCGACCGCGCACCGGAAAACGTAGCGTAGCGTAGCGTGGACCGACGACCTGGTGAAGATCGCGGGAAGCCGATGGATGCGGGCAGCACAGGGCCGGTCGTCGTGGAGATCCTTGGGGGAGGCCTTTCTCCAGCAGTGGACGATTTTTGGCTTATATGATGAATTTTTAAAAAAAGGACTCAAATAATTTCGATACAATTTATACAGGACCACTCTAGAGGCATAACCTATCAATTTTAAAAAGTACTATCAAAATTGGTTCACAATGCGAGATGACATATTGGAAGCTGAATTCCGGTTAAAAAGGTTTCCGATTGAGCTGAAATTTGGCATAGACGTTAAGTTTAGGAACCATGCATGGTTAGCTAGGAGCATTAAACTACATAACTAGCGTATAATAGTTCAATACCTAAGAGAAATCATTCTAAATCAAACATAGTGGACTCCCAAGGATGGCAGGCCCGTTATTTTGTTACACCCCCATGATATGGGATCAAATGCAAGGGTTTGCTAAGAAGAATCCTTACTTAATATTATAAATGTAAAAAAGGGTTTGTTTGTTTGTTTGTTTGTTACCTTTTCACGCTCCAACACCTTGACCAATCTTTATGAAATTTGGCATGTACCTGTGTCACGGGGAAAGACGTAGGCTACTTTTTATCCCGGGAAAATAGCATAATCTGATGCATTTCCTTAGGGAACTGAAAAAATACTCGATTGTTGTGATTTTTTGCACAGAGATGGTTGAGTAGGTGGGAAACGACATAATTTACTAATCACCCTTAAAGACAGTCATAAAAACGATGTCCACGCGGGCGGAGCCGCGGGAAAAAGCTAGTTCTAAATAAATAAAAATATTTTAAATTTTAATTTGAAAATAATTTGAAGCTCTAGCTCGTACCTAAAAGTTTTTAGGTTTTCGAAAACTATATGAAGTCAGTAATAGAAAAAAGGTTTTTATATCAAAAGTAACAACAGTAGAAACAACCGTACCTACCAGTCCTTTTCAACACATCATTTTACCGAGTTTTAACTAAACACAAGCTTAACCAGACCATGGTAGCAGTAATCACCCTAAAGTATGCGAGTCAGCACATATTCCACAAAATTCGGAACACATGGTGAGCGCACTGAGCGCGCGCCTTTCATGTAATTTCGTTCAGCTAATTAACTAACCGTAACCATAGTATTAGTAACGAGATCTAACGTTTGCGTTACGTGTCTAACCATTGAGGTCGTTCTCAGAATTTATTCAGGGTACAATCAGCCCTTGAAAACAATTCAACAAACAATCATTATGACAGCTGAGTGACGTCCACTGCAAGACAAAGGCCTCCCATAACGACTGATCCTGCGCTACCCGCATTCAGCTGCTTCCCAGGACCTTCGCTAGGTTGTCGATACACCGAGTAGGAGGCCTGCCTAAGCTACGTCTTCCGGTGCGCGGTCGCTACTCGTGAATTTTATTACTCATAACGTCACATAAACAATCTTAACTTTATTCAGTCGCTATCGTCATCTGCCCTCGTTGAACTTGGGGCCCCCCAAGGTGTGCTACTTGGACCTTTACTATTAGTCGTTCGTGCTCGTACTACCAAGAAACTCATATTTGGAATTGATGCAGGATTCCTCATCTGGTGACCTTATATATATTTCTTTTATTATATTTTGCTAAGCATTCGTTAAAATTAATTTTAATTCTTCTTAACGCTTGGCACTGATAGAAACGGAGAATAAAGCCAAGTTCACATTTGTGTAATGGTTTATTTAAATCATACTTAGTCTACGAATTATTTTTAAAAGCCTTGAGAATAAATACACCATCTGACTGAGGGCTGACCCTATCCGAAAACACGATTCATGAAGCATAATAGGTAGAAAGTTGAAATTTGTGTATTCTCATTGGAGATACAACAAAAAATACTAAAAATTAGAAAAAGTGAATGGTGGTCCCCATACAAAAAACATGTTTTATAGATATTTTAAAAGTATTTTTGATTTAGCTCTTTTGTAAAACGGTAATACATACGAGCGTCAAACTTAATGAAACTATAGTACTAATCTTGAAATATAATAAATTTTAATAAAAACCAGCCAAGTGCGAGTTGTACTCGCGCTAAAAAGTCCGAACTAAATAAAAAAAACATATCTATGTCGTTTGCGTTGATGTCTTTTGTTTCTGATGGGAATAGGTATCATCGCTTAGTTGTGTGGAGAGGTGTTATGGAACCCTTGGATCACGAGTCCGACACGCACTTGGCCGTTTTTTTTAACATTTCTTATTATTTTGAATGTACCAGCCTACCTTGTTAAAATACGTTTCCTCCGAGATTCGCATCACACTGGAATGGGATTCGAATACATTACTCGTCCAATTAGAACGGAGCTCTGCGATTGGTCAGTTGGAATTGGAGATTGAGACGTAAGCTGGAGGGTAATATGGACTTATCTAAATATAAAAATGTGTTTTGAATACAGTAAAAAGAAATTTAATAACAATTAATAATTTAATTCATTAGAATTTAAACAAGGATTGAATTGAAAATTTTAGAAGGTTTTCAATAATATAAACATTGATTGTGTAATTGAGCATTAACATATAAAAAACTGGCCAAGTGCCAGTTGAGATCGCGTACCGAGGGTTCCGTATCACACAATATAATGTTTGGGTTGTGTATATTTTAAAAAAAAAGGTCGGATTAAGGGACGAACTTAACTTTTTAGTTGAAAAAATGATGTCCAATACATCAATTGGACCCGGCCGGCAATCGAACTCGTGACCTCCTACCTGGAAGACACTCCATAAAAAGGGCAAGAAATTACATTTGTAAAGTGCTACCTTAATAACTTCGGAACGTAATCATCTCATCTCACTCACTCCACCTCTCTCTCATTCGTAAGCATCATTCATTCATTCGTTCAGTGATGCGAAGGGTTTGCCAAATGTGGATAAAAACATAGTGAGTAAAAACTCTGAACAGAATATTATTTACACGAATTAAATCAGGGTAATGATTATTTCGCATGCATTTTGTAACCAACATATTATATGAAACACTTAAATATTGCTCTATCGAATTAGACTCAAATTGGTACTAAGGAAATCACAAAATTAGCTTTGACAGCTTTACTCACGACTTGCTTTTGCTCTCGGCTTCGCCCACATCGATATCGGGAGTGAGCGGGGTTTTTTAGCCCATGACCATCTTGAAATTCCATTTTAACTATTGGTGAAAGAATATGTAAATCGGAGGAGTAGTTTAAAAGATTATCAACATCAGTGTTAACAACATTGATGTGTTCCGGCTTGAAGATAGGATAGCCAGTTCTCCATTCAGTTGGGGAATCTTGGTAAGCCCGCTTCCATCTTCGGCATCATCGTCACTTACCATCAGGTGAGATGATGCCAAGGCCTTAGCAATTGTGAATTAAAAAAAAATCTCCTACATATAAACTTTACCTCTTTATAATATTAGTATAGAAGTATATACTTCACGAGCGGTGTGGGCGCGACATTACATAGCATAAAAAATTACCAAATCTAACCGAGGCATGTCCATACTAAACCCAACGTTCCCTCGGACCATTACACACAGTTCGTGTAATCCTAACGTGACACCCAATGCATTGTAATGTGACATTACTTGGTTCGCCAGTTTTATTCGACCAGTGTGAACACAGCCTTAGGGGGATGGCGTGCCATGTTCTCTAGTTAGTGATAGAAATAATGACCGTGTTATCAGGATTTTGCATGATTTCGTCAAACATATTGCGGTCGATGGAATAGACAGGATTAAGGGGTAAGAAAGTGACGTTGAGCGTGGTCTGTTGTTGGATGGGTGATCATTTCAACCACTACTAGTTAAAATGGATTCCTAAAACGTACTAGAGAATTTCTGTGACTTCGTTTACGCTTTAAGTATTGATTGGGTTCTAAATTTCTCTCCTAACTCTCTTTAAATCGCCTTTTTTATCCAGGTCTTAATCTGTATACTCGTACCTACCAAATTTCCTCCAGATCCGTTTAGTCGATTTGGCGTGATTGAATAACAAATTTCCATTCATCCATCTATACATCCATCCAAATTTTCATATTTTTGAATATGGTTGAGTTTTTTTAAGGGTCAATAAGAGGAAATTCTAAATTATAAGAGATAGAGAAAAACCCTCTTAGGAAACGTGATCTCAATTTTAGAGAAAATCAAAATGTCATTTTAAAAAATTTAAAAATCTTGATAGGTTCTGAGATATGTTTTTTTTTTTTAATTTTGTATATCACTATACAAACCTAAAATGTACGAACACCATAGGTCTAAAGTTGCTAGAAGTTGTTGAAAATAAAATTTATTAAAGATACATTTAATTATTCAATTGATAACGATGGATAATTGAAATTAAACAAAATCAAAAATCTTTGCCACTTGCCGTAGTCCCACGAAACTAAATTTATCATAAAAATTGTTCGAAATGTCCTCCACTTTCGCCTAAGCACAGGCGACTTCGGCGAAGCACTCCCCGAGTTGCATTTCTCAATGCAATGTATGGTATTGTGTTAAGCATTTGACGGACTGAATGTTACGAATTCATTACGATACCAGTCAATTGCCAATGTTGGTTTCTGTTACTTAAAAACTTTTATCTACACTCATGTCGTAAATCCTTCATTTACTTATCAGAAACGCTAAGCAAATGATATACCTTTCGATGGAGCCGTGACTAAGGATCCATACAAATTTCATTTCGTTATCGCAAAGTTGTAACAAAATGAAGTTTTTTTTTTTAATTTTTACGCAGATGCTTGCTATTTGAGCACACTAGCGTGTTTCGGAACGCAACCTTGGCGGCGCGCATGCGCGGTGCGATATTACTGCAAATTTATTTTCGCGCCATTAACGTTTGTATTTTTCCTTATGCAGTTTGTATAATATGTAATTCGTTATTCGTTGTAATAAGTAAGTCGTTATTACAAGTTTTTTTACTAAAAACCCAGTAAAATGTCTGAAACTGATAGTGATATAGACGAAAATTTGACACCCCCGGATATTCTTGAAACAGCAACTAAAATAACCTTTAATAATTGTACCATACAAAATGTCAATAATTATTACAATAAACAATGATTACTTTATTTTGTCTTTAATTTAAATTTGTTGTATGAGTGTAGATAAACTATTGTATGCAACTGTACATAATTAGTATTTAACACTTGTGTATACTTTTATGAAACTCGCTGCGCTCGTTTCATAAACCACACTCGTGTTAAATACCCCTCATTATGCAACAGTTGCATAAATAGCTATTATGTAAAAGCTTTAGTTTAAAAATAATTTTATTAATTGATACCCATATCATTGGGGTGGATAAAAAAATAACTAATCGGCCATCTTTGGGATAACGCCATGTTGGATTTACAATGAATTCCTTTAATTTACCATGCATTGTTCTCCACACTTAAAGTATATGCAAATTTTGTATACGCAAAAATGGTTCCCTCTTAATAAATCCATTTTTTCGAAATTTGACAACCATTGAGGCATTTAACTATATAGTTCACCATTGAATTCACAACACAACTAATTTGACTAAATATTTATTTAATGAATGACAGAAACACACAACTTGTTTTGTTTCTAAGCCTTGTAATGTTTTTTCTTTTTTTTTTCCTTCTACGTTTGAAAATCGGCCATCAAGTTTTTTTTCCACATTACTATTAAAGAAAACTAAAAAGTTAATTTCAACAACTTCTAGCAACTTTAGACATATGGTCTCCATACAACTTTTGGTTTGTATTATGATATAAAATCTAAATAACAAAAACATGTTTTTTCAAAAAAAACCATAATCCGAACATATTAAGATTATTTTTTATACACCATTTTTATTTTCTCTAAAATTGAGAGCGCGGTTCCTAAGAACGTTTTTCTCTATCTCTTATAGTTTAGGGTTTCCCCATACTGACCCTTAAAAAAACTGAGCCTGTGTGAATAAGTCGGATAATTTTTTTTATAAAGAAGTGAAGTTTTTAAGTTATGATGTAGAGACGTAATCTCCGATACTACTCATATAGTTTCAAAAACTTTATGACTAATATTTAAAATCAACATAGGCTAAATCATCGCAAGTCGCTTGCGACTCGCGCACCGCTCCCCCTTGATGTCGACGCAGGCAAAGCCGCGGGCAACTACTCATAAATAGATAATAGTGATGATGACAGCTGTCACTACGAGTAGTCGTTCGAGCTGCTGACTTGTCAGCTGTCTAAAGGATTATTCTAATGATGTTTGAAATACATAGAAGTGCGTGTTATGTTTGGGGTTTCTCTGCGTGATCGAATCAGAAACGAGGAGATCCGTAGGACAACCAAAGTAACCGACATAGCTCTCAGAATTGCTAAACTTAAGTGGCAGTGGGCAGGGCACATTGCTCGTAGAACAGATGGCCGTTGGGGCAGTAAAGTTCTCGATTGGCGACCACGCACCGGAAAACGTAGTGTGGGCAGGCCTCCCACTTGGTGGACCGATGACCTGGTGAAGGTCGCGGGAAGCCGCGCATGCGGGCAGCGCAGAACCGGTCGTCGTAGAAATCCTTGGAGGAGGCTTATGTCCAGCAGTGGACGTCCTCCGGCTGATATGATGACGTCATAGCTTTTCAGTAACTATCATTTTTTGTACAAATTTTGTGTCGAATTAAAATTGAAGACTTGAATCTTGATGGAAAAGAAAGCGAGTGAGTTTTAATATCTACAATTGATAAGCCCTTGGCATCATCTCACCTGGTGGTACCTAAGTGACGAAGAACCCAAAGAAGTTGTTAACGATGTTTACACAAATTTTTAATTATACATTAATTAAAAATTTAGTAATATAGTTAATTATACAAAACACTCATTTTTTAGACGAGTTTAAAACTTCTATAATAAAATCTTAAACATGTTGACCCTTTTCAAAACTCGTTAGGTCGTTTTAAAAAATTAGTTATCACAGAATTGTAAAAAACTTTTCAAGAAATCTTCAGTATCAAAAACAAATCGTAAATTGCATAAGTATTAAACTATAAATAACCTTTCATTAGTGATTAACTCTCTTGGAACATGTAATTAAATAGTTTAAGCCTGGAAAGCACCGTAGTGCATTATGTTTATTATCTTGAATGTATCCTTTATTTTTTGTCTATTTTAATAATCTTACGCCTGTAGCTCAAATGCTCAAAAACAATATTTAAAGTTTTACTTTCTTATACAAGTATTTGTTATTGTGCTCAAAAATGTAATATTTCTTTACTTTAATTAATGAACCTCCGGGTCCATTTATAACTAAATTTATATAATTAAACTATATAATATATATATGACTGTTTGTGTTCTAACAAAAAAAAAGAAAAAGTAGTTATTATAAGTTTGTATGGGAAACGATTTTGTGAATGCGCTTTTAACTATTTTCTTACACATCTTTGTCTCAGTCTAGCTTCATAGATAATATTTACGAGATGCGCACTCACACAGATGTAAAAGCATCTCTCGCTGGATTGCCTGTGTATTAGTAGACTTCTACCCCTTCCAGGTCAAACCCCGCATAGTTGGGCACACGGCACACGGCACACGCGGAGCCAGTCCAGAAACCAGGTCAGCCGGAAACTGAACCGAGGGAGAGACGGACAAAGAGCCCGGAGGTGTCACTTTACTTAATGTATTGCGCTTTTGCAAGAGGAGCCAGGTGAAACAAAACCAGTTGTGAGTTCCAGTAGTTACATCTATCACATCAAGATTCCTAGTTAATATAATTTCTTAATTAATTTGCCGCGATGACGTGTGACGCGATACTTCAAGGGGTATCAAGGATGCCTTGTGGTGCCCAAGTTATGTTACAAAATAAGTCGCCATAGGATTGCGCAAAGAACACTTCATTTTACTTCTTTTCTTTTTACAACCTATAGATTAGCTTGTCGTGTTAGTCACTCTATCTGTTCGTTAGTTTGGGACAAATATTCGTAACTAGATTAGAACCACTTCCTGGTTTTCGACTGAGCTGAAATTTTGCATAGGTATACTTTAAGTGTGGAGAACAATGCATGGTTAACTATATGAATTCATTCTAAATCCAACATGGCAGAATCCGAAAAATGGCGGATATGGGTATCACTGGAAAGGGTTTGCTGAGAATAATACGAAATTAATAAAATTATTTTTAAATTACAGGTTTTACATAAAACTTTATCGGTATTTCGAAAATTATGTTTATCGGATCGCTAACGGAAAATCGCTACTTGTAGATTTAACCTTAACAATAAAAAAATATGTGAGATTCTAAAGAAATCATAACCCTTCCTTTTGGCTTTGCCGCTATCGGATTTTAGTATTAGATATACTATAATTACATCCTACTCGATACGATAGCAAAAACAAATTTCAGAGACCCCCACGCCAAACAACTCACGGTACTTTTAAGCCCCCTGTATCTTCATTCTGGATATGGGTAGAAATCTATAATTTTATTTACCAATACGAGTGGTATACTAACTGAGCCTACGCCTTGTCCTAAATTAAAAGTTTTTACCTAAAATTAGTTCGCGAAATATCTCAAGTCAAAGCCCCGTTATTTTGTCACTGAGTCACTCAGTCACTCATCGATCATCAAAAATCCAAAGTACTTCTAGCATAGGTTACCTACAAACTTTAAATTTGGTACAAGGATAGGTTTTGGTACCCTCACAAAGAGAAAACCTGCACAATAAGGATCTTTTTTTTCTTTTTATCCACAACTGGTAAGCCGTTTCATCCCTCTTTTACCTGATGAGGATCTATAAGGGGCTATAGCAGCTCAAAAGTTGTTCATGGGGATGGGCATTTTTCAAAAAACAAAAAAATCCTCCAGAACATAGAACTGTTCATTCAAAAAGAAGTAAAATCCCTACAAAAATTTTCTGTAAAAACGTGCCAAGTCTTGATCTGGAGCACACCGTCAAGTTCAGCACAAAACAAGCACTGTACGGCAGTACCTTTTTTAGAAACATTTTGGCAGATTTTCGAAGTATCTCGGCACTGTAAATATTCTGTTCGTGCCAAGTCTAGATTAAGATTACAAGGCGTTAAAAATTTTCAAAGAGTAGTAAATCTAGGTAGACATGTTTAAAAAAGTTAATCTTACAGATGTTTTCAATAATAAGCAAAATAAAACAATAGCATCTACTGTTAGTGACCAAGTCACTCGTTTTCTTTTACTCACTTAGACTTGGTTGTTTATTTCGTCTCACTACTTTTTACGGCCAAGTAATTTTATTCGAGACTTGGTGCGTTTTAAGAAAAAGTTTTAGAGTCAAGTTACAAGAACTCGAGAATAAGCCGAAATGTTTCTAGAAAAGGTATTACGGCAGTTCTCACTTTGTGCTGAACGTGGCGGGGCACTAAGGCACTACCGTGCCTCAAGATCAACACTTGGTACAATTTTAAAGATACTTTTGTTAAAATTGATTTTGTTCGTATATAATGTAGTCTTATTATACCCGGACCATAATAAGAAATCGATTGACGCCTCTTTCATCAAAATCTGCTCAAAATTTTTAGAGCTACGGTGGGACATAATGTAAACACACATACATACTGTAAAAAAATCCTGTTTAAAAAGGAAATAAACCAGACTGCTACAACTGCGAAAGAATTGTGCATCACTTGTATACAAAAATACCTTAAAAATAGCAGGAGTACAAATTGAATAAAACAACAGGTGGAAAGAGGAGTCAACTAGGAATTTCTAAAAAATGTGTAGCAAATGGGAATTTAAACGGCTAAACGCGTACGTACGAGGCCGCGAGTGTTGCTTTTAAAATTAAGTAAATATAAATGACAATTCAATTTTAAAACAATTTAAACTTTATATGAGGGCGCTGCGATCCGGTTACGGCGAAAAAAACTCAAGAAATGAATATAAATACTGCCCTGAGTGGTGGACGCGGCTGCTGTGGAGAATTCTGTTCTACGAGCTATGTGCCCCGCCCACTGGCGGCATTTAAGTTTAGCAATTTTGAGAGCTATGTCGGTTACTTTGGTCGCACTATAATTAATGTTATGTCAGTGTAGTTTCGATAGTAATTTGAACTAAGGCATTTTTTTTAATCCACAATTGATTAGCAATTGGCATCATCTCATTCAAGCTAATCAAGCTGCTTATTTGAGATAGGTTAACCCCTTAGTTAAAACAGCAGTATACGCGACTTACGCGGGTGTTTTATCGAAAAATGTATTACCTGAAACGGGAATGTGTAATGTGACATTTCTTTAACATAGTTTGATTAGAAGCAGGTAACAACAGTTTTTCAAGTTTTAGTTATCAGATATGGCATTGGTCACAGTTTAGCCACGATTAAAACTCGATATAACTTACCTTTATATTGAATAAAAAACAGAGCGAAAAGCCATCGACATTTGTTTTGTACATTCTGAAAACCAGAAAAACATTTCTCACCCAATTTTCCTCAACAGATCCCCGCAGCAAGCAGCTGTCGTTATAACAATAATTAGGAAACAGTTTGTCAGTAGGTCTGTCTGTAGCTGAAAGGAATCTTCCGACAGGCGCACGCAGTGCTGAAAGACAATTTGTCAATCGAATCTCCTTGTTTGCTGATTCTTTTTCCGACGAAAAAAAGGGAAATCCATTTATACGTAGCCTGCTTTAGGCCTGCTGCAATAATTTCGGAAAAATTAGATTAGCAATGATTTAGCCTTGCTGTTATATTAGCTGTGCTAAGCTTTTACTATCTCAATCTTTGGACGAAGTGGACGGTGGTGCAGGATGATGACGGCTAGTCATTTGGACAGAGTGGGAGGTGGTGCAGGGTGATGACTGCTAGTCGTTTGGATGGAGTGGAAGGTGGTGCAGGGTGATGACTGCTAGTCGTTTGGACAGAGTGGAAGGTGGTGCAGGATGATGACTGCTAGTCGTTTGGATGGAGTGGAAGGTGGTGCAGGGTGATGACTGCTAGTCGTTTGGACGGAGTGGAAGGTGGTGCAGGATGATGACTGCTAGTCATTTGGACGGAGTGGAAGGTGGTACAGGATGATGACTGGTAGTCATTTGGACGGAGTGGAAGGTGGTGCAGGATGATGACTGCTAGTCCTTTGGACGGAGTGGAAGGTGGTGCAGGATGATGACTGCTAGTCATTTGGACGGAGTGGAAGGTGGTGCAGGGTGATGACTGCTAGTCGTTTGGATGGAGTGGGAGGTGGTGCAGGGTGATGACTGCTAGTCGTTTGGATGGAGTGGAAGGTGGTGCAGGGTGATGACTGCTAGTCGTTGGGATGGAGTGGAAGGTGGTGCAGGGTGATGGCTGCTAGTCGTTTGGATGGAGTGGAAGGTGGTGCAGGATGATGACTGCTAGTCGTTTGGATGGAGTGGGAGGTGGTGCAGGGTGATGACTGCTAGTCGTTTGGATGGAGTGGAAGGTGGTGCAGGATGATGACTGCTAGTCGTATGGATGGAGTGGGAGGTGGTGCAGGGTGATGACTGCTAGTCGTTTGGATGGAGTGGAAGGTGGTGCAGGATGATGACTGCTAGTCGTTTGGATGGAGTGGAAGGTGGTGCAGGGTGATGACTGCTAGTCGTTTGGATGGAGTGGAAGGTGGTGCAGGATGATGACTGCTAGTCGTATGGATGGAGTGGGAGGTGGTGCAGGGTGATGACTGCTAGTCGTTTGGATGGAGTGGGAGGTGGTGCAGGGTGATGACTGCTAGTCGTTTGGATGCAGTGGAAGGTGGTGCAGGGTGATGACTGCTAGTCGTTTGGATGGAGTGGAAGGTGGTGCAGGGTGATGACTGCTAGTCGTTTGGATGGAGTGGAAGGTGGTGCAGGATGATGACTGCTAGTCGTTTGGATGGAGTGGGAGGTGGTGCAGGGTGATGACTGCTAGTCGTTTGGATGGAGTGGACGGTGGTGCAGTATGAAGACTGCTAGTCATTTGGACGGAGTGGAAGGTGGTGCAGGATGATGACTGCTAGTCATTTGGACGGAGTGGAAGGTGGTGCAGGATGATGACTGCTAGTCATTTGGACGGAGTGGAAGGTGGTGCAGGATGATGACTGCTAGTCATTTGGACGGAGTGGAAGGTGGTACAGGATGATGACTGGTAGTCATTTGGACGGAGTGGAAGGTGGTGCAGGATGATGACTGCTAGTCATTTGGACGGAGTGGAAGGTGGTGCAGGATGATGACTGCTAGTCATTTGGACGGAGTGGAAGGTGGTGCAGGGTGATGACTGCTAGTCGTTTAGATGGAGTGGGAGGTGGTGCAGGGTGATGACTGCTAGTCGTTTGGATGGAGTGGACGGTGGTGCAGTATGAAGACTGCTAGTCATTTGGACGGAGTGGAAGGTGGTGCAGGATGATGACTGGTAGTCATTTGGACGAAGTGGAAGGTGGTGCAGGATGATGACTGCTAGTCGTTTGGATGGAGTGGACGGTGGTGCAGTATGAAGACTGCTAGTCATTTGGACGGAGTGGAAGGTGGTGCAGGATGATGACTGCTAGTCATTTGGACGGAGTGGAAGGTGGTGCAGGATGATGACTGCTAAACATTTGGACGGAGTGGAAGGTGGTGCAGGATGATGACTGCTAGTCATTTGGACGGAGTGAAAGGTGGTGCAGGATGATGACTGCTAGTCATTTGGACGGAGTGGAAGGTGGTGTAGGATGATGACGGCTAGTCATTTAAGTTACTTCTTGTTATCTGTCAAAAACGATATTTTGTGATCTGTTTGAAGTACCTAGAAGTGACGTCATAGTTTATCAGCATTATTTTTATTCTCATCTGTCTGTCTGTCCGTCTCGTGGGGGCTTAGCTCAGAGTCTAATGTCGTACAATAAAATCTTGAACCCCCAAACCAACCAGCTAGACCGCTACTTATGGACATCTAAAAAAATGGTAAATAGTAGAACATATAATCAATTAAAAAAGGAAAATTATCACAGCTGAGTAGGCTTAACACAACAAAACCCTACTTTGCGCGCATCTGACTTTTTATGAATTGCTTATAAATTGAAAACTTGATGAAAAGTAAACCGAATAAAGTTCTAAGTTTAGTGATCAATCGTGTATAGTTTGTTTTTGATGCAGTCACCGTCCCTATTAAAGTGACAAGGTAAGAAATAGGAGGCTTCATATTTTGACTGGTCGAAAACCTTCATCATAAAAAATACAAATATAACTCAGCCCAACCTGCGTAGAGTATTCATTTTGAAAACGAATATATTATATCAAATGTAAAAGTGTCAAAATTAGGTAGGTTACTATTCATAAAACATTTATTTTCTCCAAAGAAAGAAACAATACAATGTTTTCGCATGTTTAAAGAAAATATAGCACGTTGCATTCCGACTGGAATACCCCGGGGACCTCGCGCTCGCTGTGAGCGGTAACAATGGTATGGTATGCAAAACAATTGAGTATCTAGTTATATTAACTTGATCTAAAATGTAAGGAAACCTTTGAAGCTACGTTTTCTTGCAACTTTAATTTTCTCTTCGAGGAAAATCACAAAAAAGTTGTTGAACTATAAGTGTACAATGGCGTTTTGTTAAATCACAATTAGTAAGTACTTGCTCATTTGATGATAAGATACGATGATACCGACGATGGAGGCGAGGGAAACGTAATTAAGAACTGGTTATCTATCTTCAAACCGGAACACATCAATGTTGTTAACATTCATACTAATTGGCGGCAAGACAGATTATATGGTGGTAGCTAGCCAGGCGGGCTAAGAAAATGTCTTTCCACGAACCAAACCGAGCCATACAAAGACTCCATCGGGATTAAACCCGCGACTTCTTGATGTGAAGCTATTGGACTTAACCATTACGCCACGGAGGAGTTTTTGACAGCAAGTTCAGCATTAATTTATTTTGGTTAGATAGTCAACTACAAGTACAGGTAGAAAAGCGTCGGTGGCTCAACCGGTAACGACTCGGTCCATCTAACCAGAGGTAACGGGTTCAAATCTGGACGGCCAATGTACCAATGAGTTTTTCAAAAAACTTACGTACATACTTACCGATTGCTTTAACGGTGAAGGTAAAACATCGTGAGGAAACCTGCACACGCCTGCGAAGAAACTCGAAGGTTGTGTGTAAAGTCGACCAACCCGCACTGGGCCCGCGTGGTCGACTAAGGCCTAATCGCCCTGATTCAGGGTAGGCTCGAACCCCTCGGTGGGGACGTATATGAGCTGTAATGATGAGATAGTCAACTTTAATGCTGATTTGCTGAAACTAAATAATTCCTTTATTTATTGATATCCAAAGTCCCTATGAGTAAAGATTAGTTTCCCAAAAACTTGGTAAAGCCTAAGAGTAAAACTTCAATATTACTCACTCCGTAACTCCAGTACCTTTGACACCGGGATTTAGGATTGGGGACCCCAGTACAATGACAGCGCACTTTTCTTTCAAGATATTTCAATCTACACAATGAGACGCCTTTTTTGTTGACGCTCCGATCCGATCGATGCCCATGGAATACCTCAGAGACTTTATCGAGTAAGTGAATAAGAAAGGGCTGTCAAATAAAACTACTCGAGTTGTGACGTCATGTTAAATCTGGATAGCTCACTATTTATCTCTCTGTCTAGTTAAATTTGCAGAACATACAAAACGACACGGTAAGGAAGGTTGAAGGAAGAGTGATTGTAGATTTTTGTTATATCCGAAGAATAACTCAAAGGTGCTGTTTATTTACAATAGCACATTTAAGAATATTGGCATAGTCCATTTTATTATTTTGTCAAAATTGTGTCGCACAATGTTACCTGTATATTTGAATATGGGATATACTGACAAATAAAAAAATGGCATATCGCACAAGGTCCTGTAATGTCACATAACGGATCTAACTGGACATAAAATTGTAGAATGACTCTAATTATTTTCATTTTATTTCTCTAAATTCTATTATTTCCGTAACGTGACGTTTTAGGACATAATGTCAAACTACATTTCTGCGACGTTTTGAAAATGGCAGACCTGGTACTATACCAGTCTTCATACAAATGTGTTCAAACCCCTTTAAATAAATTACTTGTGCAATTATTTTAGCTTTTTCTTAGTAAGTGTATCTTCAGTTTTTGAAGTGAAAACTTCTTTAGCGGCGCTGAGCACTTTTTGTTGGATGGGTAAAAACTTCCAAACTAGCGTCAGGGTCACGTGATGCTGATCGAAAAAGCGTAAGATCGAGGGGAAGGGAGAGGAACAAGTATCTCCCACTCTTTCTACCGTGCCTGAGTGTGCTGCTCCGCTTAGGCAGCACAGGGCGCTTTTCTCAATTTTCCATCTGCCGGTTAGTAGCAAAACTACTCGCCTAGCGACCTAACATCGACATATTGATGTCACTACGTAGTTCAGCTATTTCACACTAGATGTCAATAAGTGTAGAAAGTAATGGGACGTACTCAGAACTATGAGCTTTAAAAAGTTTGTGTAATAAATGAATAAAATGAGGGTTAACATTTTTACTGTTTTGTATGTGTACTGACGTACTTAAAATTTCTAGCACAAAATAATAGCCAAATTATTATTACGAACATAATTTTATTTACAAAATTCAATTACCTGCGAAAATAACAGTTTTAGTTAGTTGTTGTCGGTTCGTTGCCCTATCGTTTTGAATGGTTGCGAAATGCTTAAAACGAATATCTATATATTTTTCTGATAAAGATTTAATCAGCAGTATAATATGATTTACAGTCGGTGATTGGTCAAAGCTGTAATTTAAAAAATAAAATGAAATACATACTTATTCTCCTAAAATAATTGAAACTCGGTTATACAAACAATACCGAAACCAACCGACAAATCCAGTTTTAAACTAGGTAAAGTGCCCATCTTTAATTTTTTATGGCATCCGGTCTATTCACTTTTGTGATCCATTGTTGTTTTAAATTATCATCGGATGGAAATCTAAAACAAACAAAAAGAAATAAAATTAACTAGGTGGTAAATTATCTTAATATGAATAAAATGATTATTTAACATTCGAAGTTCTTTCAATTCATGAACAGTCACGGAGAATAGTACGAGTATGTATACAACTCAGATCTTTGTTACTTGAAAATATTTGCTATGAAAATGTTATTTCATTACTGACTATAGCCGTGTGTTATTCGGTAAAATTATTTGAATCGCCCTGTTCAGGGTAGGCTCGAGCCCCTCGGTGGGGACGTATATGAGCTGATATAATAATAATAATTTGAATCTAATTACGGCCCTGGATATTTGGTACGTTGAAAATAGTTGTTCTTGTTGACGATAGATGGCGGCCTGTTTACAATATAATTATAAAAATCACTAAAGTACTGTTTTGGCGACTAAAAAGTATTCAGGTTTAATTGTGTACTTTAATTTTCAGTATCCACGTATGATTATAACTATATACCAATGCGGAACTTTACGTACTCGTATTTTTTATTCACAAAAGTTACGCCACCTAGTGTCGAGAAGTATAATTTATACTTGAAAGCCGAGAATTTTCTAGAACTATTTTAATAATTACGTATAAAATTACTTACAAATGAATTGAGTGGAGATTTCAATATCAATTTTGCAGAGGATAAAAATCAATCATTAATTGAATTTTTAAATAATGAATTTGGTTTAACTATGTCAAATGATCGCAATTTTAGCACAACGAAATACAAAACAACAATTGATGCGGTCTTTATTAGACACTTAAATAGATTCGAATCAAAACTGTTTGTTTCTTACTTCAGCTATCATAAACCGATTGTATCAGTTTTAGAAATTTGCGATGATGATTCTGGTAATAACAATGGTGAAAAAGTCGTCGAAATTATGGATGAAAGTTGATATTTCTATGAGATAAAAATTAATGTAATATATAAATAAATAACGATATAATATTATGAATAATAACATGTAAATTGTCATATTTGTGTACGATAGCGCAATAAATAAACATTGTATTCTACCTCATAAATGATAGTATTTTTGTACTTATAATTAAACACAACGTTAATACTAAAGTTTTCACTTCTGCCGGCACTCCCGGAGTGCTACCGGTGTGTTTTTTTTTTATTTAGTTTTTGATCTAACGCAAGAATAAAGCTAGTGAGAACAGTCTCGATAGATTTAATTTTTGAAAAATGCGCTTTTTCCGTATTAGATACTAGTTACTTCGTAGTAGAATTAACTAAATCTCTTAAAACTATTAAGAATAACACGAATATTGCCTTAATATAGTTTTTTAGTAATTCTTGTTTTTTTGTGTATTATTCAACAACCGTATAAAAAGAAGGAATTTTGTCCAAAATTTATGTGCAGGTGCATCTTAACTGCGAGCTAATGTAAACTTAATGACTAGTGCCTAATGTATATGTTTCATTGCATTGAAGTCAATGTGCTATTAATGTATATAAACAGAAGCTTTTGAGATAATAATAACTTTGAGACTGCAGACATTGATGAAGCCCAAACTTTTGGTCCAGTATATTTAGAACAGTTAACGATACGTTATGATAGGATACGTTGCGTCCAATCTTCAGCAACAGAATAATGTCATGGTAAGTAATTTTTCCAATCTCTTCCCTAAGGTGTCATAAAAGGCGACTAAGGGGACGAACTGGAGTAGGACTTGAAGCGTCCTTTGTACGTACTGTGCCATCACACTGCACACTACGATCGCTAACCGACGCCAAGCGTGGCGATTCCCCACAGGTACCTTGGGGAAGCCTATGTCCAGCGGTGTACGTGTTTCGGCTGATGTTAGGATATTAATCGTCACTTGAACGAGAGCAGGATTATGGAAAAATAATTTTTCATGGAAGCGCCGGTGGGTCAACCGGTAACGACTCGGTACTCCTAATCAGAGGGGCCGGGTTTAAATCTAGACGGCCAATGTACCAATGAGTTTTTTGAAACTTACGTACATATACTCACCGATTGCTTTAACGGTGAAGGAAAGCATCTTGAGGAAACCTGCACACACCTGCGAAGAAACTCGAAGGTTGTGTGTGAAGTCGACCAACCCGCACTGGGCCCGCGTGGTCGACTACGGCCCAATCGCTCTAATTCAGGGTAGGCTTGAGCCCCTCGGTGGGGACGTATATGATCTGATACGATTAATTTTCCATTAGTAGATCGATAATGTTGTACAAATCAAGTGGGTACTAACTCACACATTGACCCCAAATTTAGAAATAGAAATACAGGTAGGTAGTTACCAACTGAAAGTACATTCATAAATAACCGCACCTAGCTTTATTGTAAGCGAGCACTTCCAAAATTGCACAATAAATTTGACTTTTCGCTGTAAAGGAATCGCAGTAGAGTGTTATAATATGAAAAGTGGTGCAGTCATGGATTGGGTGGGTTCATTGAAAACATCTTATGGGGAAATGGTGCAATTATTTTGTCACTAGATAAATAATAAATAGAATCCGAATCATATGGGTTTAAACTGGTTTTACAGGATTCAAGTTCGAAAGGAAGGAATTATCAAATCTTATATGGCTCGTTCGCTGAATTAACTGCATCTTTGATGAATGCCGCGAGGCGAACGGGCAGCGGCGACAGTCAAACATCCGACAAAGGGGCTACCTTGATTCAATCGTAGCGCCGTCAACGTCGCGCGACGGGCAGCGCGATTGAACTGAAGGCGGCACCTTTGACAGAGAATTTGTTGCGAGCCGTCAAAGCTGCTTATTCGGAAACCGAACTTTACATGTTGCGCATCGGAAGATGTAGCGTAGGTAGGCCTCCCACACAGTGGACCAACGACCTGGTGAAGGTCGCGGGAAGCTGCTGGATGCTGGAACGGACTGAAAAAATACTCTTATTTGTTTAATTTTTTAACATCGCAACGGAGAAACGGATTGTTGTGATTTTATGCATAAAGATTGTTGATTGGGTAGGAAATGACATAGATTACTAATTAACTTAGGCCGAGATAGTTCCCGAGGGATCTGTTAAAAAATCTCCCGGCTTGCAAAGTTGGCGTCGTAACAAAGCAACGGATTGACGAGATTTTAAGCTATTGTATAGCTTTTATCGCGGGCTTTGAGGGGACCGAATCAAGAAATTTCGTAACGAAAAAAACCTGACACCCCAAAAAAAAAATATATTGAGTTCTAAACAACTTACAGTGCCATCTATCTATCCATCATGATGATGGTGATGGTGGTGGTGATGGTGGTGATGATGGTGGTCGTGATGGTGGTCGTGATGGTGGTCGTGATGGTGGTGGTGATGGTGGTGGTGATGGTGGTGGCGATTGTGGTCGCGATTGTGGTCGCGACTGTTACTTATACCTAAAGTTTATTTTATTTTTAGTTTAGTTTCTACATAAGCTTTCTGTATCTGCTTTATTTTTATTTTTTTTACCATAACTCTAACTGGATTGCTGCACCAACCGTTCTCCCTAGCTAATTGAAAGGTTTACTAGTAAATTTTCTGTAGTGTACTCTAACACAGGCTTTGGTCTTTTTGGGACACTACTGTGTTTCACCACATGCTTGGCATGGGCTGTCTGTGGCGCTTATCTTGGTTTTTTAATCTTTTGTTTGCTTTTTGTACTTGGTGATGGTAAATGTGTACATACTTTTTATGTAACAATAATAAATAAATAAATAAAATAAATAAATTGTGGTCGCGATGGTGGTCGTGATGGTGGTCGTGATGGTGGTCGCGGTAGTGGTCGTGATGGCGGTCGCGATGGTGGTCGCGATGGTGACGGTGACGGTGACGGTGACTGTGGTCGCGATGGTGGTCGCGATGGTGGTCGCGATGGTGGTCGTGATTGTGGTCGCGACGGTGGTTGATGACGATGACGATTTAACTTTCTTAGTGTTAATTTATTACATAAACATCTCGCGCCCCCAGGACTATAATATGGTACTGGTAAATAACTGCATAAATAAAAAATAAATAAATCTTTTATATAAAATTCTCGTGTCACAATGTTCGTTCCCGTACTCCTCCGAAACGGCTTGACCGATTCTCATGAAATTTTGTGAGCATATTATTGAGTAGGTCTGAGAATCGAGATACTTTTCTGTAATGTCAGTATTTCTATGAAATAAATGAAATAAAATGAAATGAAATGAAATCTTTTTTTTTTTTAGGGTAGGGTAGTGTAGGGTAGGGTAGGGTAGGATAGTGTAGTGTAGGGTAGGGTAGTGTAGTGTAGGGTAGGTTAGTGTAGGGTAGGGTAGTGTAGTGTAGGGTAGGGTAGTGTAGTGTAGTGTATGTAGGGTAGTGTAGTGTAGGGTAGGGTAGGGTAGTGTAGTGTAGTGTAGGGTAGGGTAGGGTAGGGCAGTGTAATGTAATGTAAGGCGGTACGTAGTTCGTCGGGACAGCTAGTAATTATGTATAATTGCATAAGTTGACAAAAAATGCTATGCAACAGCTTTACCGCGGCAGTCCCCGAGTGCCACACGTCTTTTGTTTTACATAGAAATAGTTGAAAGGTGGGAAGTGACTAAAAGTGCTAAACAGAATAGCCTGATAGAGTTCCTGAGGGATTTGGGGGAAACTACTGTCGATGCTCGCGAGCCGCTTGCGGCTCACGTACCACTGATCCGCACATTCATAAAAACGATGCCCACGCGTGCAAAACCGCGTGCAGTCAAAAATATTTTTTGAAAATTCTCAAATCTTCCAGTTACAAGCTTTTATTACAAAAAAGCTATTCTTTTTTGCAAACACTTTCATTTGATTGATACCCGTGTCATGGCGGTGCATAGAAAAAGCTGGCCCGCCATCTTTGGGAGTCCGCCATATTGGATTTAAAATAACGTCGCTTAGCTTATCATGCATCATTGTCATCCATACTTAACGTGTATGTAAAATTTCAGCTTAATCGGAAACTGGGAAGTGGTTCCAAGTTAGCTTCCAAGATTTGTCTCAAACGAACAAACATAGTATAAAATATATTATGAGCTTGCTGTATAAATTAGGTACTATATTTGTTCGAGTTTACTCGTAAAGCTTGTATTAAGTGCAAGTTTTAAGGAAAAGTATTTACTAAGTAAGGTAGGTCAAACTTTGAAAAAGAAATCAATCGTCGAATCCAACTCGGCTCGGCGGCATTCGCGAAGCTTCGCAATAAATTTTTATCTCAAATACCCCAATTTCTACAGACTAACGTCTTTGACCAGTATGTGTAGCCAGTGATGATACCGTAATTGATACATGGTCGCCTACTATGTGCCTCATGAGAGGACTCGAGGTCACGCAAAGGGCAATAGGGTAAGCTCGGAGTTCGAATCAGAAACGAGGAGTTCCGTAAGAAAACCAAGGTAACCGACATATCTTACAGAACCGCTAAACTTAAGTGGCAGTGGGGGGCACATAGCTCGTAGAACAGATGGTCTTTGGGGTAGTAAAGTTATCAAGTTGCGACCGTGCACCGAAATACGTAGCGTGGGCAGGCCTATCCTTCGGTGTACCAAAGACTTGGTGAAGATCGCAGGAAGCCGCTGGATACGGGCAGCGCAGGACCGGTCTTCTTGGAAATCCTTGGGGGAGGCATTTGTCCAGCATAAGACGTCTTTCGGCTCATATTATGAGGACGATGATGATTTATTAAGACAAAGAAACAAACTTGAAGGTTGAAATCAAGTAACAGGTCGAAGAATTTTCAATACAAAGTATCAAAGGATTGGCAGAAGTTTTTATCGCACAAAGGAGGACACTTATTGCGAATGAAAAAGTTTTGTAGAACTTTTAGCGAGATAATGGGGACGCGGGCCGCTTGAGTCGCTTGACGCTCGAACGGACCATTATTTATTTGGATCAAACGAGTGGGATAGCAGGACCTACCTATTGTTGTGCCCCTTCCAAATACCTACTAAATACTTCCACTGCTAATTTCAGGTCGGTGGTCGGTGCCCAGACTAAAGTCTATATAATAGTTACGTTTTACTCTTCTGTGACTAAGGTAAAGTACGTTCGGGGAATAAGCCGCAGTACACCCGAAAGGGGTTCTGGAAATGTAATTAAGAATAAAACAATAAAAAAAATACAAGTATGTGTTATTTAGAACTTTTTATAAATTTAAATCACTTTCACTGCTGGACGAAGTATCTTCAGAATCGTCGCCGACATTAATCTTTAAAAACTGGACAAGATTCGCGCGAACCCGTGCGGGTGTAACGTTAGCGGCGCCGCGTTTGAACTCAGGGTTGTTTTTGACGGAACCGATTGACGCGAGCCGGCAGCGGCGAGCGGCATTTATCAAAGGTGCAGCTAACTTAGAGAACAAACTTTATACTGGGTAAGTTGAGAATGTCCTACATTAAGCCTAATAAGGTCGCCGCCCGCCGTGGGACAACTTGACCAATAGGACCATTTGACCTATTTCATTAACCCCGACGCAAAAAGAGGGCTTTCAAGGTTTTACATGTATATATTTATCGATCTGCGTATCTGTGTATCTGTGAATTTGTGTGTCTGTCGGCCCCGTCGTAGTTCCTGAACGAATGGACTAACTTTGATAGGTTTTTTTGTTTGAAAGCTGAGGTGATTGAGGTGGTTCTTAGCTATAAATTCTAAAGATCTGTTCAGCCGTTTAAATATCATCAGCCCTTTTCTAGGTAATTAACTTTGGGTAACTTCCGTCAGTCTGATCGATTCGAAATTTGATGTGCTGTTACTTTAATGATATTTCAAAAACAAAAACCTTGAGCTGATGTTGCAGCATCTGAAACCTACAGGATGCCCAATTTCCTACTAAATTACAGTAAAGTATCGTTTTTGGACTTATTAGATTAGTTAAAATGAATATGTGTTAGGTATAGCATGGTAAACTTGACCTAATGCTGCAGCATCTCCTGAAATCTGCAGGATACCCGACTCCTTACCAATTTACAGCAGTCGTATCGTGTTGGGGCTCATTGGAATAGTCTCAATGAATAGGTGTTAAACAGAAAATGGTAACCATAACCTGATGCTACAGTATCTCCTGAAACTCCTCCCTAACACACAGCAGAGTATAGTTTTTAGGCTCATTTTAACAGTTTTAATGAATAGGTGTTAGATAAAAATGGTTGGGCATTCTCTAAGCCCGCCTTAGTAGCTACCACTATCTTATCTTAGTCTTGCCGATAAGCTTGAAGATTAAGATAGCCAGTTCTCTATTGCGTTGGGGAATCTTGGTAAGCCCACTTCCATATTCGACATCATTGTCCCTTACTATCAAGTGCTGCCAAGGGCTAACCAATTGTGAATAATAATAATGTTGACCTGATCCAGTAGCATCTCCTGGAATCGGCAGGATACCCAATTCCTCACCAACTTACAGCAGTGGTATCGTGTTTGGGCTCATTGGAATAGTCTCAATAAATAGGTGTTAAACAGAACATGGTAATATTCACCTGATGCTACAGTATCTCATGGAATTTTCAGGATACCTGATTCCTTACTAAATTACAGCAGAATATCGTGTTTTGGTTCATTGGAATAGTCTCAATGGATAGGTGTTAGATAAAACATGCTAACTTTGACCTGAAGCTGCAGCATCTCCTGGAATCAGCAGGATATACAACTCCTCACCAACTTACAGCAGAAGTATCGTGTTTGTGCTCATTTAAATGGTCTTCATGAATAGGTGTTAGGTATGACATGGTAACCTTGACATGATGCTGCAGCATCTAGAATCGGTAGGTTACCCAATTTCTCACTAACTTACTGCAAAGGTATCGTGTTTGGGCTCATTGGAAAGTCTAAACGAGTAAGTGTTGAACAGAACATGGTTACCTTGACCTGAGGCTACAGTATCTCCTGGAATCTGCAGGGTTTTATTTCGTTTCATATAAAGTTTATTGCAATACCTGTTTGCCCACTAAATAACAGCAGTTTTTGGTGTTTGGGCTCATTGGAATAGTCTCAATAAATAGTTGTTAGATAAAACATATTAACCTTGACCAGATACTGCAGCATCTCCTAGAATCTGCAAGATACCTGATTTCTCACTAAATTACAGCAGAAATATCGTGTAAAAATAGTCTCAATGAATAGGTGTTATAGGTAGGTAGGTATTATCCTGGAATCTGGACAAGTTGGGTACAACTTCTTAACTACTTACAGCTGAGGTATAGGCTGAGGTAAATAAACTAATATCGTCCGCTCCTTTTATAGCTCATTATGGGGTCTCAGAAACTTCCACAGGTCCAAGTAATTTGGAGTTTACAGTTATAAAGTACATTTAATTGCAGCTACAAACAAAGGAGGTGAGCAACTTCCACTGGTTTGTTCGATTCAGAATAGGCTAGCTTTAGTGTCGCAATTTCGTGTTTCATCCCCGAAAGCATTGTGTGAATGCGGAGAAAGATTTTCGATTGAAGCGTGTCTACAAGTAATATGTAATTAAAAAAGCACAAAATAGAACTTTAATTAAAAAATAATAATATAACCCCGACAAAAACCGTGAGATATAATCAAACGCACCCAAATTAAAAAAAACCTGCAAAAGAAAAAAAAAATGTCTTGGCCCTTTAAGTTTAATTTAAGTAGTAATATTTTGATCCAAGAGTCGTCGCGTAGGGGGACCGCTAAGTAAATAAAATTAATACAGAATACAACTGATTTACTTAACTACTACTTATTGCTTTATGACTATCCTTACTATGTAATTATTATAATTAATGTGGAAATGTGTTTGTTTGTTTGTAAACTTTTCACGATTCAACGCTTCAATCGTCTATAGGTGTAAATCTAAAATGCCCTTTATGTGACCGCAAGTGATGCTAAGTGTAACACCAGGCAACCGTCGTCATAGTAAAAGGAAAAAATAGTAAGTCAACTTCCGACCCGTGCGGGACCTACTAGCCTACTGTCGCGCGTATACGCAGGGCTGTGCCAATTTCTTTTAGTTATGTAAGTAAGTAAATACTTAGTTATGTCTAACATAAAAATATACATGAAAAAATAATCGTTACTGCTGTTACACGCACTGAGTAAAATATTGTTTAGAATAGTTGTAAATGAATATCTGGAATGTTCGCTCGAATCCTTAAATCTAATCCGATAGCAAAATAATCCTTACCTAAGCATTCTCGTTAACAACATTTAGACATTACCATTACATTATATTGAGCGTCATTACCATTACATTATAATGAAAATGCCACCATGTCGGTTCGCCTCCCGGATCAAATCTCGGAACCTATCCAGCAGCAGCGAGGGATGAGACAGGGAGACGTTATATCTCCGAAACTGTTCACCGCCGCACTGGAAGATGTTTTTAAGCTTTTGGACTGGGGTGGACTCGGCATCAATATCAACGGCGAGTACATCACCCACCTTCGATTCGCTGGCAATATCGTGGTCATGGCTGAGACTATGGACGACTTAGGCACAATGCTCGACGGCCTCAGTAGAGCCTTTCAACAAGCGGGTCTTAGAATGAACATGGACAAGACTCTTTGTCCAAGTTTTGACTGTTTGACAAGTTGGAGGCTCTACACTAGAAGTTGTTACCGAATATATGTAGCTGGGACAAACAGTCCATTAAGGTAGGTCCAACTTCGAGAAAGAGATCAATCATCGAATCCAACTCGGCTGGGCAGCGTTCGGGAAGCTTTGCAATATCTTTACGTCCCAGATACCGCAGTTTCTTAAGACCAAGGTCTTCGACCAGTGTGTGTTGCCAGTGATGACATACGGAACTGAAACATGATCGCTTAATATGGGCCTCATAAGAAGGTTCAAGGTCACCCAAAGGGCAATGGAGCGTGCTATGCTCGGAGTTTCTCTGCATGATCGAATCAGAAACGAGGAGATCCGTAGGAGAACCAAAGTAACCGACATAGCTCTCAGAATTACTAAACTTAAGTGGCAGTGGGCGGGGCACATTGCTCGTAGAACAGATGGCCGTTGGGGCAGTAAAGTTCTCTAGTGGCGACCATGTACCGGAAAACGTAGTGTACGCAGGCCTCCCACTCGGTGGACCGATGACCTGGTGAAGGTTGCGGGAAGCCGCTGGATGCGGGCAGCGCAGAACCGGTCGTCGTGGAGATCCTTGGGGAGGCCTATGTCCAGCAGTGAACGTCCATCGGCTGATGTGAGAGCGTCAGTGGCGTAATGGCTAGGGCCGCTACCTCCTGTCCGGGACGTTATGGTTCAAATACTGCCACGAACCTGGTGGAACCAGTCAGCCAGTTGGGACTTGTTATCACTTTGTAGGTACCTATCGTTTCTGGGCAGGTCTATTTTCTTCACAGTCTAGCGATTAGGAGTTAGGACTACTGCTGGGGTCCTATTGAGCTAAGTGTGACAAAAGTTGCGTTGAGAAATACCACTTGCCATGCCATGGCTATTATACTGGTCAAACCGAGCTGAAAATGTCTGTTAGCCCAACTTGACTTCACGACAGGGGGGAGCGGGAGGGGGTTAAAATATTTAATTAAGGTAGAAAGTCAAATTTGGTATCGTTTTTGGTTAAATCAAATACGGCAAATTTGTTGGACAAGTCATTTTGTATGTTTTTATACAAAAAAATATCTTCTATCGTATACTCTAAGTGCTAAATAAGTTCATTTCAAAAAACCTAAGAAATTTTAGGTACAAGCTTATATTTGAAAAGAGTTTTGATTATTTCGTATTCCTCTCAGCAAACCCTTTCATTTGATACCCATGTCATAGAGGTGCTTAAAAAAATAACTGGTCCGCCATCTATGGGAGTGCGCCATATTGGATTTTGAATGACATCACTTAACTAACCGTGCATTGTCACCCAAACCAAAGTATATATATTAGTACTTAAATGTGTATGCAAAATTTTAGCTCAATCGGTTGAAGATATCTGCTTCAAGAGTTGCAAGATTCCACCCGAACAAACATACATACATACATACATTGCAAGTTAAATAAAAGCTTGTAAAAATGTAAATAGACCACAATATTTCTAGATTTTTATTTGGAGTACGGTAAAAAAACTCACTAAAAGCCCTTTAAATGTGGATTACAAAAACATCAACATCAATTAACTTGTTATCTATGAATAATGTAAAAAAAATGTACGTCGGTGCCATAGTACGACCAAGAACAAACAGTTAAAATTGCAGTTAATTACTTTAATGTGTCGATTTATATTGTTATACATTTATATGGTGAAACATTTGTATTTCATCCTTCCTTAGAACCGTGAATGTACTCATGAAAACAAACAACTTTCGTCAAAAATCAAGGCTCATGGGTGACGATTCTTTTACGGTCGGTCAACGAGACGCAGGGAGGGGTTGCACCCCTTTGTTGTTGATATTCCACCTTTTCGCACGAATCGTTACGCTTCTTCATTTATTATGCGTACAGCGCAGGAGTGGAACTCCTTGCCTGCGTCAGTGTTTCCCGATTCCTATAATTTGAGGATCTTCAAGGCAAGAGTGAATAGGCATTATTTGCGTTTGCATGTACCATCGTCGACTGCATCATCACTTACCATCAGGTGAGTTGCAGTCAAATGCACTCAAATTTTTAATAAAAAAAAAACGGGATTTACTATTAAATATTTTTTTACCAATAAATGATTAAGATTAAATCGGTAATTATAGACGGAAAACTTTTATTTGCAACTACCAATTCCCTGCGTTTCAGCTAAAATTTAAAACAAACTTGAAACAAAGAGTGGTCTCATGTTTGCGAATTTGTCGCTTTCGGTAGTTATCTGAGTTTTATGACAACAGTTGAGGTGAGTCATCATGATAAATGTAAATCTATCTCGTGTAATGGTATTATATTTAATACGAACTCAGTGTCTGATGAATCCTCCCAATACATTTGTCTTCGAGGAACTACAATATATCCACTGTAAAGAAGTATCCGAGGAAACACTTCATCTCACTCGTTGTCACATTAACTACTTTTTTTCTTTTGAATGGCGAAAAGATTTGTGTAGTAACATACTGTCAAGGTATCTTGGAGCATGTTCATTTATAAAATTTATAAAATAAAATAAAACATTTATAAAATAAGATCCATATGATACCTGGAAGATTGTTCAAAGTTACATACCCTTCATCACATGCTCTTCATCGCCGGAATGTTCATCTGTGATATCGCCATTTGCGTTTTCTGGTGGTAAAATTGTTACAATTCTTGGACATGGGGCATCATCACCTGAAAGCTCCAGCTTATCGATGATTTCATTGAGAGGTAACGGTTTAGTACTTCTTGGCCTAAAAGTTCAAAATTACATCTCCAAATTGCTACCTATCGTTTTAACGTCATCATAAATCTATCATCATTTTGTATATTATACAAAATTGTACAAGAGGCAAAATTTACTTTATAGATATGTTAGACATGTTATAAATTTACATAAAACATGCGAACGTGCCCTGGAGCTTCATGACCTCATTTACCCCTCTCTATATCATCATCGGACAATCAGGCGCGGAGGGCGATTCCACCCCTTTGTCGTTAATGTTTCACCTATACGCACGAATCGCTTTGCTTCTTCTTTCATTATGCGAACGGTCAAGAAGTGGAATTCACAGACGCCCGTATTCCCCGATTCGTATTACTTAGGAATCTTCAAGACGAGAGTTAATAGGCACTATTTAAGCTTGCGTCTTACATCCTCGGTTGCATCGGCAATTACTATCAGGCGAGGTACAGCCAATAGCACTCAAATTTTCAAATAAAATATAGTTATTTATGATAAAAGGGTGATAAAAAGGTAAATAACAAACGAGTAATATTTGTAAGCCCGAGCCGCACGCGAGGATTTACCATCGTCACGAGATTGTGATTTCCTTGTACACCCATGTAACATATGACATTTTTAAAAACAGTTGTGAGAAAATAGGTAAAATAAAAAAAATACCGTGACAGAAAAACAAAATACATATCAAGATTTCGGCAACCTAAGTTCATTTTACGCGAATTGTTATTCGTTTTAAATGTCCGGGGAGTAATCTCACTTTGTTTTTTCCTATACATACACTAAGGTATATTTTTTATTACACGTATATTAACTATTCATAATTTTATTCGTATTCACAACTAAAACAACTCAATTCAGTTTTACGAAAATTGCGCCATATTTAACTTAGCTAGACACACGAACGCATGCGTAAGTTTTTTTTAATATTACCACAAATAGATTACAGTAACCTATTATTAATGTGACCTATTCCTTTGCGTTACCTATGCGCTTCATTTATATTTATTCTTCTTTCGTCACAAACACGTAAACCAAAGAGAATCTAATCAGCTAGCGTTATGTACTTACCTCATGGAGGAACAACCTATCTCTTTTAAAATTCTACTTTCAATAGTTTTAAAGAAGTTTCTGTACCTTTGGTAATTATATTTTTTTATTTGCTTGAAATGTCTTGTTTCTCAGAGCTAAAAATTAAAAAATGGTGGCAAAGTAAAAAGCACGTGTGCGTTAAAATAAATTTTTCGCACACTTGACTGGCATATAAAGGACCTCTTTTGGAGCTACTGTATTTAAATAGTTATTTATGATAGAAAGGTGGTAAAAAGGTCAATAACAAACGAGTGACATTCGTGAGCCGAGTTTGTTATTTCCTTTTACACCCATGTATCATACGAAGTTTTTCTATACAGTTGTGAGAAAATAGATAAAATAAAAAAAACTACCGTGACAGAAAAACAAAATACATGGGTAGGTACATACCTATCAAGCCTTCAGCAACCAAGTTCATTTTACGCTACGTGTGGCTTATTTTAAATGTCCGGGGAGTAATTTCACTTAGTTTTTTCTTATACATACACATAAGTTTATTTTTTATTACATTAATTTTATTAGTTTTCACAACTAAAACATCTCAATTTAGTTTTTAAGAAAATTGCGCCATATTTTAGATAGCACACGTACGCATGCGTCAGTTTTTTTTATTTTCATAAATAGACTACAATAAATAAATAAATATTCTGGGACAAATCACACATGGTCATCTGGCCCCAAAGTGGGATTCCCTGTGTTATGGGAACCAGAGACTGATATACATACTTATATACGTTTTAATACATACTTATATAGATATATTTAACACTCAGACACAGAGCAAACAAATCTGCTCATCACACAAATGCTTGCCCTGGGTGGGGATCGAACCCACAACCCTCGGATCAGTGGCACTAACCACTGAGCCACCGAGTCAGTCAAATAAAAAAAAATAAGGCTTGTTATACTAAACCTCTTTGAAAAAGATGACCTATTCCTTGGTGTAACCGGTTCCACTTCATTCGTTTATTTTTTCATTTCTTCACAAAGATATAACCCAAAGAGAATCTAAACATCTAGAGTTATGTACTAACCTCACGGAGGAACTACCTAAGTATCTCTTTTAAAATTATCTTTTCAAAAGTCTTAAAGAAAATTCTGTATCTTTGGTTATTATATTTTTTATTTGCTAGAAATGTCTTGTTACTCCGAGCTAGAAATTTAAAAAAAGTGGTAAAGTAAAAGCACGTGTGCAGTAAAATAATTTTTGCGCACACTTGACTGGCATATAAAGGACCACTTTTCGAGCAACTGTATTGAAAAATAAATTATGAACGCGCCGAAACAATTTAAAACGATCACTGTGACGATTAATAAACAGCAAACAGAATGTTTCCGAGCATAATTTACTATGTTTAAATTGACGGTACTTAAGATACATTTTTCATATTTATAACGATCGATGGTGAAATTGGTTAAAAGGGAAAAAATTTGTAAAAGTTTTTCCTCACAGAATATTTTGCAATTTCTTATCCATTTTTTAGGGTTCCGTACCCAAAGGTTAAAAACGGGACCTTATTATTAAAACTTCGCTGTCCATCTGTCTGTCTGTGTTTCACACACACACGTACACTCACTCACACACCCACACACATGCATACATGCACAGGACAACAATAATACATCACATGATTCATAAACACATACTCCTCTTCTCCCTTTCGTCGTGGGAAAAATACCACTATTTGTGACCCGTGGCCAGCCAAGAGTAAATAGGACTTAATAACTCACCATACGTCCACTCCTGCCCACGAGTCGATGGTGGCAAAAGGTATCCACGGATTAAAAGAAGACTCTTTATAACCAAACTAACTCCCCTTATTATTGTGTACCGCGCCGGGTTTTGAAAAGGGTACTAAGACATGTTTTCTATTTCTAAATAAATTCTCCATCTCAAATAAGTTGGTGTAGGTACAGACTAAGGTACCTACTTATTTCCAAAAGGAATCACATTGGGCGGATTTCTTTCACATTCCTCCAAGGGCTTATTATTCGGCGAGCTATTCAAGGGTTATCACTATCAGACGCCGCTAGTCTGAGTAGCAAAATGTCAAACTCACTTAATAATATATGCTATTCACGTAATGTTTTCTTCTAACAAAGTCATCATATCAGCCACAAATCGTCCACTGCTGGACAAAGGCCTCCCCCAAGGATTTCCACGACGACCGGTCGCACCCCCTACCCCGCCGTTACCATGACTGCTACCGGAGCCAGGAATAGCGGAGCTGCCGGGGACTAGGGGCCGTTTTCTGGGTGTGAGATTCATTGGGGGGTTTTGCCGTAATCGCCACGCTTGGCAGGCGGGTTGGCGATCGCAGTTTGATTGCAGGTGTGTTGCAATGCACGGAAAGACGCTGCTGCCCATCCTCCGGTTTTAAGTCCCTTAGTCGCCTCTTACGACACCCATTGGAAGAGATGGGATGGTCCTATTCTTAGCCGGGAACCATACGGACGACTTCTAACAAAGTAAAATTTAGCAAACGTAATTATAATCTAAAAATCAGAAAAGAAAATTAAATCAGAAAATTTGTGAATAATTGCTGTTGCCCCCGTATATATCGAGAGTGAGTGGGTTTTTTTAGCTTATGTCTATCCTGAAATTTCATTCTAACTATTTGTAAAAGAATGTTTTAGGACGAGGCATTGATCGAACAGTTCTCTCTGTCTTTTTCTTTACATTTAAAGAGTAAAGAAAATAACCACACATTTACCCTTATTTACTATTTTTTTCGTTGAAAAGTTTGGAAAAAGTGATCTAAATTAAATTTTAATAAAAATTGAATATGTAGTTTGAAAAGAAGGAAATTATGATTTCAATTTAAAAGAAATACTTTTTCCTACAAATATTTACAGGTTTTGTTTCAATTTATGCTCTGTTTGGGATTTTTTATGATCGAGTCAAGTTAATTTAATCGTGTTATGAACTTACAACTGAACGAAATAAAAATAAACTTAATAACTTTATCGAAAAAAAAAAAGTTCAAGCCTACCTTTTGTTCTGAGTAACTACTTATCAAAAATTGGTCCCAATCGGTTAAATAAGAGGTGAAAATCGTTAACGCCGTTTGTATGAAAAGTTGCAGATTCACAATCATCTTAAGGAAATCTGACAAATTAAGACAAAAACATTAGTTTCTGGAAGGGTTTACAAAATTTGAATAACTTTAATTATCTTATATTCAAATAAATACTAATCTTTATTTGTATGAATCGCGTTAGGAATACACTCCTCTTAACCTTTTTTTTATATTCACTTTTGGTAAAGCCTTGACAACATCTCACCTGGGAATAAACATGCCTCTATTATCCGGCCTGTTACAGTTCAATTCATTAAATTCATTAACTACAGTCATGTACATTTACAAAGATATCAATTTAAGTTAAAGTATGTAGGTAGTCGCACATGGACCCTGTGAGGGTGTTTTTACAGGTATAAGTTACAGCTAACATAAGGACATACTTTCAGAATCACTCTTTAATCTGTAGATCTCGGCTGCCCAATCTCAAAACACAGTAACTGACAATTCTCAGATTTTTAAAAATTTGCTTTTTTAAAAAAGAATACGCTCCAAATTGATAAAAACTTTGATTTATTAACAGAAAATACTGCAATAAAAATATTTGGAAGAAAAAATATTTGAAATTAAATCCTAAAAGTAATGAAAAATGCTATAATACCTTTTTAAAAAAAAAAACAGGTATAAAAATTTTGCAGTTACTGTGTTTTAAAATGGGGCAGCCGATCTTTTCTGTAACAAGCAGTCTAAAATTGCAACGACGAAGGGTTTGACGCTACATACGAGTCCTTCTTATGTTAGACGAGTCTATAGAATCCATTATGTTTTCATGACAATTTGCTAACTGGACTATTTGCACCTCACTGTCTGTACATAGTGAAAGGGACAATCCCAAGCCTGAGGGTCAACCCGGGCCGCTTATTCTATTGAAAGACATGCGTAAGTGTACACGTACCATTTTGTTTGCCAAGGTACCCAACAGAATAATATTTCGGTCAATATCGGTCGATTGACGTGAGCGAAATAAAGGAGTAAGATTAATTTCGTATGAGCCATGGGCGGTATTGTTTAAGGTTCATATCGCCGAGATAAATAATGTATTAACAGAATATTGCGATCGATAACAGAAATATAAATATTAGAAATATAGTTTATTTTCAACAATGGTTATTACTACATATTATATGGCTGTGACCTCCTTTTAGGTACGGAAGTACCTTTGTTAGGGGATCTCGCTCCTCCATTACTTAATCTATTGTATATTATAGGTAAAAACAAAATATTAAGATACAAGGTGACTAATATTAAAAATTGAAGAAATCAAATTAAATTAAATTACAGAGGAAATAACTATTTAATTAAATTAAAGAGCAGTATGTCTGTCTTCTGTAGTGATACATACACGCAGTGTGTGTGTGTAGGTGTGTGTGTGTGTGAGAGAGAGAGAGAGAGAGAGAGAGAGAGAGAGTGTATGTGTTTGGGGTGTGTAAGTGTATCTTCATAGTTATTTTTAAGATACCACCTCAAGAAGTCGTTCAGTTTCGTCATAGCTAATGGATTCTAGCCATGATATTAAAGTTTTCCTGCATTTAAGAATTTTCATTGGATAAATAAGAAGTTCTTTATTAATTTTGTTATAGAGGAAAGATGAGCAAATAATAAATTGTTGTGAGGCAAATGTAGTTCTATGCAAAGATTTTTCCGCTACCGATACTACCATTTTATTCCTCTTTTGTTGTATATTAGGATCAAAAGGAAGAGATTTATGTTTTTTAATTATGGTTCTTAGGATGTATAGTTTTCTTACAGTGAGAAGATTAGTGATCAAGTACAGTTGCTCAGTTGGAAATCTAACAGGCTTGAAACACATCACCTTTAGTAATGCACGCTGAGCTTGCTCCACTCCCAAGAAATAAGTTTTTGACGTACCACCCCAGATAGGTATGCAGTAATCTAATATAGATTGAGCAAGGGCAGTGTAGACTCACTTAAGCAAAGCTAGATCAGCTATATGCCTGAAGTTTTTCATGATCCATATTAATTTACGGACCCTACTTGCAACTAAATCCAAGTGTGTGTACCAATCTAGTCGCTGGTCTAGCATTACCCCCAGATACTTAACGGATGTTACTCTGTTTATATTAGGACATGAGCACGAGACACTAGGGACCAGAGAACATTCATGTATCTTAATGTTAAAATTACTACTTGGACTTGACCTCTTGTTTATACTAAAGCATATGTAGTTTGTTTTTATTACATTTAAAGTAAGAAGGTTAGTGTTTAGCCATTTAGCAACCTGTGCGAGGCCGATCTCAGCGGAATTAAAGACTGATGTCCATGATGGTCCTTTAAAAACCAGCACCGTGTCATCAGCATATGAGAAAATCTGTGCATTGTTGACTTTAAGGTTGCAGAGGTCATTAATGTAAATAAGGAATAAAGTGGGGCCCAGCACACTTCCTTGTGGAACACCATAGTTTATGTTTACATCATGGCTGATGTATTCCCCTATCTTTACTCTTTGTTTCCTTTTAGAAAGATAATCCTTAAACAAGGCAAGAGGAACACCTCTAATTCCTAAGATCTCAAGTTTTTGTAGAAGGATGGGAACAGAGACAGTATCAAAAGCCTTCTTAAGATCAATGAAAACAGACAGGCATTTATCACCGCGATCAAGATGATCGACTATTAAAGAGGATAAAGCCAAAACTGCGTTTTCCGTGGATTTACCCCTTCTAAATCCATATTGTCATTTTGACAAAATGTTATATTTATTAAGGTAATTGATTAATCTAGTGTTAATAAGTTTTTCAATAATCTTTGAAAGGGCTGGTAGCACAGAGATAGGCCTATAATTGTTTACATTATCTCTGTTCCCACCCTTGTACACTGGGGTAATAGTTGCCTGTTTAAGCATTGAAGGAAAAACACCGTTATTAAAGCACAGGTTAGCAAGATGGTATAAAATGGGTACTACTACTTTACTTGCAATCTTTAAGAATTTTGTTGTGATGCCATCCCAGCCCGGTGCACTCTCAAATTTGAGACTCATCAGTACACTATGCACTTCCTCAGGATCAGTGTCTAAGAGTACGAGTGAAGTGGGATGTAGATCAATTTTTATTGATAAGTCTATATTCTGAACTGTGTTTCGATTAATGATAACAGATGCCAGATCTTCTCCTACAGTAGAAGAGTATTACTTAACATGGTTTACGGATTCATTTGGTGAAGGCTTAAAGTAAAGTACTTAGTTCAGAGTTGTCACTATTGCGTCGTTTAAGGTGGGTGATATTATTTATACATTTCCACAGGCTCTTGGGATTTTTAGAAGAAACATCCAGTTGTTCCCTTTCGTAATTTCGTTTCAGTTTCCTTATTAGTTTAGTACAATAGTTACGATATTTGTATGTTATGGATAAAACCTCGTTATGAGGGTCAGCTCGCAAGCTTTTTTGCACTTTATTTCTATTTTTAATACATCTGAGGATACTACGAGTTATGCAGGGCTTAATTATTCGTTTATTGTTTGTGATTTTGGTAGTAAAAGTATTTTCCTGTATGGATAACGAAATCAACTTAATGAAACGCGAAGGTAATATTTCAGGATCATCACAGAATAGTAGATCAGAAAGGTGCTTCTCCTCCAAGCTCTTTAAAGCATTATCAAATAGTTAGTTTAGTGACAACACTTTGGTTCTTTATGCATATAGTTGATAGTTTTAGGAATATCATTTGATGATCAGTAATACTAGAGTTTAACACTGCAATGTTTGCATTGACTTTTGATATATTAAGTTTTAAGATGAAGTGGTCTAAACAACTTCTACCTCTAGTTGGAATTGTATGGCCAGGTAGTAATCCATGAGTTGCTGACATATTAAGGTAGTTTGTCCTATTTTTTCTCTCGTAGACTTGTTCTGTTATTTTAGGAGTTAAATTGATGTTAATATCACCAGTAACTATGACATTATTCCCAGATTTGGTAGTTTTTAAACTATTACTCAGAGAATCTATAAATTGATCTGCATTCGTATTAGAAGAAGAGCGATAAATACCCAATATTGTTATATCATTTACATCAACCCGCAAACAGTTTGGTTGCAAACAGCTGAAGCGGAGGTATAACGGAGGCAGAGGTGGAGATGAAAGATTAAAGAGAAAAAATAAATTACTAATCATTTTATAGGGAAAAATAAAAAGCCACTTACAGTGAGTCACTGGTAATAAAAAAATAAAAGTCCCTTTCACGTAACCACGGATCAAAACAAATTCAACTCAATTCAATATATTTATTCAAAATAGGTGCAAATTACACTCTTTCTGATAGTCATAAAATAATACTAACAATGTTATTTGTGAAGAATCAAGAAAAAAACAATAATTAGTTAATAACGTCAATATTCAATTATTGATATAAACCAGATTATGTCATTAGAACATGAAAAAAATATGACACGAAAAGTTATACATAAAAATAATTAAATGCATTTAAGAAGATCACGAGAACAGCACCCGGTCACGAGTATAACGCGAGAGTCAGCCATCGCTCCCATCAACCATATTAGAGGGAAAATTCACTTTGCTACTTTATTACAAAAGCTGATTTGTCGAGCGAGCGTACACGTTCAAGTTGTTCCCCTCCCACTTCCGCTACCCACCTCCCCACTGCACCGCTCTCACTTCAATGCGATGCTATTGTTTCTTCGAACACGATCAGTTGCAGGGTCCCACCTAATTAATGACAAAACGTAAACAAGTCTCCTTAATAACTCCTTTAACAACAAGATAAGATAATTAATGTCCTTTACTGCACACCAAATATACAAAAATGAAATAACTTATTAACTAGCAAAATAAACAATGATATACAAAGGCGGACTTATCGCTTTAAGCGATTTCTTCCATGCAACCTTTGGTGAATGGTGGAACGATAGCGGGTGGGTGCAAGTGCAACTAAAAATTAATCTTAATAATAAAGGTAAATTACAGATACATAAATAAACATATATAGATAAATATATAAATTACAAATACATAAATAAATATATACTATAACAATATATATCAATGTATACACAAAGAATGCTTAAGGATAAACTAGGAGGAACACAGGTTACACTTAAATAGAGTAGGAAAATTTAAGAGTAATTGCAGATTTTGAAGTAATGATCTCGAAGTCTGTTTTTGAAGATGCCTAGGGATTCAGACAGCCTGATGTCTGTAGGCAGTGAATTCCACAGCCTAACGGATTGCACAGTAAAGGACTTGTTGTAGAAATCAGTTCGAGAGATAGGAGAGGACAACAGGAGTTCGTTACACGGACGCGGCAGACGATGGCGGCCATGAACACTATCCCTTAGTTTAAAATTTGATTTAAGGTATGGAGGAGTTGCGGGGTTATTGAGCACGTTATATAAAAAACAGAGTATGTGCATGTGTCGACGCAGGCGAATGGGAAGCCACTTTAGTTTAGCGCGATATTCAGAGACGTGGTCGTATTTCCGTAATCCGAAAACAAACCTTATGCACACATTCTGTAGGCGCTCAAGTTTATTTACCAACTCTTCCGTAGCATCGAGGAAGCAAAAGTCCCCATAATCCAGTACAGGGATTAAAAGTGATTGAGCCAAGGTGGTTCTGGTCGCCAAGGGTAGGAAATTGCGAAGCCTTCTTAAAGAAGACTGGGCTGCAAAGACTTTCCAACTGACCTCACCTATATGACTGGACCACGAGAGTGTCTGGTCAAACATGATTCCGAGGTTTTTGACCTTCTTACTGTTGTAAGGGATCGGCGTGCCATTCAAAGATACTGGGGGCAGCGATGATAAGTTGAATTTAGACAATTGACGAGAACTTCCAGCAATCATCACTTGTGACTTGTTGGGGTTGACGAGAATGCTGTAAGAGTTGGACCAGGACGTAATTTTATGAAGATCGTCATTTATATCGATGTTCTCACTTGTATCATGGACGTAAATCTGGAGGTCATCCGCATAGAGATGAAAGGAAGAATAAAGGGAATTTGTGATAGAATTAATAAAAAGTAAAAAGAGAAGAGGGGATAAGACGCCGCCTTGTGGGACGCCAACACGTTTTCTATATGGAGACTTTCATATTTTCAAATTTTTAGTATTTTTTGTTATAGCGGCAACAGAAAAACATCATCTGTGAAAATTTCAACTGTCTAGGTATCACGGTTCATGAAATACAGCCTGGTGACAGACGGACAGATAGACAGACGGACGGACAGCGGAGACTTAGTAATAGGGTCCTGTTTTTACCCTTTGGGTACGGAAACCTAAAAACTAGTAGAAGTAAAAAAATAAATAAATAGATTTAAAAAAACTAAAAAACGCGCTTTTAAAGTACATCAGACTAAAAAGTAAAAAATAATTCTTAATATAAGTTAAAAACAAATTACTAGTATTATTGTGAAAAAGCGTGGGGCGCTCTGTGCCATATTTTTCGTCTATCGAGCAACCCACACTATTGTACAATAATACTAGTATTTTTTGTTAATTATTATTTTATAATTTTTAGTCTGATGTACTTTAAAAGCGTGTTTTTTAGTTTTTCTAAACTCTATTTATTTTTTATTTTTTAGTTCAAACTTATGAAATTATTATATTGTCGCTGATTCTTGATAAGTCTACAAAGTTTGAATTAAATCTGTCCGTTGAAAGTGGGTCAAAATCGAGTCCAAAGGAGTCGGGTACATACATACAAACATACAGGTGAAGCTAATAAAAGCGTGATAAAAACGTGTTAATGATAGATCTTTAGAAGTAATTTTGATTTAGTTCTATCGTACAACGGTAATACATACAAGCGTGAAACTTGATGTGATTATAGTACTAATACTGATATAATACAACAAAAATCGGCCAAGTGTGAGTCGTGAGTCGCGCTAAGGAGTCTAAACTAAATGACAAAAAATAAAAGTTTAAAAAACTAAAAACTTACTTCAAAATGAAATTCACTGAGAAGTATCAAATAATATTAACACGACATTACCTAACAATAACGAAATCAAAGGTGGGTACGAATTAAATTAGGGGCCTAAAGTTTTTTTTAAGGTCGGTACCAGCACACAGCTACTCACATTTTACTTATGGCATTGCTGGTACCGACCTAAAAAAAAACTTTCATCCCCTAATTTAATTCTTTCCCACCTATGATTGCGTCATTATTGGTTTTTCGTGTATCTAAGTATAATAATACTAGATTTTGCCAGCGGCTTCGCTCGCGAGCGTGGTAAAAAGTTGCTTATATGTTAATCCAGGTCCTCAGCTGTCTACCTACCAAATTTCAGCCAGATATGTTCAGTAGTTTTCGCGTGAACATGGTTTTTATGTCTGTCGTGCTGTCGAGCGTGGGAACTGAGTCTGCTCTAGATCCCTTGGGAACCATGTCGGGCTATGCTAATTAGTAGTCAAATATATAATCAGTATTAATTAGCACGTCAATCCTTTGCTTCATTGCAAAATGACAGAAATTACCAAAAAAGAGAGAGTTAACAGCTATCCAACGGGAACAACTTGAGAAATCTGAATAAAAAGTAGACTATATGTTAATCCAGGATCTAACCTATATGTGTGCCAAGTTTCATCCCGATCCGCCCAGTGGTTGAAGCGTGAAAGAGTAACAAACATCTATCCATACATACAAACTTTCGCGTTTATAATATTAGTAGGATTATTTCATACTTTTGAGTGAATTTCATTTTGAAGTCGGTTTTTAGTTCTTTAAACTTTTATTTTTATATTCTTTATTTTTATAGATATTGCTATCTAACAAAGTTAAAACCCAATCACCCACTTGGCAATAGGAACCATCAAAACATAATGCATGTGTTTCATTATCAGATACAGTTTCCTGTGGTTTCCATCATCATCTCAACAGCATGAAAGTTAAGGAGTTAAATCTTACATTATTAGCTCATCTGAATAATATGAAGAATACAACTATGGGTTCTTACGTAACTAGGTAAAATATTTGAATTATCCTCCAACTCATAACCGTTAAGGAGTTGTACCTTCCTTCATCAGCTCATCAACACGAGATGATGACTACCAGACGCAAATACTTTAATAATTTTAGAAAATACATGAAACACGTAAAACGTGCCTATATAATTTGAGGGTTGCCCTCGATTTCCCTGGAATTCCATCATCAAATCCTAACTTGGTGACAATGGGACCCCCTCGGGAGTATACTTCACAAAAAAATCTTTTAAAAATCGGTTCACAATCAGCGGAGATATCGCGTAACAAACGTGCAAAAAAATTAATTATACAGACGAATTTGAGAACCTCCTCCTTTTTGAAGTCGGTTGAAAAAGCACATTTTTGTCGGTCGCGTTAATGTCTTGTTTGTTAACTGAATAGGCATTATTGTCATCATGCAATGTAGTTGTGTGGAGAGTTGCGATAGTACGGAACCCTCGGAGTGCTAGTCCGACTTGCACTTGGCCGGTTTTTGTGAGTTTCAACAGTTAGACCATGGGTACATTTAGTATTCCGTGGTACAACCAGTTGGACAAAGTAGTAGGACCATGGGTCGGTAGCCTTTGAGTGCAACTCACCTGATGGCAAGTGAATTATGTAAATAAATGCTTGTTTATTCTTTAAAACTTATTATTTATATTAATTTTCCGGCTTGAACATAAGATAGCCAGTTCTACATTTCATTGGAGAATCTTGGTAAGCCCGCTTCCATCTTCTGCATCATCGTCACTTACTATCAGGTGAGATGATACCAAGAGCTTACCAATTGAGAATAAAAAATAAATAAAAAAAATAATAGCCTGCACGGGGTTATAAGTACAGAATATTTTACCCGGAGTCTAGGGGATTGAAGCCGTGTATTATGGCTCCAAAGTAAAATAAATAGTACGCCTTTAGTCTACATACATAGTATGCAGTGGAAAAATCATGCAATTCCTTGTCGCTGCAATACTCAGAAATCTCAGAAAATTCTCAAACACAATATTGTAGGTTTCGGCCAAATATTTGCATCTACTGTAAGATTCAATTTGTGGACGTCCTCAACCGCTGTATAGTGTTGTGCAATGATTGTTCATTTCCGTACAAAATATCGATAGTGTTAAAATTACAATAATCTAACCGATAGTATTGATTATTGATGTGATAGATATCAAAAACAATATTATAGGCGTCAGGTTCATATTAATATCCTTTAGGGATGCTAATTTGCTAAATGTTAATTGCTAAAATGCTAAATTTGTAGTTACTAAAGCGTCATCGGGACCTGTTGGATTGTGAAGATTATATATAATTATATCACTCAAGGGATCAAGACGAATATTACCACTTTGCACTCCAAAATCCATCAAGCCGCTTAGCCGTTCAAATAAACGGACATACATACATGAACTTATAAAACACTACCCTCCTTTTTGAGTATTCGGGCAGACATCGCCGGACACTTTTCTGAACAATGGACCCCGCCGTACACATAATGCACTTGTCCTTTGATATACGCTCCGAATCCTTTCTATTGTTAGAAAGGATTATCGATCCTTGAACTGTGTCCTATGTTATAGATCCTGCCTGGAATTTCTATCTCGGAAACGCTTGAAGATAGCGAAATGCGTCCACGTGCAAACGATTTAAATGGGGGGCGAGCGAGACCCTTTTTCTTGTATTTAATGTCCGCCATTTCCAACTTTGGTGCTCCGGCAGGAGGGTGGGGGCCTACTACTTATGCTCGCTTTACACTTTGTTGATGGTTTTAGCTTCATCACCGTATGAAAAACATCAGATGAGGTTTTTTCTTTTAAAATAATTTATAAAAATAATTGCACTCGGGTATTTCGAGGTGACGTTTTTTTTTACAACTTTGCGACTCGCCCATTTACTTATGTCCTTAATTCTTTATGTAAATCGTCAGATTGTTGAAATATACACTTTTCTCCATTTACTTAACATACGAGTACCTTGTCTTAATCTAATGCGCTCGAGTTTTTCTGAAGATTGATTTTTTTTACTAATCTGACGGGCTGCCCTCAACGCATGCCCGTATATTAAGGGTTCATATATGGTAGGTGTACATTACAGGCTGCAAGGCTTCTCCCCATAATAAGTTTTTCTGACGCGCTCGAGTAACGCGCGAAATCCCCCCTACCACTTTTATCAATAAGTACAGCGATTATATTCTGGATAGTTAATCGGACGATAAGGAATTAATGTTGTATCGTCATCATCACATCAGCTGAAAGACGACCACTGCTAAACAAAGGACTTCCACAACGACCGGTGGCTTCATGCGACATTCACCAGGTCATCGATCCATGTGGTTATAATCTTCATTTGAGTTGAGTTATCAAAATTGGATAAAAAACCGGAGAAGTGCGACTCGGGGTCATTCAAACAGGGTCACGAAAACTTTAACTACCAACAGTGCAAGACGAGAGGTTTAAATACATACTTCGTTCTAGGTAAATAGGATTCTACTTATTCTGGGCATTGAAAATTATATTTTTCCTGTGGGAACGGAAGATGAAATCTTACAACAAATCCTTTCATTTGATATGTCATACAACAAATTTTGGAAAACTTTTTTTAAAATAATATAATTTACTCCCAAAAGTGCCCCCTGTGTTTAAAATTCATTTAATTACGTTAAACGTAAAATATAAGAAGAAAAAAGACGTGTGGCACTCGGGGACTGCCGCGGTAAAGCTATTGCATAGCATTTTTTATCAACTTTTAACACTAAGAAAATTACACCAGTAAAATTTACTAAGTCTTTTTAGTACCGCAAATTGTTAATAGATGGCACTGTAAGTTTTTTTAGAACGCGGTTAGTGTTAGGTTTTTTCGTTAAGGAATTTCTTGATTCGGCCGCCACGCTCAAAGCCCGCGATAAAAGCTATGCAATAGCTTAAAAATGAATGAATCAATCAATCAAATATTCTATATTTTCCAATAAAAAATATATAATAATATTTCGCGACTTTGTCCAACACTAGTTGCGACGTGTAGTTATCGCGGCTCGGGGATCGGGAAACACTCAGCAGACGGCGCCGGTCGGTCGCACAGACTATGTGTGTTCTATGTGTCGAATGTATGGATGGATCTCTGGGAGATATTGGTAAACGCACGAGTACGAAAATAATATATTACTTGAGAAAGAAAACTTGAAATAACATTGTTATTACTGTAACATAAAGTTCAAACTCGATAGTTACTTTGTTATATGGTAAGTGGATGAATTTTCACTAACTGTACCTTTAGAATTTTATTTAAATAACGGTAGATAAGGCGTATACTAAGGCTAGCCTGGCAACTCACTTTTCGATTTCAGTGTTCTAGCAGCTCGTCACAGCGCGCGCAGAAGCCGTCAGATTTCAATGTTCTAGTAGCTCGTCACAGCGCGCGCAGAATCCGTCAGATTTCAATGTTCTAGCAGCTCGTCACAGCGCGCGCAGAAGCCGTCAGATTTCAATGTTCTAGCAGCTCGTCACAGCGCGCGCAGAAGCCGTCAGATTTCAATGTTCTAGCAGCTCGTCACAGCGCGAGCAGAAGCCGTCAGATTTCAATGTTCTAGCAGCTCGTCACAGCGCGCGCAGAAGCAGTCAGATTTCAATGTTCTAGCAGCTCGTCACAGCGCGAGCAGAAGCCGTCAGATTTCAATGTTCTAGTAGCTCGTCAGAGCGCGCGCAGAATGCGTCAGATTTCAATGTTTTAGCAGCTCGTCACAGCGCGCGCAGAAGCAGTCAGATTTCAATGTTCTAGCAGCTCGTCACAGCGCGCGCAGAAGCAGTCAGATTTCAATGTTCTAGCAGCTCGTCACAGCGCGAGCAGAAGCCGTCAGATTTCAATGTTCTAGCAGCTCGTCACAGCGCGCGCAGAAGCAGTCAGATTTCAATGTTCTAGCAGCTCGTCACAGCGCGCGCAGAAGCAGTCAGATTTCAATGTTCTAGCAGCTCGTCACAGCGCGCGCAGAAGCAGTCACATTTCAATGTTCTAGCAGCTCGTCACGGCGCGCGCAGAAGCAGTCAGATTTCAATGTTTTAGCAGCTCGTCACGGCGCGCGCAGAAGCCATCAGATTTCAATGTTCTAACAGCTCGTCACAGCGCGCGCAGAAGCCATCAGATTTCAATGTTCTATAGCAGCTCGTCGCAGCGCGCGCAGAAGCCATCAGATTTCAATGTTCTAGCAGCTCGTCATAGCGCGCGCAGAAGCCATCAGATTATTTCAAAAAAACGAGGAAAACCTGTGCCGCTGCGCAGCATTATTGTTTTTAGTATAGCCATCGTGGGTGCGCAGTGGGCAAGCCGCGAGCGGCTTTTCATCGTTGATGCGCGCTGTGCGAGAATGCGCGTGCTGAATGTTCACACCTAGCTTACCTCCAGCTTAACCAATTTAAGTGACCAATAGCTCAAATGGAACAACTCGTTTAGCAAATGTTTTAAACCAAAACTAACCGCGTAATTTAATTAGAACTTTAGATATTGAGAATGAAAGCTATGAAAATCGCGATTGACTTTAGCTTGAGAAAGGCGAAAGTTTGGTGATTTTCAATTCTTGATGACAAATGTGTGCATCAACACCTTTCTTTAAAAAATATAAAGCTAATCGGTTTGATAGAACGGCTGGATTGACTTAAAATAAGTTTTATATTTCTGCCATTTGTTAAAAATTTGTTTGAGAGGGACGAAAGTTTGGTGATATTCAATTCTTTATAAGAAATCTATATATCAATACCTTTCATTAAAAAATACCAAATCGGTTGGATAGAACTTAGATTTCACAAATTATTTTTACTATATAGATTATCTTGATGATATTGAGCATCACTTAAAATTTCATAACAATGACTAAGGCGTTCAAAAGTTATCTGTGGACAAACATAGATAAAACAAATACATGAATAAAACCTCTGTAACCTTCACTCGTTTGGTGTTTACATAAATCTCCCTACTTTCTTTAGTGAATGGCTTCTTAATAATATGTTCTATTCTCTTGATGAGTTTTTGGGTCACAAATTATGATGTATTGTCAAGGATTAGATTTGAGGTTTTTTTGTTTTGTTTCTATCTATTTGTTACTATAATAACATTTGCATGCTGTTGTTTTATATGGCTAAACAAGTGATTCCTACTTTAATAACGAACATCATTTTACTTAAGTACTGTACCTTGTTTAAAAGCAAATAAATACTTACTTACTAGTTTTAGCTATGCAAAATCAAAAATTGTAACTTGACCTACTTATTTCCCAACTTTCCAACTCTTTAACTTGCCATCTTAACCGCTCCCGGGGGCGATGTCATTTTTACAGTTCCACAAGATAAGGAGCAACGCCATGTTAATGAGAGCCGCGAGATTCCTATCTCAATAATTATTCACGAAAACGCTGCAACTTCGCAGCTAATTTCTCAGGCCCCCGGAGTCATTTTCGAGCGACTGTCAAAAGTTAAGAGGTTAGGGCCAGAGAGTTAAGAGAATAGTCGGGATATTAATTATTTGTCTAAAGATATAGGCGGTTAAATTGAAAAAAAGCTAGTTATTTTTTTTTGTTGATAACTTAAAAACAATTAAATAACATACAACCGTAAAATTTTGTAATTTTCAAGGCGAGAGTGAATATACACTATTTGAATTCGCGTCATACATCTCCCGCAGAATTGTGTGAGGTGCTGCGAAACGTACTCAAATTTTCAATGAATAATAAAAAAACCGGCCAAGTACGAGTCAGACTCGCCCACCGAAGGTTCCGTACCACACCTTTCCTATATTTCTATTTATTTCAATCGACAGACATCAACGAAAGCTACAGCATAGTGTTTTAAATTCGGTTCGGGATCCCTAGCGCGAGTACGAGGCACTCTTGGCCGGTTATTATTATTTGTTGTTTTACTTTAGGGTTGTTCTTTAGTCACACCAAGTGTGACGCTTGTATGAGCTTGTAATTATTAACTGTTGCTAAAATTGATAGATATCATAAACCTGGCAGTCTAGCGTATCTGGTAGATGTGCGAGAGGGCATGTTGCTAAAATTGTTAAAATGGCTAATCTTACCGATATTGACAATCAAGGAGTCATTTTCGCATAATTTGAGGTCGCAGATTCGGAATTTAAAGTAACATTGATCATTTGAATTGCGATTTTCGATAGTTAAGAGCTTAAAAAGGTTTTTTTGGGTCCAAAATTTAAAATAATATAAAAATTCATACATAAGTCAAATTAATGAAATGAAATGAAATGAAAATGAAATGAAATCATTTATTCTCAGGTACTAGCCCCATAGTCAATAAAATAAATTTTTACAGACCATAATAATAATAATAATAATAAATAAGAGGCAATTTGTGAAAAATTAATGACGCTAAATCGAAAGTCATCAGAAACAAAATTTTGGAAAAAATGGGGGGTATTAATTAGTATTTGGTATTGGTATGGTATGGTATGGTATGGGATATTTTTCTAATAAGCGGTGTCGTTTTGACTAATTTAGTACCGCTAAGCACGAGTACAAAGTTATTTTTCATATTAGGTTAAATGAATCCTGGAAATATTATAAATTTAAGTAAAAATGAAGGTTTTATTTTCAATCTCTTTTATTCTTAAACTCTTTACCAACTTGCAGAAGATGTATCGTGTTTGGGTTCATTGGAAAGATCTCAATGACTAGGTTAGATAGATTGTAATTATACTATTTATTAAATTATTTTGTTAATTACAAATAGGTAGTATAGTTTAGTCTTTATTATACTGTGATGGCCGGAACGCCATCCTTATTTCAGAACCGCACGGAACCCTAGAATAATTAGTTGTTAAGACTGGTGTATTATTATTCTTGGAGAAACGGCGACGTTGTCGATCTTGTCCTGATCTAACACGTGCATGCACGCTTGCAATGTTGCCATTATATGCGTTTGGCTGTGTGAAGGATGATTCAGGGAATTAACAAAAGAAGATTGGTACGAGACAGAAAGAGAAAGGACGAGTGGGCGTACATGTGTGCGAATGCGACGGGAATAATATGTTTTTGGGGGATGCGGCTGAGTGTTGGCGCGATGGACGAGGAAGGAACGCGCAGAGGCTGGAGGTCGTCGGTCGTCTCCTGAACGAGGAGAAGCCTTCAAGAGGCGTTATAAGTGAAGTGTCTGAAAGAAAGTGCGATGTCATTGGCGAGACTGGAATTGGTATGTTTTACGCTTGCTTGCATGAGTGTAGAATAATCTCACAGAATCGTCACATTAAGGACTTGTTCCGTAAGGAATTTTAGTTTAATTCTCCCTCAATGAAAACGCTCACAACCTCTACAAAGCTTTATATCCTGTCGATTTAGCGTATAGTGACATACAGGCATTAAGATTGACCTGAGATCGATTATATAATTCTGATTAGGAACTAATCAAAATACCTCTAGTGAGGCATGGAGAGCGCAAAGGCTACTTTTGGGCACATAAACGTGTATGGGCTTTCGCCAAAAGATATTTGTACATTTGTAAACGATCAGACATAAAATGGTTCCTTTTGGTAGAGACAATTTTTAGCTCTTAAAATTGTTAAACATTGGGAACTAAATAATTTTGCCCAAATGTAACTAAGGAGTTGTCAAAAAACGACGAATTCTAATATAAAATAAAACGTTACTCATTTTATCTTGTAAAAGTAGATTTTGGTTATAATTTTATCGAGTATTTGCCAGATAAAGTCATAGGGGGGGTTTTTTGGGATTAACATCCCTTTTCCCCTCCTAGGAGATAATAAACATATTAAGTTTTATCTCCAACAATGCATTTTGATTTCTCCACTACCACCTCAAATTATAATGTCCCTTGATGAACCTCGTTATGTACATAGATATAAACGTCTCCAGCACTTCAGTTTATAAATATTTCCCATACTACTCGAGTAAGATTCTCTGAGCCACTCTAAATCATTCAAATTGCACTCAAGAGCCTTAATTACACTTAAGGCTGCATTTCACTTATCCGAACATTCTTTTATCTCTAATTTATCTTTGCATACATCATTAAGTCTTCATAGGAACGCTGGATTCGCCTTAATTTAGGATTGTACGCAACGCAACTTTCACTCTGGAACCTTTCGGATTGGTGAGTAAGTGAAGTAAATAATAGGTAATAATACAGGATTCACTCCACACAAACAAACAAACACATAACCCTAGGTGATCGCACACGAGACACAGGCTTCCAGTCTCATGAGGCTTTCGCTCTCAGCAGCTTCAGCAGGCCAAAGGCCACATAAGGCCAGTCTTAGGGGGTAGGTGGGACCACCACAATACTGCGGTATAATTGTTTATTAATCTAACTCTAACTATTATCAACAATTTGGCACTTTGATTAGTAATATAAAAAAACCTGATATTGTAGGTTTTTTATATTTCTTTACCCGACTGCGCCAGAACGAGGGTTATGTTTTCAAATGTATGTATGTAGGTAGGTATGTTTATTTATTTGGCACGCTCTGTAGCCTTAACGGCTTGAGGGATTTCGAACTGCGAGTTGTCCTTAGATTCTTCTTGATCCCGTGACTAACATGAGATTGATTTTTACCCGACTGGCCATAAAAGGAGTTATTCAGGTTTTTAATTTTTACTTAATTCATGTAGTCGTAATTCATAGTAAATCATAAACAATATGTGATATTAACAATCATCATCATAAGAATCATCTTGCAATAATCAGTATGCTGACAAAAAACAATGTTAGTAAAGGTCAAAACAATGTTCCAGATTAAAAAGTACTGTTCTGATCACTTCGACCAGCTATGCATAATACGGCTTTGACGTTCAACATAAATTATACCTAAATCATAATCCAACCAAACCATAATGACATGCAGAGCACATTGAACTGCCAGTAAATCAAGAGCTACTACGTGTGGAGACGTAATATCTATATCCCCTTTGACTTATTGAAATGACCTTCGACAATCATCAATTTTAATAATCATCTGTGGAGCGAGCTGGTGGCAAGTCCTGAGTTATGGGGACTTAGTCGGGCGGTGCAGTTTGTTCTCGTATATTGCTCAATTCTTTGCTGTAAGTAAGATGCCTGTAGATTTCTTTCCTTACCTAAAATAATGGTAGGATCAAAATTTAGTACTATACCTACCTACGTTATATCTCTCAGTAATAATAATATAAAATATTTGTTATTTTTAAATAAACCAGCTATTTTAAACAATGATACGTAATTTACTTACATTTTTAAAATCAACATATCTGGATACCCAAATCCCGCCTCTCGCATGGCCGAAATACTGACTAATAACTGCCAAGACCAAACATTGTTAGGATGGTTTTTAGGCTAGCGAGTGTATAAATAATAAGTAGATAAATACTTTTTAAATATTGGCGCTATTATATTTAAAAAATTATATTAGTAGTATAAATTTATTTGTTTCTGTTTCATCCTTATCATATCAGCTCATATGACGTATATACGTCCCCACCGAGAGGTTCGTGCCTACCCTGAATTAGGGCGATCGGGCCTTAGTCGACCACGCGGGCCCAGTGCGGGTTGGTCGACTTCACACACAATCTGCGAGTTTCTCCGCAGGCGTGTGTAGGTTTCCTCACGATGTTTTCCTTCACCGTAAGAGCGTCGGATAAACGTACATATGAAATCTAAATTCGAAATTACTTGGCAGGATTCGAACCACGACCTCCCGGACAGTTTGTTTCTGTTTAAAAGTAAATAAATAATTAAAAAGATATATATTTTTTTTTTATAACAACAAAATAAAATTTTGTGCCATAAATTGGCCCTTATCGCATCAAACGCTGCATTGCTGGCTCTGGTGGCACAGCTCAGCACTGATTTATTGCACTTTCATGTAAGTAATCTGTGACTGACTCAGCCATTTTGAAAAAGACACAGAATTTTGTTAAACAATTTAGCAAAAACAAAGAACTCTATCTTATTAATAATTACAATAAGGATTTAAATGAAGTCTAAATATACCAAGAAAAAAAATGGTAAAATTGTAGACAACGTAGATTAAATTAACGAATAATTATTAAATTTATTATTGATTTATTGTTCAATAACAACTTTACAACAGTTATTGATATACAAACACAAGAACACAATATAAATTCTGGATAGTTTTATAATTTTTAGGGTTCCGTATTCCAAGGGCAAAAAACGGGATCCTATTACTAAGACTTCGCTGTCCGTCCGTCTGTCTATCTGTCCGTCTGTCACCAGGCTGTGTTTCATGAACCGTAATAGCTAGACGGTTGAAATTTTCACAGATGATGTATTTCTCTTGCCGCTATAACAACAAATACTAAAAATTGGAAAAAGTGAAAGTCTCCATAGAAAAAAATGTGAAGAAACTAGCGATCTAGTATGATAGTACGGAACTGAAGAAACTAGCGATCTAGTATGATAGTACGGAACTGAAGAAACTAGCGCCATCTAGTATGATGGTACGGAACCCTATGTGTACGGCTCTAGCTCTCACTTGGACGCTTTTTTTACACGCTTTTATTTAGCTTGCAATTTTTTTATGTATGTAAGTAAAGTTGTCCGCTACAAAAAAGTTAATTTTGACCTACTTCCCGGTTTACGATTGAGCTGAAATTTTGCATGCACGTTTAGTTTGGAAGATCAAGCATGGATAGCTAAGTGAAGTCCTTTTATATTCAATATGTTGGACTCCAAAGTTATTTTTATGCACCTCCATGATATGGGTATCAAATGAAGGGTTTGCTGAGAAAAATACGAAACAATTAATAAAAAAAACAAATAAAAGCTTGTACTTACTTTTTTTAGGTTTTATGAGATGAGATTTGATTTACAGATTATTGAAGTGAAAATTTCAAGCACTTGTCCCACCGCCGGCCGACGAGAAAAAAATTTACAATAACTCATAACTCATTTATTGGTAATAGAATATTATTACACGTCAAAAAAAAAGGTAATTTATATTTATCTTTTAATGTGTAAAATAACTTCCTATCTAAACTACATATACTCGTAGATACCGTGGTAATGAAAGAAATACAAATCATAATAAAAGTTAATTGCTGACTATTCTCACTGCCTGCGAATAACTATTAATACACTCGAGAGCGATGAATCCGGGTCACTTAAAGAAGCCTAAAAATCTCAAAAACTAAGAAGGCTAGCTTAATGAAATAAATTGTATTTAATAGACAATTTAATACTCCTTAAATGAAGTCATTAAAACTTCTTAGTTATTGTAAAGTTATGTCATAAAAAATCAAATTTGAAAAAGGGAGACTTTCGAAGATGGAACTACGAAATTACTACATTTGTTTTTGCTTTTGTTTCTAATCTGTCATTTAAGTGGGTACATAAACCATGTTGATAGTGTTCAATATTTATTATTCAAGCAGTTATCATGTCGCTTACACCTGAAGAATGCACCAGAATACTCACAATGCTCGAAAACGGCCGGGGTCAGCGCGATACAGCCACGACTGTCGGTGTGTCGCTCTCAACAGTACAAAGAGTTCTCCAACGTTACGAGGAAACTGGCTCTAACATACGCAGACCAGGAACAGGCAGAACCAGTTGTACCACAGCACGAGAAGATCGATACTTGGCGAACACAATGCTTCGTAATCGCTTTCTCACAGGAACTGAACTTACAAATCAGTTTCGACGCCTCGGAGGAAGTAACCCAAGCGCATGGACAGTAAGGCGACGACTTGCTGAAGCTAACTTGAAACCACTTAGACCTGCAAACGGCCCTAAACTGGAGCGTGGGCATCGTATTTCAAGACTAAGATATGCCCAGAACCACTTAAATTGGAGTATTGGAGATTGGTCAAAAGTTATATTCTCCGATGAATCAAAATTTATGCTCTACAAGCACGATGGAAGACACAGAGTGTATAGAAGACCAGGGGAAAGATTCAAGCAAGCATGCATCGAAGAAAAAGTAGCCTACGGTGGTGGGTCTGTACATGTGTGGGCCGGAATTTCTTCTGAGAGTCGCACAGAACTGGTGTTCATAGAAAACGGCTCTTTAACTAGCGAAATATATGTGGAAGAAATCCTCAATGAACACGTTGGTCCAGTTATGGTCAATTTGGGTGAGGATGCTATTTTTATGCATGACAATGCCCGGCCTCATACGGGTTGGATTGTGAATGACTACCTTCAAGAGATGAACATTACTCGTATGGAGTGGCCAGCCCGGATATCAACCCGATCGAGCATGCTTGTGTTATCAATCAGAAGAAGATTTATTAAATATCACAAGAAGTACGTTCCAATTGTTCACAATATAATTTTAACGAATAACTTTAATTTAGCAGCGATTCATAAATAGCAATAATCACGCACTATGCACACTTATTTGTACTGAGCAATACAAAATTAACACGCAGCGCACTGACGTCCGAATACGTCGACCTCCGAAGAGAAAGTGGCGGCGGCGGCCATGGGCTGCCATTTATTTGTTATTTGTCTATAACCTACCTATGCCCCACCTGGCCTCCCTGCAGTGACATTAGCGCCTGCCACGTGCAGCTCGCGGCCACGCTCCTCCGATCCACGATAATTGCAATACAAATCATACCCACAAGTCATCCCTGAAATAACCAACAACACAATCAAATCAATAAAATATTCGTATTCTAACACTTGGGACGAGCTAGGGAGATGCGTAAAACAAAGAAGCCCTCCCCCAATCACGCTTCGTGAGCTCAAAATTGCTCTCACAGAGGAATGGGAGAATATTCCCCAAAATCGTATAAGGAACTTGGTGTACAGCATGCCAAACTGCGTAAACACAGTGATGGAAGCACGAGGAGGCAATACGAAGTATTAAAATTCAAGTAAATCGTAATGTTGTTCAAAAATGTCATGTTTCCTATTTTTGTTTTAAGGCGAGATCAGCAGTTTTTTTTTATTTATGTAATTTTTTGTAAATAAAATTTAGTGACTCGTAAATTTTATTACTTTCATTTAAGGGGTATTAAAGTGTCTATTAAACACAATTTATTTCATGAAGCTAGCCTTCTTAGTTTCCGAGATTTTCAGGATTCTTTAAGTGACCCGGATTAATCGCTCTCGAGTGTATATGTATGTTTTCATTGACACAAGATCTACATCTATTGTACCTTTCTTGAGCGAGTTAACAATAAAGCGAGAAAATAGTCGATGGTTAGTCGCTTTCTCATCGGCAGTGGGACAAGAGCCCTGCGCGACGGTGGGACAAGTGCTCTGCGCGGCGATGGGACAAGACAAGTGCCCTGCGCGTTGGGAATTTTTTGAGATGGGAAAAAACCATTGAACTCGCGATACTGTCACCTGTAATGTAAACAACACCACCAGGGACATTCGGAGGGTCAAAACTTATAAAATAATTTTTGAGATGGGAAAAAACCATTGAACTCGCGACACTGTAATGTGGTGTAATGTTATCGCCACCGCACCAGGAACACTCGGAGGGTCAAAACTTACAAAACTGTAAAAAGTCTTCGCTTCTGTCGGCACTCAAGGACTGGTTAGGTTTTTTTCTAAAGGTCTCACATCTACACCTGCCCTGTTCAACGTACTCGTAAATACTCCTTTCTGGTCTGTGGTTCAGCTCAACTGTTACGTAATGTGACACCTACATTTCAGTCAGGTTTCACTGTGCAAACCCACTCGCCTATGCAAATGAACATCGCCCCACATAACTCGACATCCGAGCCTATTAAGGAGGCTTTTAGCATTCCCCACTCGAACAAAAGGGCCAATAGCATGGCGTCAAAACATTTTATTTCCCTGTAAATATCCCTGAGCGCTTAATATTCGTCTCTTATGAGTTGTCTCCTATAGGACGTGGTATGTGTGTGTGTGTGTGTGTGTGTGTGAGTGATGTGAGTTACAAGTGAAGATTAAGGCGATCTAGATGCGGCATTTATTTGCTCTAAACTACTTAACAGTAGCTGGTTGGTCGTGGCGCCAAAATGTATGTGCGCTTACAGTTTATTTAAAGCGCCACAACGGGAGTTTATAAATTTATGATTTCATTAATTTACGCCATTCAAACAGTACATCATCATATCAGCCGAAACAAGTCCACTGCCGGACAAAAGCCTCCCCTAAGGATTTCCTTAACGACCGGTCTAGCGCTGCCCGCATCCAGCGGCTTCCCGCAACCTCCACCAGATCGTCGGTCAACCGATTGGGAGGATTTCCTACGCTACGTCTTCCGGTGTGCGATCGCCACTCGAGAACTTTAACGCCCCAAAAGCCATCGGTTTTATGAGCTATGTGCCCCGCTCGCTGCCACTTAACAAACAGATTTTTTTAAAACTATAATAATATTTAATAATTAATCAAATTTAATTAAAATATATAAAGTAGATTATTTGTAAAGAGAGCTTTATTTTTTTGTTTTTTTGTTTTACGAAGTGTTAAGTAGTTGAGGTATTATAAACATTTTTATAACGGGTCGCACGTGCCTGTATGTAACTGCTTTTCTATAAAGTATTTTTTAAACCCAATCAGTAGAATGTAGCGGTTCCCCTGATGTAGGTATCTGTCCACTGTGCCCCAGCAGTGGGCAGCACTTGCATTTTTGAGAATTACCGAAATAAGACACATTATGTTACGTTGTCTCTGTTTCTGTGCCTGTTGAGCTTTTCAATTTAATCTATATTTGTGTAGCTGTGGAGAGAACGCAATGGAAGTAAGGAAACGCGGTTAATCAAAATCCCGACGCCATGTTCGAGCTCTGTATTAATGTTAGATATGCGAAGTATTTGCATATTATTATGTACATTTAACAATATTAACTTCCCATTAAACAGTCATCTTCTATAACTGGCTATTAAGTATGCCCTGGAATCTTACTGGGTCTGATCTTACCGTAAGACGAAGCGTAGGGAGGCCTCCCACTCGGTGGACCAATGTCCCGGCAAAGGTCGCGGTAATCCAATGGACGTGGGCAGCGTACGACGACGGGTCGTTAAGAAAATCTTTGGGGGAGGTCAAAAGACCTCCAAAAAATCCAGGAGTGGACGTCTTTTGGCTGGTGTGATGATGATGATAACCCAATTTGGACCGATGGACTCGGTGAGCCGACGACCTAGCGAAGGTCGCGGGAACACGCTGGATGAGGGAAATACAAATACTACACAAATATAGCATTAAGAGGGGAAGAATTGAACCAATGAAAAACATAACAGTTACGGGCAAAAATACAGGGTTTTTAAAAATAAAGGAAAAAAGGTAATATAAATACAGGTCGAAAATAAATTAAAACAATTCCACTTGGTGAAAAGACCAGTGGTGAAAAGACATTTAGTCTCCATAACATTACTGCTACCTCCTATCCGGGAGGTCGAGGTTCGAATCCTGCCACGTAACCAATGAGTTTTCGAATTTCGATTTCATATGTACGTTTATCCGACGCACTTACGGTGATGGAAAACATCGTGAGGAAACCTGCCCACGCCTGCGGAGAAACTCGGAGGTTTTTTGTGAAGTCGACCGACCCGCACTGGGCCCGCGTGGTCGCCTAAGGCCCAACCGCCCTAATTCAGGATAGGCTTGAGCCCCTCGGTGAGGACATATATGAGCTGATATAATGATGACCACCAGTACTAACAAGGCTTACATGGGTTTTAATGTTGAATTTTGTGCTACGTTTATGTAGCCTAGGACACATTTTGGATTGAGACTAAGTTGGTTCATATTGGTTAAGGCTGTGCGAGGTAACGAAGTTACCTCGATTTACATACACACATACTATGCCCGAAGTGTTCCTACGTGATCGAAGCTAAAGTGAGGAGATCCGTAGGAGAGCCAAGGTAACCGACAAAGCTCACCGTGGAACGACAACCTGGTGAAGTTTGCGGGAAGCCGCTGGGCGCCGCGCCGGTAGCGCAGGGCCGGTAGTTGTGAAATCTTTGCGGGAGCTTTTGTTGAGCAGTGGACGTCTTTCGGCTGATATGATGATGACGTAACCTACATACTCATTACATTTTATTATTAGATTGTAAGCTTATCATTTTGAGGATTCCGTAAACCCAACGGATGACCAACGGGACCCTATTACTAAGCCTCCGCTGTCTGTCCGTCTTTCCATCAGCGGTCAGTGTCAGCGGGCTGTGTATTATGAACCGTAATACGAGTAGGTAGACAGTCGAATTTTTCACAGAGTACGTACGTCTATTGCTGCTTTAACATTAAATACAAAAAAATATAAAGAATGAAAAAATAAGGAGGGTCTCCATACAAAAACCTGTTTGTTTATAAGTCTTTAGAAGTATTTCTAATTTAGCTGTATCGGAAACGGTAATACATAAAAGCGTGAAACTTGGTGTGATTATAGTGCTAATTCTTAAATAAAACATCAAATAATAAAAATTGCCAAAATATAAGTCGTACTAGCGCTAAGAAGTCCGAACTGAATGACAAAAAAAGCATATTTTTGTAGGTCGCGTTGATTAATTTATTTTTTATGTGAATAGGTATCATTGTCAATATACTATGCAGTTGTGTGGAGAGGTGCGGTGGTGGGGAACCCCCCGAGGGTTCCAGTGCTAGTCCGACTCGCACTTGGTCGGTTTTTACTTTAACTTTCAAAGTTCTACCGGTTTGCCTGCCCCTCCCCTCCCCTCCCCTCCCCTCCAGTACTGCCTTACAAACACGAAGTGACTGTCGATCCTTTGTATTTGAGTTCAATGTTACGTTTGCATTTGATAGAACTACGGTAACTTCACTTTTAGTTGAGGCGTAGCTGTATACACTATACAGGGTGTAACAGAATTGGAGTAGGAAGAGTAAAGTAGGTCTTTAACTCACCATTTCAAAGAGACAAATAAACAAATCGCAAAAAAATCTGAACTCCTCATACAAGTCGATTAGCTAGTTACCCAATTATGTATTTTTTTTGTATGGAGCGTCGATTTTTATATGAGAATCGACTTTGTGTCTCTCGGGAACGGTAGCTCGGTATCCTGAATATGGCTTACTCTTAACGGCTTGCACTCTATTACAAAAACATTCTGTATAATGTTATGATATAACATACAGAAATCGTTTTTGGTATTGTTCAGTTCTTTATGAGGCATGCAGAAAACAATTTGGAGAAATACTTAGTTCTGTTCTGTAAAAACTAATTTGATAACACCAAATAACTAAATTAATTGTAAATAACTAATTTGAGACCGTTTTTTTCGTACTAGGACATACCCGGGCCTGGGACTTTTACATTTTAAAAAATATAAAAAAATAACCAGTGTTTAAAAACAGAAAAGTGTGCGTGTAGCTCTGACGCGAGACAGGATTTTATTCATGAAACAAACTTTTTTTCAGCCTCCGGCTTCTATCCTTCGGCATGCATTAGGCCGTAGGTGGCATGGCCATATTTCCTTAGCCTTCATGATTGACAAAACGCGATGACACTAAAAGTAGTAATATCATGTCTGAAAAATTTAAATGATTGAAATTAAATATTTTTTTCAAATCATGTACCACAAATTAGTCGCATCTAAAAACAGTTGTAGACTTTTTATATGTATATATGTAATGAAATACCCCTTCAAAGTCATTCCGGGAACGCGTCCCAAAGTAGCAATCCGCGGAAAAACAGCTAAAATACTTCTAATAAAATAATAAATATCTTTAATTTTTTTTAATACTTTGAAGGTACATTTGAAGGACATACAGACCGAACTTATACAACTAGGGTTCCCAGTTGAGGCAGTGCACAAGATGCACAGCCGCACTGGCAACAAATACCCCCTAACCCTCGTCATTCTGACAAACGTCCCAGACGGGAAAAAAATATTGAGCAAAGGAAAGCTCACCATCTGTGGGCTGTAGAAGCTCCGCACAGACGTGGTTTCCCCGGCCAACGCCACCGCTGCCAGCTTGACGGCCAAGCAGCGGCTAACTGCACTGCCACCCCGAGGTGTGTAAAGTGCTTAGAACCCCACAGCACCAAAGAGTGCACGCGTACCCGCGACTCTGCCTCGCCTCAAGCTTGCTTTCCTTTTTGAGTAGTTGGATAATTAAAATTGCTATTGGAGTATCAAAAATAAAACCCAAGCAAGTCGGACTTGCGCAAATTGAAGATTTTCAAGATCTTTATTTATTTTGGAAAGAAAGTGAAAGTACAATAAAACTTGTGGATGTCGACATGTTTGGCGAAACATTACCTAAATTTAAGAGTTTATTAAGAAAAAAACTACTTCAAATAATTTAGTCATGAATCATATAATCTTGCTATATTTATACTTGTGTGTAGTAAATATGTTGTTTGCGTTTCGCAATTTGAGGTTAATTTTGCTAAAACTTAAATATAGGAAACTATAGGTCTGTAATCTACCAAATTTAAGAAATATTTATATATTAAGTTACAACTGTTTGTTTCTCAATAAAATAAAATAAATAATAAAATTACTATTTTTGGTGATGGTAAATGTGTACTTACTTTTTATGTAACAATAAAAAATAAATAAATAAATTTGAGACTCAAATACTCTGGCACATAGCGCGCCATCTCAGCATATTCCTTTGGCCTTAACAAAGCCATAGCGCTGATTCTCAGCCGCGCCGGCGCCGGCACCGAGACGGTGTGGATACACCGACGGACGGAATGATACATTGCATTTTGTACCAAATCAAATACTTCACTTTAATTATACATGCATAACAAAATAACTCTTCTATTAGACCGGAAAGGCAATGAAGGTAGGTATTCAATTATCACGTACTCTTTCAACAAAACTATACCTACACTAAAAGCGTCGGTGGCGTAACGGCTAGGGCCACCGCCTCCTGTCCAGCATGTCGTGGTTCGAATTCCACCACGTACCAGTATGATTTCGAATTTCGATTTTCATATGTACGTTTATCTGACGCTCTTACGGTGAAGCAAAACATCGCGAGGAAACCTGCACACGCTTGCGAAGAAACCTGTGTGTGAAGTCGCCCAACCCGCACGGTCGACTAAGGCCCGATCACCCTAATTCAGGGTAGGCTCGAGCCTCTCGGTGGGGACGCATATGAGCTGATGTGATGATACCTATACTACTATACTATACCTTTTGCTGATGAGATGGAGCAGAGCCATGTACTCGTATTAGACAGATAAACACACGGGCGGACACAGAGCGACCTAGAGTTAGAGTGACTGGAAATTTGACCTATTCCTTGAAAACGATTAATTTGCAATAAAATAACTCCCATCAACCAGAGGTTGGAAATGAACGGTTTCCGAGATATCTGGGATTTAAGATTTAACTTTATGACTTGTCACAGAAAAAAAAATATTGAAAAATTCTACTCAGTTTTAATAAGGCATTTAATACTTTTTAATAGTTAATAAACCAACAAGCAGTTTAAAAATAAAATCTGCGCCAAAGTATTTGTTACCTCAGAAATAATGGGTCCTGAGTTGTAAGAATTTATCTTTTTCGGGGTTTTTTTAAATTTTGTTAAACTTCATAAGCTTTCCGAAATTGTACGAATTATATCATTTTTTTCAAGAATTATCAAAAATTCAACACAAAGCGCTCTGTACGACTAATTTGTAATTTGAATTAATAAATTTGAATAAAAAAACGACTTCAAACACGAAACTAAGGTTCCCCTAAATTTGTCTGGGATGCCATCATCAGATCCTAGTTTCCTTATCATGGTACCACCCTCGGGATAACTCCTTTCCAACTAAAAAAGAATCATCAAAATCGGTTCATAAAAGACGAAGTTATCCGCGAACACACATAAAAATATATTTGTACGGTCGAATTGAGAAACCTCCTCCTTTTTTGAATCTGTTAAAAATTGACTGAATGATAGAATTGAATGAAACAAAAAAGCAGTAAACATCAAAAATCACATCACTACATAAGTCTTGTTCAAACTGTTGGCCATTGTTGTGTATGCAAGCGCGTTGCCTGCGACGCATTTCTGACATTTTCACCCTTTTGTAGTAAGTGTTTTCTTGGTGTGATCGGCGCGAGCGGCTGCCAAAATGCTTTTCCTCAAGTCGTCATCAGATGTCACGGATGTTTTGTACACAAAATCTTTCATGTGACTCCAAATGTAGAAGTCGAAAGGCGTCAAATCTGGCCGATCCACCTTAGTGGAAAGTTGTTAATCTTGTCTGGTGCGCTCTTTCTTTTGATTTTTTTGGGTTTTGCCCTTGTGTATTTGTGCATTGTAAAAATTCGTGATACCATCTCGTTCAATTTTGGACTCGTCAGTCCAAATAATTATTGTGAGGTAGTCAGTGTTTTCGATATCACATTTAATTAAAAATCTGTAAAAGTGTATCCTTCTCACAGGATTACCCTCCTCGTAAGTAGTGTGGCGCTAGAGGTACGGGTAAAGTCATGTCGTATGCACAATGAACCACGAGTTCCATTGTGTAATGCCAAATCGGTCTGCCACTTGCCTTGTCCAAGTAGTGAGGGGGTCTGCCCGATAGCACTTCAAAGTCTCTTCCTCTTTATGAGCATAGTGGATGGGAGGTCTGCCAGCGTCGCTTTGGCGACGTCGAACCGAACCCGATTCTTGTATTTTCAAGATAATAGCTAGAAAATCACGACACGTTGGAACAAATAAAAAATGTTAATATGCATGTGCCTAGTTTGTGACCCTACCGAATATTCAAACGAGAGTACTCGAATACTCACAAAGTCAAAAAAACTAGCTAGACACAAAAAACAACACGTTGAATTCCGGGAAACCATTTTGACGCAAAACTCTACCTACTAGTACCCGCATACATTGTAGGCCTTTTATTTATTGCATAAGTAGTCAATGTTTGTACCTTTTTGAAAAGCTAATCACGTTGAGCGATCATTTTAGTATTTTTTACGCCTATTCAATACATTTTTTTTTCCAACTATTCAAGTCGATTTTTGGAAAATATCTTAAAAGTTAAAAGTCTTGCAACTTATGACCCATTATTTCTGAGTTAACGAGTATTTTGGTGCGGATTTTTTTAAAACTGCTCAGTAGTTAATTAGCTATACAAAAAGCATGAAATGCGTGAATTATAATAAGTAATTATCTTGAAATTATTTTTTTCTGTGATCATTCAGAATTTTTTGGAAAATCTTAAATTCCTGATATCTCGAAAACCATTAATGCATCCAGGCGGAACCCTTTAAGTTAGTTTTTTTTAAGAATTTCATCCCTGCTAAGAAATAATAATTGAGAAGTGGCAACCCTATTGAATATCATATAGGTATTAATGAACAATGTGTAACGCATGAAGCTGCATCATATAATTACATGCTAGCAGTAGGCTTTATATTTTCATTAGAGAGATCGTTAATAGCCCCCAAACATAATTCCCAGGTAAAGCAGCAGCCATTACTATAAGTAGGTACCTACTGAAATTCTCATTAAGAAAACTTCATCTCGGGAACTCATTATTTCATTTCACGTTTATGCTCAAAGCCCAAAATCTTCGTAACAACTTAACGACTCTGCGGTTGAATTATAATATAAAACAATGGAGAATCGTAATTGTTAAAAGTTTAAATTATTACATACAAAGTGACTTTACAAATTTCGAGAAACTCTTAGTACCTATTCGTATTTCTCATTTTGCTGAGCAAACTAAATAGGGTTTTCCAAGAATTTATAGACCAGTAAGGTAACCTAAGTTACCAATAGGTAAATTAAACAAAAACGCAAACGGTTTTTTGGGTTAATTTTTTTCACTAAACTCATTTCTCAAACGTCACTACGAACCCCATTTTTGTGGCTCGTTTAATACTATGACCAGCGTCTCCATTCAGGCCTCATGCTGGCGTCTCTTGTGTCTCTCCACACCTCTCCGTAACCGTCTTCTAACCATCGCTTCTGAGGTCTTCCTCTGCCTATGTATGTATGTAGGTGCCCTTCCAACCTGCATGTCCATTGCTCTTATTGTGACTTCACGTAGTCCATCTGTCTTCTGCACACATGACACTTCCTCTGCCTATGTATGTAGGTGTAGGTGCCCTTCCAACCTGCATGCCCATTGCTCTTATTGTGACTTCACGTAGTCCATCTGTCTTCTGCACACATGACACTTCCTCTGCCTATGTATGTAGGTGTAGGTGCCCTTCCAACCTGCATGCCCATTGCTCTTATTGTGACTTCACGTAGTCCATCTGTCTTCTGCACACATGACACTTCCTCTGCCTATGTATGTAGGTGTAGGTGTAGGTGCCCTTCCAACCTGCATGCCCATTGCTCTTATTGTGACTTCACGTAGTCCATCTGTCTTCTGCACACATGACACTTCCTCTGCCTATGTATGTAGGTGTAGGTGCCCTTCCAACCTGCATGCCCATTGCTCTTATTGTGACTTCACGTAGTCCTGTCACTTCTTCTGCACACATGACACTTCCTCTGCCTATGTATGTAGGTGTAGGTGCCCTTCCAACCTGCATGCCCATTGCTCTTATTGTGACTTCACGTAGTCCATCTGTCTTCTGCACACATGACACTTCCTCTGCCTATGTATGTAGGTGTAGGTGTAGGTGCCCTTCCAACCTGCATGCCCATTGCTCTTATTGTGACTTCACGTAGTCCATCTGTCTTCTGCACACATGACACTTCCTCTGCCTATGTATGTAGGTGTAGGTGCCCTTCCAACCTGCATGCCCATTGCTCTTATTGTGACTTCACGTAGTCCATCTGTCTTCTGCACACATGACACTTCCTCTGCCTATGTATGTAGGTGTAGGTGCCCTTCCAACCTGCATGCCCATTGCTCTTATTGTGACTTCACGTAGTCCATCTGTCTTCTGCACACATGACACTTCCTCTGCCTATGTATGTAGGTGTAGGTGCCCTTCCAACCTGCATGCCCATTGCTCTTATTGTGACTTCACGTAGTCCATCTGTCTTCTGCACACATGACACTTCCTCTGCCTATGTATGTAGGTGTAGGTGTAGGTGCCCTTCCAACCTGCATGCCCATTGCTCTTATTGTGACTTCACGTAGTCCATCTGTCTTCTGCACACATGACACTTCCTCTGCCTATGTATGTAGGTGTAGGTGCCCTTCCAACCTGCATGCCCATTGCTCTTATTGTGACTTCACGTAGTCCATCTGTCTTCTGCACACATGACACTTCCTCTGCCTATGTATGTAGGTGTAGGTGTAGGTGCCCTTCCAACCTGCATGCCCATTGCTCTTATTGTGACTTCACGTAGTCCATCTGTCTTCTGCACACATGACACTTCCTCTGCCTATGTATGTAGGTGTAGGTGTAGGTGCCCTTCCAACCTGCATGCCCATTGCTCTTATTGTGACTTCACGTAGTCCATCTGTCTTCTGCACACATGACACTTCCTCTGCCTATGTATGTAGGTGTAGGTGCCCTTCCAACCTGCATGCCCATTGCTCTTATTGTGACTTCACGTAGTCCATCTGTCTTCTGCACACATGACACTTCCTCTGCCTATGTATGTAGGTGTAGGTGTAGGTGCCCTTCCAACCTGCATGCCCATTGCTCTTATTGTGACTTCACGTAGTCCATCTGTCTTCTGCACACATGACACTTCCTCTGCCTATGTATGTAGGTGTAGGTGCCCTTCCAACCTGCATGCCCATTGCTCTTATTGTGACTTCACGTAGTCCATCTGTCTTCTGCACACATGACACTTCCTCTGCCTATGTATGTAGGTGTAGGTGCCCTTCCAACCTGCATGCCCATTGCTCTTATTGTGACTTCACGTAGTCCATCTGTCTTCTGCACACATGACACTTCCTCTGCCTATGTATGTAGGTGTAGGTGCCCTTCCAACCTGCATGCCCATTGCTCTTATTGTGACTTCACGTAGTCCATCTGTCTTCTGCACACATGACACTTCCTCTGCCTATGTATGTAGGTGTAGGTGTAGGTGCCCTTCCAACCTGCATGCCCATTGCTCTTATTGTGACTTCACGTAGTCCATCTGTCTTCTGCACACATGACACTTCCTCTGCCTATGTATGTAGGTGTAGGTGTAGGTGCCCTTCCAACCTGCATGCCCATTGCTCTTATTGTGACTTCACGTAGTCCATCTGTCTTCTGCACACATGACACTTCCTCTGCCTATGTATGTAGGTGTAGGTGCCCTTCCAACCTGCATGCCCATTGCTCTTATTGTGACTTCACGTAGTCCATCTGTCTTCTGCACACATGACACTTCCTCTGCCTATGTATGTAGGTGTAGGTGTAGGTGCCCTTCCAACCTGCATGCCCATTGCTCTTATTGTGACTTCACGTAGTCCATCTGTCTTCTGCACACATGACACTTCCTCTGCCTATGTATGTAGGTGTAGGTGTAGGTGCCCTTCCAACCTGCATGCCCATTGCTCTTATTGTGACTTCACGTAGTCCATCTGTCTTCTGCACACATGACACTTCCTCTGCCTATGTATGTAGGTGTAGGTGTAGGTGCCCTTCCAACCTGCATGCCCATTGCTCTTATTGTGACTTCACGTAGTCCATCTGTCTTCTGCACACATGACACTTCCTCTGCCTATGTATGTAGGTGTAGGTGCCCTTCCAACCTGCATGCCCATTGCTCTTATTGTGACTTCACGTAGTCCATCTGTCTTCTGCACACATGACACTTCCTCTGCCTATGTATGTAGGTGTAGGTGCCCTTCCAACCTGCATGCCCATTGCTCTTATTGTGACTTCACGTAGTCCATCTGTCTTCTGCACACATGACACTTCCTCTGCCTATGTATGTAGGTGTAGGTGCCCTTCCAACCTGCATGCCCATTGCTCTTATTGTGACTTCACGTAGTCCATCTGTCTTCTGCACACATGACACTTCCTCTGCCTATGTATGTAGGTGTAGGTGTAGGTGCCCTTCCAACCTGCATGCCCATTGCTCTTATTGTGACTTCACGTAGTCCATCTGTCTTCTGCACACATGACACTTCCTCTGCCTATGTATGTAGGTGTAGGTGTAGGTGCCCTTCCAACCTGCATGCCCATTGCTCTTATTGTGACTTCACGTAGTCCATCTGTCTTCTGCACACATGACACTTCCTCTGCCTATGTATGTAGGTGTAGGTGCCCTTCCAACCTGCATGCCCATTGCTCTTATTGTGACTTCACGTAGTCCATCTGTCTTCTGCACACATGACACTTCCTCTGCCTATGTATGTAGGTGTAGGTGCCCTTCCAACCTGCATGCCCATTGCTCTTATTGTGACTTCACGTAGTCCATCTGTCTTCTGCACACATGACACTTCCTCTGCCTATGTATGTAGGTGTAGGTGCCCTTCCAACCTGCATGCCCATTGCTCTTATTGTGACTTCACGTAGTCCATCTGTCTTCTGCACACATGACACTTCCTCTGCCTATGTATGTAGGTGTAGGTGTAGGTGCCCTTCCAACCTGCATGCCCATTGCTCTTATTGTGACTTCACGTAGTCCATCTGTCTTCTGCACACATGACACTTCCTCTGCCTATGTATGTAGGTGTAGGTGCCCTTCCAACCTGCATGCCCATTGCTCTTATTGTGACTTCACGTAGTCCATCTGTCTTCTGCACACATGACACTTCCTCTGCCTATGTATGTAGGTGTAGGTGCCCTTCCAACCTGCATGCCCATTGCTCTTATTGTGACTTCACGTAGTCCATCTGTCTTCTGCACACATGACACTTCCTCTGCCTATGTATGTAGGTGTAGGTGTAGGTGCCCTTCCAACCTGCATGCCCATTGCTCTTATTGTGACTTCACGTAGTCCATCTGTCTTCTGCACACACGACACTTCCTCTGCCTATGTATGTAGGTGTAGGTGCCCTTCCAACCTGCATGCCCATTGCTCTTATTGTGACTTCACGTAGTCCATCTGTCTTCTGCACACATGACACTTCCTCTGCCTATGTATGTAGGTGTAGGTGCCCTTCCAACCTGCATGCCCATTGCTCTTATTGTGACTTCACGTAGTCCATCTGTCTTCTGCACACATGACACTTCCTCTGCCTATGTATGTAGGTGTAGGTGCCCTTCCAACCTGCATGCCCATTGCTCTTATTGTGACTTCACGTAGTCCATCTGTCTTCTGCACACATGACACTTCCTCTGCCTATGTATGTAGGTGTAGGTGTAGGTGCCCTTCCAACCTGCATGCCCATTGCTCTTATTGTGACTTCACGTAGTCCATCTGTCTTCTGCACACACGACACTTCCTCTGCCTATGTATGTAGGTGTAGGTGCCCTTCCAACCTGCATGCCCATTGCTCTTATTGTGACTTCACGTAGTCCAGCTGTCTTCTGCACACATGACACTTCCTCTGCCTATGTATGTAGGTGTAGGTGCCCTTCCAACCTGCATGCCCATTGCTCTTATTGTGACTTCACGTAGTCCATCTGTCTTCTGCACACATGACACTTCCTCTGCCTATGTATGTAGGTGTAGGTGCCCTTCCAACCTGCATGCCCATTGCTCTTATTGTGACTTCACGTAGTCCATCTGTCTTCTGCACACATGACACTTCCTCTGCCTATGTATGTAGGTGTAGGTGCCCTTCCAACCTGCATGCCCATTGCTCTTATTGTGACTTCACGTAGTCCATCTGTCTTCTGCACACATGACACTTCCTCTGCCTATGTATGTAGGTGTAGGTGCCCTTCCAACCTGCATGCCCATTGCTCTTATTGTGACTTCACGTAGTCCATCTGTCTTCTGCACACATGACACTTCCTCTGCCTATGTATGTAGGTGTAGGTGCCCTTCCAACCTGCATGCCCATTGCTCTTATTGTGACTTCACGTAGTCCATCTGTCTTCTGCACACATGACACTTCCTCTGCCTATGTATGTAGGTGTAGGTGCCCTTCCAACCTGCATGCCCATTGCTCTTATTGTGACTTCACGTAGTCCATCTGTCTTCTGCACACATGACACTTCCTCTGCCTATGTATGTAGGTGTAGGTGTAGGTGCCCTTCCAACCTGCATGCCCATTGCTCTTATTGTGACTTCACGTAGTCCATCTGTCTTCTGCACACACGACACTTCCTCTGCCTATGTATGTAGGTGTAGGTGCCCTTCCAACCTGCATGCCCATTGCTCTTATTGTGACTTCACGTAGTCCATCTGTCTTCTGCACACATGACACTTCCTCTGCCTATGTATGTAGGTGTAGGTGCCCTTCCAACCTGCATGCCCATTGCTCTTATTGTGACTTCACGTAGTCCATCTGTCTTCTGCACACATGACACTTCCTCTGCCTATGTATGTAGGTGTAGGTGTAGGTGCCCTTCCAACCTGCATGCCCATTGCTCTTATTGTGACTTCACGTAGTCCATCTGTCTTCTGCACACATGACACTTCCTCTGCCTATGTATGTAGGTGTAGGTGTAGGTGCCCTTCCAACCTGCATGCCCATTGCTCTTATTGTGACTTCACGTAGTCCATCTGTCTTCTGCACACACGACACTTCCTCTGCCTATGTATGTAGGTGTAGGTGCCCTTCCAACCTGCATGCCCATTGCTCTTATTGTGACTTCACGTAGTCCAGCTGTCTTCTGCACACATGACACTTCCTCTGCCTATGTATGTAGGTGTAGGTGCCCTTCCAACCTGCATGCCCATTGCTCTTATTGTGACTTCACGTAGTCCATCTGTCTTCTGCACACATGACACTTCCTCTGCCTATGTATGTAGGTGTAGGTGCCCTTCCAACCTGCATGCCCATTGCTCTTATTGTGACTTCACGTAGTCCATCTGTCTTCTGCACACATGACACTTCCTCTGCCTATGTATGTAGGTGTAGGTGCCCTTCCAACCTGCATGCCCATTGCTCTTATTGTGACTTCACGTAGTCCATCTGTCTTCTGCACACATGACACTTCCTCTGCCTATGTATGTAGGTGTAGGTGCCCTTCCAACCTGCATGCCCATTGCTCTTATTGTGACTTCACGTAGTCCATCTGTCTTCTGCACACATGACACTTCCTCTGCCTATGTATGTAGGTGTAGGTGTAGGTGCCCTTCCAACCTGCATGCCCATTGCTCTTATTGTGACTTCACGTAGTCCATCTGTCTTCTGCACACATGACACTTCCTCTGCCTATGTATGTAGGTGTAGGTGCCCTTCCAACCTGCATGCCCATTGCTCTTATTGTGACTTCACGTAGTCCATCTGTCTTCTGCACACATGACACTTCCTCTGCCTATGTATGTAGGTGTAGGTGTAGGTGCCCTTCCAACCTGCATGCCCATTGCTCTTATTGTGACTTCACGTAGTCCATCTGTCTTCTGCACACACGACACTTCCTCTGCCTATGTATGTAGGTGTAGGTGCCCTTCCAACCTGCATGCCCATTGCTCTTATTGTGACTTCACGTAGTCCATCTGTCTTCTGCACACATGACACTTCCTCTGCCTATGTATGTAGGTGTAGGTGCCCTTCCAACCTGCATGCCCATTGCTCTTATTGTGACTTCACGTAGTCCATCTGTCTTCTGCACACATGACACTTCCTCTGCCTATGTATGTAGGTGTAGGTGTAGGTGCCCTTCCAACCTGCATGCCCATTGCTCTTATTGTGACTTCACGTAGTCCATCTGTCTTCTGCACACATGACACTTCCTCTGCCTATGTATGTAGGTGTAGGTGTAGGTGCCCTTCCAACCTGCATGCCCATTGCTCTTATTGTGACTTCACGTAGTCCATCTGTCTTCTGCACACGTGACACTTGTCAGTCGGGGATTTTATAACTTAAATGTAAGTATTCACGTTTTGAAAAAAAAACGACCAAGTGCGAGTCAGAACCGCACACATGGGGTTCCTTACCATCATACTAGATGGCGCTAGTTTCTTCAAGTTTAAAATAGACTCATTTTTTGTATGGAGACCCTCTTTTTTTTCACTTTTTCGAATTGTTTGTAGTTTTTTGTTATAGCGGCAATAGAAATACATCATCTGTGAAAATTTCGACTGCCCAGCTATCACAGTTCATGAAATACAGCCTGATGACAAACGCACGGACAGCGAAGTCTTAGTATTAGGGTCCCGTTTTTACCCTTTGGGTACGGAACCCTAACAACTAATTTTGCCTAAAATGTGTTCTGTGCTGTAGAAAAAAGCGTGTTTGCTAAAAATGTCCATCAGTCAATCGTGCTTGTTGCTACACCGGTGCAAGTGGTCTGATTGAGAATTTTGAAACTGAGAGTTTAAAATTTCATCTGTCGATGGATTCTGAGTGTGAGCAGCTCCTGGTTGGTTTGCCGTGTAGGTGTGGCTAAAGAAGAAAAAGTCACAAAAACTACTTTTACGACTTTGATGAAACTTTGCACGCATTAAATCCTAATGGGATATTATAAATTGCATACCAAATAAATAATCGCCTATCAATACATACTCATCATTTATATTCTTTTTTACATCAAATAACTTACTTCACTACAAATAAACTAATTGTTTAACAAAACTCAAACTGCAGATTATTCCTCATAATGCAATACAGTTAAATTTATTTTTGTACAAAAATACTACATACATAGCATAAATACTGACTGCACAGCAAATTTTCCGCTGCGTGTACGTACATATAAATGGCCGTCATAAAAAACTGTAGGTTGGGTTCGGTCAGGTGTTCTTTTTCAGTCACAGCGCGCGAGCCGAGCGAGCGGAGCGAGCGTGCCGCGGCAGCGGCCGGCGAAGCGCCAGAAGGGACATCGCTCATGTATACAAATTCTGTCACAAAAAAAAAACGACTGTGACTAATAAAATGCTGTTTTATTTAGAAAAACTGCAGTAAATAATATAAAAATAGAAGCTATATTTAAAAGAAAAAGAGTTAACAGGTATAATGTGCATTAAGATTATTAGCTGTGCATTGATGAAAAAGCTTTTGCTTTAGGAAAAATTGCTGTACGCTGCGAAAATAAATTGTAGTGTGTTTAGTGATATTTTGAGTTGAATATTATGCTGTGCCATCAGTAATTTTGATGGGAATTTGGAATCTTATTGCATAGAAAAAGGATATTTTTTGATTTGCGTTTAAATACTACCCCATCCTAATTAACTTTACATTAAGTGGCAATAGTAGTTAATCCGGCAACTTCGCTAATTAATACCAGGCCCCATACAACAGCAATATTCGTTTGCGATTTTATTTAACAATCCATCCGTCCGTTTATCCTACTGATATTATAAATGTAAAAGTTCGGATGAATGGATGTTCGTTATTAAATCAAAATTTTATAGCTAGACATTTATATTTAGGAGCTGGGTTAACATTCAGAGGCTACTTTTATTAGGGTTCCGTGCACCCAACGGGTGACCAACGGGACCCTATTACTAAGCCCCCGCTGTCTGTCCGTCTGTCCGTCTGACTGTCCTCCGTCAGCGGGCTGTATTACATGAACCGTTATAGGTAGACAGTTAAAATTTGTATTTCCGTTGAAACTTTAAAGTAAAAGTGAAAAAATTAGAGAGGGTCTCCATACAAAAAAACAATTTTTATAGGTCTTTAGAAGTAGGTATATTTGATTTAGCTCTATAGTGAAAATTGTAATACATACAAGCGTGAAACTTGGTGTGATTATAGTACTAATACTGAAGTAAAACAACAAATAATAAAAATTGGCCAAGCGTAAGTCGTACTCGCGCTAAGGAGTCCGAACTGAATGATAAAAAAGCTTATTTTTCGCTCGCGTAGATTGTCTTTTGTTTGTAATGTGAATATGTATCATTGTCCGTCCTTATGCTATGTAGTTATGTGGAGAGGTGTGGTGGTACGGAAACCTCGGAGTGCTAGTCCAACTCGCACTTGGCCGGTTTTTTTCCGCTTTCTGAAATGTTTCCCGTGGGATAGCTGTTACAGTCGATTCGCTCAGATAGTGTCACTCGTTCAAACAAAATGCAAGAATTAAATCTACCATAATCTAAATCTACCATAATAGACAAATTGTGTCAGCGTTTTTTGATGTCAAATCGGCATTCATTGATACGCTGCGACACGCGCTGTGTCGGTATTTTATTATAACAAAACCGATAACCATATATTCTCGAGTGGCGAGCACGCACCGGAAAACGTAGTGTAGGCAGGCCTCCCACTCGGTGGACCGATGATCTGGTGAAGGTCGCGGGAAGCCGCTGGATGCGGGCAGCACAGAACCGGTCGTCGTGGAAATCCTTGGGGTAGGCCTATGTTCAGCAGTGGACGTCCTCCGGCTGATATGATGATGAAGATAACAAAACATTTTAGAAGAGTGCCTAGCCGAGGGGTAAACGAGTCTATCCCACAATCCGAATCACCTGCGTTTAAACTGGAGTCGTGGATTTTTTTATATATGGCTTCATTTCAACTTATTAATTACCCACCTGCTCAAAAAGGAAAGTAATTTCATTCGGGTGTATGTACATATGTTTATTTGGCTGAGCCTGCAGCCTAAAAGGCTGGATGGATTTTGGAGTGCGAGGTGTCGTGTCATCTTTATCCCGTGAGTGACGTAAGATAGGATACATATTTACGCGAATGCCCAAAAAATTATATTTTTTACATGCAGCCGGCTTTTAAATTTAAAATTAATTAATTAGTTTTTGTTCTGTAAATAATCCCCGACGTCCGTCATCCCTGGCGCTGGTGGCGGTCGCGGTAATAGCGGGGCATGGGATGCGAAGAACCGCAGTGTTTTTTTTTATGAAAACGCGAAAATGTCGGATCCCATTTCAGGATCAAAATTCGAAAGCTATCCGGGTATTCTAAGCTATGATACAGGGAGACGTCTTATTGTCTCAGAATCTGTTCACCACCACCCTGGAAGATGTTTTTAAGCTTTTGGACTGAAGTGGACTTGGAATCAATATTAACGGCGAGTACATCACCAACCTTCGCTTCGCTGACGATATCGTGGTAATGGCTGAGACCGTGGAACACTTAGGCACAATGATCGATGACCCCCGTAGAGCCTCTCAACAAGTAGGTCTTAAATGAAGATGGACAAGAAAATTACTAAAAGTGTGTGTAGTGTCAGCTCCGATGCACGGCAGGAGTTTACTAATGAACCATTGTTTTTGCTCTCCGGCCTCGCAGGGAGAGCTTTGGCCTTCGCTCTATGCGAAGCTTGACCTTCAGCCTCGCAGAGCGCGCTCCGGGATTCGCCCTACGTGGAGCTCGGCCTTCGGCCTCAGAGGGAGCGCTCTGGGCTCGTCCCACGGCCTTGGTAAGTTGGTATGCATGCAGCCTCAGTCCAAATTTTTCATACAGCCCAATTAGGAAGGTCCAACTTCGAAAAAGGTCGAATCCATCTCGGCTAGGCAGTGTTCACGTTCCATATATCGCAGTGTCTTAAGATAAACGTCTTTTACCAGTGTGTGTGATGACATACGGAACGGAGAAATGGTGGAATACTATAGACCTCATAAGGTCACCCAAAGGGCAATGGAACGTGCTGTGCTTGGAGTTTCCCTGTGTGATCAAATCAGAAACGAGGAGATCCTGAAAAGAACCAAAATAACCGAAATATCCTTCAGAATGGCTAAAACTTAAGGTGGGCCGATAGATGCCGGCAGCGCAGGACCGGTTGTCGTGTAAATTCTTGGTGGAAGTCTTTGTCCAACAGTGGACGTTCCTCGGCTGATATACATTCAAAAGATCCGTTACAATATTTTGAGATCACATGCCTAGTGGACTCCAAGCATCGCACGCCTTAGTATGGATGTTTGTTCTACGCCTAAATGGCTGAACGGATTTGGATTAAGTTTGTTAGGTAGATATATTAAATATCAAATACACAAAAGCTAACTTTTATTCTACGCTTGCGAGCCACTTACACCCTCGATTACAGTCATGAAAACGATATCCAAGTGGGTGAAGCTGCAGGCAAAACCTAGTCTGTATACAGGGTGTAATAAAATTGGTGTAGGTCCCGTTGACTGGGGCTTCTACTCATCATACTGAACAACTTTTGTTCTAAGACTTTGCTGAAATCGCAAAAAAAATTTTACTCTTCATACAAATCGATCAGCCGATCGACCAATTTTGTGCATACTAAAATGGAGGGTCCAATTTTTTTTTTGAGAATTGACTATAGGTTCCTCGAGGAAAGTTGTTCAGTATGATGAGTAGAAGCCTCAGTTAACGGGTCCGACACCAATTATTTTACACCCTGTATAATTCAAAGGAAATCGTGACAGACTGACTGATCTATCAACGCACAGCTCAAACCACCGGACAAATCGGACTGAAATTGAGATAGCTGTAATGAATGCGTAGGCATCCGCTAAGAAAGGATTTTGTGAAATTCCCACGGGGACGGCGTAAAAGCGTATATTTATAGTTAATTTGTGTACGCCAGAGCACGCCACGCACACGCGCACGTGCACGCGCACGCGGCAGACGGTTAAGGCAGCGCAAGACACACTCCTCAGAAAATGCATCGTTTGAGTACATCGTTCACTTTGTGTGGCATGGAAACATTTTTGTGATGATTTTAAAATATACTTTCCTTTTTTTTATTCACAATTGGTAAAGCCTTGACAACATCTCACCTGGTGGTAAGTGACGATGTTGCCGAAGATTTAAGCGGGCTTACCAAGATTCCCCAACGTAATGGGGAACTGGCAATGTTATCTTCATGCCGGAACACACCAATGATATTAACATTGATATTTGGCGACCTCCTGTGTAAAGCCAGTGAACTTTGCCTCTGGGCTACTTTTTAAGTTTCTATTTAACTTGCATTGTTTATTAAAAATTTGAGTGAGTTTGACTGCAACTCACCTGATGGTAAGTGGTGATGCAGTCGAGGATGGTACACGCAAACTCAAATAACGCCTATTCACTTTTGTTCGTATGTATGTATGTGTACCATCCAAGGGACAGACGGCGCGCGGCGGTTGCCTGGTGCCTGGTGCCTGGAGTTACTCTTTGTGGAATCAGATGTCCAGGTATTAAAAGGTAAGTAAATCGGTAAGTAAGTAATGTAAGTTTAGAAGAACTCATTGTACACCGACCTTAGGAGGACGGTTTCGTTACCGTTAGAGGGGGATTTTGCTACTTAACTAGCGCCACCACTACTTTAAAAATACCTACTCGCTAAATACATCATCATATCGGCTAAATTTCGTCCGTTACAGTCCATAGACCTTGAAGCGTTTAACGCTGAAGTGGAGTCTATTAAGTGGGAAGACATTATGTTACTGCCTGACGTGAACAGCATGGTATCCAGCTTTAATTTTTTGGTATTATCCCTGTTTGATCGTTTTGCGCCTTGTAAGAAAGTTATTTCGAAGGAACATAATTACCCGTGGATTACTTATACGGTTAAAGAAATGATAAAACTTCGAAATGATGCTCACCGTAGGTACCGCTCGACGGGCTCAGAGTCACATAGATTATATTATAAGGAGCTCAAAAAATGCGTTAGCACTGCTCTATTTACTGAAAAGTGCGCTTTTTTCAAGCAGCACGTCAATCAAAACTTGCACAGCCCTCGTGCACTTTGGAAAAATATCAAAAGGACAACTAACGTATCCTCTAAGAAAAGACACGCTGAGCTTCCAAGCCATCTATGTGAGCCAAATTTAATTAATTCTCATTTTCTTGATGTTCCGGGCCGTGCTGAAGTGTCACTATCTGATCTCACGTATTTTGAATTTAATCGTCACTGTCAGTCAACTTTCGAACTTACACCTGTTGATGAAAACCTAGTCTTAAGAATGTTTAAATCACTTAAATCTAATTCTATTGGAGCTGACAATATTTCACTTGATATGTTGCTCTTGGTCTTACCTCGTTCTCTAAGTGTGATAACTAAGATTATTAATAAATCTCTTTTGACTTGTACTTTTCCCAGCGGCTGGAAAGTAGCATTAGTAACACCATTACCTAAAAAAGAAAATGTAGCCGAGTTAAAAGATTTACGTCCAATAAGCATCTTACCTTGCATCTCTAAAATATTGGAAAGAATTGTTCATTTACAACTTTCTGCCTATTTAGAACAAAATCAGATTTTACCTTTTCGTCAATCCGGATTTAGAAAAAATCGTAGTACAACGACGGCATTGATAGATGTCGTTGATAATATTTTGGCTGCACAGGATGATGGTGACGGCACTATAATGGTCCTACTAGATTATTCCCGCGCATTTGATGCGATAAACACATCTCTTTTGTTGTCTAAGTTGTCTTACTACGGTTTTTCATCAGGAGCAACTAAGTGGTTTGCGAGCTACCTTACTGGTAGATCACAGCAAGTTCGGATCACAGGTCGAGATGGATCTTGCATTCTTTCTAAACCTTTAAACATTTCACGAGGTGTGCCTCAAGGCTCTATCCTGGGCCCACTTCTGTTTATAGTTTATACTGCTGATGTGGTGAATGTGATTAAGCATTGTAATTATCACATCTATGCGGATGATATGCAGATCTATCTATCTGATAAACCTGAGAACACGGATTTGTCTGTGGCCAGAATAAACGAGGATCTCCAAAGCATAGTAAAATGGTCCGAATCAAACACGCTTGTATTAAACGCTGATAAAACTAACTTCATGCTTTTTGGATCAAAACAGCAGGTCCTTCGGGTTTCTGACTATAGCCTTTCTGTGTGTATTAAGGACTTGCAACTGAAACGCGTAACAGTGGCTCGTAATTTGGGTGTTTTAATGGACGAAACTTTGCTATTTGAACAGCATATCACCCAAATGGTCCAGAGGAGTTTTTACAGGCTGAAAATACTTTATGGTATTCGAGACTATCTTAACATCGATGTACGTAAGAAACTGTGTGATACTCTGGTCCTCTCCATCTTGGGTTATGCTGACGTTGTGTACGGTCCCCGAATTCTTGCACGTATGGAGCGTTTAGTGCAGAGAGTACAGAATGCCTGCGCGAGGTACTGCTTCAAGGTCCCCCCTCGCACGCACGTCACCCCATATTTGAACGATGCCAACATTCTTAAAATGTCATTACGGAGAGAGCTTCATCTGTCTGTTCTTATGTTTGGGCTAGTAAAAACAGGATTGCCGGAATATTTATTTGAAAAACTACAATGGCGTCAAACTTCTGACTCGCGAGCTATAAGAGCGGCAAGCCGGCCTCTTAATACGCAGATTCACCACACTGCAGCTTTCAGGGGCAGTTTTAGATATGCGGCCACCAAATGTTGGAATAACTTGCCACCTCCTCTCAGGGAACTAAGATCTATAGGCACCTTTAAATTAAAGCTTAAACATTATCTTATATCCTATCAGAAGGAGATGCATGTAGGTGGCCGAGTTGTTCCAACATACCTAAGGTGATTAAGTTAGGACCATGATTTTGGTAACAAATATGGGTTTATTTCTCTCATGTCCTTTTATTATTATTGCTTTTAATTTTATTAAAATTATTTTATTTTATGTATCAATTTACTCTACTTCACTAAATTATTTATTCTATTATATTGTTTACATTATCGCACTACTGTACCGATCGCTTCGCGGACACGACACCATGGGCTTTTCTGAAAACCAGCGCTGCAGTTCTCCTGCAGCTAATGCTGAGAAAAGTCCATTTTGACATCGCACTACACCGATTCCGTTGGTCTTATTTGTTTTTTGTGTTAACTTTTTTTGTTTTTCTTCTGTTTCTATGTGTTTTACTTCTTTTTTATGTTGTGTAATCGGTGTGTGTTTGTGTCAAATAAAAATCTGTCTATTGTCTATTGTCTAAATATACACATATATGTCCCCACGGAGGGGCTTGAGCTTACCCTGAATTAGGGCGATCGGGCTTTGGTCGACCACGCGGGTTGGTCGAATTCACACACATAACTTTCGAGTTTTTTCGCAAGCGTGTTATTGCAGGTTTCCTCACGATGTTTTCCTTCACCGTTAGAAAGTCGGATAAAGGTACGTATAAATCGAAATACGAAAATACATTACATTACGTGGCAGGACTCGAACCACGATCACCCGGACAGGAGGTATCAGCCCTAGCCTCAGAGCGTCGGTGGCGCTGAATTCACACTTTAAGGGTCCCCAGGAGCATAGTAAGATTTATTTCTACTATGCCAGGAGGCTAAAGTTTTGACTAAACATAAAAACTATATGCCGGATTAAGTCCAAACTTTTTGAATATATTGAGTAGACACATATCGATGTTTGTAATTAGTTCTCGACGTACTAATATAACACTGAAATAAGAGCAGTTTCAAACTTTCATTACAAAACTAATTTAAGCATTTCAATTTAATGTAAACTAATTACAAACATTGATATGTGTCTACTTAATATATTTTAAAAGTTTGGATTTAATCCGGCATGCAGTTTTTATATTAAAGCGCAACTACGTTTGTTTGGAAACTCGACCCTCCTGGGGACCCTTATCGCAAATTTTCAACGATAAATTTGAGGAATAGTAACTTACTGTAGGCTACGAGTATTTTAATTTTTTTTAAAATTTTATTTATTCTGAATTGGTATGCCCTTGGCATCATGTCATGTGATGCTAAGTGACGATAATGCCGAAGATGGAAGCGGGCTTACCAAAATTCCCCAACGCAATGGGAAACTGGCTATCTTATCTTTAAGCCGGAACACATCAATGTTGTTAGCATTGATGTTTGGCAGCAAGACTTCGATAAGAGGGTGGTAGCTAGCCAGACGAGCTCAGAAAATGCCCTTCAATCAACCAAACCGAGTCTTACAAAGTAAGACTCCGCCGGGAATCGAACCTGCGACTCTTTGATCTGCATCTAATGGACTAAACGGTTACGCCAAGGAGGTGGTAAAAGTTTCTTAAAAGTAGTCACTTATACTTAAAGTGTCGGTGGCTCAACCGGTAACGACTCGGTCCATCTTACCAGAGGTACCGGGTTCAAATCTGGACGGCCAATGTACCAATGAGTTTTTCAAAAACTTACGTACATACTTACCGATTGCTTTAACGGTGAAGGAAAACATCGAGAGGAAACCTGCGCACGCCTGCGAAGAGACTCGAGGGTTGTGTGTGCAGTCGACCAACCCGCACTGGGCCCGCGTGGTCGACTAAGGCCCGATCGCCCTAATTCAGAGTACGCTCGAGCCCCTCAGTGGGGACGTATATAAGCTGGTTTGATGATGAGTCACTTATGCTATCTGCAACTGGAGAGAACTATATGTCACAGAGCTGATAGTCTTGAAATAAACTACAGTACCTATTCGTCAAAGTTATAGTTGAAAGTTTACGTTAAAGTATGTACTTGGCGAATAATGATTTTTTAACTGGTGAAGACGCTAGTTAGCGGGTGTTAGACCCTTAAGCCATCGACTCTGAACATCTCATTCATTCTTATCAGCTCATAATACGTCCCCACCGAGGGGCTCGAGCCTAGCCTGTGTTAGAGCGATCGGGCCTTAGTCGACCACGCGGGCCCAGTGCACACACAACCTTCGAGTTTCTTCGCAGGTGTATGCAGATTTCCTCACGATGTTTTTCTTCACCGGATAAACGTACATTTTTTTTTATTCATAATTGGTAAACCCTTGACAACATCTCACCTGGTGGTAAGTGACGATGTTGCCGAAGATGGAAGCGGGCTTACCAAGATTCCCCAACGCAATGGAGAACTGGCTATCTTATCTTCCTGCCGGAACACACCAATGATATCAACATTGATATTTGGCGGCAAGACTGAGATAAGATGGTTGTAGCTAGCCAGGCGGGCTTAGAAAATGCCCTACCACCAACCAAACCGAGTCTTAAGATTGACCCCGCCGGGAATCGAACCCGCGACCTCCTGTGTAAAGCCAGTGAACTTTGCCTCTGAGCTACAAACAGTGGTTAACATATGAAATCTGAATTCGAAAACACATTGGTACGTGGCAGGATTCGAACCACGACCTCCCGGATAGGAGGTAGCGGCCCTTGCCGTTGCACCACCGACTATCTGAACATCTATTCGAGAAATAACAGGTCCTTTTACGCACGCTTTGGAATGTACTTACGTAAATAACATACACACATACATAGGTACATTTAAGGGGCAGTGCCTCCCTAATTGCTTCACTGAGCGTTGACATTAGGTACCCGTACGCACTACGCGTGCCGCTCCGGAACTGTGACAATCCCAAAAGATTAACAACCAACTAAGTCTTTTGGCCTTTAATTATCCAAGTCTCGACTCGTGAACTTTACGCATAACTCACACAGTCATACGGGCGCGTGAAAACATTTCATTCTGTCGCGGTACATGGCGGTACATGGCGCGCGGTACACATTCGCTAAGTTTTCTATGCAAATGGTTCTCGCTTCGAGTCTTATGATCAACATTTTCTTTCGATAAATTTTTTTTTTTGACACCGACCTCAAAAAAAATTTTAGGCCCCTAATTTAATTCGTACCCACCTTTGATTTCGTTATTGTTGGTTAATGTCGTATATATAAGTATAATAATATTATTTCATACTTTTGAGTGAATTTCATTTTGAAGTCGGTTTTTAAGTTATTTAAACTTTTATTTTATTATATATATTTTTAGTGAAAATGCTATCTATCTAACAACATTATACCCAACCACCCACTCGCCAACAGGAACCATCAAATCATAATGCATGTGTTTCATTAACATGTGACATTTTTCATGTGATTCCTGTGGCTTCCATCATCTCAACAGCATGAACCCATCCATCATCAGCCCATCTGAATAACCTAAAAGAATACAACTATCGGTCTATACGTACATACGTATTTACGTAAAATATTTGAAGAATTATCCTCCAACTTCTAATCGTTAAGGAGTTGTACTTTCCTTCGTCAGCTCATTAACATGAGATGATGAATACCAGAAGCCAAAACTTTAATAGTTTTAGGAAATACATAAAACACGTAATATTTGCATTTAAAATTTGGGGTGGTTCTCGATTTCCCTGGGATCCCATCATAAGATCCTGACTTGGTGACAATGGGACCCCCTCGGAAGTATACTCTTTCGAATAAAAAAAGAATTTTGAAAATCGGTTCACAATCGGCGGAGATATCGCGTAACAAACATACAAAAAAAAACATACAGTCGAATTGAGAACCTCCTCCTTTTTGAAGTCGGTTAAAAAGAAGTTTCAATGCTCCTAGCTAATTTTAAAAACTGCGCCAGAGTTTAATCCTTCATAATAACACAAAAAGTACTACTTAATGGGCCTTTTTTAAATGAAATTAGCTGTTATGTTATGCAGTTAGAAATTTCGTAAGGTTTACTATAAAAAATATTTAAAAGTTTCAAAACAGGAGTTTGTCTATTCAATGAAATGAAATTGAATGTGTCTTGTTTTCCTTAAAAAAAAATGTGTGTATCAGCTCCGACGCACGACTGGAGTTTACTCCTTACTAACGATTATAAATGTGTTGGGGGATGGCGGCCAATTTTTTAAATTCTGAATACGGATTCGTGATTAGTGACATCAGGGACCCTCAGATATCGATTTTGAAAGCAATCGGTCCAGTAAGTAAAAAATCAAAATGGCGGCCACTTTCGTCAATTCTCTGACAGTGAATTCGTTATAAGAAACTTCCGGGACCCTCAGATATCGATTTTGGAAGCATTCCGTCCAGTAACTAAAAAGTTCAAAATGGCGACCACTTTTCTTCAATTCTGACAACAAATTCGTGAAAAAGGACCTCTGAACCCTCAAATTTTTGAAGCAAGCGGTCCAGTAACTAAAAAAGACGTGTGGCACTCGGGGACTGCCGCGGTAAAGCTATTGCATAGCATTTTGTATCAACTTATGCAATTATAATTATTTATTTATTTTATTCATGCAGTATTTCTTTTTCTTTGATATTAATTCAAGTTACACTTTTTGAGCGTGGTGACCGATAAGAAAACATTTTTTTCTTTTATTAAATAAATAACAATATTTAGAAGTGATTATCGAATTTCGCGCGATGTACATTTATATAGATATAATATCATATATACTTTCTCTGCGCGGCATTCATGTGCATTATCTATACACCAAAAACAAAGGTACTGAATAGTATTTTACACGTGCTTGGTTTGATGGTTTCTGTTATATATACATAATGAAGAATGAATTTATTTATTTATATATATATATATATATATATATATATATATATATATATATATATATATATATATATATCGGTCACCACGCTCATATATATATATATATATATAGTAATATATTTATATATATATACATATTGAGAATCTAAATTGAGAATTTAAACTATACGCGTGTGTGTGTTTGTGTGTATAAAAGAGGGCTACTTTTAATATCGCTCATTTTAATATCAAAAATTTAGGTCACCTTTATAGCAGTATTATATTTTCAATTCAAAATTATGTATATAGAGTACTCACTCATTTTCTTTCACTATTTTTTCGTGACTTTCTTCATTAATAATGAATGCACTTTGTTCATTCATATTTATTATTTATTTTCGCTTAACCGCGCTTTTATTACTTTCTTCATTAATAATAAATGCACTTTGTTCATTCATATTTATTATTTATTTTCGCTTAACCGCGCTTTTTTACATCTTTGTTTTTTTTTAAGCAATGGTAGTTGGAACTATACAGCCAAATATGGAATAAAATCTTTTTGTACTTTTTTTTAAGCAATGGTAGTTGGAACTATACAGCCAAATATGGAATAAAATCTTTTTGTACCTATCTCTATAAATACAAACAGCTGTGTCTTAAATAAAATCTTTTTGCTTTTGATAAATAAAAAATAATCAAATCTTTTTTGTCATATGGAGGTATATACAGTTTATGAAAAGAGTTTTATTATTCTCCGAAAATGATCAAATCTTCTTATATGTTTGTTTTGACAACCGATATTGTTGCCATGGCAACCGAGCGTCAGGTTTTTCTTCGTTACGGAATTTCTGGATTCGGTCCCCGCGCTCAAAGCCTGCGATAAAATCTATGCAATAGCTTAAAAGTTGAAAATTGTGACCACTTTTTTCAGTTCTGACAAGACAAATCTAACGACACCTCACGCTCAAAAATCCATCTAGCTGTTTAGGCTACAGGACGAGCCAAAGAAATAAATATACATAAATACATACACACATACCTACGTACGTACACACACTCATACACATTTCACACATTACACACACAATTCACACATAAAACACACATTACACACACATCACACCCACATTAAACAAACATTACACCCACATTACACACACACATTACACACATAACACATTATACACACACATTACATAAATTACACCCACATTACAGACAAATTACACACACACTACACACACACATTACACTCCCATTACACACACATTACACACACACACAACAACCACATTACACATATTACTGACAAATTACACACAATACAGACAAATTACACACATTACACACCTTATATATTATGAAAATCAATTCTTAAGAAGTAAGCTCCAAAAATACTTCATAAAACATAGGTATTTCAAATTACTTATTATTTTTGTTAACTTAAAGCATGTTTTATTTTACGTAGCGTTAGTAATGATAAAATAGGCTGAAATTAGTATTATTTAATCAAATAACTTCCTTAGGAAAATTAAATTGTAAAAAGGCCTGTTAAGTAGTATTTTTTTGTATTATTATGAAAGATTAAGCTCTTGTGCAGTTTTTAAAATTAGCTAGAAGAATTGGAAATTATTTTTTGTATTTTTAATTTCATGTCGAAAATGTTTGTGTCAAAGGATCAAATTAAAATTCTTCCCTATCTATCACTTTTTTTTTACTTACCATAATGTTAGGAAGCTAATTATTTTATGCCCGAAAGCACAATTCATAAGGTTTATGAAAACAAGAAAAATAATAAAAATATCTTTTTAAATAAGTTAAAAATAATTATTCAGCTCACCCGAAAATTTTGAAAGATACTCTGAAAAAATCATAACTCGGAAACTACAAAAAATCGATGAGCACACATGGGGATGATTGAGTACTCCTAGGAGTGTTCTATCTCTGGACTTCCACTTGACCATAGTTTTTGGGACACCCGTGATTTCTCAGAAACGGCTCTAACGGTTTAGTTGAAAATTGCTGTACAGTTGGTTTGAGGGGGCGAAAAATCGATCTTCATAGGTCTCATCTCCAGGAGAATGCTTTTTGTGGAGATTTCACGCACCACATCCTTTCCACCTTCTACGTTTCATATTTTAACAAGAAGCGAGCCAGCTCACTGCACCGGTTGCGAGTCTAGCCCATACTTCAATTAGACCATGGTTTGAACCTCGGCGGAGGCGTGTTTTTTTATGTTATGGGTTTATTTCAACATTTTTATTCTGAAATCCATTTTTACACAAAAATAATCCTTTTAGTTTACATACCTAGGAGACTCCGAGAATCGCTCGGTCGTCTAGGTATTATTTTAAATAGCATTTGAACATCATCTGCATCCAAGTTTCACTCCAAATCTTCCAAGATGTGCAATACTTTGAATATATTTTCCATTTCCTTCTAGTATTCCTACACTGCAACGTAACCGTATCCCACCAAAGTAAAACAACAAACTATCTCCACAATGCAGATTCACTGAAGGACTGCATTACGGCATTCAATTGGAAAGCTCAAGAGTGTTTGCGAAATATTATTTCGCTGTGCATGTATGCAAGGGAAGTTGAGACAAGGGGTAAGGAAGCGTGGCAAGGTAACCCAATCGTAACAACTGCGAGCGGTGGTTTCCTGTTGCGTGCTGGGACCAATGAGACAGATGGAATCGACGCAAATTGTTGCAATGGAAAGTATCTACTAGGTGTCTATTCTTTAAGATTATTCTTGTATGAATTTAAAACGACACGCTACGACCTTTGCGCATTTTGTATTTTAATCATTACATAACTGTTCCTAAACTGTTTTTAGTATACCATATAGGGTACATTTACAGCTGTAACAAAATCATTGTAAGCGTCTACCCGTCAAGTTGTCCAGTAAATTTTGTTATACGACTTTGCTGAAACCGCAAAATGTTTTGGTCTTATCATTCTAATGGATCAGCTGATTTGCCTGTCCGATTTTTTTGCAATTTCAGCAACGTCGTGACACAAAAGTGGTTCAGTATGATGAGTTAAAGACCAGTTAACGGTTCCTACATCACACCAAAACGCATGTAAGTTGTAGTCGTGAATTGCAATCTACCATTATTTCTGATGAAGTCAAAGAATTTATATATGTCGAAGGGGGGATTAGGTTAGGTTATGGATGGCCTCGTGGTTCACGTCCTTAACTATTTAGGTATTGGGAGTCGAAATAACAATGCAGCTATATCACAGAGGTCCTTCTTCAATAGTCTTGATCATTTGGTAATCGAAATTGTACAGGATGCCTTGGATAACAATGGATGCAAACGCGGTGATCACAGCGATGGCGTGACACGTCCGTTTTGCTCACAGATCACCACTACTTGTGTTCTGCTCGACGCTCCGTCAGAAAGTGTCTGCTCCGAGACTGACGTCCAGCTAATATGGCTTCTCCACAGATCTAATAAATTCTCAACTCAGTGTGGCAGCACAAACAGCCTTCCGTTAATACATCATCTTTGCTACCACAAACGTTCGTCTCACGAGTACAAGCGATCGTCACGCCACCACCGGTTTCACCCAGGTACTAATACCTGACGTTCGATCCAAACAAAGTGTAACTATGTAAACTTATCTCGAGCTGGTATTGGTCGCGTTTTCAATGACCCTCCGACACGGCCATCCTGCGAGTTACACGTCCTCGGGTGACTAACCTGCAGAAGAAAAGGGTAACCAGTAGATTTCAATTCATTCGGCCAATCCTGACCTTCATTAGGAAGGTCTACAGCTCAAGGAACAAAAGCAACGCTAATAATGTGAAGCTTTAATTAAAGACTACAATCATGGTAACAACACATTTTAACAGCCTCAAAAAACCAAAATAATTTCACTCTCGTAAACTAAATAAACCTCAGCATTAGCATCGTAACTCAAACAATCTCACTCAGTTTAGGTCTCCAAGGTAAATCACAGCTGCAAGGCTTGAAACCTTACAACCATTTACAACTTTTAGGGGCACATAGAACGGAACATAATCATCATCGCAAATCACAAGCGACGGAACACCAGAACTGAACATCACCACATCCAGGTGGCGGGACACCACAAAGAATCATCATCACTAACGCCAAGCGACGGAATACCAATCAGTCATCATCACCAGTCCAGGTGACGGAACACCATCACCACCAATCTAGGCAGTGGAACACCATCATCACCAATCTAGGCAATGGAACACCATCATCACCAATCTAGGCAATGGAACACCATCATCACCAATACAGGCGACGGAATACCATCATCGCCAGTACAGGCGACGGAATACCATCAACAGTTTTAGCCGGTAAACGGGACACTTTTTTTTTACAAAAACACGAATGTACCTGCTACACATTATGACAGAACGAGTCTGACAAAACAAGCAGCAGCCAATTCATGCAAACATATAGCGCCATTCAGCACTCTTCATTTACCGCTGAAACATGTTGGAATACTTCAGTACTACACACAAAAATAAACGATAAAGAAAAAAATTACAACTGTACACAATTGATTGAGTTACGATCTGTCAATACAATTAACATTGAGAGGTAGACGCCTCTGCACCAGATTCATCGTCAACATCCGGAGGCAAATAACCTTCGGACATACTACGTAAACGTTCATGGGCATACTTGTAACTTCGTCTCAAATTCAAAGCTTGTAATTTGTATCTGTCACCTTCTAAGACCTCTACGACCCTGAACGGCCCTCGGTATTTGGGATCTAACTTTGTTTGGTTACGCTCCTTATTTTGTATCGCCACAACAGTCACCCATCTTGGCAACTCTGGGCCACCTCCATCCGGTGCCCAAACAAACAACAGTCACCCTACCTGGCGACTCTTGGACCACCTCCCTCCGGCGGTGTCCAACCACATTATCGCATTTATCCAGCGATCTCGAACTTCACCTAATTTTGGTAATTGCCAACATCACCTCCCCGGTGATACGCATGCAAGCCAAACGCACGCCACACACAATTGTGGCCGCACAGCAACGAAGAAAATGAGCTCGGTGTTTTACGCCTACGTCTACGAATGGTTGAGACTATTGGCGTTCTGTTGCGAAACATTGTTTACGTCTAAGGTTCAAAATACAAACAAGTGAACGTTAAAATCACGGTCAAGTACAAAAGTCCTTACTCTGCACTAGTAGATGGTGGAGGTTCAGTCTCTCCATCATCAATTCTGTCCAAGTCAAATATACTGTCACTATCGGGCATTTAACGTAGTCTGTCCTCAATAACTGACGGTATTTGATATCTAAAGTGGTAGGTAACGCTTCTCCATTTGTAACAACACAAAGTTAGGTAACTTGTGAAACTAAGCTTTTGTCTAGAAATCAGCCAGTGGCGCTGCCTCAGAGCAATACACCACCCCATCTCTTCCCAAGGGTTTCACAAGAAGTGACTAAGGGACTAAAAATTTGAGGACAAGCAACATCGTCCTTCACGCTCATACTGTACCGCCAAACAGCCCGCCAAGCGTAGCGTTTTTTTTTTACAATTGGTAAAACCGCTCCAACATGGGGGAGGCCCATGTCTATTATCACATCAGCAGCAAGCTGATTAACAACTCCTGTAATAGGATGCGTTACTCTCCGTATTATCACTAGTATGTTGTCGTGCTTCACTTAGATAAAATTACAGCCTGTGTGTGTAATCGACAAACATGACATTTAGAGGTTAGGCTACTTTACTCGTACCTAGAAGCAACTCCAGGAGGCTGTACTTCGTAACTCGGTTAACCCAACAGTTTGGTTGCTGCCAAATGATCATCATGGAAGGACTTGTAACATTGAAATCTCATTACTATACTCGAAGGAAGTGAGCATATTTTAAAGGACACTTAACTAAGAGTACCAACGTTTAAACGTACTAAGATTCACCTGACCGTTGCCACGCGCCTAAAGCGTTTATGAACGTAAGATCAAATACAAGGGGGCATTACGTAGATCGAATGACACGTGGACGTATTTGAACAGAGGTTACAAAATCAGTCATTTCGATTTAATAGGTAAAGAATGCACCTGATGTAACCACTAGCTATGCCTGACGTGGTGAAATAGTGACCACCTATGAAGTCAATCGATGTTCCAAGCTATCAGAGGAAGCAATTTCCGTTAAGGCATGTTATCATTTTTTTTTCACGGTTATCAACACTTGCGTTCTATGCTATCCTTTTTCTTTACCAGGATGATAAGGCCGTCAAAAAGGGAAAGCTTCGGGGCTTATGACATTCGCAGCCTCCAGCCCATGAATCCTGTATCATTATCACATCAGCCGTAAGACGTCCATCACTGCACTCCGCATACTACCCTGTTATTATTCTCTTTTTTTTTTACAATTGGTAAACAAAATATTTTATTGGGATCCCCGAAACTCATCTACCTACATAGGGTTTATACGATAGCGGGGCATTAAGGATGCCCTCGACAAATTCATCGCGAAAGCTATTAAAAATAGGCAACAACTTTGGCCTATGCTCAATGAGAATATCAGTCCCAATACTACGAAAGCTAATAAAGGTTTTTTTTACTCCATGTAAAAATGTCAGTCTCAATATTATAAAAGCTTAAAGGGGTTTCAATACTTTCAATCTTGGTTTAGGTTTGTATAACCGAAACTAGTTAACTAAATGAATCATCATATTTACAATGAGTCCTCTTTTTAAATCTTCCGTTCAATCACGACGTTGTGTCACAAGTAAAAATCCGAAAGCATGTGAAAGAGTACTTTCCACAAGGCATCATTTTAGCTGCTAATGCAATCACTACTAGAAGGGTAAGGGACTAACTACTCTATTCGCATCCTTACCGACAGTCAAGCTGTTTTGTTATTGACAGACTCGTTTAAGAATACCATCAATCCTAGATTTAAAATATCTGAATCGATCATAATATCGTTCGTACTCGTCTGGCATAACAAGATATGACCATTCTGAACAATGCCCGTCAATATTACCCTCACTCGATATTTTTTCTGTACAGTAAACTTAAGAGTTGCCTACAAAAGTCAATAGTGCGTTAGTATTGAACACACTCCCGAAAGTCTATACACGAAACTTTCTTTAACGAGAGAACAGTAGGCACCACTACAGATTAGGTAATAGTACTACGCACGTACTACTACCACCATCAAAACAAAAGGGGTACGACTCACCGGATTTTCGTAGCTCCGCGTACATCACGCACTTCGCTGAAGCTGCACGCGCCGCTTGCGTGGATCTCCGCTGCTGCCAGTGCAGCTCATGCTGTCACCTCATTCCAACGATTGTTCCGTAAGGGAGATGTCGACAAACGAGCACCGTGAACGTGGATTAGCTTCAGGTATATTCTGGTTGAATTCTGGCAGTGTCATTGCAGCAAATGTAGTCGATGGTGCTTGCATAACCTCAAACAATCGCAGCATGTAGTTCTGTAGTACGAATAATTGTTGCCAGTGGGTTTTTATTTCGCTGCTCCATTATCATTTTTCACATTTTCCCGTCGTTGTGCACTTGTTGCGAGCGCTGGGAACAATCCAACTTCTGGTGTCGAAGGGGGGATTAGGTTAGGTTATGGATGGCCTCGTGGTTCACGTCCTTAACTATTTAGGTATTGGGAGTCGAAATAACAATGCAGCTATATCACAGAGGTCCTTCTTCAATAGTCTTGATCATTTGGTAATCGAAATTGTACAGGATGCCTTGGATAACAATGGATGCAAACGCGGTGATCACAGCGATGGCGTGACACGTCCGTTTTGCTCACAGATCACCACTACTTGTGTTCTGCTCGACGCTCCGTCAGAAAGTGTCTGCTCCGAGACTGACGTCCAGCTAATATGGCTTCTCCACAGATCTAATAAATTCTCAACTCAGTGTGGCAGCACAAACAGCCTTCCGTTAATACATCATCTTTGCTACCACAAACGTTCGTCTCACGAGTACAAGCGATCGTCACGCCACCACCGGTTTCACCCAGGTACTAATACCTGACGTTCGATCCAAACAAAGTGTAACTATGTAAACTTATCTCGAGCTGGTATTGGTCGCGTTTTCAATGACCCTCCGACATATATATGGTGGCAGGCAGAGTCAGGCAGGTCACGATCTGCCCAGATATTCTCAGGCAGATAGTAAAAGGCCCAGGCATTTCATCGCGGGGCTACTTTCTACGATAGCACCAGACAAGTTAAACGAACCTAACCTTAGTATTTGTTGGAGTCCCACGATACTGGATCTTTCACGATGATCTGCCGGGGAATATCTGGGCAGATCGTGAAAGCCGGTAAAGCAAGCCGCAGCAGCACAGCAATCCAATTGGCCACAAGCAAAAAATAAAGGCGCGGCATCTTCTTAACAATAGGTTGTGCTCGCCCCGAAACATTAATTCGTTCCCGGAGTTCGGCTTCGGTATTGATAGGTTTGAAGTAAACCTTCTCATTGATGCATCCCCAGTAATAAACATCTAATGGATGATCGAATGGATAATGGTAGACCGGGATGGCCACAAACGGACAGACGGACAGATAGCGGAGGCTTATTTACCCACTTTTTATCACAGTAACAAGAGGGTTAATAGGGTTTCGTTGGTCATCCTTTGGGTGTTCGGAGCCCTAAAAATAAAATAACATGCAGTGGAACATAGAACTTCCCTTTTTTTAAAGTAAAGATTGGTTAAATCGCAACGGTACGCTGCTGATTATATAAATGTTGTAGCGACACCTTCAGTAACCCGAGACAGAGAATACTGCACCTTAATACAAGTAATGGGAGTAAAAAAGTATAAACGACATCTAGAACGCGCTATTAACATTTTATTCAGTACTGAGTATTTATACAAATACCAATCATCAACGGTTGGGCGGACCCAGACATAATACCAACTCGCCTGGCGGGGACATCTCCCTGCCTCTCGGAGAGTAGAAACACACAGTTTATACAACGTCTATACTTTGACTGGTCCGTGGTACCGCGTATTGAAATATTCTTCAGAGAGTTCAGTAGTGGTTCAAAGTTTCTTGTTATGAGTAGGACTGAATGGCGAGGATCCAGGGCAGGCCTCCGTCACTCCATGTACTTGCGCGCTATAATTACCTACCGCCCGGCCGAGCGTTCTCGGGCCGTTTGCGGACCCAATTCAGTGCGGTTTTCACAAACGAAGCGCACGCACGTAGTTTAATTTAAATCGTTTTGTTCGTTCGTACGCGTACCTACGGTGCCGTCTGGTGCCTTATGTGCTGTAGATGGGTGCAAATTAAGCAAAAGAAGAGATAAACACCTAAAATTTTTCCATTTACCTGTCAATGAAGAAAGGTAAGTGATAAACTATTACTATTTTTTGTCGTTTTAAAATTATTTTTAATACTAGGTATACTAAGCAATAGCTAGTACTCTTTATTACACTGTGGCATTAGCTTGCCTTTCAGACACAGATTTTCATTTTTTTGTTACATAGAAACGTCATACTTACCTTAAACACTATTTTAACAACGTTTAAAAAGCTATTTTTATTAAAATAAAATTGTGATAGTATGTGAGTCACAGGCGCGGCGACCTGTCTCAACTTGTCGTGCTGTTAGCGCACACAAAAACTTTTAACATAACTATTTAGTAATCTGTGCTTGTGATTCGGTTTTATGCGATTTGTAAAAAATATACATGGTGATTTTTTTCTATGAGGAATTTCTAAATTTTAAGAGATAGAGCAAAGCGCTCTTAGGAACCGTGATCTCAATTTTAGAGAAAATAAAAATTGCGTGTTAAAAAATAAAAAAAATGATAGGTCCTGGAGTATGTACTCCGGAGATATGACTTTTTCTTAAAATTTTTTTTTTGTTAATTCGATTTTATATCACTATACAAACTAAAAATTGTACGGAGACCATAGGTCTAAAGTTGCTAGAAGTTGTTGAAATAAACGTTTTAAATAGTATGTGGAAACTGAACTTACAGACCGATTTTCAAATGATAAAAAAAATATAAAAACCAATTTAAAAAAAAATATATATGTTGCCCGCGGCTTCGCCCGCGTAGGGGTATGAAAAATAGATAAGAACCTATTCTCAGGCCTACCCGATATGCACACAAAATTTCATAAAAATCGGTCCAGCCGTTTCGGAGAAGTATGATTACTAACACTGTGACACGAGAATTATTAAACTACCAAACTACTGTAGTTTAAAATTGTATCATTTATCTATCTATATATATATATATAGATAATTGATACAACTTCAAACTACCACCTATAAGTCAAAACATATTCACACTTCTCAATAACATAGACACAAAAAGTTGTTAATTTAATTTTATCGAAGAGGCAGCCCTGCGATCGCGCGGTGTGAAGCAAGCACTGCGGTTGCTGACGCGATGGAGTAGGCTATTATAGCAGTAGGTATTGGAAATTTACTACTGAGTGAAGTATCTGTTACGTAGTAACTACTTAGTAATCTGTGTCCAGGGTGGGTAAGTTGTTCACTTTCAAACGGAGCCGCCTGTAAAGCTGGATCGTTATTTGCAAGTTTCGGCAGAATTTAGCGGCAAAGTTTTTTGTGTTTTTTAATAAGCTTATTCTTTCTCCGGTGATCACCTGCGGTCACGTGCGGTCACGTGTTGGGCATTTATATTTACACCTCTACTTTTACTCTACGTTACACACCTTTTCGGACGTGTGTAACGTGACCTTCATGCACATCTGGAAACAGATGTGCAGGTTTTTCACGATGTTTTCCTTCACCGTTGAAGCAATCCGTAGTATATGTACATTATATCAACCGAAGGACGTCCACTGCTGCACATAGGCATAGGTTCTGCGCTGCCACCATCCAGCGGCTTCCCGCGACCTTCACCAGGTCCCTGTATATGTAATGAAGTTCCGAAAATTCGCAATCGGGATTTGAACCCGGGACCTCTGGTTAGGAGGACCGAGCGGTTACCGTTGAGCCACTAACGATAAGCTTACTAAATATCTACTTTGTAAAATTGTAAAACCACTAATTGATATGTGATAGACAATAAGGTAGTTGATTGCATGAAATTAATATGTAATCTATTTGTGCACTACATTGCCCTCCTGAAATTTCGAAAACATTACTTCCATCACGTTTTCTAATTTAAAAGCTTTTATTTCATTTGAAATATTTGTATGTATGTATGAAATTTTGTTTGTATCAGGGTAAATCTTGCAATCTATTTTAGAGCGACTTCCAGGGCTCCGATTGAGCTTAGTTGGACTTGACGTGCCGTTTATGGGTTGCCAACGAAACCTTTGGGTAGGTGGTGATTGATCAGATAATATGGGGAGCTGACTGTACCGCACATGTAGTTTGGAAACGGTGTAATTAAGTAAAGGTTTCCTTGGGAAGTAAGAAGTTTCCTCGCGCGGCCCCGAACCAAAAGTCTTAAGTTATGATTGCCGCGGGTTGGGTCGGTGGTCTGAGTGTTTGGGCCCGGAAAATGGATAATTATGACAACGATTAAGATTATGATTAAGACAACGGTTATCAATTAATACCACTGCGACACCATAGAAATGTGATACCATTATTCATGGCAGTGATTACAGTGCTAGCCGAATATGACCAAAGAGAGACATACCTCTACAAAGGCTCTAGTAGTAATGGTAAGAGAACTTGAACTTATTAAATTTTTTACACCAAGTTTGATGCTCGTGTTTGTTACCATTTTTACGAAAAAGCGAAAAAATAAAAAAAAAACTTAACCACTCCGCAAGTGCCATCAGAAGTGAAAACTTTTTATAGTTTTATAAGTTTTGACCCTCTAAGTGTTCCTGGTAAAGAGTCGGTATTGATGTCGGTTAGAAAACAGTGTCTCGAGTTCAATGGTTTTTTCCATCTCAAAAATGCCCAACGCGCCTAAAAAAGTTTTCACTTCAAAAAACATTTCTTGTATAAAGACTTTACTAACGAGATATGCTGTTAATTAATACATCTGAAAATTTGATATTTATTTACGCACCCAACACATACAACTTTACCTTCAAATTCAATCCGTCATATTCTTTAAAATCGCAGAGTGCAGGAGGTGGCGAGGCGGTGAGGCAGGAGCAGAGTGCGGGGAGGCGGCGCGGCAGTGAGGCAGGAGCAGAGTGCGGGGAGGCGGCGAGGCGGTGAAGCAGGAGCAGAGTGCGGGGAGGCGGCGCGGCGGTGAGGCTGTAGCAGAGTGCGGGGAGGTGGCGAGTCGGTGAGGCAGGAGCAGAGTGCGGGAAGGCGGCGCGGCGGTGAGGCAGGAGCAGAGTGTAGGGAGGCGGCGCGGCGCGGCGGTGAGGCAGGAGCAGAGTGCGGGGAAGCGGCGAGGCGGTGAGGCAGGAGCAGAGTGCAGGAAGGCGGTGAGGCAGGAGCAGAGTGCGGGAAGGCGGCGAGGCGGTGAGGCAGGAGCAGAGTGTAAGGAGGCGGCGAGGCGGCGAGGCAGGAGCAGAGTGCGGAGAGGCGGCGCTGCGCGGCGGTGAGGCAGGAGCAGAGTGCGGGGACGCGCCGCGGCGCGGTGGTGAGGCAGGAGCAGAGTGCGGGGAAGCGGCGAGGCGGTGAGGCAGGAGCAGAGTGCGGGAAGGCGGCGAGGCGGTGAGGCAGGAGCAGAGTGCGGGGAGGCGGCGAGGCAGGAGCAGAGTGCGGGAAGGTGGCGCGGTGGTGAAGCAGGAGCAGGGGCAGCACGTGATATGTTACGCGATATCTTCGCAGATTTTCATGATTCTTTTTTTATCCGATAGGATATGCTAAGCTAGTCTCATGTTATAAATTTTATTAAAATCGGTGTAGTAATTTTGTAGTAAAATTATCAAAAACCAAAAATAATAATACAAAAACTAATTTGTTGCAATGGACGTCGGTTTTAACGTATTCAGCGTTTTCAATTATTATTTGACCCGTATTCAAATAGGTTGACATTTACTAAAAGTTCTCAATTTACCTGTATAAAAAAATAAATGATATGGATGTTTTTTTTACTTTCTAGGAGTTCATACGAATAGTACGATGCATCCTTTGGCATCATTAGGAGTAAAAAGCGTCGGTGGCTCAACCGATAACGACTCGGTCCTCCTAACCAGAGGTCCCGGGTTCAAATCCGGACGGCCAATGTACCGATGAGTTTTTTCAAACTTATGTTCCTATACTTACCGATTGCTTTAACGGTGAAGGAAAACATCGTGAGGAAACCTGCACATCTGATTCCAGATGTGTAAGAAGGCTGCGTTGCACACGTCTGTAGGTGTAAATCTATATGTCCTACATTTAACCGTGGGTGATGCTAAGTGTATTACTAGACAACCGCCGTCTATCCCTTGGATAGCACGGTTAAATGTGCCACACAATAAGAAGAACAATTACGGGTATAAACTAAGTCACAATGCTGTCAGGGCGAAAATGATGAATCTCCTGTCCTATCGTCATAAAACTCATTCACATACTCGTGCACGCTAATCTCGTGGCCCGAACTTTATTCGAAACACGCGGAGTATCATCAGTAGGTACTTGTTTGCGATTCCTTTGTGGAATCCGCCTCGGTTGGTTAGTTCTACACTTAAGGTTGTGTCACGTCACGACATGTACACGAGGCAAACGAAGTATCAAGAAGGCAATGTCAAACTAAGGCGAAGAGACACGCTAATTGACAGAACAGAAATTTTCGTAAGTTTTCAAAGAAGGTTGGCGAGCCACCATACGTTTTAGGACCCAGTCTTAGCGGCAACATTAATAAAATACAGTATTAGTTGGAAATAAAAACAAAAAAGTAAATTGCATGGTTTATGCACGATTTGTGTAAACTTAACTTAACTGCTTAACTTTTAATCATCATAATGTCAACCAAAGCAGACTGGTTAGCGACCAGAAACATAATAAACAAGTACCAGGAGACGGTTTGTGTATAAACATAAAAGTTTTTGTGTTAACACGCCTTCAGATTTAGAAAAATTTAACCACGGTTAATAGCAAAAAAATCTTTATAATTATGGACAATTTCGTATGTGCACAATCGATTGTATTATCCTTAATGTAGTAATAATAGGTCATTTTTGGTGATTATAGTTATATCGACGGGTACGTGAGTGATTTGACTATTTGTTAAGTAATCAAAAAACTACAAGATAATCAAAAAATGTGTCATTAACTCATTTATATGATGAATAATAATTGTTTTTTAATCTCTTATAAATTTTCGAAACGTTAACTTTTCTGTTTGACATCCTTTTTGTCAAGCTATAGGTACTTAAAAACAACCGAAACCGTTTTTGAACGTGCCCTTCATTCCAAGATTAAAATATTCCTCTTTCATACATAACATAAGAATACAATGTTGGTTTTCATTGTTTTTATAATGAATTTTCGGTCCTTAACACTTTATTATTTTTATCGTGCTTAATTACACAAGTCTCCAACGTCTTGCCATACTTATAATAAATATTAATTACAATATAAATTCTATTGTATGATTATTCATTTAACAAATGGTCAGGTAAATTGCATAATATGTCCGTATACAGAGTCTTAACCAAGGTATGCACTTTTTTAACTGGAACTTGTACTCATAAAATTAAACAACTTTCATACTAAAGTGCGTGCCCGCGCGGTCATTGAACTCGCGTGGCCTCAGCTGATCATACATGCGGAGTTGTATTCTGAGCAGTTTGTTAATAAATAATAATTGCGAATTGACCATGGCTTTCTTGGGGAAAGTTGTTCATGAGTACAAGCTCCAGTTAAAAAAAGTGCATACCCTTGTTAAGACCCTATATAAACGGTCAGGTAAATTGTAAAATGATGTACGCAGATTGGAAAATAAGCAGGCGAATGTATGATAGGCATTTAACAAATGATCAGGCAAATTGTGAATTGCGCTGTACGCAGATTGTAAAATGGGAAATGCATATTTTGTAAATTATTCATTTTACAAATGTTCAGGCAAATTGTAATATTTGGTCCGTATATAAACGGTCAGACAAATTGTAAAATGCTGTACGCCGATTGTAAAATGCGAGCCAGACGAATTGTAAAATGCCGTATGTAGTTTGTAAATGAGCGAGCGAAGCAAGCGAGATGTTATGTTTGGTCAGGTTTTTTTTTTTCTGGGACAAACTACACATGGTCATCTGGCCCCAAAGTAGGATTCCCTGTGTTATGGGGACCAGAGACTGATATACATACTTATTTACGTTTAAATACATACATATATAGATATTTAACACCCAGACACAGAGCAAATAAATCTGCTCATCACACAAATGTTTGCCCTGGGTGGGGATCGAACCCACAACTCTCGGATCAGCAGTCAAGAGCGCTAACCACTGAGCCACCGAGTCAGCCGAAAGGTTTGATTGATTATACAGTTACAGAACCCTTTTTAACCTCCGACGCACTTTCCACTATTAACGAATAGCCAATTTAAAAAAAAAATGAAAAATATAAAATACTAAATGTAAAACATTATCAAAGAGTTCAATATTTAGGTGAAATGATTACGGGTATCATATAGGAAAGTTTTTCAATATGATTATTAGAGCTCAAGTTGTGTGAGATAGGTATAGACCTCTTTAAAGTATCTACGCTTTTAAAACTTTACACAACAGGAGGAATACAAAATAAATGTTTAAACCACAGATAAAATACTAGTTGTTTCGTAAATTAACGATTAAAACCCTTCTAAAGTGGAAATGAGTTATCAAAATAGGCAAAATTCGAAAATTTAGTACAAAAATGATAAATATATAAAGGTTTCATGGAAAAAATTGCTACCTAGCAATAAGGCCGCCTATTGTATAGGCTTTCTTCTATAATGTTGATATTTTTTATGTGGTGATGCAATAAAGAATTTTGTATTGTATTGTTTATATAATAATAAATAACAAATTAAAACTTTATTTGGAGTTTACTACTTACGAAACAATTTACGTATATATGGGAATTGAAATCGATTTTTTTCATTCAAATTGAAATGATTGTAAGGAAATTAATTAACAACTAAGAGACGTAAAATCTAGGCGGTCTTATCGCTGAGGTGTTATTGAGTTTTTAATTTTTTTTACTCACGTTGCTTTCTCACGTTTTATGTCAGTCACCTTTTACATCAGGACGGCTAAGACTTCATGGCCATACAGCCTAAATCACAGGCTGAGTAAACTCCTGTCGCGTGTTGAAGCTGACACGCGTTCTTTTCTTTTTTTTTATCCAATACAAAGTTCCTACCGTTGTACAGTTGTGTTGGAAAATGTCTCCACGTTTTGCTGCAGGAGAAAACCTTTAAGCCGAACCCCGGATATGATACCAAAGCAAAGGAGATTTCTCGTCACCTAGAAGCCTACTTTGCCGAGGCGATAACCGCCAGCGAAGATCTGGTAGTGTTCACCCCGAGTCAAGATGAGTCGCACACAGCTCCGGAAAGCCCTTGGACCCGAACAAGTTCCCAATGAAGCACTCTGCCAACTCCCATCATGTGCAAACGTGGCGGCGACGAGGCTCTTTAACGGAATCCAGCGCATGTGGCACTTCCCACGGGTATGGAAGCTGGGACGTGTGCCCAAACCCGAGAAGAATATCCTGAAGGCCGAAAGTTATCAGCCTATCACGGTGCTTCCGACCATCTCTAAGGTCGAGAAACTCCTTCTGTGGTATCTGGTTCCACACATAACGCTACGTGATGAGCAGTTCAACTTTCGAGCCGAACACTCCACTATGCTTGTATTGTCGAGAGTACTGGATAATATGTCCGGGGCCTTGAATAAGAGGGAAAACGCAGTTGCAGTATTTCTCAACATGGAGAAGGCCTTCGACCGCGTATGATGTCCCGGCTTGCTCTACAAGCTGTCCACATCCCCGACTCCGCGTCGAGTCGTGCAGACTGTGGCCACCTTTCTGGCAGACCGGCGTTTCCAAGTAGCAGTGGAAAGTGCCGTCTCCACAGAGCGTCCCATGCAATCCGGAGTACCGCAAGGTAGCTTGCTTGTCGCCTGTGTGCTACACCAGGTACACAGATGACATCCCTGTGTTGGGAAGGACTCAGCTGGCGCTGTATGCTGACGACGTGGCTTACTTTCACAGCTCTATGAGACCGCGTCGTGCTGTAACTTGCATGCAGCAGTTCCTCATCGCCCTCACCACCTGGCTTTCTGACTGGTGGCTCACCTTCAACGTATCGAAGACCAAGGTCTCAGTCGTTTAATCCAGATGCCGTGACTTGCCAGCCTTGTACCTTCATGGGCAGGAGATCAAGTGGAGCTCCATGGAAAAATACCTCGGAGTGACCATTGACTCTAACCTGTCCATGAAACACCACGTCAAGTCTGTTGTCGGGCAGACTCGCGCAGTCAGAGCTCTCTTGCGTCCCATCTTGTCGTCGCGTCTTCAATTGTGCGTAAAGATAGGCGTCTACAAGACCTACATCGGCCCTCGTCTCACTTATGCTGCACCGGCTTAGTACGCGCTGGTGAGCGAGCTTTTCACTAACGAACGACTATGCGCCCAGCAGTAGCTAACACTACGCATGCTTGTAGATGCCCCCGCTATGTGAGGAATGCAACCATAGCACTGGAGCTTGAAATGGAAAGCCTGGACGAATTTATTCGTCGGTTAGCCAAGTCCATGTTCGGGCGAGTAAATGAGTCGGTGCTCCCACACATTCGGGAGCTTGTCCCCTAACGCTCGAATGCCCTGGAAAGGAAGTGCCTGCCGCGAGACCTCCTGGAGGTTGCGGTGGACCCCCCACAGGAACCGACTCCTCCGGTTCCGACACCACCGCCGCCTAAGCTCTGGTCGTTCGCTGGGCCTTCCCCCATGGGTAACCGCTCGGCAGGGCTTGACCGCGCCAGAGCAGGTGAAGACACCCAGCAGGCCCCTCCGGATGTGACCCCAATGACCTGCCTGTATTAATGGGCAGCGTAAAAAACGACGTTTATGGGACTACGTCCTGGCAACGTTTTCAGGGCAACGAGAAGAAACCCAAGGTTGGCAGGTTGGAGCAATACTGTAAGGGCGACAGTTCTCGTACACACATCAGACCCTTCTCTATTTTCGCGGTTTTCTAGCCTCTTTTGTCACTCCCGATGGAAAACAGACACACTAACTAATTTATTTACAAAACATACAGATATAAAACATAAAAAGAACCTTACCTTGCCTATAGTGTTCTAGCAATTAAAGCCTTTTGAGTTTGAGTTTTTTACTCAGAATTTATTCGGATCCAAAAGTAAGGACTTAACTAAACTCGACGAGATTTTCTGTGAGTGCGCATCAAAAGATTAGAAGAAAACAACTAGAAAATTCTTATAAAAAATTTAACCATGCGCACTGTTTATAATTGTACAGGGAGCGTTAAATGAAACACAGATGTTATCCGAAATGATTTATTATGGCTGAGTAATGGCATTTTCGTAAACAAGACATCACATCAGGTTCATAACATATATTCAGTGGATTTTGATATTCTAAAACATGTAGGCGCTAAAGAATGACCATTTATTGTGTTGGATGGCTATCGTTCTATGCTGAATCATAATGGTTGATAAATAGTGAATTTTATGGTATCTGAGAGCTTACAAATCTGTGACTAGTTCGCAAATTTTGTAGCTTTTTAGAGAATGAACGAAAATACACATCAAATGTCACAAATGAAGTCTATACACTCTATAAAAACTTAATGAAGATAATGTCTAATTACACATATAAAGTTTCAGAAACAAAGACATCCTTTTACAACTCGAGATAATAAATAATAACATAAAAACATTGGCAGTTTTCACTAGCAAACAAAGAAGAAACCTAAATTACTCTATAATTATATCTATGACCTATTTCTTCTTAAGTAAAACATTAATTACGAAACAGTAGCTCTATGCATATCTTTATACACGATCCTGAACTATATAAACTTATCTACGGTATTAATGTCGCATATTTTAAATTTGCATAACTTTTATGTATTTTTTTTTACATTTTCATTTCCTAAGACCCTTAAAATTAACCCTTACCTCTAAATTAGAAAGAAAAAGACTATTTTACTTATATTATTTGACCACGAGGTGATGTCATGCAATTGCCAGAAACCAATAGCAGTACCGTACTTCCGTCGGAATTTCCCTACTCTCAAAATAATACTTTGTCCTGTTAGATAACGACTGCAACATACATATTATTAATATAAAAAGCACACGGAGAAAAAAATATAGTCAGAATAACTATTCAAAGTTATAGTTAAATTAGTTAAATGACGTATCGTTGATGTAGTCAACTGTTTTCTAGAATTGAGGATCTGTATAGCCAATTCAGCGATACAGATCCTTAGTTTGACGAAACAGTTGGCTATATTAACGATACGTCTTTTAACTAATTTAACTATAAACTTTGAATAGTTATTCTGACGATATTTTTTTCTCCGTGCACCCTAGGTCAGTCGGGCCAATGGAGAAAGAAAAGATAAGAGAGAGAGAGGACCTACTTGGAATCTGAAGATTGTCTGAAAATTTCATCGAAATCGGTCCAGCCGTTTTGGAGTCTATAAGGAACATTTTTTTTTCCTTCACATAGCACAGAGATAGACTGGATTCAAGTGCTAATAACTACAGCCTCCCTGATATAATAAAAGGATTTGAATGTAAATCACATGTTAAACGCTCATAAGAATTAGAAATGATTTGAACGATTAAAAATTATTCAAAATGATTACAAATCAAATCATTTTTAATCCTTTTTAATGATTTTGTTTAATCAGGGCTGTGATTAAAATAACTAAAAAAGAGATTATAAGGTTTTCTTATTTGTTTACTTAGCTTAAGTAATAAAAATATGTATCGTTTATTTAAGTAAATAAACTTTAAACAAAAAAAAATGTTATGAGGAGAGGTTATAGCGGTGAATACTTATAACCTGTTTTGTCCGTTAAATTTGGAACCATATTAAAATAAATAAACTCATGTGAGTCCAACTATGTAACTTAATTAATTAATTCATTAACTTTAATTATCTTAACGTTAGTTAAAAAACACTATAATATTAAGAAATTATAAAGTCACATGAACAATGCGTTCATAAATCTTATTATTGGTCAACTGACAGCCAAAACCGTGTGCTAACACTGGTCTTATGTACAGTTGGTAATATTACAAATTATACAGTCAGTCATTCAAATCACCTACCCAGATAACCAGGGTTGTCAATTTTGAACTACATAAATATAATCATAAAGTTTAAAAGACACTTACAATTACAAATTTTGAAATTACATGAATACAAACGCAAATTTAAATTTCCAACTAATTAACCAAGAAAGTGTAACAACGGTACTTTTTAAAGATTATTTTAATTTAATTAAATCATGGTAGATCTTATCTATGGTTTCTGTATCTTTCCTTTTATTAATTAAATCTTGATGCCTCTCCATTTACATAGATTCCATAATCAGACGCTTTTTATAATTATGTTCTGTATTTAAAATTTTTAATATTTTAAGATTTTAGCCTGCTTACCCTCGAGTAGGCTTTATCATTACAAAATACAAAAGCTTTAGCTCAACCTTTTTTTTTTAAATAAAGACAAAAATAATATAAAACTCATGGCATTTAAAAAAACAGAAACAAAACGATTTACAAAAAGTATTGTATCATATAACACTTGACAGCCCTACCAGCACATCACGCGACTTAGCTTGCTCAATAGCAAGTAAGTGGTTGTAGCATCGTCTTGAATTCATCCAGGGAAGCAGCAGTTGAAACAGCAGGTGGCACAAAGTTCCAGAAAGCAACTCCAAGGACAAGAAAAGAGCTCTTGTACATTGATGTACCCGGAATCGGCGATAACAGCGTATAGTCCGGTTGTTCTCAGATCATTGCAGAGTCGGATCGATAATAGCTTCCAGGTTCTTGAGAATACTAACTTACTCAATATCTTTACCAGCTAACGACAGCACTGGCTTCTCACTGCTATCTATGAGGATAGTACGTTTAGACAAACACCAAAAAAAATGTTAGACAAGAAATTCATGATGTGTGAACGGAAGATTAACACTTTTTTTTTTTTTTTTGTTTCTGCTCCTCTACAAACTTATTCAGTCCACAGTCTCTGCACCACTTCCAAAAAGGGCTGAAATCGTACACTCGGCCACAATTGATACATGTTTTTTTTTGGGACTCCATTTGCTCGGAATGGTTGCAACAATATGAATCATTTCGACCCTCCGTCTCCGTTTAAATAGCAATGCTTATCAAAACTAGGGCTACCACTTTCTTTAATTTTTCATCAATACAGTAAAAACTGATATCTCATAACAAACTCCAATAACCTTCAGTCGAGATAATGAATAGTCACCACGCGAACACATGTATTATTATCATGTATTTCACTGCAGTTACGATATAAAATCATAAAACCCACGTCAGTCCCTTCGTTCGGCGTCAACGAACATTATTCAACTTGATTTCATATTTAGTAGGGTGCGCCAAAAAAAAATTTTAATTTTTTTTTCCTTAGATACCATGAAAATATCGTCCGAAATGACGAATAAAAAATTCTGGTAACGTATGAGCTCTTAATTTTAATATTAACAGGTGACGATTCATAATTTTTGATTTCCCATTTAAATAACACAGGAATGTTATTTTTATTTTGTTTGGATTTTTAATGCATTTAAACAAATAATCCTCTAGTGACGACAAATACTTATTTTTGTAGGGAATTTAACGATCTACAAAAAAGCTCTGAGATGATTTTTTGCTAAGTCGACTCCTTCAAAAGTTATCTAATTTAAGAAGCTAGTGGGTGTTTGATAGACATAAAATTGTGACTTTATAATTTCTTAATATTATAGTGTTTTTTAACTAACGTTAAGATAATTAAAGTTAATGAATTAATTAATTAAGTTACATAGTTGGACTCACATGAGTTTATTTATTTTAATATGGTTCCAAATTTAACGGACAAAACAGGTTATAAGTATTCACCGCTATAACCTGTCCTCATAACATTTTTTTTTGTTTAAAGTTTATTTACTTAAATAAACGATACATATTTTTATTACTTAAGCTAAGTAAACAAATAAGAAAACCTTATAATCTCTTTTTTAGTTATTTTAATCACAGCCCTGATTAAACAAAATCATTAAAAAGGATTAAAAATGATTTGATTTGTAATCATTTTGAATAATTTTTAATCGTTCAAATCATTTCTAATTCTTATGAGCGTTTAACATGTGATTTACATTCAAATCCTTTTATTATATCAGGGAGGCTGTAGTTATTAGCACTTGAATCCAGTCTATCTCTGTGCTATGTGAAGGAAAAAAAAATGTTCCTTATAGACTCCAAAACGGCTGGACCGATTTCGATGAAATTTTCAGACAATCTTCAGATTCCAAGTAGGTCCTCTCTCTCGCTTATCTTTTCTTTCTCCATTGGCCCGACTGACCTAGGGTCCTTTTTACTTTTAAATTGCATATTTTTAAAACCGTTTTTCAAACAACTATCAAATGTCCACGTAAGCTATTTATCTCTTGTTATTGAAGTGTGGTTTTCCTTAATAAATGCGATGTACCTATGCTGACCACTCTTATCTAAAAAGTTTTATGTTTACATATTTTTAGTTCGGGAATTCACATGACTAATATAATGTGTGTGTTACAGTCGTTATCTGACAGAAAAACATATTGTTTTGAGAGTAGGGAAAATCCCAAAGTTCTGTCATCCACGGATTGTAAGTACAGTCACCATCAACCAACTGATCTATCTCAACTGATCTATCTCAACCAGTTCACGTATTTTGGGTACCAAGAAGCTAGAAGCTAAGAAGCTAGTGGGTGTTTGATAGACATAAAATTAGCATATGATTTGACTAGGTTAGGGATCATCTATTTTGAATGGAAATTATTTATTTAAAAAAATGGTCAGATTTCAGACAAGTTTTGTCATCAAATAAATCCTATGTTACAACTACGATACCTATTCTAGTAGAGAGCATGTACAATTACGGTGCAAAAAGCTAACTCTAAGGCACTATAAACTAAATATCTACATATATAGGTAGCTAGAGCCTGATTTAACATAAAAATACGTATTTGAAATATCCTAGCTAAATGAGAGATAAAAGACAAAACCAACAAAAACTTTATTTCACAAACTATTTACAAAAGTCGTGAACAGTATGGGTTGATAACAAACCTCCGGGTGAGCTACAACACATCACTCACTTATTAATGAACATGACATGTTTGCGTTAGACAGATAATTCATAGTGCTATAGGTAGGATAACACCGTTAAATTGCTGTCATACATACATACCACGGTACGTACATGGCATAGCGATTAGGAATAATGTATTCATTTTCTGTAATAGATTGATTACAAAGCGTTGTGTTTGGCTCAAGTTAGAAGCGTAAGCGATAAGTTTCAAGGGCCATTTGCGTGAAAAAACGATAGCAAACCTTTATATTTATATATAAAATTGGTGCCTATTGAAAGTTAAAGAGATGAATTTTATCATAAAAAAGTTAGAGTACGTTAAAGTTAATGAGCTCATCGGAAAATTCTCGAGAAATTTATAAAAAATGAGGGAATAAAAATTTCCCATCACAGAAATTTTGATTTATTTGCAAACTGAACACAATAGCTGATATTATTCCAAAATATTTGTTGTTAGTATTATACTTCATCTCCTTGTCTAGCTTTAGGTACCAACTTCATTTAGAACTTTAAAAGTTGGCTATTGTTCTTTCACGGAATGCCGAAACCAGTAAGAGGACCCTTAAAATGTTTCTTTGAGATATTAGATTTTAGGCGTATTAAATAATTACGTATCATAATAACATTTAAAAAAGGTCCAATGTTAATAATTTACCAAACCGAACACGTTAAAATAAACAACTGTAGTTTTAACAACAAATTTGATATAATTTTGCTTTTTTTTTTCATAAAAAGAGTACTTTACCGATTTTAATAAACTTTATATGAGACCATTAGAAGGCATAACCTATGAATAAAAAAATAATTAAATAGGTTTTTAATTGGTGAAGATAACATACACACAAAAAAACATGTAATCGAATTAAAGACGCGTTCCTTTTTTGAAGTCAGTTAAAAATAGTCCTCCGTATTTACGTCCACTTGGCGCAATCCTGAGGCACTCACACATTACATTATTTTCCAGATCATAAAATAACAAACACTGTTACTTCTTTTAGTTTTATGAACTCCGACGCAAAAAGAGAGGTGTTATACGTTTAACGTGTGTGTCTGTTTGTCTGTTTGCACCATCCTAGTTCCGTAGATCGATTTGAATGCGGCTTTTTTTAAAAGCTGACGTGATCGAGATGGTTCTTAGCTATAATTATTGAAGATCTGTTCAGCCGCTTGAAGACCATCAGCTCTTTTCTAAGTGATGAAGGGATGTGGGCCACTTCCACCGGTCTGGTCAATTCGAAATTTGGTGTCCTGTTACTTTAAATTATTTATTTAGTAGGAAGACTTACAGCTAATATAACATTATATAAATCACATAAAAAACAGAAATCCACTCAAAATAATGATATTAAAAGGATATTGAAACCTTGACCTGATACTGCAGCATCTCTTGGAATTTGCAGGATACTTAACTCCTCACCAACTTACAAAAGAGGTATCGTGTTTGAGCTCATTGGAATAGTCTCAATGAAGAGGTATTAAATAGAATATATTGACCTTGACTTGATGCTTCAGTATCTCCTGGATTCTGCAGGAGACTCAACTCCTCACCAACTTACAGGAGAAGTATCGTGTTTGAGTTCATTGGAATAGTCTCAATGAATAGGTGTAAGCTTGATCTGATGCTACAGCATCTCCCGGAATATTCAGGATACCCAACTTCTCACCAACTTACAACAAAGCTGGCATCATGTTTGGACTAATTGGACTTATTGAATGAATAGGTGTTAGATTAAATATGGACAAGACAAGGTTTTATTTTTGAACGATTCACAGCATAGCAGAGCACAACACAGTACATCACAGCATAGTGTAGCACAGCACAGCACATTATATCACATCAAAACAAAACACATCATGTGAAAACTGTAGGTATTTATAAAGTTACAATTTCATGTAGACAAAGGTTGCATTTTCTAGAAAAAACAATCTAATCAACAATTATTATAGTTATAAAACTTTACAAAATGTGTCTGAAGTAAGACAAGTAGGTAGTTTTCGGGGTTCCGTAGCTTAAATGGAAAAAACGGGACCCTTATAGGTTCACTTTGTACTCCGTCTGTCCGTCCGTCTGTCTGTCGAGACCCTTCATCCCGGGAACGCGTGGAGGTATCGAGTCGAAATTAAAATCATATACTCCGGTCTACAGTTCCTTGAAGCTGTGAAAAATGCAAACTTATAACGTAAAAAAATATAAGGCCGTTTATGCCGCGTAAAACGTATATATCAACACTCTCAAGGGAATTAAAATTTTTAATTTACAGGGTATTTTTTGTTGACCTCAAACTATGAAATTTAGCAAGTTTTACCGTCTTATACTACAAGGACAGGGAAAAATCTGAAAACTATACATTTTTAATTAAATCGTTAAAAAAATATAGTCTTAATTAAAAGTACGTAATCACTTACGCAAGGAACGGCGGTCCAAAGTTTGAATTGAGTTAACCGTGTCAGGGTATCGTATGAAAGGGCTTGATTGGCACAACCTTAAATAGATTTTAATTATTTGTATGATGTATAGTTTTGGATTAATTATTTTTAAGGTTCCTTATCTAGAGATGTGGTGGTACGGAACCCTCGGTGAGCGAGTCCGACTTGCACTTGGCCAGTTTTTTATCATAACTTTACTCGATAACTGTATTTTTGTCTTCTTTTATTGAAGTCTAGCTGTTACCTGCGGCTTCACCCACGTAGACAACGTTTCTATGACTTTTCGTGGATGCGCAGTGCAGTGCAGAGCGTGGATAAAAGTATCCTATGTGTTAGTCCAGGTCCTAATCTGTCTACTTACCAAATTTCAGCCAGATCCGTTTAGTAGTTTTTGCGTGAAAGAGTAACAAACATACATCCATGCATCCATACATTCTTACGAACTTTCGCGTTTATATCATTAGTAGGATGTTAGTGTAATCGAAATAAAAAAATCAAGATAAATTACCAATATTTGGAGCACTCCAGGAAAAAAATACCATAAAAAAAGGATTTGTTGGAATCGTCCTTTGCCTCTCTCCTATTTTCTCTTCCGAAGCCCCTCCCTCTGGTTCGACCCACATTTTCTTCATCACTGCTAGATGCACTCTCATCAGAACTGGTTACAACTGCAGGTTCAGATACTTCATGGTCCTCAACAGGTACCACTGGTACAGATTGTGCCAGCGTAGGTTTTAGTGCAACTGGCATCACCCCCAATGTCGAAATATTCGGCCTGGTCGTCTGTGACTCCTTAAAAAATCTCCTCCCATGCAGTCTCATCAAGTTTCTCCAACTCGCTTACCTTCAATATCTTTTTCGGTGGCATCTAAAAACAAAAAGCTAAAAATGAATGAAATTGGCACTAAAAATTAACCTATTTTACGAAAATAATTACGTATATTATCTTAGCTGAATAGTGCAAAGAATGTTTGATGGTCTGTTCTGAAAGTTTACTTATTTGGCTGTCTTTTTTCAGTTTGATATTCAACAGTTTGATAAGTTGAATAATTTAGAAAAAAAAAGCTGAGTTACAAACAAATGCAAAATCTGAACATATGAGAGATTTCGCTCAATACCGATATTCGAACACAAACTGCACTTATATTTTTTTATTATACAAATATTGATTAATTTAAATGATAGAAAATATACAAAATTAGGATAATACACACTTTTTTCATGAAATATCTATTTGAACACAAAAAATCTCACAATTATTTTAGTAGATAACCTTTCAATAACAACTTTTTTTTTCGCAACGTTCAGAGGTCTGTGACGCGACGGCCTTTTGGATGCGTTTAAAAATTATTTGTATTTCGTTTAGGAATGACCCGCTTAAGCGACCTGCGTCCATTCACGAACTGTCTGAAAGTCAAAAGGTTCAAAATGGGTTTAGATTATTATATGAATACGAGCAATTTTAGGCCCCACGAGTAAGCGGTCGCTGTAGTAACTGATTTCGGGGTTTGCGCTAGTAAGAGTTGAATAGACTACAGGAGAGTCTATGAGAAAATCTAAAGTCCTCCCGTTCTTACAGGAAAAATGAAAATTCCAAAGTTCTATCGTTAAGAAACTAGCGTCACCTAGTGGGATCTAGTAGTATCTTCTGCATAGTAAATTTAAGTAGTAATACAACAACAGCAATTAGTTCCCTTTTACCAATATCTATAGATGGCGCTGTAGATAAAATTTAGTTTTTGGAACGGAACCCTTACTTGGCCGGTTTTTTCACTACATGTTTCGCGCCAGATTCTAACAAACGAACAAATTTTGTGCAGTTGTTGTGCGCAGGCAGGGGGCAGGGGGCAGTGGGAGGGGGGCGCCCCGAGAAGGTTTCTGACAAAAAGAAATGACCAATTCGCAAGTCGGGCATATTCACCGAAGGTTCTGTACAACCACACATTAACCCTCTTTTAACTAGTGTTGTTTTAAAAGAACATTGTTCCAAACAAAGAAAAATTTTATCGCTAAGAAGATATTTTTTATCGCTATTATATTTTTAGTAGCATATACGTTCCAAATATAAAATTTTGCCCCCTTTTTTTTAGTTAAAAGTGGGTTAAGTTTGTGCTGTGTATTTACAAAAAAAACCAAGATGGATTGAAGAAGAAACTTAGCTATGTAGTTGAAAAAATGTTCGCCCATACATCGACATACGTCACAGTAAATTTTCCATTTGCAAATTGAAGTTTGTAATAAATAAATAAAAAAACAGATTTTTTTGGAATTTTTTTCTTTATTGTATCGTTAGACCTTGCAACTTGCTAAATTTTATGTATGATTCTATGTCAACGGAAATTCGAGTGTCAAAATATGCGGCATAAGTGGCCATCATTTTTGATTGTAATAATTTAAAACCTTTTTTTATTCTTTTTTATTCTTATAGCTCCAAGGGATCTTTACACCTTTGTATTTAATATTTGATATAAACTTGATGGTTCCACTCGTTCCTGAGAAAAAGGGTCTTGACAGACAGACAAACCGACAACCAAGTGTTCCTGTCAGGGTTCCTTTTTTGCTTTTGAGATATGTAAACCGTGGGGCGAAAAGTTAGTAGAAAAAAACCGGCCAAGTGCGAGTCGGACAAGCACTCCAAGGATTCCGTACTACCGCACCTCTTCACACAACTACATAGTATAATGACAATGATACATTTTCACATTAGAAACAATAATTGAAAAAGTAAAAAAAAACGAATTCCATCGCAACAACATAGTACATTTTTGCATTATTATTTTTGGTTTTTGTTAATTTTCTAATAAAGAAATTTAGCGATTTTGATAAAAATTATATGTAACAAAAGAATCATAAAAATCGGTATACCCAGACAAAAATTCTGAGGTAAGACACATAAAAACAATAAAAAAATATATACAGTCGAATTGAGAACTTCCTCCTTTTTGGAAGTTGGTTGAAAAACATCGACGTGGGCGAAAAAAATATGTTTTTTTTTCTGTCAGTTCGGACTCCTTAGCGCGAGTATAACTCCTGTGGCGACCTCTGCAATACCCGCCACTAACAACTACGTTACCACAGCTCGAGACTGAACCATCGGTCAAACTATATGGAGAGTTGCATCTTCACCTCGATAGATGGCACCATCATCGCAAGAAGGCTATTAACAAAGCATCTACAACGCACTATCAACATTTAATTGCTCATAAGCATACTCGTATATACAAGCACCAACCATACACGGTTGGTCCACGGCCGGACCCCGGGCACACCACCTCGCCTGGCGGAGATATCTCCCTTTGCTCTCGAGAGTAGCAGCACATGCATCCCTACACTCCCACTCGGTCAATTTTTATTTTTCGATGTTTTACTTCAGTATTAGTACTATAATAACACTTAGTTCGACGCTTGTATGTATTACCGTTTTAACGATAGAGCTAAATCAAAAATAATCCTAAAAACCTATAAAAACACGTTTTTTGTTATGAAAACCTCCCTTATTTTTTCATTTTTGTATTTGTTGTTGTAGCGGAAATAGAAAATCATATTCCTTGAAACTTTCAACTGTCTGCCTATTATGGTTCATGAAACACAGCACGCTAACAGACAGACAGACGGACAGACAACGATGCCGTATAGTATTAGGATCCCGTTGGTCACCCTTTGGGTGTACAGAACCCTAATAAATCTTTGCCATCAATACAAAAATAACTGACGCAACACTGATGACGTCTAGTCGTAAATTAGTACTAACATACAGTATGGACACTCCCTACCGCTCTCTAGAATGCGACCTCACCCCCTCGTCACCTAGATTGATACAGATTGGTTACAGTTTGGTTGTCTAACGTTTAGGATTTTGCCGCCATTTTGTTTGTTCCGTCATTCCTTTTTTAAATGTCATTTTTGGCCCGTTGTATGAAGTGTATAGGGTGTGGTCTAGTCTTCTCGAAAGATTAGATCTCCCCACACTCTTCCAACATCTCACCTAATCCACCTTCATTATGTCGATCCTAATTGCTTTATTTAATTGCTCATTCGCAACACCTAGACGTAACAAGTCCCCTAATACAACAAATATTCGTATTAATTTGCGGTGACTGATTACTCGCCGGTATCCGCACAATGCGAGCACGCAGTAGTTTGGCCTTAACTAGATGTTGATAACTATTTTAGGTTTGTTCCAGTTAAGTCAGTAAACAGAGCTAAGTTTAAAACTTATAAATGTGGGATAGATAACTGAAGCAAAGAGTGGTATGACCCCGTCAGTATATCAGCCGAAAATCGTCCACTGCTGGACAAAGGCCTCCCCCAAGGATTTCCACGACGACCAGTCCTGCGCTGCCCGCATCTATCGGCTTCCAGCGATCTTCACCAGGTCGTCAGTCCACTGAGTGGGAGGCCTGCCTACGCTACATTTTCCGGTGCGCGGTCGCCATTCGAGAACTACTGCCCCATCGGCCATCTGTTCTACGAGCTATGTGCCCTGCCCACTGTCACTTCAGTTGAGTGATTCTGTGAGCTGTGTCGGTTACTTTAGTTCTCCTGCTGATCTCCTAGTTTCTGATTCGATTACTCCGAGCATAGCACGCTCCATTGCCCTTTGGGTGACCTTGAGCCTTCTTAAGAGGCCCATAGTAAGCGACCATGTCTCAGTTCCGTAAGTCCTCACTGGCAACACACACTGGTCAAAGACGTTAGTCTTGAGACACTGCAGTATTTGGGACGTGAAGATATTGCGAAGTTTCCCGAAAGCTGCCCAGCCAAGTTGGATTCGTCGATTGATCTCTTTTTTAAAGTTGAACCTACCAAGCTGGACTGTTTGTCCCAGGCATACATATTCGTCAACAACTTCCAGTGTAAAGTCTCCAACCTTTAGAAGGGTGGGTGCGACATGGACATTTAACATTATTTTCGTCTTGTCCATGTCCATTTTAAGACCCACTTGTTGAGAGACGTTACTGAGGCCATCGAGCATTGTACTTAGGTCTTCCATAGTTTTAGCCATGACCACGATATCGTCAGCGAATCGGAGGTGGGTTATGTACTCGCCGTTGATATTGATAGTTAGTTAAGAAGCTTAAAAACATCTTCTAGGGCGGCGGTGAACAGTTTCGGAGATATAACGTCTCCCTGTCTCACTTCTCGCTGCAACTGGATAGATTTCGAGTTCTGATCCTGGAGGCAAACCGATATGGTGGCGTTTTCATACAGAGACTTCAACACCTCGATGTATCCATGGTCAATTTGGCACCGCTGGAGAGACTATAGCACAGCCCAGGTTTCGACTGAATCAAAGGCTTTCTCATAGTCCACAAACGCCAAGCATAGTGGCTGATTGTACTCTTCAGTCTTCTGTATAATTTGCCGTAGCGTATGTATATTGTCTATGGTAATAAAGCCTTTTCGGAAACCGGCTTGTTCGGGAGACTGGAAGTCGTCAAACCTGTATGTGAGACGATTCGTTATGACTCTCAAAAACAGCTTGTAGACAGGGCTCAGAAGTGAGATGGGTCTGTAGTTCTTCAGCAGGGTGTTGTCACCCTTTTTGAAGAAAAGCACAAGCACACTTCTGTGCCATGCCTTAGGCGTTTGTCCCTCGATTAAAACGGAATTAAATAACTTCTGAAGAGCTTTTGAGTATCGGTGATCCACCTGCTTTCAGAAGTTCAGCCGTAATTCCATCATCACCCGGTCCCTTGTTTTCTTGAGCTGTTTGAGAACCATTCTAATCGCGTACAGGCAGATTTCGGGATATCTTCGGTATGGTGTCGGGTTAGTCTGGCTCTTGGGTCTTCAGCCAGATCGCTGACAGGCAAACGTGTGGTCTTGTACAATTGTCCATAGAACTTCTCAACTTCTTCCAGCAACTCAGTCTTAGACGATATGGTCCTGCCATCCTCAGTCTTCAGCTGGGTCAGTTGGCTTTGTCCAACAGACAGATCTCTCGCGAACACTTTTGAGCCTTTGTTGTGCTCAAACGCCTCTTTAATACAATTTTTATTATATTGGCGTAAATCGCGAGTCAGGGACTTAGAGATCTGCCTGTTTAGTTGCCGATACTAAGTAGCCGACCGTTTGGACAATTTCAACGAACCTGTCATTATAATTGTCCACATTCTCGCAGTCTCCTAGGCATTCGAAACGATTGTGCAACTCGAGCTGAAAGCTCTCGGGGTTTTGGAGCTGGATGGGCGCTGGTCGGAGCGTAGACTTCATCAGTCGACATCTTACTAGCTTGGTCTTTAGATTCAATGTGCCTCTTACCATCCGGTGATCGCTTCCTGTTTTGACTGAGTTGATCACGGAGACATCATTGAATATTTTATGACCCCGTACAATCACTCTATATGCAAGAAAATAGTCTGAGCGTAGTTATCTCCTCGGCCTTAGCGTTTTATTACTCCCTTTGCAATGAAAGAGTGACAGTTTGGGGGATAGTAGGGTTAAATTACTTTGTAAAAAATGATTGGAAGTGAGTAACGATGTCGCAAGAGGCGACTAGAGAGCAAACCGGCTGATGTGCAGCAGCGTCCTTCCCACGTATCTACACGGCACAGCGATCGCCAACGTAGCAATTACGGTTACACCCTTTAACCTGGGAGGCGTTTGTCCAGCAGTGGACGTGTTTTTGCTGTTGTGATGATGATCATAGCATCAGCCAAAGCAGTCTGATTAGCAACGATCACTCGCCACAGACGGGATGATAAATGTGCGCACAGATAGCGCATATCGTAAGTAACTAGTATCTCATTTGTGAGCGGAGCGTGCATGTGATAGATTAATTTTGATTAGGTAATCATAACTGAATCCAAAACTATTCAAGGAGTTGTAATGAGAAGAACATATTTAACTTTAACCTTCAACTTTATTCGTCACAAAATTATTAATAAAATCACACCTCGACTCAAGTACAAATAATTTGTATATCAACGTAACTCTTTGATATCAACGTAAGGTGTTAATTACACAGAAATCAAAAATGGTAAAGTTACAAAATGGATCATACTTATCTTAGTCTTTCCTATCGCTCAGTTCAGGTGGAAATGTGCCGGATCTCGTTCAGTCCATGCCTTGTTACCCACCAAAACTCTAGTTTCTCCCCACTACGTTATGTCATATCCGTGATTCATTCGTACTTGAACAAGGTGGACCAATCAGGATCCAGCACATATCTTAACTAGTGTATTTTATGTAGTCAATTCATACTTTAACTTTAAACTACTAAATATTCTATGTTTTATACATTACTTTTCATAATCACAAATCAATATTCCACTTTAGAGGTGCAAATCAGTTGTATATCATATTGTTAATAAATGTTTATTTAAATAAGATATTTTGTTTACCAAGTTCGTGTTGCCAGGAACAATTATAACTTTCCTACAAAAAGGGTTGATATTTATGCATCATGTATTTACTACTATTCTATCACGGACATTCTGATATGTACTTCGCTCTCGAAGTACATAACAACAACATTTCTAGGGATTATCAGAGATTAATTGTCTTCTTTTAATAGCCCCATCACCCGCTGCCAGTGAAGACAGGCTATCACAGACAATTAATAGACCAGCGGGTGGAAAATCTTACTTGTAACTGCAAAATCATGTCCATTGTATCACAAGTAAATAAAAGTCTTCTCATCTTTCCTTTTTTTTTTGTAAGGACTTATTGCTTTTCAATGGTGGGAAAAGCCGGGTGGCCAGTTACCTAGACATGATAGCCCCATCACCCGCTGCCAGTGAAGCCAGGCTACCACCAAGTAACAGGTAGACCAGCGGGCGGATATGGGAAGCTAATTGTCCCTCGCATGTTCATCCCGACACTCGCTGCCAGTGAAGCTGGATTAACATTAGACAATAGCAGTCCAGCGAACGGAAAAGTATATTTTTTTTTTTTTTGAAATTTATAAATTTTTGTATGATTTATTTTAGATACTGTCGAATACCTTATGTATTTTATGATTATGAATTTCTCCAATCTTAGGTTAAATACTACATAAAACAAGGGCAGATAGAGGGGAAGAATATAATTAAAATATTGTCACTGTAAGTACCTACCTGTTTTCCAAAATTTTCTTCTAATTAATTAGGAATCATTCAATGCAATTCTTAATCATTAAGCACTTCGAAACATTATATTATCTTACACAAAAACTTGTTTAGAAAGAACATAAAATTAAATTTGCACTAAAAATATGTACTTGCATCAAACAAACAGCTGAGTCTATCCAAAGAGTATAGAAATCACTGAGTCTATCCGTCCATCATTTTCTTAAATGTGTCAAGGTCGATTAACAATGGTGCGTTTTATTCGTGTTTTTGTTTATTCTATGCCCTTTGGTCAAAGATGAACTTTCATACTTGAAAAAAAATAATTAAAACATTGTGTAATCGTGGTTGATAATATGTGTTGAAAATGCAGTGAAGAAAAAAAAAGAGGGTAGATTAAGGACAAATAAAATGTTATACTACCTTTTTAAGTCTGACCATAATTTGACTACCTACAAGATTTAAATACAGAAAAAAAAAACAGAGAAACAAAAGGCGGTATGACCAATGAGTCTTAACCTGCCCTAACAAGGGCGAAAAAGAGAGAGAAAAAAAAAGAGATTCAATGTTTACATTACCTAAAAGAAAAGGTTATGAAAATTGGTTTTTGGTTTAAATTTTACATTATTTTTCGATTTTCGGACACAAACAAGAAAAGGACTTTCCTGTTTACGCACACAGGTTCATGTGGAATTAGTGTGTTATGATAATATTTGTTGGACGATTGAAACATTGATCAAAAGTGCAAGTTGCAAGTACATTTGTCTTTTTGCCTGAGGCTGAGGAAACCTACCTCAGTAGCCTTTGTACTAATATATATACTGTGTCAGTAGGTACCTACTCTTTAATCGCCTAAGTACAATTATTTGGTTTTTCATTCCGCAGAATGGAGCCAATATTAACTAACAATCTAACTAAATGGAGCTGAAGAGTAGACGTGTGCGCCGATCGGCGTGGCGCACGCCGCCGTCATTTTTAGTCACGCCGCCGCCGCCGACGATTGTGTCGGCGTAAAATCGGCGCCAATATGTGTATGTTGTCAACTCGTACAAAGTCCTTAGTCACGCACCAATAAATCGAAATTAATTCATAAATCGGATAAATACGTACAAATCTGCATAAATGGAAACACTCAGCTCACGGTGACTTCTTGGAGATTTGATAAATATAAATATTGGATAAAATTCGGGATGCCGTCAATATAATGAGTAGGTCAAAATCGACTACAATTAATGCCGCTGTTGTATTTCGATGTGAAATAGAAGATGCTTTGAAACAAGTGTATGAAACAAATGAAGAAAAACATGTCGGCAAGATTAAAACACCGATTTTCTGTGAACAAGCTCTTGATCGCTGTAGCATTACGTGACTGTCGATTTCAAAGTCTCTATGCTGTTGACAAGTATTAAAAAGCAAAAGGTGAAACAAGAGTATCATTTCTGCCTATGTAAGAGAGCTAACAAAATAATCTGATATTCATCAGAGAGAAAGAAATGAAAATGTTCAGTCGTCGTCTTTTACCGAAACTCAAAATACCGCCTTAGATTTGCTTCTAACGATGTCACAAAAGTATTACTCTCCAGGCGCTAGTACAGATGATGATCGTACAAGTGGAATGTTGGAAGTAGTTTGGAGGATGCGATCCTGAAGATTTGTTAGACGGAAACTTGCTACGTTATTAGCAAGAAAAAACACAGTTATCCTTGGCTGTTTAATTTGGTGAGAGCCATAATGTGTACTCCTGCCACCCAGCGAGCGAGTGATTTCGGTTGCAGGACTTACAATTTCAGTCAAAAGGTCAAGGTTAAGTCCAATATCAGTGGACAAAATTATATTTATACATGACATGTAAAAACTAAGTACAAGCAAAATAGTGATTTTTGTAGATTTTTGTTATTCTGTTTAAGATTTGATTGGAATATAATATTAATAATGCTATGTGAACAATCTTGCCATATGGTGCTAGATTGAGTAGGGGTGCTTCTAGTGCTGTATTTTTTATTTTTTTATTTAGATTTTGTTCATCCGTTTTTGTAGTTTATTTATTAAAGATTTGAAATTTTGAATAAAAATTCTCTGAAATGTTGTTTGAAGATCGTGCCATATTATGATATATTGAGTAAAACGTGCTCTATTTCTCTAATTTTAAGCAGTTTTTTGTTAATCTGTCTTTTTAAGTAATGTTGTGTTAAGGATTGTGCCTTATTATTTTAGACTGTGTATTAGTGCTCTATTTCTTTAATTTTAAGTAGATTTTTGTTAATCAGTTTTTAGTACATTTACTTAAGACTTAAAAAAATTAAAGTAACGTGGTGTGAAGGACCGTGACATGTTATGTTAGATTGAGCAAAATTGTTCCATTTTTGTTATTATAATAAATAAAAGGTGGAATAATCTTAACATATCTGTTAATTATACTGCCCACGCCGATGACGCCAAATACGCCGCCGCCGCTGACAAATTTGACGCCGGCGTCCGCCGCCGGTCAAGAAGGCATCGGCGCACACTTCTACTGAAGAGGAACAACATAAATAGTCAAATGATTTCACTCTCGGCCACTCCTGCCAAAATATAGGTAGGTATTCATAGTTAGTGAAATTGCTAAAATAAACATATTTTTTTCTATTACATTTCAATGTGTTTTATTTACTTAAATAATAATAGCTGCCTTAGTAGGCACCTATGTCTACAAAGTGTTACTTATTTGTAAATAAGATTAGCTATTTTAACATAATCCAAATAGGTATTTAGCTAAGCAAATCATTTTTTAAACAAAACAAACCAATTCAAATAATTGCATTACTCATTTTTTTATATAAGATACTAATTTATTTATATCAACCTAGGAATAATTTATCACTTATTACTTAATATTATCATCTCTTTAGTTCAGTTACATTTTAATCTATATTAATTATTCATAAGGGCATCCTCAACAACAGCGTTTTCTTCTACCCATTCCCCTGGCCAATATCTTAATTTATCTTTAGCTATTATAACACTACGACGACCTTTGCGCAATTCGAATCTATCATTATTTAGAATATTAATGATCTGGAAGGGTCCTTTAAATTTAGGTCTTAGTTTGTCATGTCTTCTGTGGTCCTGAGAAACATAAACAATATCACCTACATCATATGTTTTGGTGTTGCGGCGCACAGCATCAAAACGTTGTTTGAATTTATTAGCTGTTTCTTGTAATCGTCTATAAGCAATTTGTCTGTCTGACTGAACATCAAAAGTATGGTCTGCAACTTGTTCATCAATAACATCGATTAAACGGGCCTGGATAGATGGTATATTGGCATTGCAACCAATAAGCAAACGGAGAGGGGAAAAGCCTGCGGATTTTTGTATTGTTGTGTTTATGGATTGCTGTACTTTCCACAGTCTATTTGGCCAATCTGATGCATCATTACAGGTGGTTAATAACATACTTATTATGGTGGCTACATATCTTTCTGCTTGACCATTGCCTCTAGGTGTGCCAGTGGAAATCATGTGGTGGTCAATGTGCATCTCTCTAAAAAATGCCTGAATTTGACTTGAGGTAAAATTAGAACCCCGATCAGTGACTATAAGAGAAGGTGTACCAAATAAGGTTATAGTTTCACGAAGTATAGGTATCAGTTCTTGAGCTGATAAAGTTTTAATCATTTTTAGGAGACAAAATTTTGTGAATCCGTAAACAATCACAAGAACATACTTAAAGCCTTCGCAGGACGTAGGAAAAGGACCAGTACAGTCAAGATGTAGTGTGTGGAAAGGTATTGCCGTTTTCTCAAGTGGATGCAAAAGACCTTGTTTTGGACCAGAGCTACCTTAGCGCTCAGTACACTTAAGACAATGTAAAATATATTTTTTCACAAATGTGGCCATGGAGGGAAACCAAAAATTTTCGCGAATTTTATCAATAGTTTTTTCGTAGCCTACGTGACAATTTTCATCATGGAACAGCCTGAGGATGCCTAACCTGTAACCCCTTGGTATATATAACTTGGGCTGTATTTCGTCATTAACCTTGTAATGTAGCAGATTATTCCTAAAGATATATCTTGTTGTATCTATATCACCAGAATGTACCTTTTCAATCAAATATTGAGTTTCTGGGTCATTTTGCTGAGCTACTTCTAACCATGAGCGAGAATTCGTATCAATAGGGTTATCGTTAATCAGATTAATTTGAGGTTGGGATGGAAACTCGACCGGGTTACGGCTCAGAAAATCAACATGACTTATGTATTTCCCTTTTTTATAAACAACTTCAAACTCGAAATCTTGAAGATATGTCCACCAGCGGGCTATGCGATTCGACAAGTCCCTTTTGTTAACTGTTGATTTAACTGAATTACAGTCGGTAAAAATTTTGAATTTTATTCCTAAGAGATATACTCTGAAATGTTTCAAGGCATTATATATTGCTAAGTTTTCTAAATCATATGAACAATATTTTGACTCAGCTGGTTATGTCTTTTGACTGTAATATGCTACAACCCTTTTTTCATTATTTTCTCTTTGAGCTAGTATTGCGCCATATCCCAAAGAACTAGCATCGGTATAAACTTCAGTTGATAATTGGGGATCATAGATAGCTAGTAATGGTTTCGAAATTAAATGCCGAATAACATAATTTCGAGCATTGTCCTGTTCTGAGCCCCATTCCCATTTTTGGTCCTTTTTAGTTAACTTTGTTATAGCTGCAGTACATGTAGCAAACTCTGGTATGAATTTCCGAAAGTAGTTAGCAAGCCCCATAAACTGCCGTACTTGTTTTACTTTACGGGGGACCAGAGAGTTGGTTAAAGCGGAGACTTTACTTTCGCTTGGTCTGACTCCTAGCTTTGAAATATGCCTTCCCAAATATTCAATTTCCTCGACAAAGAATTTACATTTCTTGACGTTAATGGTAAATCCAGCCACAGTAAGTGCGTCAAGTGTTTGTTCTAAGTAAAACAGCCCTTCTTCAATGGTTGTAAAAGGAATAAGCAAATCGTCAATATAGACTAGCAAAAAATTTAGGTGTTTGACTGCTTTACTTATTGCTCTTTGAAACACAGATGGACCATTACAAATGCCAAAAGGCATTTTGATGAACTCGTAATGACCATCTGGTGTTACGAAAGCTGTGTATTTTGTTGAATCCTTTGCAATTGGTAATTGGTAAAATCCATTTTTCATATCGATGGAAATGAAATATTTAGCTTTACCTAGTTTATCTATTTGGTCATCAATAACAGGGAGTGGAAACCGATCCTTCTCTATGACTTTATTTAGTGCCCGAAAGTCTACGCATAACCTGTCACTCCCATCTTTTTTTTCACTAAGAGGACAGGACTTGCATATGGTGAGTCACTTTCACGAATTATATTCTTGTCTAATAGATCTGATACGATTTCGTTTACCTTTTGTCATTCAATTGGTGCAATTCTGTAAGGACGATAGTTTACGAGTTCATCCTTCTTTAATCGTATATTCAATTCACCTGTATTTACAGTTCCAATGTTGTCTGGGGTTGGGAAGACTGAAGGGTATTTTTGAAATATGTCTAATATTTCATTTTGCAAAATTTGGTCCAAATGTTCGATTCTAGCCTGTAACTCCTTTAAATTCGATATATTATGATTAACTTCCACTAAGTTAACGTGGTTAGGTGGTGTAAGTATTTCCTTACGATGGACTTTGCAACCAGAGGAATCTACAGTCAGTGCAATATCTGGGTAGTTTAATGCATTAGACCCTATGATGAAATCGTAATAGAAATCACTATCCCGTGCGACGAAAACATCCAGTTCGATACACACATGATCAAATTTTACAGGAATTGTAATTGTTGCAAATATATGTAAACTACCCTTGCCAATTCCATTTATATATAAGGAACATGGATTTAATTTACATCCTATACTTCTCGCTATTGTTTCCTTAATTACACTACAATTTGCTCCGGTATCAATCAGTGAGTTTATGCTTACGTTTTTTACTGTTACATTTGTGAGTTTCAAATCCGATTTAGCATTACAGTTGCTAAACCGGAATACTACTGGTTTAAAGAAACACTTGGACTCATCGTGTCCCGACTTCTTACAAATCGAACAAGGAGGCTTAATGTCCTTTTGTTCTTGTGACTCAGATTTTTCCATCTTGGGTGTTATTGGTACATTTTTCCTACACTGTGACTTTATGTGCCCTACCTCTCCACATTGGAAACAAGCTTTCTCGGAGGGATTAACACTAGCCGTTTGGCCGAATTTAAAGCGCTTAGCCACACTAGGACCTGGCATATTATCGTTACACATAAAACGCTTTTTAGGTTTTGAATAGGTCGTGAACAGGGATATGAGTTCAGAAGAGGATTTCACACTGCTGTTGAAGGATGCCATCCTAACATTTACATCTTTTATATTGCCACAAACAAGTTCAATAATTTGCGCTTCAGAAAAAGCTACCTTAGTATTTTTCAATAACCTTATCTTCTCTCTAGCGTATTCGCAGTACGAATCTGCTAAATCAGAGGAATATGTTACAGCTTTATGCAGTTTTTCAGACAAATTTTTCTTTTCAGGGTACAAATCAATGATTTCAGTACGGAAATTTTCCCAAGTACGCCCTGTCTGTGGTTCCCACGACTCAAACCATTGCAGTGCAGAGCCCTTAAGGGCCTTACCTGCCTTAGCAACCCTTGCTATGCTACTCCAGCCGAATTCCTTGCTCAGAGCTTCGATGTCGTCGCACCAGACCTCAGCGCCGTTGTCGTTTTTCGCCGGGTCGACAGTTGGCAGAGCCACGTCATCTTGTCGGCGATTGGCGGACACAGCATCCCGAATGGCTGTGAGCAGACCCTCAAGCACCGGCATGTCCATGATGGATTGATGTTGCACAAAGGGTGACCTAGAAACAAAAAAAAAATTAGTACTACGTCCAGGAATCCCACTGCTGATGATAGATTAATTTTGATTAGGTAATCATAACTGAATCCAAAACTATTCAAGGAGTTGTAATGAGAAGAACATATTTAACTTTAACCTTCAACTTTATTCGTCACAAAAGTATTAATAAAATTACACCTCGACTCAAGTACAAATAATTTGTATATCAACGTAACTCTTTGATATCAACGTAAGGTGTTAATTACACAGAAATCAAAAATGGTAAAGTTACAAAATGGATCATACTTATCTTAGTCTTTCCTATCGCTCAGTTCAGGTGGAAATGTGCCGGATCTCGTTCAGTCCATGCCTTGTTACCCACCAAAACTCTAGTTTCTCCCCACTACGTTATGTCATATCCGTGATTCATTCGTACTTGAACAAGGTGGACCAATCAGGATCCAGCACATATCTTAACTAGTGTATTTTATGTAGTCAATTCATACTTTAACTTTAAACTACTAAATATTCTATGTTTTATACATTACTTTTCATAATCACAAATCAATATTCCACTTTAGAGGTGCAAATCAGTTGTATATCATATTGTTAATAAATGTTTATTTAAATAAGATATTTTGTTTACCAAGTTCGTGTTGCCAGGAACAATTATAACTTTCCTACAAAAAGGGTTGATATTTATGCATCATGTATTTACTACTATTCTATCACATGCATTAGCGTAGTAAACTGATCGTAGTTATTTGCTTGGCCTAAGCGATTCATTTTAAGATTTATAGATGTTTATTCGAAATAGGTGTAAATTACACTCTTTCTGATAGTCATAAAATAGTAATAACATAATTATACATGTCATTTGTAAAAATTAAAAAATAAACAAGCAAAAGTTAATGACGTCAAAACATTAATTTAAAACAGATTATGTACGTCACTAGAACATGACAACAAAATGACACGAGAAGTTATACAATAAATCATAGAATGTCATTAATAATGCCTTTGACAAGAAAAGGCCAGTTCATACGGACAGCACCCGGTCATAAGTATATCGCGAGAGTCAGTCATCGCTCCCCTCTAACTAGTTAACGTTTAATTATATAATCTTTCTAAAATAATATTTGAAGTAAGTAACGATCACTCGCTGCGGACGGGACACTAATTGTATTAAAAGTATTAGCAGTTACCGCACATCAAGTGCAGCGCGTGCCAGCAAGAGCGTAGTAACAAAAACATTTTTAGGTACAAGCTTAGAACTCTTTTATTTCAGTAGAAGTCCATGACAAGAATTATCGGGCTGTACATTCATAGGTTGTGCATTATCGGGTAGTGCATTATGCATGTTTCCATATAAAAGGCGAGCGTAATCAATCCATGAAAAATTTAAGGTATCTGTTAAACTAATAGATGCTCCTGAAACATTTATTCCACCTGAATAGTTCATCATCAGATCAACTTCAAAATCCTGAAAGAATCTATAATAGACTAGGAATAGGAATACGGCTTCATGCCAAATTTCAGCTTAATCAAACACCGAGAAGTGGTCCCAATTTGACTTTAAAATTTTGAAGTGGACAACTTACGCACATTGCAAGATAAACAAAATCTTATAAAAACATTTTGAAGTGAGTTAGTAAAGGATCGAAAGAAACTTGTACAGATAGTACCTACTTAGATTTTCTCATTCGTAAAACTTTAATGATTTTCTGTTCTGCAAAATTTATACTAGTATCGTAATTCGTAAATGATATTTCAACAAGCTAGCAACAAACTTTAATGCTACCTAAAGCTTAGTTCCACCTCAAGTAAAACAATATTTAGTAAAAATGTGATAATATCTTAAAAAATAAAACCGGTCAAGTGCGAGTAGAACTCGCTTGGAGATGGTTCCGCACCATTCCGTTTTCCGTAAGAACAATGAAACTTATAATTTTCGTTTAAGTACTCCTTTAAACTATGGAAGAGATGGCTCAATGAATTGAGGAATTTTAGACTAAAAATTTTAGGATATAAGATATAATGCTCAATATTCGTATTTTTCTAACCTCAAATTAGCAGTTTGATTCGCGATAGTACAAATTCCGATCAAAACCACTCTGAAATAACGTTCATAATAGTGTACACTGTGACGTGCTGGTTACGACTATCTTTGCGAGCATTACAGATATTTTTAGAGCAATATTCTGTGAAACTCATGAAATATTTAATTGAATGAAACTTATAACTCTTTCCTTAAGATATCAAGAAAACTAAAAGGAACATTTCGTTAAAAATAATGTCCGTCAATTAGAACTACAACCCAAAATGTTAAAAAAGTTGTTTCTTATATAGAACTAGTTGAGCAACCTGAGGACTAAGAATAGAATAATCATATCGTCTGAGTTGCTGAAAGAAGTTGAGAAGTTCTACGGACAATTGTACATGACCACACGTTTGCCTGCCAGCGATCTGACTAAAGACCCAAGAGCCAGACTAAGCCGACACTAAACCGAAGATGTCCCAGACGTCAGCCTGTACGAGATTAGTATGGCTCTCAAACAGCTCAAGAACAACAAGGCACCGGGTGATGATGGATTTACGGCTGAATTTCAGAAAGCAGATGGAACATCGTTACTTAAAAATCTTCAGAAGTTATTTAATTCCGTTATATTCGAGGGACAAACGCCTTGGAACGAAGAAAAGTATGAACACATTTAGGTGATAACGATATTTGTAATTGTATTTTAATCTGCTCCTCTACAACTTTCGATTTTGGTTTTTATATTAAGGTAGCTCAGAAGTATGGTAGTGCTCTTCTTCAAAAAGGGCGACAATACCCTGCTGAAGAACTACATACCCATCTCACTTCTGAGCCACGTCTACAAACTGTTTTCGAGAGTCATTATAAATCGTCTCGCATGCAGGTTTAACGATTTTCAGCCCCCTGAACAAGCCGGTTTCCGAGAAGGATTTAGTACCATAGACCACATACATACGCTGATAAGATTATACAGAAGACCGAAGAGTAAAATCGGCCACTATGCTTAGCGTTCGTGGAACATGAGAAAGCCTTTGATTAGGTCAAAACTTGGGCTGTTTTACTGTCTCTCCAGCAGTGCCAAATTGACTATCGGTATATCAAGGTACTGAAATGCTTGTAGAAAACGCCACCATGTCGGTTCGCCTCCAGGACAAAACTCGGAACCTATGCAACTGCAGCGAATGGTGAGACGTCATATCTCTGAAACTGTTCACCGCCGTCCTGGAAGATGTTTTTAAGCTTTTGGGTGGACTCTGCATCAATATCAACGGCGAGTACATCACCCATTTTTGATTCGTTAAAGATATCGTGGTCATGTCTGAGACTATGGATGACTTTAATTCTCGATGGCCACAGTAGAGCCTTTTAACATATAGGTTTAAGAATGAACATAGACAAGACGAAAATTAAGTCAAACGTCCGTGTCGCACCTACCTCTCTGAAAGTTGGAGGCTCTACACTCGAAATTGTTGCCGAATATGTGTACCTAAGACAAACAGTTCAGTTAGGTAGGTCCAACTTCAAGAAAGATACCAATCGACGAATCCAACTCTGCTGGGCAGCGTTCGGGAAGCTTCGCAATATCTTTACATCCCAAATACCCAGTATCTTAAGACAGTGTGTGTTGCCGGTGATGATACCCGGAACTGAGACATAGTCGCTTACCGTAGGTCTCATAAGAAGGCTCAAGGTCACCCAAAGGGCAATGGGGCGTGCTATGCTCGGAGTTTCTCTACGTGATCGAATCAGAAACGAGGAATTCGTAGAACAATAATAACCGACATAGCTCTCATAATTGCTAAACTTAAGTAGCAGTGGGCGAGCTACATAGCTTGTAGAACAGATGGCTGTTGGGACAGTAAAGTTCACGAGTAGCGACCGCGCACTGGAAAACGTAGCATAGGGAGGGCTCCCACTCTGTGCACTAATGACCTGGTGAAGGTCGCGGGAAGCCGCCGGCTGCGGGCAGCGCAGAACAAGTCGTCGTAGTAATCCTTGGGGAGGCCTATGTCCACCAGTAGACGTCCTTCGGCTTATATGATGATGATGAGTGTTACCTACTAAAACGAAATATAATGAATAGAGTCAAACGTTACGACATCAAGCACTAGGGTGCCTAAGTTCCACTAGGACGCTCATAGTTAAGCGTTTCAGGTAGATTATCCCCTTATTGCACCCCTTATGCACCTTAAAAAAATAACATTAATTTACACTAAACGTCCGTGATTTGGTCATCAAGCTCTACGTAGGTAATAATATACTTTTCAACTTTTTTCCTCAACTAGATTTGGAGGAAATAGGATATGACAGAAGAAATGAAGGACATACAGACAGACACATCAGCGATTTTAAAAGGGTTCCTTTTTTCTTCGGATTTACAAAAACTCAAAAATAAATTAAAGTTTAAGCGCTTACTTACTGTAGGTACTATAAGAAAGAAAATCTCTCTTCACGAAACAGGTAAAACCAACTAATGCTTTTCAGTTAAAACTTTTAACTCACTTATACCTTAGTTTATTTTCAACCTCCAGGAAACGTCAAGTTAATTTTTATCCAGTTTTCAAAGCGGCAGACAGCGCGGAGTATTTTTGAGATTTCTTTATTTGAGAATAAAATGAAACAATTACTTACTTACTAATAGATCTACCCAATAACTCTTATCTCCTACTCGTGACTAGTCATTTTAGGGATGTTTGAACTTTGGGACTTTATGTGAGCACTGCATCAACAATTAAATTTCGATATTTTCATAATTATTAATTCCGGATTTTTATTAAGGGTCCCCAGGAAGCTTGAGTTTCCATACAAACGTAGTTCCGCTTTAATACAAAAACTAAATGCTGGATTGAATCCAAACTTTGTAAATATATTAAGAACACACATCTCCATGTTTGTTATTAGTTTTTGATGTTTGTAATTAGGTTTACCATGAAACGGAAAAAAATAAGAGCAGTTTCAAACTTTCAGTACAAAGTTAATTTAAGCCTTCGTTTAGTTATGTTTAAATTAACTACGATGAAAACTAATTATAAACATCGATATGTGTCATACTTGCAAAGTTTGGATTCAATAAAAGACTTCGAGAAACAAACGCCTGAGGCATGGCACAGAAGTGTTGTCTTGCTTTTCTTCAAAAAGGGTGACAACACCCTGATGAAGAACTACAGCCCCATCTCGATTCTGAGCCATGTCTACAAGCTCTTTAAAAAAGTCATTACGAATCGTCTTGCATGCAGGTTTGACGACTTCCAGCCTTTTAAAAATGCTTTAGTACCATAGAGCTCATTATAGAGATTATACAGAATGCTGAGAGTACAATCAGCCACTATGCTTGGCGTTTGTTGTCTATGAGAAAGCCTTTGATTCAGTCGAAATCTGGGCTCTGCTACAGCCCCTAGAGTAGCGCCAAATTGACCATCGATACATCGACGTGTTGAAGTGTCTGTATGAAAACCCCACCATAACCAGAACTCGAAACCTATCCAGTGGTAGCGAGGTATGAGACAGGAAGACGTTATATCTGCGAAACTGTTCACCGCCGCCCTGAAGGATGGTTTCAAGCTTCTGTACTGGGGTGGATTCGGCATAACTATCAACGGCGAGTACATAACCCACCTCCGATTCGCTGATGATATCGTTGTAATGGCTGAGACTATGGAAGACCTAAGCACAATGCTCGATGGCCTCAGTTAAGTCTCTCAACAAGAGGGTCTTAAAATGAACATGGACAAGACGAAAATAATGTTATATGTCCGTGTCGCACCCACCCTACTAAAAGTTGGAGACTCTACACTGGAAGTTGTTGACAAATATGTATACCTGGGATAAACAGTCCAGCTAGGTAGGTCCAACTTCAAAGAGATCAATCGACGAATCCAACTTGGCTGGGCAGCGTTCGGTAATCTTCGCAATATCTTCACGTCCCAAATACCGCAGTGTCTTAAGACTAAGGTCTTTGACCAGTGTGTGTTGCCAGTGATGACTTACGGTACTGAGCTATAGTCGCTGACTATGGACCTCATAAGAAGGCTTAATGTCTCCCAAAGGGCAATGGAGCAAGCTATGCTCGGAGTTTCTCTGTGTGACCAAATCAGAAACTAGGAGATCCGCAGGAGAACCAAAGTAACCGATAAAGCTTACTGAATCGCTAAACTGAAGTGACGCTGGGTAGGGCACATAGCTCGTAGAAAAGATGGCCGTTGGAGTAGTAAAGTTCTCGAGTGGCGACCGCGCTCTGGAAAGCGTAGCGTAGGCAGGCCTCTTGCAGTTGACCGACGACCTGATGAAGATCGCGGGAAGCCGATGGACGCGGGCAGCTCAGGACTGGTCGTCGTGAAAATCCTTGAGGGAGGCCTTTGTCCAGCAGTGAACGTTTTGCGGCTGATATGATGATGATGATGATTGGATTCAATCTAGCATGTAGTTTTTGTATTCAAGCGGAACTACGTTTGTATGGGAACTCGATCCTCCGGTGACCCTTAATGCTGGACTGCGCTTCTCTTTAATAGGTATTTTGTAAATCAGAAAAATCCCGAGCGAATCAAGTGGTGTTGATGGTATTGACTAACGATTGTGTTTGTTTTTAGTTTTGTTCACAAACTTTGACATTATGTAATGCAAGTAATAGTTTATGACTATAATAACTTTAGGAATTAATTAAAAAGTAAAAACCCGACTGCAAAAAAACTTTACCTCTATCTTTGTTGCTAGTCGGGTAAAATTGTATACCATGTCACTCCCGGGATTAAGACGAGTCTAGCGACACGTGGCACTCCAAGATCCATTAAGCCGTTTAGGCTGCAGGGCGAGCCAAAGAAATAAATAATCATACAAACACACATACTACTTATATACGAACATACAACCAAAAACATAATTCGTTTAAAAAAACTGTAATGTGCACCTGCTTTTAATAAATATTTTGTAATTTTGAGTTTTTTTGTCGGCATTTGTTACCAGTGTACAACGTCCCCACTGCTGGGACACGGTCCTCAGTTAACCAGCGAGATCAACCCAACCGCGCAAGTCGCGTTTAGCTATCACCGCTATACTAAATATAAGTTTCTGAGTTTGTTAAAATAAAAATAAAAGTTTATCAAAATTAAAAACCGACTTCAAAATGAAATTCACTCAAAAGTATGAAATAATATCATTACACTTAGATATACGACATTAACCAACAGTAACGAAATCAAAGGTGGGTAAGAATTAAATTAGGGTCCTAAATTTATTCTTGAGGTCGGTACCAGCACACAGCTATTCACATTTTACTTATGGCATTGCTGACACAGACCTCAAAAAAAATGTTAGGTCCCTAATTTAATTCGTACCCACCTTTGATTTCGTTACTGTTGGTTAATGTCGTGTATCTAAGTGTACTAATATTATTTCATACTTTTGAGTATGAAAATATGCAGGACCGGTCGTCGTGGAAATCCTTGGGGGAGGCCTTTGTCCAGCAGTGGATGATTTGTGGCTGATATGATGATACTTTTGAGTGAATTTTATTTTGAAGTCGGTTTTTAGTTTTTTTAAACTTTAATTATCATTTTCTTTATTTTTAGTGATATTGCTATTTAACTAACAACGTTAAACCCAATCGGCAACAGGAACCATCAAATTATAATGCATGTGTTTCATTAACAGATACAGATTCCTGTGGCTTCCAATAGCATGAAAGTTAAAGAGTTAAATCTTCCATCCAATCCAATCCAATTCTTGATCCTTATAGTAGTACAAATGAGATTAAAAACATCATATCGGCACTCAACAACACTAAGGCGGAAGGTTTTGATGAAATATCAACACAAGTAATGAAATACTGTAAAAATGAACTAGCTCCTGTACTGACTTACTTAATCAATCTCTCCTTTGAAACTGGATGTTTTCCCAACCTCCTTAAAACTTCGGTAACTAAGCCTTTATACAAAAAAGGAAATAGATCAGACCCGAAAAATTATAGGCCTATCACGCTTATACCTATCATATCGAAAATATTCGAAAAAGCAATGCATAAGAGAATAACAGAATTTGTTACTAAATATGAAATTATAAGTAAGGTGCAATATGGATTCCAGTCAAAAAAATCCACTTCTTTGGCATGTTATAATCTTATAAACCAAGTTACAAGAGCTTTGAATGTGAAAGAAAGGGCAACAGTAGTTTTCTTTGATATGACAAAGGCGTTCGATTTCGTTTCGCATCGAATACTTTTACGAAAACTAGATAATTATGGAATAAGAGGGCCCGCATTAAAATGGCTATCTTCATATCTTGAATATCGAAAACAATGTGTAGAGATTTCAAGACTCAGCAAAGACTTAGTTTTAACAGCTCATAGATCTGAATTTAAATTTAACCATTATGGGGAACCCCAAGGTAATATTTTAGGACCTCTACTTTTTAATCTCTATATTAATGACCTTCCTAACGTGACTAAATATGATTGCACTCTCTTTGCCGACGATGTGTCTATTGTTGTAACTTCTAATAAAATTATTGACATACAAACCTATGAATATGACATCATAAATACTATTAATTTAATCGTTGACTGGCTGCATAGTAATAATTTACAATTGAATTTAAATAAGACAAACTACATGCAATTTGTTAAACACCGTGAAAATGTTGACAAGATTAGTTTGAATTATAATGGACACTTTCTTCAACAAACACATGAAAGTAAATTCTTAGGACTAATTTTGGATGATTTATGTAATTGGAAGTCACATACAGAGAGCGTTTGTAACAAGATAAATAGCTATATTTATGTTTTAAGTAGACTGCGTAGAGTAACTTCTCAAAATGTCGTTCTGTCTGCATATTATGGCTTTGTTCATTCTGTACTCGCATATGGCCTCTTGTTGTGGGGCAACAGTACTGATTCTCCTAGGGTTTTCATAGCGCAGAAAAAGTGCGTTAGGGCTATGTGCGGAGTAGAACCAGTTGAGCCATGCAGACCTCTTTTTAAAAAGTGGGGCATATTATCACTTCCATCTATGTACATATATACCATAGGTAATTTTGTTAAATCAAAAAATCATTTATTTGTTAAAGCAGGAGACATTCATTCCCGTAATATTAGAAATCCAGATCGATTGGTTTATGAAGTGAGACCTTTGACCACAATTTACCAAAACTAAATTGTCATACTATGTGTATCAAAGTATATAATGCGCTTCCAAGTGAAATAAAAATCTTACCACAACCACGCTTTCGTAAAAACCTCAAAAAATAGCTTAAGGAAAAAATATTCTATTCAATCAAAGAATTACTTGATCCAAACACTTGATTATTCTGTTGATGTCAAATCATGATAAGAAAACGATTGTTTTTTTTACATGAATGCCATAATTTATATTTACTTTTTTTTTTTTTTTGTATGTCGTACTAATGACTAAATGTGCTGAACCTCACTATGTTTGTAAGATCTATTGTATTTACCACATTTACTGCAATAAAATATCTTTATCTTTATCTTTATCAACAGCTCATCTGAACAACCCGAAAGAACACAACTATTGGTCTATACGTACCTTCGTATCTACGTAAAATTTTTTAAAAAATTATCCTCCAAATCCTAACCGTTAAGGAGCTGTACCTTCCTTCATCAGCTCATCATCATGGGAAGATGACTACCAGACGCAAATACTTTAATAATTTAAGAAAATACATAAAAAAACACGTAAAACTTGCCTATAAAATTTGAGGGTTGCCCTCGATTTCCCGAGGATCCCATCATCAAATCCTGACTTGGTGACATTGGGACTCCCTCGGGATTATACTCTTTCGAATAAAAAAAGAATTTTGAAAATCGGTTCACAATCGGCGGAGATATCGCGTAACAAACATACAAAAAAAACACAGTCGAATTGAGAACCTCTTCCTTTTTGAAGTTGGTTGAAAATACTAATACTTTCTACTACTTTTTCAAATTTCCAATGGTGGAGAGAAAAAGATTAGATTAGATTTATTTATTTCATATTATCAATGTCTTATTACAATAAAGCTTATTAAATAATTAGTCAAAGGATAATATGATCGTCAGAATAGTAATAAATTATAAAAGTCAAACATAAAAAGATAATCAATAGAAAATCAAAAACAAAACACATTGATAACAATGTCAAAATAATGTCAAAAATAGTTTAAAAATAATGGCTATAAGTCAATTTATACCAATGTTATACAAATTGAAATTAAAATTTCGTGCTATTAAATTCATTAACAGAATAAAATTTTGGTTTCTCAGTTGGCGACTAAACATTTCATCACTTTCTGATGCCTGATTGCCTAAACCCTGAACTGTAGTCGAAGTAAGATAGTGAATTATATGTGTTTTGTTATGAAAACCTTATCTACATAAATGTCTCAAAAACTGAGACAACAAGATTACTTTCTACTACTCGCGTCAAATTTCTAATGATGGAGAGAAATAGATCCCCTGTACCCTGAACTGCAGTCGGAGTGAGACAGTGAATTATGTGTCTTTTGTTCTGCAAACAGTTACTTTACGACGAATGCGTAAGTCTACGTTTCAACTATACTCGTAAGTATTTAGTTGACCAAAAGTTGCTTCAACTTGCCTTCCAATAATAACTTGACGTCGTGGTTATATTATGTCGTTGTGGAGTTCTTTGAACTTTGTTAGTGCGTCTAATGAACAGATTTATTTATTACTACTGATGTCAGCGGCTTCGCCCCTTGGATGTAGAGGGTGCGCGGTGCGCGATCCGCGAGGTTTTTTTTTTCTAAAAACCTTATTTAGACTGTAGCAAACATTTTAGAACAAAAATTAGCGAAATCCGTTAAGTAATAGACAGACGGACAGACAAACGGCGAGCGCTGAATTTTATATAGTTACTAGCTGTCCCGGCGAACTTCGTTCCACCCTACACTACAGTGCACTGCCCTAACCTACACTACATTACCCTACCCTACCCTACACTACCCTACCCTACACTACACTACCCATCTCTACACTACCCTACCCTACACTACACTACCCTAACCTACCCTACATACACTACTCTACACTACCCTACACTACCCTACCCTACACTACCCTACACTACACTACCCATCTCTACACTACCCTACCCTACACTACACTACCCATCTCTACACTACCTTACCCTACACTACACTACCCTAACCTACCCTACATACACTACTCTACACTACCTTACCGTACACTACCCTACACTACCCTACACTACCCTACACTACACTACCCATCTCTACACTACCCTACCCTACACTACACTACCCTAACCTACCCTACATACACTACTCTACACTACCCTACACTACCCTACCCTACACTACCCTACACTACACTACCCATCTCTACACTACCCTACCCTACACTACACTACCCATCTCTACACTACCTTACCCTACACTACACTACCCTAACCTACCCTACATACACTACTCTACACTACCCTACACTACCCTACCCTACACTACCCTACACTACACTACCCATCTCTACACTACCCTACCCTACACTACACTACCCATCTCTACACTACCTTACCCTACACTACACTACCCTAACCTACCCTACATACACTACTCTACACTACCTTACCGTACACTACCCTACACTACCCTACACTACCCTACACTACACTACCCATCTCTACACTACCCTACCCTACACTACACTACCCTACCCTACACTACCCTACCCTACACTACCCTACCCTACACTACCCTACCCAACACTACAATACCCTACACCTACACTACACTACCCTACCCTAAAATTAATTATTTTTTGACTCATTTTTATTTTTGGATTGTTTTTCATTTAATTCAGAGCATTTTCATATTTATTCACCTTTTAAACCTTCTCTGGACTTCCACAAATAATTCAATACCAAAATTAGCCAAATCGGTCCAGCCGTTCTCGAGTTTTAGCGAGACTAACGAACAGCAATTCATTTTTACATAATATATAAGATAATGTGACTACTGTCTTCTCTGCCACCTCCTCCTGTATTGCTGTGCCCAAAAGGGTGCATGATAATGTTGAAGTGATCTACTAGGTCGGAAAAAAAGTTTGTCGTATTTTGTATGCAAATTTCAACAGGGCGATCAGAGCGAGCTGCATCTTAATATTAAACATTTTCAGAATGGAAATGATCGAACCAAGTTCGTGCTACTGACTGTTGCTGCATGAGGTCCATAAACAGCATAACTTTATCGCGACCTGCTGTGTTGTATTACTACCCTTTTAACTTCTCACGCAAAAAGAGGGGTGTTATAATTTTTTTTTCTTCGCCCTTTTAGGGCAGGCTAAGGCTCATTGGCCATACCGCCTAGTCTTCAGTATATGTTTTTCAGCAGTATTAAAATTTGTAGAATTCACGTCATCAGTAATTTTCAGTATATTTTTCAGAAGTAGTATTTTTCTCCTTTTCAGTCCTTAAGGTCACTGTTTCTTCACGTTCACGTCATATCATTGTCTATAGACTAACCTAACCTACATACTCTAGCAAAATGATAGCACTTTTGCTAAAACTTGCTCGGACTTCTTGTGGGAACTCGAAACACAGTATACACACTTTTATTTCATTATCCTACACAAGAAACACATAAATGATACTTCGCTGATAAATACACTATCAATATTACACATCATAATTCATTATTCATTTATTCGCTTTGTACAGGGTAAAGATACAAAAATGCAAGATAACAAAGCACAAAAAATCTCCTGGTACAACTATTAAAATAGCATGCAAACATAAATAAGTTAAATACAATTATAATTTTACTTGGCTACACTACATATGCAAGTCAATAGGTTTAACTTATTATTCATATAAATTATTAAATTACATTTCCGAATTATATCACATGTCAAAGTTATAATAATTAGTCGTTAAATTTTCCGTCAAGAAATTCCTTAACGCTTTAAAAATTATGCTCTAATAACCAATTAAATAGCCTCCTCTTAGGTAGGTGGCGCTAGTGTCACGGATTACATCGGCTCCGCAATTAAATAAATTACAAAAATAAACAGTGCATTAAAATACAGTTTACAAATAAAATATCTAAATTTCAACTCAAGACAGTGTTGTGTGAATGTTTTCTTGAAAAAAAAAACTGTGGTTTACGAGATTACAAACGACAGTGTGTGTGCGATTTTAATATCAGTTTTCTAAGAAAACACTGATTGATTTGAATGAATAGCTGTGACATTCTATTACATAACCTGTGATTGATACATTTCAATTAATCTTGAGAGTGATGATTGATTAAAAGTAAATCTTGGGAAAAACAGGCAAATAAAGGCAATTTCAAATACGTTACTCGTTTCGAATTGAATTGTAAACAAGAACAGCTGACCAATCACATGACTTCAATAAACATAGCAGGTTAGTGACTCGTTTACTATTGATAGCTTAGCCACTCAACACACGAGGGCGCACCACTTATCACACTGAGGACTTTTCAACGTTGTCGGAAATATTTTAATACTTCTGCGCATCAACTAAAAGCGCCATCTAGCAGAGAATAGCAAAACTAACTGATTGGACTATTTTTTGTCTTGGGGTTCCAAGCTAATTAACCTGTTACGACGATCAATCACAAGATGGCACTAATATGTAAAAGATGCAGTTGTGAAATAATTGATAGAAATTTTCTGGTTTGTTTTTCATGTAAACATGCTTATCACACGCATTGCACAAATGCAGAAAGAAGATTCTTCTTGATGACTGAAGAAAAGAAAACAAATTGGACTTGTCTATCATGCTATGAAAATAAGCGAAACGAGAATTCTCATACTCACTCCTTAATTTCGGAGTCACCTAACTCATCAACAACTTGTTATGTGACAGAGCGGGTAAAAGTTAAAATAAACGTCCCCATTAATAACACCTTCAGCCTCTTAGATGATGATGATTTTAATAATGATTCACAACAGGGGAATATGAGCTGTCCTATGGCTAACACCTGTGATGTGGAGGAGAGGGACAAACTGAGAAAGATTATCTCAGAGCTGCGAGCTTCCTTACAATCTGCTGATCAGGAAGTCGAAAATCTTATGTCTGAAAATTATCATTTAAAAAAACAAATTAATGACAATCAAAAGAAAATAGAGCAATTATTAAGTATCTGCAAATCAGCTAAAAACACACCAATGTCAACAAAGAAACGCAGCAACCCAAATAAAGTAAGACTGAACTATTCATTAAATATCACAAATACACCCAAGAAAATCGTAAAAAATGACAAAAACATAATGGAAAATAACAAACAAATTTACACTAGTTCACCCATAAAAAACAACACAGAAATACAAAAAGCAAATAAAGAAATAACGCAAAATTTACAACTTGATGCAAATGAATTCACTATCACAAATAAAGGAAAACAGCCCAAAACAAAGACTTCAGAAAAGAAAAGGGTTATCATCCTGGCAGACCAGCAGGGACAGGGCGTTCAACAGACACTGAAGAATTTACTTGGACCTAAATATGACGTTTTTTGCTTCTGGAAACCCGGTGCTACAATTATAGACATTTTATCCTCATGTCGTTCCGATATAGGCGAACTTACTCAAGATGACTATGTTATTGTAATAGGCTTTACAAATGATTATGACCCGTTTGCAGTGCGATACAATCTGACATCTTGGTTAGGTTTTACTAAAACCACCAATGTCATAATATGTGAAACTCCATGTAACAAATACCTGAATGAAACAAAACTGAACAACGAAATAAAGTTCATATGCAGTAAGTTCAGTAACACTGTATTCTTGGACATGGACTTCAGTAGAGGTTTACCTAACCAAAGGGAACATACTGTGTATATGTGCCGCAATATATTAAGGGAGATTTTGAGGTTAAGCTACTACAACGATTATAAAAAATATGTAATGAAAACATTAAGTAACTCTTTAGGAAAATGTGACATGCATGCATCAAAAGAAATCAATGAATATAGAAAAGGCACTATACCCTATTACTTTAAACCAATAGTAGTAAAAAATCAATCAATGGAAATGCTAAATAAATCCCCAAGCAAAAGTAATATGCAAATATTAAAAGAGATTTGTGGTCCTAAAAAAGGCACAATACCTTACTACTTTAAACCTAAAATAGACATAACACAAGAGGAACTGCCTAAAGTCACCGACTTATCTATCATTGAACAACATATTAACTGTGCTACTGAACACAAGGAGTTTTTTCGTGTATAAAAATATTAATATTTTACATCAGAACATTTGTGGTTTAATAAGTAAATCGAATTTGTATACGGTATGTCTTGATGAACTAAGCAGCAAAGGTAAGCATGTCGATGTACTATGTTTTACGGAACATAACATGAAAGCGGAAGATACTAGCCTTTTAAGGATACCTAATTATACTCTCGCATCACAATTTGTAAGAAAAGATCGTAAAGGGGGTGCATGTGTTATGGTTCATGATGATTGCACATTTCTAGTTCTTGACAAAATTGCTCAATACTGTATTCCAAATGTAATTGAAGGCTGTGCAATAGAGCTTACTGTTCACAAAATAATAGTTTTATGTATATATCGGGTCCCCAAAAAGAAAGAAAAATTAAGATACTTCAAAATCTTCATTGACAAAATGCATGACATTCTTAAATACTGTTGCGATCATTCCCGTAAAATAGTAATCTGTGGTGATTTTAATATTGACCGTCTAAAAAAGTCCCGAGATAGCATAGAATTTGAACAACTTTTGAAGGGCTTCAATATAAAAGCTTCGATAAATGCTCCCACTCGTCTATCCAGTGGTACTTGTATAGATAATATACTACATAATATACGTGGCAGTAAAGGAGAAATAATTGAGTTCGCTGTATCTGACCACACAGCCCAATTACTTCAATGCCCAGTTAAGAAGACTTGTAGGTATAATTACTGGTTTGTTTTGAGGCGTGACTATTCCAGAGAAAATAAGTGTAAATTCTACAAATGTTTAGAGAATCTTACTTTTAATGAAGCATTTAATGAACAAGATCCAAACAAAGCATTCAACAGTTTTCATGACCTTTTCCAATTGTTCTATAACCTTTGCTTTCCCATAGTAAAAGTGAAAATTCCAACGAAAAAAAAACCAAGGTGGATAACAAAGGGAATAAAAACATGCTGTAAACGTAAAAGACAACTGTTATGGGAATATCGATTGCGTCCAAACGACAAAAATAAAATTAAATTCAAAACTTATTCCAAAACTATAAATAATATTATAAAATTGACACAGAAAAGGCAGAATAACTATCATATACTAAATGCACGAAACAAATCAAAAGCTTCGTGGCAAATCATCAATGGAACCAATTCTAACTATCCTAAAGAAAGTGTAACAGTAATAAAAATTAATGATAGCCTGATTCATAATCCACGAATAATAGCTCAAAAATTTAATGATCATTTCATTGAACAAGTACAAATACTGCCTAACGTTGTGTTGACCAACACATGTCGTTATAATAATCCACATTCTATATTTATGCGACCATGCACTCCTGTTGACATCTACAATATCATTATTAATTTAAAAAACACAAACAGTACAGGTTACGACAACATTGACACAAAAATAATAAAAAGCGTAGCTTGTCTTATAAGCCCCGTGCTTAGTGACATATTTAACAAATGCATCGAGAATGGTGTTTTTCCTGACAAGCTGAAAATCTCAGTCATAAAACCACTTTTCAAAAAAGGAGACAAACTTTGTATGAATAACTACAGACCTATTGCTTTAATTCCAATATTGTCTAAAATATATGAGAGAGTAATTCATGACATATTATATACTTACTTTGAAAAGAATAAAATATTGTGCAGTGAACAAAAGGGCTTCAGAAAGAATAAAAGTATTAATTTAGCAATATATGACTTCTTAAGTAACATACTTATGAAAATGGATCGAGGATATCCAGTCGTGTCTCTATTTATGGATATGACTAAAGCTTTTGATTATGTTGACCATGGTTTGCTTTTAGATAAATTGATGAGATATGGGGTGAGAGGAAATGTTTTAAAACTGATTAAATCATATATTACAGATAGGCGTCAATTAACTTACATAGAAAGACTTGATATGAAAAATAAAACTGTCACGTCTTACTCATCGAACCAAAGAGTGATAAAATACGGAGTTCCCCAGGGAAGTGTTTTAGGTCCCCTCCTTTTCCTAGCTTACATTAACGATCTCCCAAAAGTTACAAATCACCCAATGATCCTCTTTGCTGATGATAGTACCGTGATTTTTCAAGGCAATGACATGAAAGAAGTCGAATCTGAAATAAATAATAACCTGAATGATATAATTTATTGGTTGGAGTGCAACAATTTAAAAATTAATTTGGACAAAACAAAATTTATGATACTTAGACACAGACAATCAAGAATTTTCCACCTAAACATTAATCACAAAAACAAGAAGATTGAAGAAACACATGTCATGAGATTTTTAGGTTTGCAAATAGATCAAGGCGTTACTTGGAACTCCCATACTGAGATACTGTGCAACAAAATTCATCAATTAGCGTATAGATTGTACATGTTAACAAAGATAGTTAACAGAAAGACTGTCCTAATAGCATACCATGGTTTCGTAGCATCAACATTAAGGTACGGAATCATGTTTTGGGGTAACAGTACTGGAAAGGAAATGGTTTTCAAAGCTCAAAAAAGATGTATTCGAGCAATCTGTAGCCTTAAGCAAACTGACAGTTGTAGGCCATTCTTTATAGAACTCCAAGTACACACCGTTCCCTGTTTATATATTGTCGAAACAGTAGTTTTTGTAAAGAGTAATTTGAGTTTGTTTGGCCACGTTAGTAGCGAAAGACGACGACACAAATTAAATTTGATACCCTGCAAAACCACCTCACTGCATAAAAGTATATTAGCAATGGCACCGAAACTGTACAATAAGTTGCCAACAAGAATAAAAGAGATTGACTGTTTAGATGTTTTTAAAAAAAAAGTTTGTGATATGTTACTGAAGAAGGCATATTACTCTGTTGACGAATATCTTAATGACTAAAATGGGACATTTCCTACTTTATTATAAATTTGACATGTAACTATTTTTATTTCATCTGCGACTGGTGCTACCTACCTAATGATTTGTTTCTGTTATTTTTAATTTAATTGACCTCTTGTTAATCAATGAACTTATTATGTTATTATTAAAGTGAATTTCTCTAGTTAATAATTTGAAATGTTTTAACTCCTTTTAATTTTTAAACTATATACTAGTGTTTTTCTTTTTATGTAATCATTTAAATTTGTATTTCATCACCATGTTACTAAAGATTTGCATGCCGTTTTACGGCGGAATATTTAAGGCACTATTATTTAAGACTACAACTTTTGTTACCAATATTCTGCAAATAAAGTTTTACTTACTTACTTACTCTTAAACAGATTTATGGGCAGAATAATTATATTATGTGGTACTTTATTATAAATTTTGATGCACATATTGAAGCAATTATTTTGGTATAAGGTTGTTCGTGGACAATGATCTAGAACCAGTCTGTCTGGGTGTCTCGTCTTACGAGGGTAAATATCTTTGGCAGTTTTAAACAATTTATTGTTCTGTTTCACGAAAACACAAACTTCGTATATATACATACTAGGCAAAGTTAAAATCTTTAACTTAGAGAATAGTGGTTTGCATGAGTCGAAAGGATGGGCACTGCACATTGCTCGAATACACTTTTTTTGTGCAATGAAAACCCTATTCGCCAATGAACAGTTCCCCCACAACAATAGACCATATCTTAATATAGAGCATACACACCCGTGATACGCCATCAAAGTAGTTTGTAGTGACGAAACCTTAGTCAATTTGCCTAAAACATATACAAAACTGTTAATTCGACCACAAATATTATTAACTTGTGCATTCCAATTAAAAAACTTATCGATAGTCAAGCCTAGAAACTTTACCTCTTCAGCTTCTATCAAAGATTGTTCTGCATATTTTATGTCCAAAGTAATTTGATTGCGATGTCTTGTAGAGAAATTTACATATTTAGTCTTAGTCAAATTTATAATTAAATTATTACTAGACAGCCAATTCACAATATTTTTTACAGTTTCATTTATTTCATATTCAAATATTTCAATATCATTTACTTTAGATGTCACAATAATAGAAATGTCATCAGCAAAGAGAATGCATTTATATTTAGTCACTTCAGGCAGATCATTAATATAAAGTAGGAAAAGTAGTGGACCAAGTACACTACCTTGTGGTACACCCTTCTTGTTATACTTGAAAACTGACCTGTATGTAGTCATTACTTTATCACTATCTAGATTTCTGATTTCAACACATTGTTTTCTATTTTGTAAGTATGAACGAATCCAATCCAGTGTCGGGCCTCTTATGCCATACTTTTCTAGCTTATATAATAATATATTGTGATCTACATAATCAAATGCTTTTGACATGTCAAAAAACAGAACAGATGTCAGCGCCTTACTGTCAATATTTTTTAAAACATTGTTTACTAAATCAAATATGGCAAGCGTAGTAGTTTTTCCTTTTTGGAACCCATATTGTTCTGGTCTAATGATACCAAATTTGTTACAAAAATCTACTAGTCTCTTAAGCATACATTTCTCAACTATCTTGGAAATAACTGAAATGAGTGCTACCGGTCGATAATTGTCAATGATTGCTCGCTCCCCCTTTTTAAAGAGAGGTTTTATAATAGAAACCTTCAGCTGGTCTGGGAAAGTACCGGTCTCAAATGACAAATTAATTAAATGTGTCAATACAGGTGCTAGATCATCTTTACATGTTTTAATTATTTTTGTGCATATTTCACCTGGACCTGTGGCATTCGAATTTTTTAATGACATAATAATATTTGTTACTTCAGCTACGGAAAGAGGAAATAGAAACAAAGAAGATGTCAAATTATGATTACATGTCATTTTTAAGTTAGATTTGTTACTATGACTATGATTACTAATAATGTCAATAAAATTCTCATTGAATGTATTGGCAATGTCAACAGGGTTATTAATTATATTATGATCAATTTTGATTTCATTAATATTTTGACATAAATATTAATTCTCAGTCACCTCTTTTATGACAGTCCAGGAAGCCTTGCTTAGATTTTTACTATTATTCATGTATCTTGTGTTACAATTTTTTTGGGCAGCATTTACACACCTTCTGAATATTTTTGTGTACGTGTTATAGTTGTTTTTGTGATCAATAGATTTGTGTTTATAGTAGTGAAATCTTAAGTGGCGTTTCGTTTTACTGCACACTTTTAAACCTTTCGTTATCCATTAAGGGCTCTTCATTGTATTTGTTATTTTAATTTTTATGTTCGGAAAACAAAGTTGGTAAAAAAGGCAGATTGTGTTATGAAACAAATCAAATGCTTTGTTGAAGTCTGATTGCTCATAAATGTCACTAAATGAAAGGCTACTTAAACAGTCTCTGAATTTACAGATATTGTCTTCACTATAATCTTTTCTGTAAATATACCAATATAAAGGTGCCTCTATTTTACTTTTTACTTTAAAACTAATAATTTGAGCAGTGTTGTGGTCGGACATATGTAAATGCAACAGTTCTGAAGTAGCCCTCTTAATATTACTCAAAATATGATCAATACACGATGACTTCCTAGTTGGTTCATTTATATGCAATATAAAATTGTAATTCTTACATAAGTCACGCAGATGATTAGTAGTGTTATTCGTTTCCATTGTGTTGATATTCAAATCCCCTGTCAGAATTATTTTATGTTTTTTATATTTCCGTGATAAGTCATAAAAAACAGCTTCTAAGTTTGAAGATCGTTAGCTCTTATCTAGGTGATGAAGGGACGTGGGCTACTTAGACCAGACTGATCGATTCGAAATTTAGTACCCTGTAATTGTAACAATATTGCAAAACCATGGTAACCTTGATCTGTTGCTGCAGCATCTGTTGGAATCTGCTGCTGTGGAGCGTAGTGTTGAGGAAAACCCGAATGAATCGATTTGCCATCGTGCACAGCAATTGGAGCTCGCCCATCCACTTTGCGGAAAGATCTTGGCTTAAAAGCTTACAAGATCCAGCTTGTGCCTCAGTTTAATAGTATTGATGTGACAGGGCTTTGGTTTCAACAAGATGGCGCAACATACCACCCAGCGGGCGCCACCATCAATTTATTGCGGAAAACATTTGGTCAGCGCATAATTTCGCGTAATGGACTGTGAACTGGCCTCCACGATCGTTAAATATGTTGTAGCTAAAGGTGGGTGTGAACAGAAGCTTAAGATTAGCTGGCTAAAGTTAAGATTAGTCGGCTAAACTTCAAACTTCGCTTTGCGAGGCTCTTCTACTGTAAAATCAATCAAACCTGATAGAACCTAATATCGCTCGCTTCGCTCGCTCTCCACCTAAAAAATATTACCCAGCCAGTGTTGGGTAGACCTTGTTGTGTACGGCTAAACGCCGAATACCAACCAATAATTGGACTTCATCTAAACAACTTTAGCCGGCTAATCTTAAGTTTATGTTCACCCCACCTTTAGCCATGAAACATATACATATTGAGTATTGAGTGTAGGGTTCCGTTGGCACCCTTCGGTTATGGGAACCTAAAAATTAAAATATAAAAAAAAAGTCACTCATTTCGAAGTAACTTCATCTGTATACTAAATTATCTATTATATCAAGTAGGTACTCGTAGGTACCGAGTCGTTAAAGTAAACAACTGGCCAAGTGCGAATCGGGTTTGCGCTTAGAGGGTAACGTACACTACGACTCTCAACACAACTATGACAATGATACCTATTCACATTGCAAACAAAAGACATCAACGCGAGCGACAGAAATATGCTCTTCGGACTCCTTAGCGCACGACTCACACTTTACTGTTTTTTGTTTTACTCTAGGACTCGTACTATAATCAAACCAAGTTGTATAGGGTGGGATTGTGAAACTACACTTGGAGGGAAAGTACTCTAAACTACACCTGGAGGGAAAGTACTCTAAACTACACCTGGAGGGAAAGTACTCTAAACACTGGAGATAGCAAATTTTACTCAAAGGAAACAATCCTTTATTTTTAAGATCCAAAACTGCATTTGAAGATTTTTGAAATTACGCTTGCCACACTCGGGAGTCGAACATATTAAAATCCGAAAAAGTAACAATACAATACAAGTATCTTTATTGCATCACAACATAAAAAAATTAATTAACAATATAGAAGAAAGCCTATACAATAGGCGGCCTTATTGCTAGGCAGCAATTTCTTCCAGGCAACCTTTGATTTCCTCACGATGTTTTCCTTCACCGTTAAAGCAATCGGTGAGTATATGTACGTAAGTTTCGAAAAACTCATTGGTACATTGGCCGTCCGGATTTGAACCCGGCACTTCTTGTTAGAAGGACCGAGTCGTTACCTGCGTGAGGAAACCTGCACACACCTGCGAAGAAACTCGAAGGTTTGTGTGAAGTCAACCAACCCGCACTGGGCCCGCGTGGTCGACTAAGGCCTGATCGCCCTAATTCAGGGTAGGCTCGAGCCTCTCGGTGGGGACGTATATGAGCTGATGTGATGAACCTTTGGGTAGGGAAACAGCGATAGAATAAGTTAAGGGCGGTGCAATAATGAAAAACAGAAAAAATTGCAAATAAAGTTATATAAAATACTTAAATATTATTACAATAATATATAAAATAATAAATGTATGTATACAAACAAAAACATAAATTAATTAAATATTTTATCCATTTATGGTAAAGAAAGGAAAAGGAAGATGGAAAAAATGGATGTAAAAGCAGAGAACAGTGATGTTATTAAGTTAAGCAATGAGCTTTCACAAGCCTTTTAAAAGATTGTAGCGTTGGAGCACGCCTGATAGACTCAGGCAGCGAATTCCACAGTCGGATTGCTTGAACAATGAAAGAGTTGGAATAAACAGAGGAAGAGTGGATGGGTATATCTAGGATTAGGGTGCTGGATGTTTAGGGTAGATGAACGAAAGACAAAGCTATTTTTGAGGTAAGAAGGAGTGACAGGATTAAAAAGGATATTATAGAGGAGAGACAAGATGTGTGAATCCCGCCGACGGAGAATAGGTAGCCATTTAAGTTGAGCACGAAAATGGGAAACATGGTCAAATTTACGAAGAACGAAAACAACCTGTACTTTTATGACATCAATCGATGGTATCAATGAGTAGGAGACCCGTGAAATGTGAACTTCAATGTTACAAGATGAGGCACCTCTACTGAAGGGTCCCTCGGATTACTGGTGTTACTAATGAACAATTTATCTTTGCCGTATGTAAACTTTGAGTACTCGTTATTAAAAATTACTCGAAATGAATTCCTAAGAACATATTTGTGTATTTAACAAAAGGGAGTGGATTTCATGGTATTCCTTTCATTTAACTTACCGTGTTTGTTAGAGAGATTTCAACCTTATAATGATGCCATAAAAGCACAGGGTGTAATTTTTTCTGATTTTAGTCGGTTTTATTCCTGGGTGTGGCAAGCGTATTTTCAAAAATATTTAAATGTAACTTTGCGTATTTTAAAAAATATGAATATTTATTTTGAATAAAATTTGCATTCTCCAGTATTCAGAGCACTTGTCCTCCAGGTGCGGTAACAAAGTTCAACCCAGTATATTACCGTTTTTACTATAGAGCTTAATAAAAAATACCTCTAAAATAACTATAAAAAATACTTTTTTGGTATGGGGACCGTTACTTTTTCACTTTTTCAAATTTTTAGCATTTATTGTTATAGCGGCAACAGAAATACGGAAATTCTAAATGTCTACTATTACGGTTTATGAAATACAGCCCGCTGACAGACAGACAGACATACAGCGGAGGCTTGGTAATAGGGTCCCGTTGGTCTTTGGGTGTGTGGAGCTCTAAACGTGTATCGAATGGATGATGTATTGCTGAATGCATTGTATTTTTCAGAGATAAGAAAAAAAAATGCCTCTATTATGTGGTATTTACCACCTCTTCGAATTAATTTGACATTCTATCACTCAGGATAATTGACCCGTAGCACTGTCATTACCGGGATCGGTTTCACTGGTAGTAGCATTTACCTCGTCCATTTCCGTGCTTCTCGTGGTACGTTAAGCCATTGGAGCTCTCGTAATGACGCGTCGTGGGTCGAGAATTCCCAAGTAGGAACAAGTACGAGTACGACTCACAATCCACAGTAAGTTCGCTAATTGATAAACTCGTAGCGTCAGGTGACTTAATGGTCGTATAGAAGGCAAAATGCACCGCTGCGCCGAAGCTGAAAGTCGGCAATTACTCGTTTAATTGATGATCGGTTCGCAGACGGCACGCGGCGCTGCCACTACATAATGCATGAAGTGACAACCCTAGGGCTGCACGAACAGTTACAGCGCTTGTAATGTTTTTTTTTTTCAATTACAATTGGTAAACCCTTGACAACATCTCGCCTGGTTGTAAGTGACGATGTTGCCGAAGATGGAAGCGGACTTACCAAGATTCCCCAATGCAATGGGGAACTGGCTATCTTATCTTCATGCCGGATCACACCAATGATATCAACATTGATATTTGGCGGCAAGACTTAGATAAGATGGTGGTAGCTAGCCAGGCGGGCTTAGAAAAAGCCCTACCACTAACCAAACCGAGTCTTGAAATTGGCTCCGCCGGGAATCGAACCCGCGACCTCCTGTGTAAAGCCAGTGAACTTTGCCTCTGAACTACGGAGGCGGTTTTATGTTAGGATGTTTTTAAAATTAAGGGTTGAAAAGCCAACAGCAATGAGAAACAGTCGTAGCGAAGCTTAGTGCGTCTTGTGTGGCAGGGGCGATCACTCAGGTTAATTGACCAGAAGCGCTGTCAATACCGGGATTGGTTTCATTGGTAACAGTATTTACCTCGTTCATTTCCGTGCTTCTCAAGGTACGGTAAGCCATTGGTGCCGTTCACTATCACTATCATGGCTTAACGAAGCCATGTCACATGTCTAACAGGTGGCTTAAAAACTTTTGGAAAGGGTGTCGGCCACTAACCCTACAACTTCCACCTACTTGGACGTGATCCCCGTGTGTGGCCACATGGCCGTCATCCCGAGTTTGAGAAGGGATCCGTGCCCCAGTGTGTAGTGGGGACGTTATGGGTGGTTAACACTGACGTAGCCTACCACTACCACACATTAATGGTACAACACGCGTCCTCGGCGCGCCCTACTGACCCGCGCTGATGTTTGCACGTGAAGTAGGTAGTCGGTGGTGTAAAGGTTACGGCCGCTACCTCCTATCCGGGAGGCTGTGGTTCGAACCCTGCCACGTACCAATGTGTTTTCGAATTCAGATTTCATATGTACGTTTATCCGACGCTCTTACGGTGAAGGAAAACATCGTGAGGAAACCTGCACACGCCTTCGAAGAAACTTGAAGGTTGGGTGTGAAGTCGAGCAACCCGCACCGGGCCCGCGTGGTCGACTAAGGCCCAATCGCCCTTATTCAGGGTAGGCTCGAGCCCCTCTATTGGGACGTATATGAGCTGATAAGATAAAAAGTAGGTACAAATTTAGGAGGGAGGAGCTGGGTCCGTAAGAATACAATAAAAATATATTTTCATCAGCGACACTTAATTTAAACTAAAGTATTTATGGGAAAAACACAAGAAAATAATAAACAGGTATACAAAAACAATAAAAGTATAACAATCAGAATGGAATCCAAATAATAATGCATCAAAAACATTAAAAAAAGATAAATGAACAAATTTTGAATGGAAAACTAAAATTTAATTACTCTAAATTTTAAAAACATATTGACAAACCATATAAAAAGAAAATAATTAATTAAGACTGAGAATAACCAGAAAAACAGAAACTTCATCAACAGCTTGACTTCATCACACACAAACCGTTTCATATTTTACAGATAATATGATAAACTACTATTTGTTATCTGATCTCTTCGCAGATTGTGAATCGATTTTCGTGTTTTTATTCGATAGGTTAGACTTATGTAAGTTTAATCAAAATCAATGTAGTACTTTTTTAGAAAATTAACAAAAGAAAAATTCAAAATTGTACTGAGTCGCTGCGATGGAAGTCGGTTTTTTAACGTGTTTAGTTTACAATTATATGGCATTGCATCCCCTGTTGGATTCCTCAGTCGTATAATGTAGTTCATTGTCGTTTAACGTCATCATCATCATATCAGCCGAAGGAAGTCCACTGCTGAACATAGGCCTCCCCTAAGGATCTCCACGACGACCGGTTCTGTGCTGCCCGCATCCAGCGGCTTCCCGCGACCTTCACCAGGTCATCGGTCCACCGAGTAACAGTAATTAGATGTAAGTACAAATATTAATACTCGCTTCATGGAGTGAGCTATGCTCGGAATTTCCCTACGCGATCGAATCTGAAATGAGAGGATCCGTAGGAGAACCAAAGTAACCGACATAACTCACAGAACCGCTAAACTGAAGTGGCAGTGGGCAGGGCACAAAGCTCGTAGAACAGATGGCCGTTGGGGCAGTTAATTTCTCGAGTGGCGACCGCGCACCGGATATGTAGCGTAGGCAGGTCTCCCACGCGGTGGACCGATGACCTGCTGAAGATCGCAGGAATTTTGAGTTCTTGCAGTGATCTCCACAGACTTCGCAACCCGCAAAAAACATAGTTATAGGCAACCCTAACTGTCGTTATGCAGTTGAATCCGAACCCACCACGTCGCCTCGAGTTGGGCGAGTCGAGCCTCAACTACCAATCATTTCACCTCCCGCTCCGACTACGCAGGATGTAAACTTATACCAGAACTAACAGGGCTCTAAGGTACTCCTATGAGCCCTGGGGGCTGGAGGTCGTAGCTGAAACCTAAGTCGAAAGCAAAACACCGGAAATTTTAGTTTTCTCGTTTTATTGCTTCGTTTTAATGTCTTGATTTGTAGCTATTTAGAAATTAATATACACACGCACCCACAATTTAAGCAAGGCCCTAACTGTTCCGTTCGCGACAAGCATGAGCCCCAAACTCGAAAATAGGAATCAAATGCTAAAGGCACAGATTTGAACAGAAGGATCCGCCCGTCTCCATATTTTAGTCAGATTTTCTTTATACATGCAAAAAGTAGCGCCATCTGACATAACTCGTACGAACTAGCGTGGGCGAGAGTTGACTGACGTGCCGAGTTAAAATAACCTTGATAGAATTGTCGCTTTAAAAATTCGTTTTTTTAATTTGTTTACAAGAAAAAATACAATGTAAGGTTACTTATCGATGATACGACATCCCATGATTCTTTTTAGCCTTTCTTTTATGATATTTACGGCCTCTTACAACACAATAAGGCATTTTTATATGGAATATTTTTCCACCGCACTGAACAATGTCCCGCAGACAACTGAGTCGCGAGTGTGCGAAACTTTCGATTTTCGCACCAAATCGCTGGGCCCATTAGTCGCGCGCGTTGGCCGGGTCCTTACGCCAGTAATATATAAGTCATTGGCTAAAGGCATTCCAAACGCGAGCCGCCATTTTAAAAAAATTGGCTTTTCTGTTACGCGCGGCCAGGCGTATAAGGAGATGTAATGGACGGTAGTAAAGAGATTCTTACCTTACCTTACCTACCTAATAAAAATGAACATTATATTTCTGCTTTGGCCTCGAGATTAGGTAGGTCAAATTTGTAATAACGCGTATCGTCTCGCCATTCATCCACTGTAGTTAAAATAAGAAACATGAAAACAAATTACTTTCTCCTTATTTTATATTTTTTTCAAATTATTTTAGGCTATCATAGATCCGCGAAGTCGTCGTAGATACAGCAGTGGCAGGCCTCATTTAGTTCAGAGCATATTCAGGATTCTTCAGCACCTAAACCGTATTCCCCAAACTTCATCTGTTCGGACGAAGCCTTCGTATAATTATGATAGAACTTCACTTCAGGTAACTTTGTTTAATCATCAATTATATTTCTGCTTCGTCCTCGAAATTAGGTAGGTAAATTTGTAGATTTTGTCAGCTGATAAGAATATTGTTTAGGCAAGGAGATTCTGATGAATAAAAACGATTTAAAAAGAAAAAAACACCATGAATTGATAAAACATTAGTTTGAACCACAGATTTGGACAGAAGGATCCGCTCGTCTCAATATTTTACTCAGATTATCTTCATACATGCAAAAGTAGCGCCATCTGACATAACTCGTACGAACTAGCGTGGGCGAGAGTTGACGTCAGTGCCGCGCTAAAAGGACCTTGGTAGAATTGTCGCTTTAAAAATGAGTTGTAATTTTGTGTTATAAAATTACATACGATATTCCATGTTTCTTTTTAGCCTTTCTTTCATGATTTTTTGAGCTTCTAACAACACAATAAGGTATTTTTATATGGAATATATTTCCACCGTCCTCTACAATTTCCCGCAGACGACTGAGTCGCGAGTGTGCAAAACTTTTGATTTTCGCACTAATTCGCTGGGAGCATTAGTCGCGCGCGTTGGCCGGTTCCTTACGCCAGTAATATAGAAGTCATTGGTTTGAACATAAGATGGAAACCATGTTATACCATCTCGTTGTAACAATTTACCAAAAAAAAACGAGTACAATTTATCAGTTTACAAAGTAGACAGCAAATTTAGTTTTGTTGATCTAACTAAGTGGGCCCCCTATAAATGCTACCATATGGCAGCAGGATGGAAACATTGGTTTCTAAAGTTGTCGAGAGGTGAATCTGCGGGGTCTAGATCCCTGTACGGTCAGCAGGCCCTCGGCGTTATGACATTTTAGACTTCTAACCAGGAGCTCAGATTCAGCTCTTGCTTTCTCCACTCTTGGCCGGCCAATTAAGTCAAGCACAAGAGGCGACGAGGGCCAAATGAACGCGGGCCCTCTGGAGTCGGGGTGCGAGGTGTCGCCACTCACCTACAGCTCGCCACAAGTTGCCCCTGCGTGTTTGTTATAATTATTCAATGACTTGTATATTACTGGCGTAAGGACCCGGCCAACGCGCGCGACTAATGCTCCCAGCAAAATGGTGCGAAAAGCGAAAGTTTCGCACACTCGGTCTGCAGGAAATTGTAGAGTGCGGTGGAAAGATATTCCATATAAAAATGCCTTATTGTGTTGTTAGAGACTGTAAAAATTACGAAAGAAAGGCTAAAAAGAAACATTGGATGTCGTATCATCGTTAAGTAACCTTACATTGTATTTTTTCTTGTAAACAAATTAAATAAACGAATTTTTAAGGCGACAATTCTACCAAGGTTCATTTAACGCGGCACTGACGCCTTCTCTCGCTCACGCTAGTTCGTACGAGTTATGTCAGATGGCGCGAGTTTTTGCTTGTATGAAGAAAATTTGAGTGAAATATGGAGACGGGTGGATCCTTCTGTCCAAATCTGTGTAATTATTAGTGATTTTTTAAATATTTTTTTTGATTCTGTACCCAAAGGGACCATATTACATATTATGTTATTCACACTAAGCTATTTATTACCAAGCCTAGGCCGTCGGTTCGTCCGTCTGTTCATCACTTCTCTTAAAGTTACATGTTACTATGGCCTCTTCTATTGCAAGTAATACAAAATGAGTGAGTAATTCGCGAGTCGCTCGCTAGTAGCGAAAGCCTAAAATGCACAAAAAAAAAATTTTACCAGTTGTGTTTTTGACTTTTATCTAGGAAGCCCGAGTTCAAATTCCGGACAAAGCATAAAACTTTAACAAAGAGATCAATCGTCTAATCCAACTCGGCTGTGCAGTGTATATTCGCGAATCGCGCCCGAAATACCGCAGTGTCTCAAGACCAAGGGCCTTGACCAGTGTGTGTCGCCAGTGATGATTACGGAACTGAGACATGGTCGCTTAATATGAGCCCTATAAGGAGGCTTATGCTGTGAGTTTCACGTGATCGAATCTAAAATGAAAAGAAGTAACCAACATAGTCCTTCGAAACGCTTAAGTGGCAGTGGGCGGGGCACATAGCTCGTAGAACAGATGACCGTTGAGGTAGTAAAGTTCTCGAGTGGCGATCACGCACTGAAAGACATAACGTAAACAGGCCCCTCACTCGGTAAAACCCGACCTTTTGAAAGTCTTGGGAAGCCGCTGGATGCGGGCAGAGCGGGACAGGTCGTCGTGGAAATCCTTGGGGGAGGCCTTTGTGCAGCAATGGACGTCTTTCGACGATAAGAAGGTTTCCAATTGGGCTGACAGAAATATTGACAAGTGGGTACAAGGTGGGTTCTAGATAGATAGGTACACAAACTTTATGAAATGTGTCTAGTCTACTCAAGATTATCTACAGAATGCTCTGATGTATTCTAGTAAACAATAGGTGTTACCGTTTCCCGCGATAAGCAACATTAGGCTGACCGCGCCGCCGCCGTAAATAGCGGAGGCGAACTCAATGGTCGCCCGTCTTCGTATAAATCAGCTTGATGTACGACCTCTTTACTTGAGCGATGGCCAGTCACCAGTTTGCTGGAGACACGATGAGTTAATGTATGGCTAAGTGAGTGCTCGTAGTAAAACCGGTCACGTGCGAGTCGAACTCGCACACCGAGGGTTCCGTACAAATTTGTAGGTACATATTATAAATCATAACAGTGCAAACTATTAGGTACTGCATACGCTAAATTATTAGGTACTTACCTATACAAATAAAAAGGTAAAAGATTTTTTTTTCACTCTTCGTCATAAATCGAAAACTATATATCAAAAAAAATATTGAAAATCTGTTTAAGCTTGTGCGAATGAAGCCCTTTCATACGATACCCCACATGACACGGTTAATTTAATTCAAAATTTGGACCGCCGTTCCTTGCTTAAGTGATTATGTACTTTAAATAAAGGCTATATTTATTATAATTTAATCATATATCTATAGTTATTAGATTTTTCCCTATACTTGTAATATTAATAGGTCGGCTCAATTTCATAGTTCTTGGTCAAATACCCTATGAATTTCGATTCCCTTAAGTGTGTTGAAATATACTTTTTTGAGGCATAAACAGTCGTTTTTTTTAAACGTTAACTTAGAAGTTTCATTTTTTTTTACAGCTTCAAGTGACTGTCGACCGAAATATATGGTTTTAATTTTAACTAGATACCTCCACGCGTTCCCGAGATGAATGATCTTGACAGACAGACGGACGGACAACACAGTGATCCTTTATAGGTTCCGTTTTTTTTTTCTTTTACATACGGAACCCTAAAAATCAATGCATATTTTAAAAAACAAAATTATTTGGTTAGCATTCGTCAGTGTGAAAGTCCTTCCATAAAACGGCACTCCCATATCTAATTTCTCTGGGGGGCAGCCTGGGAGGAATACGAATTTGACCAATATAAGCTAGAACATAACTACTAATTCAAAAATTTAAAAAGTCCTTAACATTTTCATTTCTTGCTCCATTTATCTGTAAGGTGGACCAAAAAGACGTACGCTTAGGTCGTACGCAACGAAGCAACGGCTTGACGTGTTATTTTGCACAGAGCTAGTTTCGGGGGAAAACAGTTGCACAAACTACTAATTAACATAGCCCGACATAGTTCTCGAGAGATTCAAAGAAAACTCATTTCCACGATTGCAAGCTGCTTTTAATTAAATTTTGCTACAATACATACTACAAATTATCATGATGAAATTATTCAATTAATATGCCCTTGCCGCCCGCGTAAAAAACCACTATTCATAAAAAACACCCCGCTGACAGACGAACAGACAGCGGAGGCTTAATAATAGGGTCCCGTTGTTTTTATAAGGGTTCCGTACAGCCATGTACGGAACCCTTATAAAAAGGGAAAGACATCTATCGTATTTATCTTTTTTTCCATCATGGCTATTTTGAAATGAATATTTCCTAAGCCCAAATAGTATCCTAATATGTCCAGTGGTCTTCTGTAGAATCTGTCGCAGCGTATGTATGGCATGTGGTCTATGATACTAAAGCCTTTTCGGAACCCGGCTTGTTCGGGAGGCTACAAGTCGTCTAACCTGCGTGCGAGACGATTCGTAATGAATGACTCTCGAAAACAGCTTGTAGACATGGCTCAGACAGAAGGGAGATGGGTCTGTAGTTCTTCAGTAGGGTGTTGTCCCACCACACTAGTGCCATGCTTAGGCGTTTGTCCCTCGAGTATAATGGAATTGAACAACTTCTGAAGGGATTAAGTTCCAGTGTCCCACCTGCTATCAGAAGTTCAGCCGTAACTCCATCATCACACGGAGCCTCGTTGAAAGAATGATAAAACTAAATGGATTTTATAATATCTCTAGAGGGAAATTCTGTGTTACGTAAATAGCCTCACGTGTGAGTGCCTACCTTCACCTTTGCCATACGGCATACTCTTCCTCGTTGGTTGTTGTAGTGACGGTCAAGTAAAACAAACAAAGTGTTATTTTCATACACGAGCGTCGGCGTCGGCGTCGGCGGCGCGGGCGTGCCGGCTAGGGTCGCCCTCCTCGTGGTTTGAATCCTGCCACGTACCAATATGTTTTTGAATATCGGTTTCATAATTTTATATATCCGATACTCTTACGGTGAATGAAAAGCATCGTAAGGAAACCGGCAAACGCCTGCGAAGGAATTCAAAAGTTGTATCTGAAATCGACCAACCCGCACTGGGCCCGTGTGGTCGAATAACGCCCGGATTTCTCGTGGAAATTTTTGATTTTATTGGTCGTTCCTGCAGTTGTTGGAAATAATAGGTTGTTATTGTACGTGTATCGGCTCTATTGGACTGACTCGGTGGCGTAGTGGTAAGTACTCCTGGCTGCTAGGCCGTGGTTAGTGGGTTCGATCTCCGCCTATGGCAGGTGGTTTAGTAAATACATAATTATTTTCTCAGAAAGTGCAGTTAACTAAATTGTAAGAATATTAACAGTATCACAGTTCAAGATTATCTTTTTATCCCGTTTGCAAGGCGAAAAGTATTTTTTTAAATAGAACACAGGTATATCTATAAGTGAGAAATACAGTACAAAACAATGTTTCCTAAATCTTTATTGTAAATTCTCAATTATGTTAGTGACACTTCCCAATAGAATAGTCAATAAAGGTTGATGGGGCATTTCCAACTAGGAAACCAGTTTGTCACTAAGATTCCTACTGAGATGAAGAAAGACGAAACATCGTCAGGGTTCATTTTGAATCATTTGGTTTGGCAGACTGAAGCATCATCCGTTTCTGTTAGGTTTATATTGAATCCGTTTGATTTGGTAGATTGAAGGAACATTCGTTCCTATTAGGCTTCCTGTAAGACAAAAAGGTAAGAAAAAGTTTAACAAAGGTGTTTTGTAATAAAAATAGAGGAATCGAACAAATTCAAAACCTCTTTCTTTTTAGAGTCGGTTAATAAAGACGTAGACCAGCATGCCGACATCTGTACAAAAGTTTAAAATACTAATGAGAAATTGAAAAGCTGAACTGGTAGGTATGTATCGAAGATCTAATATGTCGATGAATATTAAGAAAAAACTGGTTTTTTTGTAGATGAGTACTCTTATACTGCAGATAGTTTATTTACCTATCCAGAGACTAATTTTAAAACTACCTACTCAGAAGACACGACACCTTGCTCTTCAATATCTATAGAAAAAGACCTCTAAATAAGTCTATTAATGTAATTAAAAATTAAAGACCCGTCTGCATAAAAACTAAACCATTTTTTTGGCGAGTCAGGTAAAAATGTATCCTTGTTCACTCACGGGATCAAGGCATATTTAACGGTACTTTGCACTGCAAAATCCATCAAGCCGTTTAGGCTACAGAGCGTGCCAAAGAAATTAATAAACATACATACACACATACACTCGAAAAACGTAACCCTCCTTCTGACGCAGTCGGTTAAAAAAGTTGCCCTCCTGGGGCTTAGAGATAGTGAGTAACAAGCCTTTACTATCTCTACGAGTTCAATAAAAAGCTAAGGAAAAAAATGGGTTTGACAAAGCTTAAAAGGAATCTCTGATTTGATTACTCCACGCCTTATAGACTCCCTCAGTAAATATTTGTATCGAATAATTTGGTCAAGTTGTTTGATTTATGATCATACTGTTTTATGTTAACATTTTTATTTGTAGTGGTTAAGGCTGCAGTCTAGCTTTTGACGATTTTCATGCACGTTTGTGCACGTTGTACGACTGAACTAAATAAATTATAAAGAATTATAACGATGATGGAGCTATTCCTATATACAAATAGTTGCTGATTAAATTTTTGACATTATTATATATAAGGCTGGACCTTGCCTCCAAACACAACGATTTAAAAAAAAAAGACATAAGACTGATTTTGGGGTAGTAGTACGTAGGAATAACTAGAATAGGCAACGATTAAAAAAATCCTCGTCTTCGCAAATTTGCGCTGGTTAGTTTTTTCAATGTTAACATAATAATGGCGAGAAAAAATATTCATAAACATACAAAAAAAATCTCTTTTAAGGAATATAATCCTGTCCTTCTTTGGTCTTGTAATAAATAAATTTGGTGTTTAAAATATTTTAAAACTTGAAGTATTTTTTAATAATATTCAACCTTTTCATATAATCAAATTGTCTCAAAGTATGATGAAAAAATGTCTAAAGCTGACTCTAATTTAAGTTGCTGTAAACTTTGTGCAGCAATGGACGTCTTTAGTGATATCATAAAGATGATGAGTGATGATGGACTACCTAGATAAGATTTTTTTGAAACCTACAATTGATAGGTCCTTAGCATCATCTCACCTGATAAGTATGATGGTCCCAAAGATGGAAACGGGTTTATTCTCCAACGTAATGGGAAACTGGCTATCTTATCTTCATCAGTGATGTTAACATTGATGTTTGGCGGCTAGACTCTGATAAGATGGTAGTAGCCACGCAGGTGGGCTCAGAAAATGCTCTGCCACCAAGCAATTCGACTCTTACAAAGTTAGACCCCGCCAGGAATGTAACCCGCGACGTCCGGGTGTGAGTCTAATGACCTAACCATTACGCAACGGAGGCGGTTGTAAGCGGCGGCGGTAAGCTATTTGTTTATTTTAATCGTGTTATGTTTTTGGAATATATTTTTCTAAGTATATCTTTGAACATACCTACTTACTGATACCAAAAAGATGTAAGGATAGAAGGTACATCAGTAGAGCTCTGTGTATTCAATACTTACATCGATTTTTCCGAAAGCTCTGTTGATGGATTTCAACAGGATATCCTTTTCACCACAATTTCCATGGAAGTCATCAGTCTCTAAACTCCAGATCATGACTCCAGCGATGTCCTTCTCCAGGACATACTTTACCTTCTCGGTAAGAGATTGAGCGTTGTCGTACGACACCCAGCTGCTGTCGTTGTAAGCGTAAGGTACTTTGGCGAGCTCGTCATACTCGACAGTCCATGTTTCGTTTTTCAACATGACGCAGAACTGGAATCGGCATTTTTTTTATTACAAAAAGGGTATCTATTGTCAAATTATATGTTAGTACTGACACTATTGCTGCACTGTGCACGGGAAGGTTTTCATAATAAGTCACTTAATTACTAGATTCTAAATTAATATTGAATAGTTAAGTTTCGACCTACTCTCTTAATAATCTGATCACAACTATCTTATCTTACCTTAAATAACTACTTCATAAACTGATTTACCTCAACATGCTGTAAGTGCTTATTGTCCTTTTTTTTAAAAAAAACTGTGTTAAACATTTAATTATTTTGTTTTTAAAATGCATCTCGTTATTATGCACTTTTTACTTTTCAATGTTTCTCAACGATAACTTGAATATAACTGTGCCTAATGTTGTGGGTTTAACAATTAGTAATAAGATAACTATTTCAGTTGTATTATAATACAGATTTTGTAACTGTTTATTATTTATTTTTTTAATTGCAGGGTTAAGTCCCCATTTCAATTTAAGATTCAACTTTATACAGATTTTCGAAATTGGCACCTTTTTTATAAATATTTTCCTCAAGTAGTTGTGCCGTCTCGTGCGCCGGCGCATCTACCATAGACAACATAATGAATAGTTGGAAATATGTACTAAAAAATTTATTGCAAAAACATAACGGTAATATCATAGTTATCTTGGACAAAACGCTTACCTCGCATTATTTTATATTTTATATGCCTTGTTAAAAAAAGGTGTTAATTAAAAAATGTATTTTATTAAAAAAATGTTTTCTTTCGTGATAAATTTTTAAACTTTATAATTTGAATTAATAAAGCAATGAATTTTTCTTAATAAAAATATATAAATATTAAGAAAAACAATTAAATTGTTTATTTAAAGTTACTTTTATACATGAAATATTTGTATATTCTTTTATAATTAGAGCCATAAATAAGAATGAAAACCGATATTTATTGGATAAATATCGGATAATTATCATGATTATCAAGATAATGATCGAAATAATTTATCTTTGATATGCGAAGCGTCGGTGGCGTAATGGCTAGGGCCGCCGCCTCCTGTCCGGGAGGTCATGGTTCGAACCTGCCACGTACCTATGTGATTTTGAATTTCGATTTCAAATCTACGTTTATCCGACGCTCTTACGGTGAAGGAAAAACATCGTTAGGAAACCTGCACACGCCTGCGTAGAAACTAGCAGGTCGTGTGTGAAGTCGACCAACCCGCACTGGGCCCGCGTGGTCAACCAAGGCCCGATCGCCCTAATTCAGGGTAGGCTCGAGCCCCTTTTTGGGGACGTATATGAGCTGATATGAAAAATGCGAAACGTCAGACGTTGCGCATGGATTGCAAGTTCGGAACGCAGTCCAGGCACGCGCACGGTCGCGTTCAGTAAATATTACGGGCATTTCGCTACTAATAACTTTCTTCATCTTTATATATATACTACATCATTTAGGGTTTTTTCTGATAATTATCAGATATTTATCCCATAATTATCGGTTTTCATTCTTAACTTTGGCTCTAATTTTTTTCTATAAATAAAAATACAAATATGTTATGTGGCAAAGTAACTATAAATAAACAATTTAATTGTTCTTCTTAATATTTATATATTTTTATTAAGAAAAATTCATTGTTTTATTAATTCAAATTATAAAGTTTAAAAATTTATCACGAAAGAAAACTTTTTTTAAATTAAATACATTTTTTATTTAACATCTTTTTTATCAAGTCATATAAAAAATAAAATAATGCGAGGTAAGCGTTTTGTCTAAGATAACTATGATATTACCGTTATCTTTTTCCAATATTTTTTTAATTTGTAAGATAATTATCAACGATAGCATTATCAATGATAATCATCACTTCGACCCTGCTATCATTCATTTCGTTCGTTCATTTGGTAGGGTTCCGTAGTCCAACTAGGAACCCTTATAGTTTCGTCCTGTCCGTGTGTCCTTCGGCATGTCACAACAGTGTTTCTCGAAGACTAAAACAGCTATAAGTTTATACAAATCTTTGCCCCTACAAGGTAATGGAATAAAATTGGTAAAAAAATCATTTAAGGGTACATACCCTACGTGCACAGCGGAGGGGTGATCATACAAAAAATATGTGAAACGGACAGAAAACCTACAGATTAATTAAATCGTTAACACACAGATTTTTTAATGTGACATAAGTACAGATTTCTGGCTTTCAACATTGGCAACACTGGTTGCTATTTTAAATTATGTACTCACTTCATTGTACCCAACGTTTCCAGCCTCCTGGGTGTAGGGCCCAGTGATGCCGGCGCCATTGCTCGGTGATCCCACACTAGTTTGGTTAGCATTCGTCAGTGTGAAAGTCCTCCCATAAAACGGCACTCCCATAACTAATTTCTCTGGGGGGCAGCCTGGGGGAGACAGGGAGTATGAATGTAACTAATAGAAGCTAGAAGATTACTGCAAATTTAAAAAGCCGCTAACGTTTTCATTTCTTGCTCCATTTATCTACAAAGTGGACCAAAAAGACGTACGCAACGAAGCAACGGCTTGACGTGGTATTTTGCACAGAGCTAGTTTCGGGGCAGGAAAGTTGCACAAAGTAGGTACTTTTAACATAGCCCGACATAATTCCCCAAAAGATCTGAAGGAAACTCATTTTCACGAATGCACCACTCACTACGCACCCTCAAAAGAACCAGTCCACGCGGACGAAGCTGCGGGTCAAAATAGATGTAATATTTTATCTTTATTTGTTTTTCGAGGCAAATTTATTATGTTAAACTGATACATACTCGTATCGTAACACAGGTTTTGTTTGTTTTCTGTGTTGTAAGTTCTTTTGAAACCAAAAAAAAACGTGTGGCACTCGGGGGCTGCCGCGGTAAAGCTATTGCATAGCATTTTTTATCAACTTATGCAATTGTAATTATTTATTTATTTTTTATTTATGCAGTATTTACCAGTAGCATATTATAGTCCTTGGGGCGCGGGATGTTTGTGTCATCAATTAACACTAATAAAGTTACACCAGTAAAATTTACTAAGTCCTTTTAGTACCGCAAATCGCTAATAGATGGCACTGTAAGTTTTTCAGAACTCGGCCGAGCGTGGGGTGTCAAGTCCTTTTAGTTCCGCAAATCGCTAACCGATGGCACTGTAAGTTTTTTAGAACTCGTGGGGTGTTAGGTTATTTTCGTTACGGAATCTCTTGATTTGGTCGCCGCGCTCAAAGCCCGCGATAAAATCTATGCAATAGCTTAAAAGTAATTGAAAAAACCGGTTGGGGCTGCGTCGGGGCACGCTGCCCTTGTTCTAACGTAAAACATCTAGTTTGACGTCCTTGACTTTTTCTGCCTTTTCCCTCGCAGGGAGCGCTCTGGGCTTCACCCTATGCGGAGCTCAGCCTCTGGCCTCGCGGTTTGTTACTTGGTTCCGTTACAACCTTTCTTCACTTCTTTCGCCGTCCAGGTTTTTCGATTTGGTGTTTTTGAAAGTTTTTTTACGTCAAAAAAACTTTCAAAATCTTGGATTAAGTATTTTATATAATATGAATTTATTTAATCATTTCTGCATTACCTGCATTGAGCCAGGCGTCCACGGAATTGACAACTGTGTAGATGCTCTCCGAATCAACATTTGTATAAGCTGCACTGGTGTTCAGAGCGGCGTTGTAACCGGTGGTGTTGTACGATCCATACAAGTCATACGACATTACACCGACCCAGTCCAAGTACCTGAAGAACAAAACAAAACTCCAATAACTATAGATACGTAGCTAAATACATGTCTAGAATGTCTAGTAATCATTGGCAAACGTTCAGTCCTACACTAATAGCGCGGTCAAATTAAACATTTGAAATAAATAAAAACGCAGGAGAGCTAAATTTTGGTGGAGACCTTGGGTTTATCATTACAAATTATATTATATAATTTTTGGTTTATTAATGTTATTTTCTATTACATATACTGTTACATTATTTGTGTTTCAAATTTTAATTAGTTGAATTTCATAATTTGCTTTCTAAAATGTAAAACCAACAGTTGTAATATTTATGTGTAATAAGCTGTAAAATTTGCGAAAATAAAACCTTACTAATATTATAAATATGAAAATGTGTTTTTGTCACAGACTTATATCTGTTTTTGTTTGTTTATTACCTTTTCACGCTTCAACGACTTCACCAATTTTAATTAAATTTGGCATGCAGGTAGCTTGTGTCACGAGGAAGGACACAGGCTACTTCTTATCCCGTGAAAATAGCATAGCCCGATGCAGTTCCTAAGGGAACTAGAAAAAATACTCATTTTTTTGGTTAATTTCTTTAACATCGCAACGGAACAATGGATTGTTGTGATTTTTTGCACAGAGATGGTAGAGGGGGTGGGAAATGACATGATTTACTAATAAGCATAACCTGACATAGTTTCCGAGGGATCTGGAAAAAAATCATGTCCACGCTCGCGAGCCGCCGCACCCTCTAAGGCGGTCATTACAACGATATCCACGCGGGCGAAGCCGCGGGCAAAAGTTAGTAAATAATCGATCCCATGTGTGCTTCAAAAGTTATTTGGGGTCAAAGGTAAAAATTTTAGATTTTTTGGATTTTTCTGAAAATAGTAAGTTTTATCAAAAAAGTGGAGCTCTTTGTGTGTGTTTAACCCAGGTATACTTTTATTTCTTGTGGTGAACCCAAGGTCTCCACCAAAATTTGGCTCTCCGGCGTTTTCTGTTATTTGACCACTATTTTTATGGATAATTTGACCAAGATATAAATGATTTACACGCATTTTAATTAGGCAGCGATTAAATTAGCAATTTAATTGATTTAGATCGGTACCTACTTGTAAGTTACAAGTTGCGTCCACACCTACAGGCGAGTTTATTTAGATTCACATGTGACCGGTCGGCGGTCGGGTCGGCGGTCGTTTGAACTCAAACTCAAATATTTTATTGCCAATTATTGGTTTACATTATGTTCGCAACATTGCGGACCCACGATAAATAACCTGCCTTAAGAAAGCGTGCATTATTATGTGTTAATTAATTATAGATAATGTCAAAGAATTAAATTATACAAAATAATCTGCCAACTATGTCAAGTCAATCTTTACAAAATCGGTATACTTTTTCTTACATAAATTCATCAATACTGTAATAACATTTTTCAATCAGTAAATTGTAAAAACCTTGTTTCAAACCTTGGAAAAGACAGCATATTGATTTTGATTTGATATGACATTTCACGACCGTTGTATGCAGTGTTTTAACCGCCTCCGTAGCTCAGAGGCAAAGTTCACTCCGAGACGTTACCCCATAATATCTATTCTCTCGTAGACCCTAATCCTGTCAGACTTCTGTCGAGTCTAACACTCAGTACCTTTGTCGGCGGGAGGTTTTTTGTTCACCTGGAAAATTTACACTACTGTATCCCTTGACTGGACCTTCAGTCCGGCCCTACGCGTGAGTATCACGATAAAACCTCACCTTCTGAAGTCTGGGTTGGAGCTACGTATACCTAAATTTAGAGAACTTAAAATCCCGTTACAACTTAACCGATTTTGTTAATAGTGTAAGTCGCACTGACTATTAGTGTAGGTTATTGAGGCCCCGGCCCGGAGAATATTCTAACTTTAATCCCATAGCTCTACCCTTTTTTGGCCTATTAAAATATTATTCATCTAAGTGTACGTTAATTATTTATTGTTAATTTAACTACTGCGCTGTGCTCACCCAACTTATAACATTTCAATAAAGAAAACTCTCAGTGGCCCTCTACTTACGTCTTTTACTATTCTCCCCACTACCTACCAAAAAAGGTGACAGTAACAAACATTGAAAGTTAAATTAAAGCCTGTAAAAAGAAAAAAATCACTCACTGAGAAATAGTAGGCACGTCGTAGGACAGACTTATATCCTCGCCGACACCTGTCGCGGCGGCCGACAGTAAAAAGCCGTGCTTGTCGAACT